>CM038146.1:393999417-394599417 GCA_021437245.1 Aegilops speltoides | reverse complement strand
ATGATGGTCCAATAATGCTTTTGTTATTAATGGCCGCTGCTAGCTACTGCTGCATGCCGCCTCTTGCTAGCTGCTGCTGGTGCGTGCTGCTAAACATAAAAATGGGCAAAAATTCATAACATGTTGTGACAAAAGAAAAAATGAACCAAACGTTCACTGAGATGTAATGTAGTAACTTCGTGGAAAAGGCCACTACCATTTCTAAACAATACTTAGAAGTTCAAAATTAAAAAATGGGATGGTTCGATCTTTATTACAAACCTATGATTTTCCCGTTTATAAAAAAACACAAAAGTTCGGAAAATTATGGTTTATGGGATCTGAATATTAAGCATTGCAAAAGATGAAGCTAGCCGCGCTTCAATTGTTATGTGTGCATTTTAATTTGCTGGAAATTTTTGTATGACATACATGATCGAGTTCAGAGGACCCTTGTGTTCATGCATGCAAAAATGGTTGTGTGTGTCTTTGTGCAATCGGGAGTTCTTTTTTTCTTTTTGCATATAAAAAGAAAGAAGTTCAAACAAAAAAATGCAAAAGTTAAAAAAATATGTGACAAAAAAGGTCGTTTAGTCTACCAGCGAAAAAAATGTAAATCCACACGGGAAGTTCAATATATATAGAAGTTTTGGGTATGTTTAATCATGTAGGAAGCTAATTTTTTTTAGGAAAAACAGTAGTGGAAAATTCATTAAAAATATTTTTATTATTTCCCATTACAAATGAATGACACCACGAAGTCCAGATTGAAAAAACCAAGTTCAATTTTAAAAAGTAGAATAGTTCAATGTATATGAAAAAACCCATATTTTCCTCGTTACTAAATAATAAACCAAGAAGTTCATTTCAAAAAAGGAGCAGTTCAATATTTATTACAAAAATTCATAATTTTCCCGTTACTAACAAATAAATCAAGAAGTTCAGTTCGCAATAACAAAGAAGTTCGTCATTTATTAAAAAAACTCCAAATTTTTCCATTTCTCAAATACACAAAGAGGTTCAAAAATTGAAAAATGGAGCGGTTTGATGTCTATAAAAATCCAGATATTTTTCGTTACTAAAGGGTAGCGTCATTTTTTTGCGTTTTATTTTTTTTGGAGAAATTCAATTTTGAAAAAGAAAATAAATAGTTTCATATTAAAAAATGGATTAGTTTGATGTATACAACAAACTCAAATTCTTCTTGTTTCCATGCAATACTAACGTGTGAAGTTCAATTTAAAAAAGATTGTATGGTGTTTACTTAAAATCATTTTTTATAAGAATAAAACTAAGAAGTTAAACTAAAAAAACAAAGAAGTTTAGGGATAATAAAAGCCTAGGATTAACATGCTCAATTTTGATGAGTGTTTTAGGACTTTGGCCTAAAAAAGAAGAGACCAGTTCAAAAGTGATAACAGCCTGAAGTTCACGTACTACATGGTGTGTGTTTCATATGAGAAAAAAAAAGCAAACTCTAAAATTTTTTTGCGAGAAGTTCAAGTGCTTGGCCAGGGGAAGTTCAAAAATACTTGTGGGAGAGCTCACCGTGTATTTACATGTGCAAAAACGCACAAAAAATGTTGTTTTTGTGAATTAAAATAGTTCTCACAATCCATTACAAATTTGAAACAAAATCGTTCTACATTAAATAATTTCTCATATTCAACAACTTTCCAAGGAATTACATGTTTTAAAATGGCAAAAAATGACGTGTGACTTTCAATTGCGTGTAATTCGATGTACACACAAAAATGTGACAGAAGTTCATAGTGAAAACAATGAGAAGTTCAAGTAGTGCAAGAAATGCATTTTAGGTGAGAATAAAAGTATAAAAAAATTAAAGCTTAAAAGGTTTGTTGAAAGAAGTTCAAGTGCTCTGTCGGGGGAAGTTCAAAAATTCTCTCAATGCATTACAAATTTGGAATAAAAATTCTCTACATGAAAAAGTTTTCTTTTCTATTCAGCAACTTTCCAACAGGGGTATATTGTATGCTCTATTCAAATAATAAAATCAAGAAGTCCAAAATAAAATAACGAAGTAGTTCAATGTATATAAAACCTCAGATTTTCCTCACTACTAAAACAGTAAAACCAAGAAGTTCAATTTATAATAGTAGAGTGGGTTGATGTTTTTTTACAAAAATCAGATTTCTCCCGTTACTAAAGAATAAACCAAGAAGTTCAATTTATATTATAGAGTAGTTCAAAATTCGAATAACTCGGTTTTCTATACATAAGCTTTTCCGTGTCGCCACCTTGCACCTCAGGGCGCCGAATGTGGTAAGGATCCACTAAAAAGAATTCCTATTTAACTTCAGAATTTGGAAAAAAGTTTCTACATGGGGAATGAGCGGATTTGCAGCAGTTTTCCAACGCCATCTCATTCACCTCATTCCAATAAATGGTTTAGAAATAGACTCGAAAATATGATTCATTATTTTGTATGAAGAAAAACAATTTTAGAAACTGCTCTTAAATCGTGTACATTTTGCCAAAAATTTAACTTGGGTCATGATACTCGTGTCCGTAGCTTTCCAACTATATATCGCAAACCCCATTTGGGCAATGTTTGCGGAAGTTCAACCTAGCACTTGGAGAAGTTCAAGTCTACTGCTATGGTAGGTTATGTAGTTATCATAATATTATTCTTATCACATGTTCATCACGACCCGAGAGCAAATCCCCCAATGAGCAAGATTCCTATTTAAAACGGGCATTTCGTTGCTAAAAACTGTTTCTAGATTACACTTACATCACATAGACATGGCTGACCAGAATAATTCACGCGGGGAGACACGGTTGCGAAGATAACCCGAAGGTTGGGTTCCTACAGAGGGAAGTTCAGGTTGTGTACCTCAGGAATCTCGGGATTTTTCTCGTTACTAAAAGAAATAAAACCACAAAGTCCAAACTAAAAAGATGGAGATGTTCGATGATTATAGAAAACTCAGATTTTCCTCGTTATTAAGGAATGGAAACCAAAAGTTCAAAAATCAAATAACAAGAAGTTCAACTTTTAAAATAGAGCGCTTCAAAATTTTATAAAAAAGATTAAGAAAAAAACAGAAAGTCCATATTAAAAAGACACAGATGTTCGATGATTATAGAAAACTAAAATTTTCCTTGTTATTAAAGAATGGAAACAAGAAGTTCAACTTTTAAAAATAGAGCGCTTCAAAATTTGATAAAAAAGATTAAGAAAAAAAATCAGGAAGTTCGTATTAAAAAGATGGAGAAGTTCGATGATTATAGAAAACTCAGATTTCCCTCGTTATTAAAGAATGGAAACAAGAAGTTCAAAAATAAAATAACAAAAAGTTCAACTTCTAAAAATAGAGCCCTTCAAAATTCATAAAGAAGGATTAAGAAATTCAGATTAATATTCATAAAAAACTCAGATATTTTCACGTAACCGAGGGAAGTTTAGATGATAACTGCCAGAAGTTTACGTACTACACGGTGCGCATTTTATATTAAAAAAGAATAAAAAAAGAAAGTCTAAAAGTTTAGTTGTTAGAAGTTCAAGTCCTCGGTAGGAGAAAGTTAAAAAATTATTGTGAGAGAGGTTTGTACAAAAGGAATATCATTTGTGTAACACTGACGAATGGATGAGAAAATTACAAACAAAAATACGTCATCGAAGTTCAACGTGAAAACAACAGGAAGTTCAACTACTACGTTGAATGAATTTCAGATGAAAACTTTTAAAATCATCGCGAGTATGAAAAAATGATCAACACGGAAAAGGTGCGTGTTTACAGCAGCTTTCCATCGGTATATCACTTGCTCAATTCCGGTGAGTGGACGGAGAGCTACGAGCAGTGGATGGAAAGCTACAAGCAAAAAAACACGTGAAAACAGAGTGAAGTTCAAGTAGACACGCCCAGAAGTTCAAGTTAACTGCAGTTAATTAGCTGATATTTGTAGAAATGTAATAAACTCCCTCCGCCCCATAATATAAGTTGTTTATTCATCCACGCTGTGAATATATTGGATGCTTTAAGATCTTTATAATGGGATGGAGGGAGTGGTGTACAACATCATATTGCAATTTTTGTTTAGCTTATAATGTTAACTTGGTGCTTTTAGGTACACGTCATTTGTAAAGATCCGTACTTCGACCCTTTCTACCTATGGGGCAATGATATATTCATGAACCAGCTTCAAGAGAGGAACTGATAAAGATTGTTATTAAAATGGGTCAAAAGATGGCAATCGTACTATTTGTTTACACTTTATGCAAGACAACAGTGAACTGCAGCAGGGTAAGTAAGAACTCTGTAGCCTTCTTTTTACTGCCCATAATGAGTTGTGCTAGACGACAATGTCTGAATATTTTTCCTTTGCAGTGGTTCTCGAAGCAGTTTACTCAAGATTACCTCTCAAACTACATGATTAGCGGGCATGCAAAGGTGTAGGATCGAAAGTATGTCTAGAGGGGGGTGATTAGACTACTTAACCAAATAAAAATCTAGCCTTTTCCCAATTTTAAGTCTTGGCAGATTTTAGCAACTTAGCACTAGTCAAGCAATCAACCTACACATGCAAATCTAAGAGTATAGCAGCGGAATGTAAATAATTGCATATGGAGGTAAAGGGGAGGAGTTTGGAGGGAGCAAACGCAATGTAGACACGGAGATTTTTGGCGTGGTTCCGATAGGTGGTGCTATCATACATCCACGTTGATGGAGATTTCAACCCATGAAGGGTAACCACTGCGCGAGACCATGGAAGGCTCCACCCACGAAGGGTCCACGAAGAAGCAACCTTGTCTATCCCACCATGGCCATCGCGCACGAAGGACTTGCCTCACTTGGGTAGATCTTCACGAAGTAGGAGATTTCCTTGCCCTTACAAACTCCTTGGTTCAACTCCACAATCTTGACGGAGGCTCCCAAGTGACACCTAACCAATCTAGGAGACACCACTCTCCAAAAGGTAATAGATGATGTGTTGATGATGAACTCCTTGCTCTTGTGCTTCAAATGATAGTCTCCCCAACACTCAACTCTCTCTCACATATTTGTCTATGGTGGAAAGATGATTTGAGTGGAAAGCAACTTGGGGAAGGCTAGAGATCAAGATTCTTGTGGTTGGATTGGAATGTCTTGGTCTCAACACATGAGTAGGTGGTTCTCCCTCAGAAAATTAATGCTGGAAGTGTAGGCACGTTCTGATGGCTCTCCTCACGAGTGAAGAATGGATGGAGGGGTATATATAGCCTCCATACAAAATCTAACTGTTACACACATATTCCCAAACTCGGTGAGACCGAATGGTGAAACTCGGTCAGACCAAGTCAGTTCAAAATGTGAACGTTAGGCTTTTCGGTGGGACCGGCAACATCAAGTCGGTCGGACCGATGTGCTAGGGTTAGGGCATAACTTGATCTCGGTGAGACCGATCACATGAACTTGGTGGGACCGATTTCAGTAATAGGCAAACAGAGAGTTGGTCAGGCAAACTCGGTGGGACCGATGCTCATTTCGGTGATATCGAAATGTTACAAAAAGGAAACAGAGAGTTTGCATTGCGAACTCGGTGGGACCGATCACTCATTTCAGTTAGACCGAAATATTATGAAGGGAAACAAAGAGTTTGCAATCCTATCTCGGTGAGACCAAGATCCCTATCGGTGAGACCGAAGTGATTAGGGTTTGTGGCAGTGGCTATATCAAAAGAACTCGGTGGCGCCGGATAGATCAAATTGGTGGGGCCGAGTTTGACTTTAGGTTTAGGACATATCTGGATATGAGAAAGTGGTTGAGGGATTTTGGAGCATATCACTATGCTTTTTGAGCAAGTAAGCCATTAAGCAACACTTCATCCCCTTTTAATAGTATTGGCTTTCCTATGGACTCAATGTGATCTTGGATCACTTAAATGAAAATGTAGAGTCTTGAGTTGTTTGCCAATATGTGTCCTTAGCATTTTGAGGGGTCCACGTCTCTAGTCCATGCCATGCCAATCATTGAACTTTCTGAAATGATCATCTTGAGAGAGTATTAGTTCAATGAGCTATATGTTGTTAAGAATTACCAAAACCACCCAGGGATTAGTTGCACTTCCAATCTCCCACTTTTTGGTAATTGATGACAACATATAGATCAAATCTTTGACAAATGATAATAAGAATGAAATACATCATCGCTTTGAGAAGTATGTGATAAGTACGAGCTCACCCTAAATTTGTGCATTATTTAAAATTTGCTTTTGAATGCAAATGCACAATCAATTAGGATCATGGGTTACTCTTCCATGTCACATACATCTTGGTGGAGCACTCAAAATGATAGAATATGGAATATGCAATCATCACCAAGGCAAAGTGTGAATGATCATACATAAGAGATAGAGAATATCATCATCCAAGCACAAAACATTAAGTATGATATGATCAAACACATGACCATAGAAGTATGTCACACACATAACCATAAAGTATCATCCAAGCAAGCAAGCAAATAAGTAGCAAAAGAGCCAAAAATAAGCAAAGCTCTCTCTCTCTCTCTCTCTCAGCCTATGATCTATACACTTTCTCTTCCTTTGGCAACAAGTTACCAAAAAACTTGAAAATGCATAGTGTTATGCGGCTCTCTAAGCTTGATCTTTAGGAGGTGGAGGTGAGAGGAGTCCTGCAACAAATGCTTCTGAAGAGGTTGTAGGCGTTGGAGGAGTTGCAACCAGAGGGGCAACTGAAGCTGTGGCTGTAGGAGCTGAAGTTGTAGCTCTAGTGTCTGTCACTAGCACTGCTGCAGACCTCTGTCTTCTGGGCACCCTTTGATAAACATTAGTGGTGATCTTGTCAGTCCTGTCCTCAAGCTCTTCTTGGATCTTCTCCATAGAAGTCTGAATCTCTGCCACCTTGACATCCAAGTCATGAAGTTTTGTCTCAAAAAGTCTTTCAAGACTCTCTTGATTCTGAGTCAGGGTGGCCAATCCCTTCTCAATCCTCAAAGTAGCCTGAATGAGATAGCCAAGTTGGTCTTGTTTGGACTTGAGAAAAACTTGAGATGCCTCTTCAGCACTTGGCATCTTGGTTGCCTTCTCTACTTTTTCTTTTGCTCTATTATCCTGAGCCTCTACTGATGTAGGATCTGAAGCATCCATCACAATTGTGTTCTCTTCCAGGTCAGGTCTCAAGGGAAGGTGCTCTTTGTCCAACAGATACACACCTTTGCTCATTTTGGAGTTTATGAGCATCTGGATGTGTGGAGCATACCCACATGATCTCTTCTAGTCTGCTGCTGTTCTCTTGATGGTTTCAACTATCAAGCTCATCACCTTGAATTTTTGTGGCAAATCAAATAGTTGAAGCAAGTTGATGGAGTGGCCTCTGATCATCCTGTGATCTCCTGATTTGGGCAACAAGGTATGCCTCAAAATAGTGTTCATGGTGGCCAGTCCAGACATCAGATAGTATACTGAGCCTAGCTTATGTGTCTCCAAGGCCTTGTCAGGTATCTCCTTGTAGATGTTGGCCATGGAGTTGTGATCTTTATTGTGCTCAGCATAGACATCAATATCATCCTCAGCTTCTTTAGGGGCATTAATGAGCTTGGCCCATTCAGCAACAGAAGACTGGTACCTAGTACCTTCAGACATCCAAACAATTTTCCCATCTAGCTAGAAGTGAGTTGTTGAATAGAATTGCATGATAAGCTCATCATTCCACTTGGTTAATTTTTGACCCACAAAAGTGTCAACTACATTGAGTCTCAAGCTCTCATGCACTCCAGGAAAGTGATCTTCATTGTCATCAATGTATTTCCAGCCTACCCACTTCATGTCACATACAATGGGTTTCTTATCCAAGAGCACAGTCTCATAGAAGTCATGTTGTTCCTTAGTGTGAAATCTGTAGTCCACAGCAGTTCTTATCCTCACATCATAAGGATCTGATTATCTCCACAATCTGAGACCTGCATCCTTTCTCTCCTTCATGTTTTCAGCCACTGGATGATTATCATCATGATCAGGAATTTTTGGCTTCAACTTTCTGAGCACTTGGGCTTCCTATTCTTCTTCTTCAATTTCAGGCACTGGGCCCTTGTTCTTTTCTGTAGTAGGAATGTTTTTGTTGCTTCTCTTTGGTGCAGACTTGGAGCTTGAGCTGGAGTTTTGGGGGCAGTCTTGCGCTTTGATGGAGCAGCCCCAGACTTGATGGCATCCCCCATCAGCTTCTGAGACTTGGCAGGAGGTGCATCTTGCTCTTCCTCCTCCTCTTCTTCAGAACCGCTAGCCATAGATGGCTTTCCAATCACTCTGGCAATGGTTTTCCTGACCCTTTCTTTTCTTTCCATCAACATCTTCTCTTGGCTCAAGAGTAAATTCCATAGTTTCTTGTGTTGATGCTCTAGCTTTGGACATGGGAATCCTTCTGGCAGGAGCTTTCTTCTTCATGCCTGGCTTGGTTGAAGCTGATGTGCCAAAATCTTTCTTGACAACCTTCTTTTTGGATCTGACCTCCTCAGCAGCAACATAATCTTCATCTTCAGATTCTGCATCTCGGTGCCACCGAGTCGTTCCACTTGGTCACACCGACAGGGTCGGTATATATATACCCACGGGTCAAATCTTGGAAATTCCTCCGAAAACCTTTCGCCCGCATGTGTCCTACTCTGCCCACTCAGGTCTCCGGATCGTGTCCGCACGTGACCTGAGTGGGCAGAGCAGGACACGCGCGGGCGAAAGGTTTTCGGAGGAATTTCCAAGATTTGACCCGTGGGTATATATATACTGACCTTGTTGGTGTGACCAAGTGGAACGACTCAGTGGCACCAAGATGCAGAATCACAAGCGGTTACTGCAACTCGGTGTGACCGAATTGTTCAAATCGGTTGCATTGAGATTGAAAACCTAGATCAACTCAATGAACTTAGTTTGACTGAAAGGAATGAATCGGTCAGACCGAAATGCATAGAGAGGTTTTGGAAGTTTAAGTCTATTACGAAATGGTGACTCCGAGTGCTCCTCACCCAGAGGGTTCGAATCTGACTTGATCATACTTTGTGATGTAGCATGAAGAGAGTTTGAGAAGAGAAAAACATAGATAGCTAGAGAGAGTTCTTAGGCATTCTTTTCCATCCATTTGGCAAAAGAAAAAGAGCCAAACAATCAAAGCAACAAATGGATGTCCTCGAATGAGACAAATATGCAACCAACATGCTCACACAATAAAACAGTAGATAAAAATATGTGGCAAAGCATGCACAATCACTCTAGCATCTATCAAACAATTAGCGATGAGTAGGTAATCAATATATGAGTATATTTACTTAGGAGTCAAATGAGAACATTTGATCATAGGTCATATTCATTGTTTAAGCACAAGTGGGGTTACCACTTTTACATAAAGCATTATTGTGTTCACACCATTAGAGTTGCTTTAGCCCAATTCTTAGAGTAAAGCTCCCCCTAGATGTGATATCCCCCCTAAGAGGGATGAACTAACCTTGGGTTTTTGTTATGATGACTTCATGTAGGTGTTGAAGAAGTGGATGCTCATTGTTGATGTAGATCATTTGGAGCAATCCATTGGAGTGAGTTGCACTTTCAATACCTACATGGGTTAGTCCCATAAAGAACAAACAAGGATATACATAGACATAGAGTGAAGCACACACAAGATGATGTCCATGAAAGCATTAGATTACCTTGTCCCTTGTCTTACCAACAAGAGGGTTTGTGACTCCTTGAACTACTGCAAGATGTGGAAGTTATTCGCTCTTGTCCTTGCCAAAATGAATATGAGTGAAAAATGTTGGCGGAGTCACGCTCAAGAACTCTCTAGTTCTTCTTCTTCAGGATCCACGTCAACTTGATGGGAATCCTAGGAGTTGTAGCCGTACTTGATGAGGTAGAACTTGATGTAGACTTGGGAACCCACTTGACCAAGGCCTTTGGAGCTTCTTCAAATGCATCAATCTCTTCTTGAAGCTTGTACTTGCCTTTTAGCTTGTGGTCTTGTGGTGGAAGATCATCTTGAGTTTGTGTCCCCTTGAAGGAAGTAGGATCATACTTATCTTGTTAAGGGACAAACTTCGTCTTGGGATATTGATCTTCTTCCCACTCAACTCCATTGGCATTGAACTTCCGTTCAAAACCAACACCTTGATTCTTCCGGTGCCTTCCTTGCTTCTGCACAATTTCCTCAAATTGCTTACTTTCAGCAAGGCTCTTGTAAACACCTTTCTCTATAATTCCCTTCAATAAGCTATTTTCTTGCTCAAGTGTAACTTGGCTAAGAGAATCATTAGTGGAATCAAGAGAATTACTAGAAGCAACAATATTGGATTAAGCATGATTATTGTTACTACTAGAAGAATCTTTCTTACTCTTGTTGCTAGATTTTACTTGTGGCATGTAAGTAGACAAGAGTAAACGCTTGGCAATGTAAGAAGAACTATTCTTCCAAAGATCATCATTGATGGCCTTTAAGAACCCATGTTCTTGCTCTAGATTGAGCTTCTCAAAGTGTGGCTTCTCATGAGTTTTTAAAAGTTCTCGATGATCTTCTAAAGTAGTTTCATGAGCTAACTTAAGAGTGTTTAGTTCTTTAGTTAGACGCTTAATCTCCTTCTTATCATTGTCATTCATTTCATCTCGATTAGCATGATTAATAGCAATTTCATCATAGTATCCATCACTAGAGTTGTCAACAGGTAAATCATCATCACCTAGCAAATCATCTTCATCGCTATTGAAATCAACATACTCAGGGTGTGATACCTTGGGTCCTTTAGCCATGAAGCATCTTGAGTTGGTTGACACAAGTGCTAGACTGGCAACACCTTCACCTTGAGTATATTCAGAGTCGGAGTGATAACTTCTCTAGGAGTGGTGGTCGGAGTTGAAACCGGATACCCATTCACCAACATGAGCTTGATGTCTTCATTTTGTGTAGCTCCTTGATGACTTGTCTTCCTTTCCGAATCCTTGCTTCTGCAAGAGGTTCTTCATTCATAGCGATCATCTCTACTCCGTCTCTCTCTTGGAGGTGATTCTTCCCTTTTGCTTCTCCTTTTAGGTGAGTCTTCTCTTCTTTTGTAGGGAGCCGTACACTCATTGGAGTAGTGTTCGGGTCTTCCACAATTGTAGCAATTTCGCTCACGACTAGAAGATCTTTTTTCATTGTAGGACCTTGACTTGGAACTCCTTTCCTTGCTTCTACTCTTGTAGAACTTGTTGAAGTTCTTCACCATTAAGCTCAATTCTTCATTGAAGGCTTGTTTCTCACTTGATGATGTAGGAGCATCACATGAGGCTTTGTAAGCACCACTAGACTTGTTATGAAGCTCTTCTTTATCCTTGAGTGACATCTCATGAGCAACAATTCTTCCAATGACTTCTGTTGGCTTGAGGTCTTTGTAATTTGGCATCATTTAGATCAAAGTGCACATGGTATCATATTTTCCATCCAAGGCTCTTAGGATCTTCTTGATGATGAATTATTTTTTGTCAGTCATCTCTTCACTTCCTAAGCCGGCAATCTCATTTGTTATGAGAGCAAGCCTAGAGGACATTTCAGCGACACCTTCACCATCCTTCATTTTGAACTTGTTAAGCTGACTTTGAAGCACATCCAACTTGGATTCCTTGATGAAGTTGGTACCTTCGTGCATATCAATCAAAGTATCTCAAATTTCCTTTGCATTCCAAGATGACTGATTTTGTTGAATTCTTCGGGGCACAATCCGTTGAAGAGGATATCACAAGCTTGAGCATTGTATTGCAGCATCTTCAATTCTTCCGTGGTAGCTTCACTATTTTGTTCTCTCCCATCGAAGAATTCACCTTGCAAGTCAATACACACAATGGCCCAAACGGCGGGGTTATGTCCAAGAATATGCATGTTCATCTTATGCTTCCAACTAGCAAAATTAGTACCATCAAAGTAAGGACCTCTATGGTGGTAATTTCCCTTGCTAGACGCCATACTCTCCTAGGTTGTGAAACCAAGGCTATGATCACCAAAGCTATGGAAATCAAGGCAAATGGAGACCAAAGCTCTGATACCACTTGTAGGATCGAAAGTATGTCTAGAGGGGGTGATTAGACTACTTGACCAAATAAAAATCTAGTCTTTTCCCAATTTTAAGTCTTGGCAGATTTTAGCAACTTAGCACTAGTCAAGCAATCAACCTACACATGCAAATCTAAGAGTATAGCAGCGTAATGTAAATCATTGCATATGAAGGTAAAGGGAAGGAGTTTGGAGGGAGCAAACACAATGTAGAGACAGAGATTTTTGGTGTGGTTCTGATAGGTGGTGCTATCGTACATCCACGTTGATGGAGACTTCAACCCACGAAGGGTAACAGCTGCGCGAGTCCACGGAGGGCTCCATCCATGAAGGGTCCATGAAGAAGAAACCTTGTCTATCCCACCATGGCCATCGCCCACAAAGGACTTGCCTTAGTTGGGTAGATCTTCACGAAGTAGGCGATCTCCTTGCCCTCATGAGTCATGAAGACAGAGAAGGATGGGCGGTCGGCCATCACAGGGGGTTGGACTAAGCCATGTGTGCCTTCTACATGGAGGAAAGCACAATATGGGCATTCCGCTTCACCTTGTCCAGCAACCAAAATGTTGTGTGCATCTTTCTTTACCGTGTTTAATAGTACAAGTATACAACCTGGTTCATCATTCTTTATTTGGTGCTTATGTAATTCTTGAACATGTGTATCTGTGAATCGAATAATGCGTTGATTGTTCAACCTGATGGATATGAATAAAGTTACAAGCAACTTTCAAATTCAAATTCGTTACAATTTTAAATAGGAGCGATTTAGTTAGGGTTGAAATATGCTCTGCAGGTCGTTACGGTGCACACAGTCTGTAAAGCACAAATGTGTGTGATATACATGTACTTCCGACACGGTTTGAAGAGAGGAAACGTGTATGACCATGCACACAGTTGTCGTCCGCGAAGCATGTGTGATGTCAGACAATATCACAAACGGTGCAAGCAAACTAAATGTTTATGGTAGTCACCTTATTGTACACGGTTTACAATCATGAACTGTTTCAGATGTCGTAGGCATCATAAATGTTGCACCACATAATAGCGTGTGTGATAGTTATCCTGTATGACACTGGTCCGATGGTCTGACATTTCGTAATCCTATCCGACACTCATACGATGATTAGGTAATCTTCTTAATTACAGGTTGCATACAATTCGGGGGAAGTGAATGTGCGTGATAGTCTCCTACGCTTGGCAACCATGAACTATTTGTGATGGAGTGTGCATCGTAAATGTTGCACCACATAATAGTGTGTGCAATGGTAATGCTAGCACACACAAGTAGCAAAGATAGAGCATTTGGGATATTCGATATATTACAAATAGTTGTGTGAAGAATCGTGTTTGGGATAGATGCCTGCATCGCATACACTTAGTTATGCAAAACGTATGCATCATGGCTCCCTATCCCCGACGGTTTCTAGGTCGTGTGGGAAGGACCCCCTATTGCCCACACTCACTTGGCGACGGTTTAAAATACCATCGCGTAAAGGGGTTAGAAACCGTTTGTATAGCACCTCATTGTACCAGTGAATGATTGAGCATGATGGTTTAGGCATAACTTCCTTTAGCGTTGATATTTTGAAAGACATGGTTGCTTGTTAGTATGCTTGAGTATTGATGTCTTCATGTCAAACTATAGACTATTGCTTTGAGTCATCCAATTCCAAATGTCCATGCCAGAAAACAAAAGATTATATGATGAATATGATAGGTAGCATTCCACATCAAAATTTCTGTTTTTTATCATTTACCTACTCGAGGACGAGCAGGGATTAAGCTTGGGGATGCTTGATACGTCCCCAACGTATATATAATTTTTATTGTTCCATGCCATTATAGTATCAATCTTGAATGTTTTATATACACTTACAAGCAATTATATATCATTTTTGGGACTAACCTATTAACCTAGTGCCCAGTGCCAATTGTTGTTTTTTGCCTGTTTTTGTTTTCAATAATATCAGTACCAAACGAAGTCCAAATGCCCTGAAACTTTTTGGTGATTTTTTTGGACATAAGAGGCCACAGAAGCTTCAAGAGGGGACGAGAAGATGGAGAAGTGGCCCATGAGGCACCAGGGCACGCCCTGGTGGCTTGTGGGGCCCATGTGGCTCCGTTTGACCTAACTCCGCCTCTATAAATTCTCTAATATCAGGAAACCAACAAAGGAGTCCACGAAATACTTTTGCTGCCGCCGCAAGCCTCTATTTTCGAGAGATCCCATCTGGGGACCTTTTCCGGTACTCCGCCGGAGCGGGAATCAATCCCAGAGGGGCTCTACATCAACCTTGCCGCCCTTCCGATGATGCGTGAGTAGTTTACCACAGACCTAGGGGTCCATAGTTAGTAGCTAAATGGCTTGTTTTCTCTATTTGATCATCAATACAATGTTGTCCTTGATGTTCTTGGAGTTCTATCTGATGTAATTACTTTTTGCGGTGAGTTTGTTGGGATCCGATGAATTCTTAATTTATGATCAAATTATCCATTAATATTATTTGAGTGTTCTCTAAACTCTTTTATGCATGATTGTTATAGCTTTGTATTTATCTCCGATCTATTGGTTTGGCTTGGCCAACTAAATTGATTTATTTTGCAATGGGAGAGGTGCTTTGTAATGGGTTCGATCTTGCGATGCTCAATACCAATGACAGGAAGGGACATGGCACGTATGTATTGTTGCTATTAAGGGTAAAAAGATGGGGTTTATTCATGCGTCGGTTTACTTTATCTACATCATGTCATCTTGCTTAAGGCGTTACTCCATTCTTTATGAACTTAATACTCTAGATGCATGCTGGATAGCGGTCAATGTGTGGAGTAATAGTAGTAGATGCAGAATTGTTTCGGTCTACTTGTCTCGGATGTTGATGCCTATATACATGATCATTGCCTTGGATATCATCATGATTATTTGTTTTTCTGTCAATTGCCCAACAGTAGTTTGTTTACCCACTAGATATTATTTTCAAGAGAGAAGCCTTTAGTGAAAACTATAGCCCTTGGGTCTACTTCTATCATATATTAACAATCCTAAAAATACCTTACTGCAATTTTACTTTATTTATTTTATTTTATTTTTTGTTCGATCAATCTATTTATCACCATACAATTTAATCTTGCAATTAACTGCCAAGCGATTGACAACCCCTTGTTCGCGTTGGGTGCAAGGATTTGTTATTTTGTGTGCAGGTGTTGTTAACGAGTTGTTGCGTGATTCTCCTACTGGATTGATAACCTTGAATACGTATCTCTACTATACTACATCATACCCTCCTCTTCGGGGAAAACCCAATGCAGCTCACAAGTAGCAGCCGCTTCTACCAAGGTTGTTCAGGGATCATCAAGCAGGATGTGATGCGCGTTATTGATGCGTTCTCGTGAGGAGATGCCCGTGGACTTGCTAGGATCAATGGAACCCTTGTGTATTTGTTGCCCAAGAAGGATGGGGCTGTGGACTTGAAGGATTTTCGGCTGATTTTTCTCACACATGGTATGGCGTGCATCATCATCAAGGTTCTGTCGAACTGATCACGCCTGAGTTGAACACGCTGGTGGGGCTACACCAGAGCGTGTTCACGAGTGGTTGCACGCTCCACGATAACTTCATGCTCATGTAGGCGACTTCCCGAAAGCTCAACACCGTGAAGCTGTCGGCCTATTTGCCAAAACTTGACATATCAAAGGCGTTTAGTATGATACACTGGGCATTTTGCTGCAGATCGTTTTGAGGATGGGCTTTGGCGAGCGTTGGATCATGTGGATCTGCAGCTTGTTTCCTCGGCGACCATGAGGGTCATGGTGAATGGTGCCCCGGCCAGCAAGTTGGCCAATGGAAGGGGACTCCGGCAAGGGGATTCTATATCGTTGCTGCTCTTCCTCTTGGTTATGGAGGGTCTGAGCTAGTTGTTCAAGTTTGCGGACTCGACCATCTTGATGTCCCCTCTTGCGTCCCATGGCATCAAGCATCGTCTGTCACTCTTTGTTGATGACGTGATTGTTTTCCTCAAGCCGACGTAGGGTGACTTTGAGTTGTGTGTAGCCATCCTACATGACTTTGGCATGGCGTCAGGCCTGCAGATCAACCCCGCCAAGTGCAGTGCCATCCCCATCCGATGTGATGACAATCTGGAGGCCCAAATCATAGATGGCCTTGGTTTTAAGCTGGAATCCTTCCCAGTCAAGTACCTGGGGCTGCCCCTCACGCTCAGGAAGCCCTCGGCCATCCAATTCCAGGATTTGGTGGATGGCATCGCGGGCAAGCTTCCCTTCTGGCGAGCTAGATCGCTTGACAAGGCTGGGAGGCTATGTTTGGTCCGATTTGTGCTTGCGCCATGCCCGTGCAAGCAATGTTAGCGTTGGATGTCCCTCCCCCCCCCCCCCCAAGGTACTGTCAAATATCACCAAGATATGTCGGAGCTTCTTGTGGGCAGGGGAAGAGGATGCGAGGGCCGGACAGTGCACCGTGGCTTGGGATACCATCTGCCAGCCTAAGTGGGCGGGTGGTCTGGGCCTCCCAAACATGTGTTGGCTCAACACGGCTATGCGGGCTCGTTGGCTTTGGCTGCGGAGGACAAACAACTCACGACCCTTGACAGAATTCAAGATCGACACGATG
This sequence comes from Aegilops speltoides, assembly GCA_021437245.1. NCBI lineage: Eukaryota > Viridiplantae > Streptophyta > Magnoliopsida > Poales > Poaceae > Aegilops > Aegilops speltoides. Next base: position 394,582,786 of record CM038146.1, on the reverse strand, counting down.
GCGACCTCGCTCCAGATATATCAGGAGGGTATATTTGTGGACTTAGGAGATGGTGCAGACTGCCTCTTTTGGGAGGACTTATGGTTCGATGGGTGGAGGGTGCAGGAGATCGCACCTTTGGTTTACACGAAGATCCGGCCCCGATTCAAGGCCTCATGATCGATGGTGGAGGCAGCAGGGGGTGCATGGGTGAGGGATCTCGGACCGAACCTATCTCAACCTGAGCTCGAGCAGTTCCTTGCATTGTGGAACAAGGTTACGGAGGTGCAACTACATCTGAGGATTGCGGACAGGGTCCGCTGGGCTTGGGAGACATCTGGCGTGTTCATGGTGCGATTGACGTACGCCAGTAGGTTCATAGGCCGCGAGCATGATTTAGGAGCTAGCTTCACTTGGCACTCCAGGGCTCCGTTGCGTTACAAACTGTTCAGCTGGCTGATCCTCAAGGACCGGGTTTGGACCTCCGATCGGTTGGCGCGACGTGGCTGTTGGAGATATCCCCTAGAGGCAATCATGTATGATGATATTTCCTATGTTTTTATGAATAAAGATAGTCCTTGGACATTATCAATCATGTGTATCAGCAAGTACGTGACTTGTTTATGGGACTATGCATTGTATGATGACTGACCTAAAATGTCCCTAGTTGAAAGGGTTGTGTGGACGCGCAGTCGACTAGACTAGCATATGACATGGTCGATGGCTCGGTCTAACTAGCCATGGAGCATTGGATGCTAACCGGATAATATGGACTTGGAAAGGTCTGGTCGGATTCGACGTAGTCGGATCCAAGTCGAGATAAGGTCCAATTCGGACAGACCCAACTATGAGACGCAGCGATATGTCATCTGTGAGTCTCTAGTACAACATATGTTCTATGTCCTAAGACCTGAGCTGACGCATGCACTCGGGATGGTGAAAGACTTGCTTTGGGCCGACCAAACGCTACCCCATGACTGGGTAGTTACAAAGGTAGGTTTCCGGTTTGTCCAGTCCCATGCTGCGAGACATGGTCGAGCAAGATGGGGTTTGCCCCTCCGATCACGAGAGATATACTCTGGGCCCCTCGTGTGATCCGACCAAGATAAGCATGGCCATGCGACAAGGATTATGAGATAATCCGGATAGTGGTCGACATCACTAAAACGAGAAAGAGGTCGGGCTACCACAAGGATGACAGACTCGCCTTGAGCCCGACAACATATATCATGTGGCAAAGGGAACAGAAGTATGATGTACAGGTTCGCCTAACCAGCTTCATGGTCTGCTTGGTGTTCGACATGCCTTGCTAGAGGCCGCTACCAACCGTGCAGTTCGGAGGTGATCCGAACTGCGACCAAGCCGACTTGAACCTAAGGGGTCGCGCGCTTAAGGGAAGGAACCTACGAGGTCGAATCCGAGGACACTGGTCGGATGTGATCTGAGCTGTATTCGGATTGTGGCCGAATAGAGTAGTGGTATTTAGGGTCCGTGTGAGGCCCAAGTGTTGAGCCTGCAATAGACGCTTATATAAAGTGGAGGTGCGGCACACTCATGCGGTTGATCGCTTCGGCGCTGTCACTAGGGTTTGCATGTGTTGTGAATAGCCACCTCCACTCGCCGCCAATTGTGTGATCGGACCTAGCAGTCCGCCGCACGGTGTTCCTCCTACACGCGCGCTTGCGCGGATACCGTTAGAGGTGGTGCACTTGCGCCGCTACGGCGAACTTGTACGTGGGATCGGACGACCGGCTGTTCGAGGGAGATCGGACGAGGAGGAGATAATCCACGCGGACGCCCTGCCCCAACTCTTCTTCCGCTGCACGGCACTGCGCGTCTAGTGGTAGCAATCTGTGATCCATCTCCCGTACCATGTTCTTGGTTGTTCTACGCGTAGGAAATTTTAATTTGCAGTCGACGCACCCTACCGTAGAACCCAACAGTGGCTTGCCCCATAAGGAGACATGTCCCTTGTGCAGCCAGGAGCAGGAGTCCATCGAATACTTGCTCATCGTGTGCGTTTTCGCCCGCTCCGTGTGGTTCGAGGTGCTCTCAGCCTTGGGTCAGGAGGACCGGTCTCCGGCGTCGGACGATTGGTTGTTACATTGGTGCAGGCGCTCGCCTCGGGCCAACAGAACAGGAAGGACCTCAACACCGTCGCGATGCTGGTCCTTTGGGAGATATGGAAGCACCAGAATGCGGTCATTTTCGATAAGGCCTCTCCGTTGTTGAAGGACGTTCAACGGCTCATCGTGAACATGGGGAGGGAATGGGTTCTTGCAGGGTTCTTCCATAACGACATTTTTCTTTTCTTTTTTCTCGAATATACATGAGTGTGCGTACTATATTATAAAGAAGGAAATGGGGTGAAGAGCCCCTCCACGATAATGTTACAAGATTTCACATGAACACCATCACCACCTCTACTCTCTACTCTCTACTCCTATGCTAACTTGCCGCACTAGCCCACTCTTCCACCATGTTGAAGAAAGTGCTAAGGTCTCCTTTTAGTAATCCCGCTTGCTTCCAAGTGCACCCCTCCTCTGTGATCCTACAGATGACATAGTTCTTCGATGGTGAAGGCTTTATCTCCCTTCCATTGTCTTGGGTCAAAGATCAAGCATGAACTTCTCCCTCATCTAAGGTTGGGTTGTGGATAACAGACTTCCCCTTGGGCCGGATCTTCCCGAGTATAACACGATCCATGAGCGATATCAATGCAGTGATAGTCCTTACTATTGAGTCCTGTGCTGGTAAGATGACGACGCTCTAAAAGGTTTGTTAAGAAAGCAATCATATCCTGTCCCCAATTGCGGTATGGACTAGGAAAATGGGAAGAACTGAGGCACCTACGGAAGTAATGGGTCAGCTTATGATTTTAGGCATGGTTACTGGAGGGATCGTCCCTACCTAGCTCCCTCAAATACAATTGCATTGCGATGCTTCCAAATCTCCCACATGACTAGAATGAATAAAGCATTGATCGTCCTCTTTTTTTTCCACTAGCGCTCTTGTTTGCGCACCATTCTGAGAGAGTGTCGTCCACTGTTGGCACCCAGTCTGGCTTGTCAAAGAATGAAGTATCGCTGTCCAAATCTGACGCACAAATGCGCAGTGTAGCAGATGGTGGCCTATGCTTTCTTCCTCCTGGTTGCATAGTGGGCATTGGTCCTGATGGTCCAGTCCTCACCGTGCTAGACGGTTAGGTAGACGGACGGGTGTGCGGGGAGACGTAGTTTTTGTTCCGACCTCTGGCCTTTGCCATACTCGGGCTGTAACCATGTAACTATGCGGACGGGTATTCTTCTACCATCTTCTCTTTGTCAACAGATGATATGCATACTCAGAGTTAAGTATTTACGAACTGAGGGAGTATCATACCGTGTGTTCGTTTTGCGATGCGGCATTGGAAATGCTAACCCTAGGCTCCCTGGCGGCAACTAGGGTTTGGGTGGATCTTGACGGCGGCCGCGGATTCCATCGGCGGGTCTCATCGAAAGCACAGCGACGATGGCAACATCGGCTGTCGGCAAAGGCTGGAAACGGCGCGGTGACCTCTCCCCTCGCGCCGCGCGAGCACAGATGGAGGAGGCACTCGGCAAGTTGGACATCTATGAGGAGGAGGCGACACCCCTGGTGATCGACGACGCCAACAATGATGCTCCGGCAAAGTGGCTACTAGCAGGGAAGGTTTTGCACCGCAATGTCCTCCACATCCAGACGATCAACAACGCCCTTCCACCTGCATGGGGAAACCCTAGGGGGCTGGCCTTTCGGCCCCTAGGAGAGAACTTGTTTGCTGCTGAGTTCGACTCCAAGTGTCACATCCCTAGTTCTGACAATGCCTAGTGCATGCATTAGAGTGTTGCATCATGTTTAAATTTCATTTAAACCTGAAATGGGGATTGTTTAAACCCTAGCATCAAAGAGGAATTCAAATAGGTTCAACCAAAATATTTTTCAATGATTTCAAAATGCCCTTTAAAAATGTTCATCATTTCTGGATCAAGGTGGAAGCATCTACCAAAAATGGTTCACATTTTTGCAGGACATATTTGGACTTTGAATTAATCCAAACATATTTGAATTGGGGCTATTTAAATGCTATAAATATTTTAGATGCTCCAAAAATGTTGGAAATTGTTGAGGGTCACTGAAATAATTCAGAAAGCACCCATAATTATCTCCAGGATTTTATGAAATGGTTTAGCATTATTACTAAACCAAAACAGAGAAACAAAATAGATAAAACAGAAAACAGAAGAGAGGGAGAACTTACCTGTAGTTTACCTGGCGCAGCCCACCTAGCGCCCAGCCGGCCCAGCTGGCAACCCAACCCACCACCACAGCTCCTGTCATCTTCCTCCTCTGCCAGTAGGAGAAGCAGCTGCGTGCGGCGCGCACAGCCACCCGTGGCCACCTCCTGCCTCCCTGTTGGCCTCCCTGGCGCCCTGGAGTCGTCCCCGAGCGCCACGCAACCCCTCGGACCCCTCTCACTCTCTCCCCGAGCTCCTCTCCTCCTCTGGCTCCCTCGCGCGCAACCACCGAATGCAGCCGTCGCCGCCGACTAGAACCATCGCGGCCACAGGCTCTCCCCCGCCTCGCCGACGTGTCCATGGCCTCCGCTTCGATGCCCTCGTCCTCCCCGTCGACTCACTCAACGCCGGATGCCTCAAAACACCGTCACCGTCCTCTTCTTCATCGCCGGCCGCCGCGGATCCCCATCATCGACTCGTCGCCGTCCGGCCTTCCCCCAGCACGCTGAGCTACTCATCGACCTCGCCGTGAGCTCCTCTGCCGAACCCCTCTCTCCCCGCAGTCTAACTCGCCCTCTAGCACTAGCGCTGCCGCGCCCGAGAGCTTGCTGCCGCCGTCCATGGTGCCGCCGAGGCCACAGCTGCTGCCACTTGCGTCCGAGTGTTGCCCCGTGCTCAGCACGCTCCTAGGAGCCGGGCGCGCCCACCAGTTCGACCTACCGTTCCCCCTAACGCCAACCCGCACCAACCCCGAGCTCCGGCCGCCGCCGCGAGCTTGATTCCGGCGAGCCCGTTCAACCTCAGCCCCTCCCGCTTACTTAGATGGATGCGGCTGAGCGCCAGCTACGCGTAGATGATCGCTGCCGCCGTTTTGGTCGCCGGAGGGCGTTTCCCGAGCCCCTCCGCCGCGTCTGGACTCGCCGGCGGCTAAACGCCGGCGACCGTTGACCCTTGACCGGCGCAGGATGACCCCACTGCCCGGTTTGACTTCCCCTGACCACTGACATGTGGATCAGGCCCCTGCTTAATTAAGCGATAGATTAATTAGCGGTAATTAACTTAGTTAGTTAGGTTAGTCTCTGACATGTGGGCCCAGGCCTTAACTAAACTAGATTAGGTTTAGTTTAATTTATTTAACCCTGTTAGTTAACTGTGTCACTGACATGTGGACCCCACACGTCAGGTTTGACCTGGTCGGCTCCGTTGACCTGCTGACGTCACACTGACGCACTGCTGACGCAGTAAAGCATTTTCTGGATTTAAGTTTATCCAGGAAATTCCAGAAAATAGTGTAAACTTCAAAAAAATCATAGAAATTAATCTATAGCTCAGAATGAAATAAATTATATATGAAAAATTATCAGAAAAATTCAAGGAATCCATCTGTACCATTTTCATGCATGTTTGAACAATGAGTGTCCTCTATTTTGGACAAAACAAATAAAGGGCATTTAAATAATCATATATGGAGTTGGAATTTGAATCATGTATTCAAACCAACTTCATTTAAATCATAGCTAGGTGCATTAGCTCAAATCACAACATATTGCCATGTCATGATCATCCATCATATTGTAGCATTGCATTGATTGTGTTCTTTCTCAGTTACCGGTGTTTGTCCCCTCTCGATAGATGTGGTTCCGACGACGAGTTCGATGACACCGATGAAGAACTATATTATCTTCAGAAGTGCCAGGCAAGCAAAACACCCTTGTTCATTCCGATACAATCCTACTCTCTCGCTCCTACTCTATTTTACTGCATTAGGACAACAACAATACAACTGTTACTTGTTGCGGTAGTTGAACCCCTTTATCCTCTGCATGACCTGTCATTGCCACAGTAAATAGATGAAACCCACTAGCATGAGTAGGAGTTGTTTGAGCCCTGATGTGCCTACTCATTCATGCTTGTTTGTCATGCCTGCTATTGCTTAGAGTTGTGTCAGGTCTGATTCATCGGGGATGAATCGGAGGTGTGTAAACATGTCCTACTGTGAGTGAGCTAAGTGTGTGAGCATGATTTGGTAAAGGTAGCGGTGAGAGGCCATGTAGGAGTACATGGTGGGTTGTCTCATTGCAGCCGTCCTCAGGAATTGAGTTCTATGTTTGTGATCCATGAACAGCTACTACCACTCATTGGGATCCTTAATTGACCCTCTCGGCTTCTTAATCACCCTTGTTCTCTGTCCAGGAGTCGCAACTAGTTTCTGGTGTTTGTAGGTAGTGCTATTTTTCTACCAAGTGGCACCCGGCAGGGTGGGCTTGGGACAGACTAGGCACACGTGGCCTGGTGTACCGAGTGGCACACGGATGGTGGGCTCTGGAACCCTGCACACATCGTTTGGGGTCGTGAGCGACACCCCGGCCGGATCTCCTTGCGGATGGAACCCGAAGAGGCGATAAACCTGGACGAGAGACTTGAGTGTTTAGGTAGGCGTGGCCGACTCCTCGCCCGGCTTCCGCTTGAAGGTTGCCGAGGTACATGGCGTGTCTGGCGATAAGTGGCGAGGCGTGTGTGAAGAAGTACACCCTGCAGGGTTATCATTATCTATTGAATAGCCGGATTCCTCGGATATGGAAACTTGGACCCTTGCATAGTTCATAGACAAGTGAAAGTGGATACTCTAAAATACGCAAGATAAGCATGAGTGCTATGGATGGCGTTCTCGTAGGGATACGGGAGCGGATCCATAGTGGTGTATTGATATGGTGAATATGTGGACTCGTGTGCGCCACCTCAAAAGAGTTACTTGTAGTCGTAGTTTAGGATAGCCACTGAGTCAAAGCTGGCTTGTCTGTGTTAAACTCCACCATCCCTTTGTTGATAATGATACATATATAGTTAGTTCGATGTAAGTCTTCTTGGGTACATTTGTACTCACGTTTGCCTATTTTATGTTTTTGCAGAGAGACCTCGGTCTCGCTAGTAGTTCCGCGTGGACTTCGACGTTTAGCTTGTTACCTCAGCTACGATCTTGTGCCCTCGGCAGGATCTGGTAGATAGTCAGGCTTTTCAGCCTTTTTCATTTGTAGATGTCTGTACTCAGACATGTTAAGCTTCCGCTTGTGCTTTGATTTGTATGCTCTGAATGTTGGGTCATGAGACCTATGTTTGTAATATCTCGCTACTCGGAGCCTAATGAATAAATACTTGAGTCGTAGAGTCATGTTGTGATACCATGTTGTATTTGCACATATCGAGCATATTGTGTGTATGATATTGAAATGCTTGGTATGTGTGGGATCTGACTATCTAGTTGTTTATCCTTAGTAGCCTCTCTTAGCGGGAAATGTCTCCTAGTGTTTCCACCGAGCCATGGTAGCTTGCTACTGCTCCGGAACACTTAGGCTGGCCGGCATGTGTCCTTCTTCGTTCTGTATGCATCCCTTGGGAAATGTCACGCGATGAATACCGGAGTCTGTTAGCCCTTCTACAGCCAGTTCACGAGTCTTGCTAGCCAGTGCTACAGCCTGGATTCACTCGTGATGACCGACACGCTCGATCTTTGGGTCATGGATGCTGTCCTGTAAGTTTGTGCCACTTTGGGTTTACGACTAGCCATGTCAGCCCGGGCTCCTTATCATATGGATGCTAGCGACACTATCATATACGTGTGCCAAAAGGCGCAAACAGTCCCGGGCAAAGGTAAGGCGACACCCGTGGGAATACCGTGCGTGAGGCCGCAAAGTGATATGAGGTGTTACATGCTAGATCGATGTGGCATTGAGTCGGGGTCCTGACAGCTTCGGTATTAGAACTTGACTGCCTGTAGGATTACCAAGCCAAACTGGTCGAAGTTGAGTCTAGAAATTCTTTAGTTATGTAAGGGAATTGATTGTGGGATGGAACGTAAGGCTCTTTTTACTCCTTATACCTCATGGCCTTCTGATCTGAGTCATCCTCTTCTCTTCCTACGGGGTTAAGGAACTAGGCCTTCTCATCTATCTATCAGGATCACGTGTTACTAATCCACAGACTTATAGAATTGTTAGTTTCAAATCTCAGTTCAGTTTTACTACTTCCGTATGTTCATAACTGTTGATCTCGAAACCTTGATATTGTGCTTCTGAGTGGCTACGCCACCATTTTTGTAGCATGTCTCCAATCTTTTTGAGCAATTACAGCCGTTATCTTTGTCCGAGTCATCGAGTGTTTCTAAACAATCGATGCACTTGCAAATCCTTTCCCTCTGGTCTTGATGTTCCTTTGGGCCAGGTTAATCACACTAAATGCTGAGTTGAGGTATTCTATTGCCTCGACATATATGTTGGAATTATTATTATGACCCTAGGTGTCTTAGGGGATCATCTAGTAATCTAGCCATGTTTTGTGTTCCCGGTGTGATGATTCTGGCCACCATTCTTGAAAGCATCCCGTGATGCAATTTAGTTAGTAGGTATTCTATTCCTAGGGTTTTGAACCCGAGAATTCACCCTACTTACCTCATGTTGATAGTGTTTGCTAGTTCCTTTAGGATATTAGTAACCTTTGCATTAGTCCTCGATGTTCGTGGTATTTCCTTCCTCCAAATACTATGAACCATTTATGGAAGAAGTTCTTGAACCAAAATATCACAACCAGAGTGCTCTTGACGAGTTCTCGATTCTATGTTGTTACTCTGCCAGTTCTACCTTTTCTGCATGGGTTATCCGGAGGAAATATGTTGAACTCGTTCGGCATACTAATCCATGCATCCACAACTCAGAAAATTATATGTTCTTTTGAGTTGTCCCTCTTTAGTTGTATCCTGACCTTCGTCTATCAACTGATAGTCAGGAGTAATTATGCATTCGTGTTATCGATGCCTATTATTTTGTGGTCCGCCAAGCCATTCTACTCCGTAATGACTAGGAGAAACAAACTCCAGTACCTCGTCCATCTCTGGGATTGGGTCAAAGCAGTTGTATTCCGCAGATCAAATTGATAATCCAGCTTCTGTTCTGTTCTACCTTGAAGTATTACCATCTTTATGTCAGGAATATCATAGGAAATGCACACCATCCTATGAACTCTTGATACAGTGATACTTCTCGACATCATTATTCATTCCTCGGTTCCCGTGTTGTTGCAACCGGAATGTCGACAAGTGAATCGTGATGTGTGAAATCAATACTCCTAGCAACCTTGTTGCTTGGTAGCTAAAGGACAATAATCTCATTCTTAGCGTGTTGATTATTGAATCGTCACCCTAAGGTTGATTGTGCTACCTAGTCCTTATTTCGGTGCACTCTTGATCAATGAGTTAGGATAGTGCCAATCCTTGCTCATTTGATCATATCATCTTGCCTCGGAAGCAAGATTGTTCTCGAGTTTAGTGACCTACCGGTGGTTCGTGATTTTCTGAATATCTTCTCGGAAGTATTACCAGGTTGTCACCTGACCGCTATGTTGAGTTCGTGATCAAGTTGGTTTCATATAAACCACCCTTCTCCAAGAATCATGTTGCATACCCCGAGCTAGTTGGTTAAGCTAAATAACAACTTGGAGAGTTGGAAGATAAAAGCTTGTCCGACTTAGCTCATGTTAAGGGATATCTTTTTGTGTGCGTGTGATGAAGAAAGATGATATCTCATCAATTGATCCTCGAAACCAGTTGTTGGAGCTATCGTCTTGCGAAAACTTTGATTTGAGTGTGGGCTATTCTCAAATCAAATCAGAACCAACGATGTTTGTAATGTTGTCCTACCCGTGGTTGATCCCTCGGGCATACACCACTATATCCTTTGGTCTGACCAATGCTATCTCTGTGTTCACCTAATTATGGAATTCCATTTACATAGAAACCAGGATGAACTGTTGTTGAGCCCATCGACAACACCCTTGTCTTCTCCATAATTTTGTTAAACATCAAGCTTGTGTTGGAAACTTTTGAAAGCATTTGCTCATGCTAGCTCATGAAGCTTATTTTCGGATGTAAGAAGTGACTTCCTCTAGTTCATGTGCATTTGATGCAAGTTGCCACCATGGATTCGAGAAAGTCAATGTTGCTTCCTTTGGAATCATCCCAAATCATTCATGCATACGTGCGAAGTATTCTGTGGTTCGAAGACTTGCAACCTTCATTCTATATGTATTCCTAGCACACCAAGCCACTGATTGATTTGTTCAAGGAGAAGAAGTTCCTTCTTAAGAGCAAGACTTATGCAAGGACCTCGATATCATTGTTGATGGTTCCCCACCGGAACTCGGTAGTGTTTTATTGCAAGACTACCATGGGATCATGCTTGTCTCGGACAACATGTTCACATGTTGTAGCAGAACCAGCTCATGTTTTGGAGCTTGCTATCGTAGTTCATTTCCCGAGAATCTCGCAACGTCATCTCGTCGATTTGTGTTGCAAACTTTCAATTTTCTTTCTAGACTCGATGGGTCTGAATTATTCTGACACCAACCAGATCTGAATCTCAGGCAGATATGATGGTTGGATCATTTCCCAAGAACTATAATATTGGTCTCGCGATAACCGGTAAAGTGGATGTCGTGGCCAACACACCCCGCCGGAAGACCTATTATTGTAGTATCTTGATTGAAGAAGTTGGCCACCTCCCCATAAGGATCTCGTAGAATTTATTCTAGTAGTTGTTCCTTATGTATTCTTGAGCTCCCGAAGTCCGACCTTTAACTTGATGTTCTAGATATCAAACCATATCTATGAATGGGATACACTAGCACACCAAGGAGAACATTAGAAGCGGAGTGCTAAATGTCTCTCGGTCGATCATCCAGATTTTGTCCCCTTGGTATCGCTAAGGTAGAATCTGAGAAAGTGTTATCTTCCTTTGCGTCTGCATCGTCCATCGCTATTCATCATGGTAGTATGTTGTGTTGTCAGCTTGACATGGATGTTGGTAAAACCTTGATGATTATGGAAATGCTCAAGTTCTTGAGAGCACGCACAAGCGCTAGGTGCTGTCATTGGCACTAACTAGGATTGCTCTCAATTTTCTCGGTTATGCTATAACTTTTCAAACAGTGGACTCACCCTCTACTGTTGAGCTTCTCCCTAGTTACTAAAATCATCCCTTGTGTTGTTTTCAACAAGGTAATCCACATCATCCATTCTGGCCCGAGAATGTCATTCTCTCAGACTCCTTCCAATGATCGACTGTGAATTGACTTAGGCTGGTATAAAGAGTTTCAATGATCTCTAAATCAAAGGTAATTCTTTTTGCCACTTAAGGGGATATTCTACGAGTCACCTTCCCTGAAGTGTCTCGATATGGTATCATGACAACTCAAATCTTCGCCACGTTGACAACCGCTCACCACCCTCTTAAGTGTGAAATTGTTATCTACCTAGATAACCCTCGTCATCTATCTCACTCCATCCCTTTGGATGAATGCTTCGTGTCTCAGCTCGAGAGATGTTTCTACGCCTCATTCCGCGAGTTGATCTTGTGATCATTAAGATGATCCATCCGTGTAGACATGTTTCAGTCTGTCATCGTCATGTTGGATGAAGATTTCGAAGGCAAGACATCAAGATCAATTTAAGTCGGCAAATCAACAACCTCGAGAAGGTAGTTGGATCATGAAGTTTGTGTTACTTAGTGTTCCCTTTGTCTTCTTACCTCGCGTCTTGAATCTCGGGACGAGATTCTTGTTTAGTGGGGGTGAGCTGTCACATCCATAGTTCTGACAATGCCTAGTGCATGCATTAGAGTGTTGCATCATGTTTAAATTTCATTTAAACATGAAATGGGGATTGTTTAAACCCTAGCATCAAAGAGGAATTCAAATAGGTTCAACCAAAATATTTTTCAATGATTTCAAAATGCCCTTTAAAAATGTTCATCATTTCTGGATCAAGGTGGAAGCATCTACCAAAAATGGTTCACATTTTTGCAAGACATGTTTGGACTTTGAATTAATCCAAACATATTTGAATTGGGGCTATTTAAATGCTATAAATATTTTAGATGCTCCAAAAATGTTGGAAATTGTTGAGGGTCACTGAAATAATTCAGAAAGCACCCATAATTATTTCCAGGATTTTATGAAATGGTTTAGCATTATTACTAAACCAAAACAGAGAAACAAAATAGAAAAAAACAGAAAACAGAAGAGAGGGAGAACTTACCTGTAGTTTACCTGGCGCAGCCCACCTAGCACCCAGCCGGCCCAGCTGGCAACCCAGCCCACCACCGCAGCTCCTGTCGTCTTCCTCCTCTGCCAGTAGGAGAAGCAGCTGCGTCTTGGCGCTTCCTGACCACCGTGGCCACCTCCTGCCTCCCTGTTGGCCTCCCTGGCGCCCTGGAGTCGTCCCCGAGCGCCACGCAACCCCTCGGACCCCTCTCACTCTCTCCCCGAGCTCCTCTCCTCCTCTGGCTCCCTCGCGCGCAACCACCGAATGCAGCCGTCACCGCCGACTAGAACCACCGCGGCCACAGGCCCTCCCCCGCCTCGCCGACGTGTCCATGGCCTCCGCTTCGACGCCCTCGTCCTCCCCGTCGACTCACTCGACGCCGGATGCCTCAAAACACCGTCACCGGCCTCTTCTTCATCGCCGGCCGCCGCGGATCCCCATCATTGACTCGTCGCCGTCCGGCCTTCCCCGAGCATGCTGAGCTACTCATCGACCTCGCCGTGAGCTCCTCTGCCGAACCCCTCTCTCCCCGCAGTCTAACTCGCCCTCTAGCACTAGCGCTGCCGCGCTCGAGAGCTTGCTGCCGCCGTCCATGGCACCGCCGCGGCCACAGCTGCTGCCACTCGCGTCCGAGCATTGCCCCGTGCTCAGCACGCTCCCAGCCGGGCGCGCCCACCAATTCGACCTACCGTTCCCCCTAGCGCCAACCCGCACCAACCCGGAGCTCCGGCCGCCGCCGCGAGCTTGATTCCGATGAGCCCGTTCAACCTCAGCCCCTCCCGCTTGCTTAGATGGATGCGGTTGAGCGCCAGCTACGCGTAGATGATCGCTGCCGCCGTTTTGGTCGCCGGAGGGCGTTTCCCGAGCCCCTCCGCCGCATCTGGACTCGCCGGCGGCTAAACGCCGGCGACCGTTGACCCTTGACCGCCGCGGGATGACCCCACTGCCCGGTTTGACTTCCCCTGACCACTGACGTGTGGGCCACGCCCCTGCTTAATTAAGCGATAGATTAATTAGCGGTAATTAACTTAGTTAGTTAGGTTAGTCTCTGACATGTGGGCCCAGGCCTTAACTAAACTAGATTAGGTTTAGTTTAATTTATTTAACCCTGTTAGTTAACTGTGTCACTGACATGTGGACCCCACACGTCAGGTTTGACCTGGTCGGCTCCGTTGACCTGCTGACGTCACACTGACGCACTGCTGATGCAGTAAAGCATTTTCTGGATTTAAGTTTATCCTGGAAATTCCAGAAAATAGTGTAAACTTCAAAAAAATCATAGAAATTAATCTATAGCTCAGAATGAAATAAATTATATATGAAAAATTATCAGAAAAATTCAAGGAATCCATCTGTATCATTTTCATGCATGTTTGAACAATGACTGTCCTCTGTTTTGGACAAAACAAATAAAGGGCATTTAAATAATCATATATGGAGTTGGAATTTGAATCATGTATTCAAACCAACTTCATTTAAATCATAGCTAGGTGCATTAGCTCAAATCACAGCATATTGCCATGTCATGATCATGCATCATATTGTAGCATTGCATTGATTGTGTTCTTTCTCAGTTGTCGGTGTTTGTCCCCTCTCGATAGACGTGGTTCCGACGACGAGTTCGATGACACCGATGAAGAACTATATTATCTTCAGAAGTGCCAGGCAAGCAAAACCCCCTTGTTCATTCTGATACAATCCTACTCTCTCGCTCCTGCTCTATTTTACTGCATTAGGACAACAACGATACAACTGTTACTTGCTGCGGTAGTTGAACCCCTTTATCCTCTGCATGACCTGTCATTGCCACAGTAAATAGATGAAACCCACTAGCATGAGTAGGAGTTGTTTGAGCCCTGATGTGCCTACTCATTCATGCTTGTTTGCCATGCCTGCTATTGCTTAGAGTTGTGTCAGGTCTGATTCATCGGGGATGAATCGGAGGTGTGTGAACATGTCCTACTGTGAGTGAGCTAAGTGTGTGAACACGATTTGGTAAAGGTAGCGGTGAGAGGCCATGTAGGAGTACATGGTGGGTTGTCTCATTGCAGCTGTCCTCAGGAACTGAGTTCTATGTTTGTGATCCATGAACAGCTACTACCACTCATTGGTATCCTTAATTGACCCTCTCGGCTTCTTAATCACCCTTGTTCTCTGTCCAGGAGTCGCAACTAGTTTCTGGTGTTTGTAGGTAGTGCTATTTTTCTACCAAGTGGCACCCGGCAGGGTAGGCTTGGGACAGACTAGGCACACGTGGCCTGGTGTACCGAGTGGCACCCGGATGGTGGGCTCGGGAACCCTGCACACATCGTTTGGGGCCGTGAGCAACACCCCGGCCGGATCTCCTTGCGGATGGAACCCGAATAGGCAATAAACCTGGACGAGAGACTTGAGTGTTTAGGTAGGCCGTGGCCGACTCCCTCGCCCGGCTTCCGCTTGAAGGTTGCCGAGGTACATCACGTGTCTGAGGCGATAAGTGGCGAGCGTGTGTGAAGAAGTACACCCTGCGGGTTATCATTATCTATTGAATAGCCGGATTCCTCGGATATGGAAACTTGGACCCTTGCATAGTTCATAGACAAGTGAAAGTGGATACTCTAAAATACACAAGATAAGCATGAGTGCTATGGATGGCGTTCTCGTGAGGGAGACGGGAGCGGATCCATAGTGGTGTATTGATATGGTGAATATGTGGACTCGTGTGCGCCACCTCAAAAGAGTTACTTGCAGTCGTAGCTTAGGATAGCCACCGAGTCAAAGCTGGCTTGCTGCTGTTAAACTCCACCATCCCCTTTGTTGATAATGATGCATATGTAGTTAGTTTTGATGTAAGTCTTGCTGGGTACATTTGTACTCACGTTTGCCTATTTTATGTTTTTGCAGAGAGAACTCGGTCTCGCTAGTAGTTCCGCGTGGACTTCGACGTTTAGCTTGTTACCTCAGCTACGATCTTGTGCCCTCGGCAGGATCTGGTAGATAGTCAGGCTTTTCAGCCTTTTTCATTTGTAGATGTCTGTACTCAGACATGTTAAGCTTCCGCTTGTGCTTTGATTTGTATGCTCTGAATGTTGGGTCATGAGACCTATGTTTGTAATATCTCGCTCCTCGGAGCCTAATGAATAAATACTTGAGTCGTAGAGTCATGCTGTGATGTCATGTTGTATTTGCACATATCGAGCATATTGTGTGTATGATATTGAAATGCTTGGTATGTGTGGGATCTGACTATCTAGTTGTTTATCCTTAGTAGCCTCTCTTACCGGGAAATGCCTCCTAGTGTTTCCACCGAGCCATGGTAGCTTGCTACTGCTCCGGAACACTTAGGCTGGCCGACATGTGTCCTTCTTCGTTCCTGTGTCTGTCCCTTCAAGGAAATGTCACGCGATGAATACCGGAGTCTGTTAGCCCGCTCAGCCCAGTTCACGAGTCCTGCTAGCCCAGTGCTACTGACTGGATTCACTTTCGTGATGACCGACACGTTCGATCTTTGGGTCATGGATGCATGTCCTGTAAGTTTGTGCCAATTTGGGTTTACGACTAGCCATGTCAGCCCGGGCTCCTTATCATATGGATGCTAGCGACACTATCATATACGTGTGCCAAAAGGCGCAAATGGTCCCGGGCAAAGGTAAGGCGACACCCGTGGGAATACCGTGCGTGAGGCCGCAAAGTGATATGAGGTGTTACATGCTAGATCGATGTGGCATTGAGTCGGGGTCCTGACACCAAGCGAGATTGTGACCGCATTTGGGAGGGCGCACCCTGGCATATCAGCAAGAACGCGGTGATCTTGGAGTATTTTGAAGAGCACATGCAGTCGTCCGAGCTCAACTTCGACAGGCTGCCAGTTTGGGTTATGGTTGTTAATCTACCATACAATCTTAGGAACATCACAAGGGGCTTGGCGATTGCACACCAGATTGACAAGCACGCATCCATCATCCAGATTGATCCGGTGGGGGGTTTCCTGCGGGCAAGAGTCACCATTGACGTGCTCAAACCCCTCTGTAGATGGGTTGTTATTGAATCAACCAAGAGAGACAAAGTGGACTGCTATGATATTGAGTATGAATAGATCCCCCACTTCTGTTTCACTTGTGGTCGACTGGGTCATTCCGATCTCTTCTGTCCAACCCCAGGGACACGGGATGCCAATGGCGATCTTCCCTTCAAGGCAAGCTTTCGGGCTCCCGAGGAACGGAGGAAAGGCTTTTCTGGTGAGAACTCGACGAAGGAGAAACCAGATACGCGGCGAAGCATGCGATAATCACACTCATCTAGTTCCAAGCGGAAAGATGGGGTCGAGGTGACCTCTCCTGCCAAGAACCCAGCTCTAAACAAGAGGAAAGGAGGCCACAAACCCAAGTCTACCAGAAAGTGGTGACCATCCATTGGCTGTAATGGAGAAATGAGAAGGAGTTGAAATCACAGATGGTGGGCGGGGAGCGGCTCCAGGAATAGAGACTGAGAATCTGGGAGATGTCTTTATGGAGAGAGATCCTAAGAAGAAGAAACCGACACCAACTTCATCGGAATCATCGGCAGCGGCTGCTAGTCAGCGCTGCCAGTTGCAATGAGTACTATAAGTTGGAACTGTCGGGGGCTTGGGAACCCTCAGACAGTTCGAGAGCTTCGCAAGATTGTGAAGCAAGAAGGTCCCGCCCTTCTTTTTATAATGGAAACCAAGATAAAGGGCAAAAGAGTGGAAGATCTGAAGAAAAAATTAGGCTTCTCTGGTTGTTTTGCCGTTGATAGCGGCGGGCTTAGTGGAGGTATTGGACTTTTTTGGTCTAAAGATGTTGAAATCAGTTTGGAAAATTTTAGTCGATCTCACATTGATGTGTTTGTCAAACAAGATAATAAAGCTTGGCGTTTCAAGGGTTTCTACGGAGCACCATGAGTGGAAAATAGACATAAGAATTGGCGGCTTCTCCGCACGCTTTTTGCTATTCCGCATGATGCATGGCTCTGTATGGGAGATTTCAATGAAACTATCCAGGCGGATGAGCACTTCATTGTCAATGCGCGCCCGGAATACTAGATGAGGGTGCTCTGGGACGCGGTCGATGATTGTTCCCTTCAATACTTGGGATGGAGGGGAATTCCCTATACATGGGATAATAGGCAACATGGGTCCGCGAATGTGAAAGCCTGTTTGGACCGGGTTCTTGCCAATGAGGGGTTTCTGAACCTGTTTCAGTTTACCTCCGTTAAGCATTTGAGCAGCGTGGAGTCAGACCACTGCTTTGTCTCAGCCGAACTCAGATCAAGTATGAGTGATAGTTGGCCTCGGGCCCAACGGTGCTTTAGATATGAAGATGTGTGGCAATCTCATAGCCAGTATGACTAGCTCGTGCGTGACTTGTGGCAAGCAGGTGCTGGCCAGAGAGGTTTGCAGGGAGTTGTCGATGTGCTGGGGGCGGTCCAGAAAGATTTGGGGGCCTAAGGAGAGCAAGAATTTGGAAACCTTTCAAAGAAAGTTCGCAAACTCCAGAAACGCCTTGATCGGCTGAGGAGCGTCTCGATGGGCCGGGGGCCATCAGATGAGGAGCTCGCTGTAGCATCACAACTGCGAGAAGCCATGAGACAAGAGGATGTTTGGCTCAAGCAAAGATCGCGAGTGCTTTGGCTACGGGTGGGAGATCAAAACACTGGTTATTTCCAAGCTCAAGCTGCCCACCACAAGAGAATCAATCGTATTACTTCTCTGGAGAATTCACACGGTCAGATTTTGCAAGAGCCAGAGGAGGTGAAGAAAGAAATTAGTGACTTTTATCACGCCTTGTATCAGACACAAGGTTTTCGTCCTATGGATGAACTACTGAATTGTGTGCAGCCCAGAGTCACCATGCAAATGAACAATCATATCAACAAACCATACGTGCGGCAGATGTAAAAAAGGCCCTATTCGACATGGCGCCATCAAAGGCCCCGGGGGTCGACGGGTTCATGGAAGGCTTTTACCAACAGCACTGGGAGGTTCTTGGAGAGGATATCACAGTGGTCGTGTTAGAGTTCCTAAATGGAGGAGAATTTCCATTGGGATTGAACGACACTTCCATAACGCTGATTCCCAAGGTACGACACCCACAAAAAATATCTCAATTCCGGCCAATCGCGCTTTGCCCTGTCCTCTACATGATTGCAGTCAAAGCAATTGTGAATAGAGTTCGAGGGCCTTGGATGAGGTGATCGGCGAAGAACAAAGTGTTTTTGTGTAGGACCTTGAAGTATGTCTAGAGGGGGGTGATTATACTACTTGACCAATAAAAACTTATGCTTTTCCCAATTTTAGAGTTTGGCAGATTTTAGCTACTTTAGGACAAGTCAAGCAATCATCACACTATTCAAGCAAGCATGCAAAGAGTATATAGGCAGCGGAAATTAAAGCATGCAACTTGCAAGAAAGTAAAGGGAAGGGTTTGGAGGATTCAAACGCAATTGGAGACACGGATGTTTTGGCGTGGTTCCGATAGGTGGTGCTATCGTACATCCACGTTGATGGAGACTTCAACCCACGAAGGGTAATGGTTGCGCGAGTCCACGGAGGGCTCCACCCACGAAGGGTCCACGAAGAAGCAACCTTGTCTATCCCACCATGGTCGTCGCCCACGAAGGACTTGCCTCACTAGCGGTAGATCTTCACGAAGTAGGCGATCTCCTTGCCCTTACAAACTCCTTGGTTAAACTCCACAATCTTGTCGGAGGCTCCCAAGTGACACCTAGCCAATCTAGGAGACACCACTCTCCAAGAAGTAACAAATGGTGCGTTGATGATGAACTCCTTGCTCTTGTGCTTCAAATGATAGTCTCCCCAACACTCAACTCTCTCTCATAGGTTTTGGATCTGGTGGAAAGAAGATTTGAGTGGAAAGCAACTTGGGGAAGGCTAGAGATCAAGATTCATATGGTAGGAATGGAATATCTTGGCCTCAACACATGAGTAGGTGGTTCTCTCTCAGAAATGGTAAGTTGGAAGTTTAGGTTCGTTCTGATGGCTCTCTCCACGAATGAAGAGGAGGTGGAGAGGTATATATAGCCTCCACACAAAATCTAACCGTTACACACAATTTACCAAACTCGGTGGGACCGATTCAACAGACTCGGTCGGACCGATTTAGTAAACCTAGTGACCGTTAGTGATTTTCGGTGGGACTGACATGCATCTCGGTGAGACCGATTCGGTTAGGGTTAGTGTCGGTGTCAATACCGGCGGATCTCGGGTAGGGGGTCCCGAACTGTGCGTCTAGGCGGATGGTAATAGGAGACGAGGGACACGATGTTTTACCCAGGTTCGGGCCCTCTCGATGGAGGTAAAACTCTACGTCCTGCTTGATTAATATTGATGATATGGGTAGTACAAGAGTGGATCTACCACGAGATCAAGGAGGCTAAACCCTAAATGTAGCCTATGGTATGATTGTTGTAATGTATGTTGTGTCCTATGGACTAAAGCCCTCCGGTTTATATAGACACCGGAGGAGGCTAGGGTTACACAGAGTCGGTACAATGGTAGGAGATCTACATATCCGTATCGCCAAGCTTGCCTTCCATGCCAAGGAAAGTCCCATCTGGACACGGGACGGAGTCTTCAATCTTGTATCTTTGTAGTCTTGGAGTCCGGTGGACGATGATAGTCCGGCTGTCCGGACACCCCCTAGTTGTCGTGGGAAATGAACACCTATGGGGCAGGGCCCCTTTTCGGTCCGACAAGGGAGCGGAGAGCGCGCGAAGAGCAGATCGAGGCGAAGGCACGCGAGGGATTTTACCCAGCTTCGGAGCTCTCCGGAGAGATAAAACTCCTACTGCTGCTTTGTGTTTATATTCTGTTCTTGCTCGAGAGCGTAGGTGTGTTGTAGTTTCGAATGAGTCGAACCCCTTCTACGTGCGCATGGGCCTCCTTTTTATAGGCTAAAGGGGTCACCGACAGGTGGCAACGCAGAGAGGGGTAAAAAAGTAAAAAGAGGGGTTGGTACAACCGCTATCAACAGTGCCCCCTACCTAACTCTGACGGCAGGGGACAAGGGCATTTAATTCCCGTCCGGTCGCCCAAACAGTGCAGGAAACGACCATTAGGGGCGCCACAGATCGCCACGATGGCCTTCTCGTCATCTCCACTTGCCACCTCGCACCACTTGGCTGCACAGCTACCCGCCACGTGCACCAGGAATGATCCTGCGGCGACCGTCGCCGGATCTTGCTGGGCGTGGTATGAGTGGTAGCCGCCGTGGCAAGCGCCTTGCCGCGGTCGTTGTCTTGTTGCACCCGCAAGCTTGCCGCTCGCCGGGTCTTGCCGGGACGCGCGGTGTGTCGCGGCACGTCTCTTGGAATGCCTTGGTTGGCCTTCCCGGAAAGCTCCTCTTGCCGGGGTCTTGTCTTTCCCGGCAAGCTCCTCTTGCCGGGGCTCTGTCTTCTCAGTTAAACACTTTGTTCTTGAATGGCAGTAATAGGAATAGCGAAGGATCTAGGCGGACGCCCGGCAAGCCCTGCCACGGGGCGCTGCAACTGCCCGCGCACAAGTTCGGGATACTAAGGTACCCCTACTTTAGTACACCGACAGGAGCCCCCGGGCCTGAGCCATACACGGTGCCGAGCGCTATTGGGCCAGGCCCAAAACAGGGCACGGGCACACGTGGCCTGGGTCCGCACCAAATCTAACTCCGCATCCGCCGCACCCTCCCGTAATGGCACGCGTCAAACGCGGCGTCGTGGGAGAGGTCGTGGGCAATTCTTAAATCGAGAAAGACGTAATGTTCGCCTCCCCTGTTTATAAGCAGAGGAAACAGGGCCGTTCCCCCACCTTCGCCACTTGCAGTTTCTTCCTCCAAAAGCTCCGCCGCGCCCCTTCGCTTCCCAAGCCGAAAGAGAGCAGTGCTCCGCCGCCCGTCGCCGTCGTCGCCCCCAACGCTTCCGCGCTCCCCCACCGCTTCCGCCATGGTTCCGAAGACCGGCAAGAGCGCGAAATCGGCCGAGGCATTGCGGCTCGAGGCGCTGCGCAAGGAGCGGGTGCTTTTCCCCCCGAGCTCACCCCGAAGGCGCTGCGGGAGGAGTTCTACCTCTTCTGGTCGATGGAGACGCGCGCATCCGCGCCGCCGGTGCTCTCCGCCAAGCTTCTGCTTGACGGTGCCCAAAAGGGTACCATTTCTTTCCAGTGTTCTTCTACTGCGGGCTCTGCCCACCTTTTTCTGATTTCTTCTGCGACATCATGAATACCTACGGGTTTCATCTTCTTGACTTCACCCCCAACGCCATTCTGACAATGGCGGTTTTCGCACACCTCTGCGAGAACTTCGTTGGAATCCACCCAAATGTCGCCCTTTTTCGCCACTATTTCATCCCCCGAGCCGAGAAAGGAGAGCCCTTAGCCGGCGGGATCGCCTGGGTCTCGCGAGTCGGCATGAAGGAGGTGTATCTGGAGGGGGAGCTCCGCAGCAAATGGGACGAGTGGAGGGCGGAGTGGTGCTGGATCGTCGACGCCAATCCGCAGCCATTCACCAACTTGCGCCAGACCCGGGTAGTGCGCGGCGGCGACTGGAGCGCTCTGTTGCCGTACGATGGCAAGCTGAAGATCGCCACCACCCGAATCCTGCGGCTCAGGCTTGCCGGGCTCACAGTAGGAGCCGTTGGCGCGGATTTCCTTCGCCGTCGCATCGCCCCTCTGCAGAAGAGGGGGAGGCCCGCCTGGCTGTTTGGCGGCCCGGCGGATATCATGAGGCTGCGTCCAGGCCTCAACTTCAACTTCACAGTTATGGAGCTTGACGGGATGCTCAAGGAGCTGTTCAAGCATGACGCCAACCATCCAGAGTGGTTCAGGCTGCCGCAGGGCGTCATCCCACTGTGCAACAACTCCTAGCGTGATCGCATCTGTGCAATGATGCCGGAGTGCGACTCGCACGGGATTGTCCCAACTTGGATGGAGCCCGCTGACGACATCGTGCGGCAATTCTTTGACGGCTTGGCGGAGGTAGCAGTCCGCGCCGACGAGCAGAGGCTCCTCACCTGCGACACCACCGATGACGAGATGCGATACATCGCCGCCAGGGCCGAAGAGGCGGCGACAGCCGCCGCCGCGGGCGAGTTTGGCTTCACGTTGGAGGAGGCAGAGGCGGCCGAGGCGGCAAGCCTTGCCGACCGGGAGGACCTTGCCGGAGGGGTCGTTGGCGAGGGGGAGCCCGAAGCCGAAGCGAGCGAGCCCGCCGAGGGCGCGAGCGGCCAGCCGTCTTCGAGCAGCTTGCCGCGGGTGGAGCCCCCAGCGCAGCCCCAATTTCAACCAAGAAGGCGCCTCGTGGCGGAGATATAGCAGGCGGCAGCGGGCCAACAACCGCGCCCGTGGGACCGCTCCACCGCGGCAAAATACCGTTGCAGCAGGGCATCTCGAGCCGTCTTGCAAGCGGGCGGGATCTTCCCGGGCCGCCACGCTGATCTGCCGCAGCTCGATGGCGTCGAAGGAGCCTACTCCTCCGCCTCACCGCGCAGAAGGGTGCAGACTTGACCTCTGCTGCTGAGCTCCGACGAGGAGGAAGAAGAGGAGGAGGAGTAAGGCTTTCTCCTCGCTGTACTTGTATTTCTTTGATCTTTGTTTTTTCTTGTCTTGCATCTGACCTGCCTCCCTCTGAATCCTTGTTCCATTTCAGGACTCTGGCCGAGAGAGCGGCGAAGAGGGCCAAGGTCCCCGTGGTTGTCATCGAGGACGATCCTGCTGTGATGGCAGAGGACACGTCCGAGACTACCTTGACGGACCCGGCTCCATCTCCTCGAAGCAGCCCCCAACACAGCCCCCAGCGTAAGCGTTTGGTTCACTTCCTGTTCAGGGGCGCGCATGGGTGCTTTTTCTTTTGCTGACATCTTGATTGTTGATTTATTTGTGTAGGAGCAGAAAAGGCCCATCAGGAGCAACCAGAAGCCGCCCCGGAGGTGCTATCTGCTTCGACTACGCCGCCAAGGGGCGATTCTCCGACGAGGGAGTGCTCTCCGGCAAGGGAGAGGTCCCCGGCAAGGGACGGAACCAGTGAGCCTTTGGTGGAGGAACCCATGGTCACAGAGCCCAGCACAGGTAACCTTCCTTGTCGGAAATCTTCCCTTGGGTTCTTCTTCTGATCTTCTTTTTAGATCTTTGCTTGACTTTTTCTTCGTCTCCCTGTCCTCAGATCCCCCTTTCACAGACCTGATGGAGACTGAGGCCACCGGCGAGGAAGACGCACGCGGCAACACTGAAGGCGCCGCCGCTGACGAGGAAGAGGCTGGCGCTGATGAACCCGTCGACGAAGAAGCCGCCAAGGCTGCTGGCGCAGGAGCTGGCGAGGGGTCCGGCAATCGAACTGATGACCCTGAGGGTGCAGGAGTGCAAGGCGCTACACCGACCGCCGTCCCCTCCGCCGCTGATGCAGCGCCGGGCTCCGAGGAGCCCCAGCCAGGCGCCTACTTGAAGGCCGGCGAGGGTGTCTACATCAAGCTTCCCTAGGCGTCGAGCTCGAGGCGCCGGTCGAAGAAGAGGAGTTTGACAGGAAGTACTCGCCTTTCTTTGGGCTGGCGGTGGTTGACGCGCAAGCAGCAGCGGCGGCGAAGTCCGAGGAGGAGCAGTTGCTCTGGAAGCTGGTGTCACTCTACGCGCCCGACAAGCGAGTTGGAGTCCGGAAGCGCTTGTCGCATGGTGAGGAATTGACATAGAAGCATGCGGAGGAGCTCCAATCCGCAACTGGAGGCCCTCGGTCCATTTCTCGAGGAGAGGGCGCAGCTCGTCGAGGCGAAGAAGGCGTTCATCCTTGAAAAGGCTGAAGCGAAGAGCGTGAGAGGCTCGCCGCCGAGGAGCTATCCAGCGGGAAGGTGGTGACACGTAAAAAGGTAAACTTGGATAGCCACGAGGAGGAGCTCGCCGTCCGGGAACAATCACTTGGCGGGGCACTCAAGGAAGCGAAGGATGCTGCCGCAGCTGCCGAGGCCGCCAAGAAGGAATTGGAAGTGAAGGTGGCGCAGCTGGAAGCTGACATGAAAAGGAAGGATGAGGAGCTTGTCGCACTCCAGCGCGAACGCGAGAAGGATGCCCTCGCTCATGGCGATCTGCAAGTTCAGCTCGCCGATAAGGTCAGGGAACTGAACACCGCCAAGGACTCAAGTGCTGATCTGGAGCTGAAGTTGGCCACATTGACGGAGACGCTGGATGCCGCCAAGAAGCGAGAGGATGACTTGAAGAAAGAGATCAAAGGCAACGAGGAGCTGCTGACGAGGGCTGCTGAGACTCAAAACACCTTCAAGGCCACGGTGGAGCTCTGGACAGAGGGCCTCGTCAACATTGCCGCAACCATCGACGAGGAGCTAAGCGGGCTGGACTTAGCGAGCTTGGGTACTCCTCGGCGAGAATCTCCACCAGCGCCAAGCTTACTCTTTTCTTCAAGGGTGTGGCGGCGGCTCTCCGGTAGCTCGGGAAAGGATCCCAAAGAAGCTGGCCGACGAGTCGCGCAATCTGCGCCAAGGTCTTGGAGAAGTTGTTGGTGAAGATACTCTTCCATAATCCGGACCTCGACCTCACCGCGTCCTCAAGAAGCTGCCGCGGTGCTGATCTTGAAGAACTCAAAGCCATTATCGCACCCATTGTGGACAAGGTGAATGAGGTCAGGAGGGTTGACGGCGAGCGCGTGGATTAGGCCACCCTTCTTCTCCCTTCCTTGTCGTTGTTATTTAAGTCATGAGAACAATTTAGTTAATGCCGCAACGAGTTACTTTTGTAATATAACTTTATTCTGGGCAATGCTTGCTACGCTATCTCCTTTACTTGATTCCTTTCTTTGTATGTTTTTACCCTATGCTTTTAGGGAACTTGCGGTAGCAGCACGCTTGCATAAGTCTTGAGTCTTGAGAACATCAGCAGCCTGCTCACGGTGCCGGCCTCAGCAAGAAACCTTGCCGCAACTAGTTGCAGCACACTTAAGTTGTTGAGCGGACTCGAAACAAAGTAAGGGCGCAACTAGCTACGGGAAGGTTCCTCCACGCACAGGTTTTCCATACAAAGCACGGTCGTTCAAGGAAGATAACTTAAAATTTAAAAAAACTGATCATGCTCAAACTTTGGCAACTTAGCTTTTACGTAAATGCGTGTCCCGGCAAGGCTACACTTCTTTGAGCAGCGCCGGTCCACACCTTTATCCTCTCCTCCCCGTGAACTTGTGGGCGAAGGAACCTTCCTTTTGAGAAGAAAGAAGAGAAAATAATGATATGGAGCCTTAAGGCTCGTTACTGCTTACCGGGGGGCAAGTGCTGCACAAAATGTCAGATAATACATGCAAAAAAGAAAAAGGCATGAAATTTGACAACATGTGCTGAGGTTAAGATTTTTATTTATGCACGGGATCTGCGCCCGGCTTTGTACAAAGGGTTACATGCAACAGCGGCAAAGCTTGTACAAAAGGTGGTTGCCGGAATAGCAGGTTCCGGCAACCGCGCCTTAGGGGTAAAACTTACGAAGATGTTCTATGTTCCAGGAGTTGCTCACCGGAAAGCCATCATCGGTCTCAAGGCGGACTGCGCCAGGCCTAGTGACTCGTTTCACCCGATAAGGGCCTTCCCACTTTGGCGTCAACTTGTTGGAATTCTTGGCGGATTGAACGCGCCGAAGAACAAGGTCGCCTTCCTCGAAGCTTCTGGCATTAACTTTGCGGCTATGGTAGCGGCGCAAAGCTTGCTGGTGCGAGCAGCTCGTCTGACAGCTGAAGACGATCTTCTGGAGGAGCAGCGCGTCATCTTGCCGCAGCTGCTCTTGCTCAAGCTCATCATAAGCGAGTACCGAGGCGATCCATATCTGAGTTCCGTGGGGAGAACTGCTTACGCTCCGTGAGACTAGAGCAAAAGGTGTATGCGGCGATGGCTCGATTTGGTGTCGTCTGATCGACCAAGAACCACCGGCAGCTCCTCAATCCAGTTTCTTCCGCACTTGCGCGCTGTTGAAAGTTACGGTCTTGAGCCCGCGCAGCACTTCAGCGTTTGCCCTCTCCGCTTGACCGTTGCTTCTCGGGTGAGCAGCAGAAGCGAAGGAGATCTTGGCGCCAAGATCTTGGACGTACTGCATGAAGGTGCGGCTCGTGAATTGTGTGCCATTATCGGTGATGATCCTGTTAGGGACTCAAAGCGGCAAACAATTGACTGAAGAACTTGATTGCCGACTATCTGTCACCTTCCTCCTGCTTCCACTTGAGCCCACTTTGTGAACTTGTCGATTACAGCGTACAAGTACTCAAAGCCCCGACAGCTTCGGGGAAAGGGGCTGAGGATGTCGAGCCCCAGGACCGAAAATGGCGGGATAAAGGGATTGTTTGGAGAGCTTGAGCTGGTTGATGTATCTTCTTGGAGTGGGCCTTGCGCTTCACACTTGGTTACTTGTGCGATTGCATCCTGGAGGGCTGTCGGCGGAAGAAACCTTCTTGGGAAGGCTTTGCTTAACAAGTGCTCTTGCGCCAATGTGGTGACCACATATGCCTCCATGTATCTCCGCCAACAGCTCATGTCCATCTTCCCGGGAAATGCACTTCAATTTCACTCTGTTGAATCTTCTTCTATACAGTATGTCATCGACAAACTGGTACATACTTGATTGTCGGGCTACTCTCTCCGCTTCTTCTTGCTCTTCGGGAAGTTCTCCTGTTTGAAGGAAATGGACTATTTGCTGTGCCCACGCCGGAGCCTGTGGCTCGACGACAAGGACTAAAGGCACAAATGCTGCTGCGGGAACACCTGCTTCCACGGCAAGAATTTGTGATTCAGCCGGAGCGTGATGTTCCCCAGCAAGCATTTCGGGACACAACTTGTCGGGAGCGTCTGCTTCAACGAAACAAACCCTAGGGATTGTCGGAGCAGACTGCTCCTCAGCACTCTTTGTGTTGATCTTGGGGACCTTCTTGGCGGCGGCTTCAGGGAGCTCTGCTGGAAAGTAGTCGCCAGTAACCAACTTCCTCTTCTTGCTCTGTCCAGTTGATGGTGTTCTGAGATGGTTGAGTCGACTTGAGCACAAAATTCCTGGTTCCACGAGTAACTTGAGTCTGGCGCACTTTGACAGCCGTCTGCAATGTAGATTACGAGCTCTCGGGCGTGTTCCATCTGCGAGCCGTCAAAATGCTCTTCCACTTCCTCACTTCATCAATGTAGGCTTCCATCAACGGACTCTGATAATCTTTGTTCACTTGACGGACGACAAAGCTGCGAGTCACCCACGACAATAAGCTTCTTGATCCCAAGGTCATGGCGATCTGAGTCCGGCAAGCAAGCCTTCATACTCTGTAGTATTGTTTGTTGCTTGCTCCTTGGGAAAGTGCATCTGGACCACGTGCTTGAGGTGCTCTCGGTGGGTGCGACAAGTAATGCGCCCTTTTGACGCCTTTGCAGCGAAAAGGCACCATCAAAGTACATGATCCATTCTTTGCTCGCTTCCTTGACGGGGATGCTCGTCTCCGGAGTTTCTTGATCAGGTGTTGGCGTCCATTCTGCTATGAATTCTGCCAATGCTCAGCTCTGGATAGTTGAGGTACTCTCAATATTGAGGCCAAAGCTTGACAATTCCAGTGCCCACTTGACAATCCTGCCT
The DNA here is from genome assembly GCA_021437245.1 of Aegilops speltoides. NCBI lineage: Eukaryota > Viridiplantae > Streptophyta > Magnoliopsida > Poales > Poaceae > Aegilops > Aegilops speltoides. Next base: position 394,554,894 of record CM038146.1, on the reverse strand, counting down.
ATTGCTTCTGGATTTTGCAGTATCCTCTTTAACGGAAAGCGAGTGACAACTGTGATCTCATGTGCTTGAAAGTAATGGCGCAGCTTCCTCGAGGCCATGAGAAGGCCGAAAAGCAACTTTTGCACTCCAGAGTATCTTGATCTAGCCCCCTGCAGAAGGGAACTGATAAAATACACTGGGCGCTGCACCATCTTCTTTTGTTTCTTTTCATGTGGCTGCACAGATCCATCCTTGTCGGGACCAGAGCTTGTCGGGGAAGCCCCCTGCTTGTCGCTGGACTCGCTTGCCGTGGTCGCTGGCTCATCATCCGCCTCCCTCTCCGCTACTAACGCAGCACAAACCACTTGATTGGTTGCCGCTAGATACAGCAGCAACTTCTCTTGCGGTTTAGGTGCGACAAGTGTTGGAGTGGAGGACAGGTATCTCTTCAAGTCCTGCAGCGCAGCCTCCGCTTCCGGAGTCCATTTCATTGGACCTGCCTTTTTCAAAATTTTGAAAAATGGCGGTAGCCTTCAACAGAACTTAGAGATGAATCTCTTGAGAGCAGCGAGCAGCGCAAGGCAAGCCTTCACACATCCTTGACGCGCTTCGGTGCTTCGATCTGCTCAATGGCCTTGATCTTGTCAGGATTGGTGTAGGATCGAAAGTATGTCTAGAGGGGGGGTGATTAGACTACTTGTCAATATAAAAATTCTGCCTTTTTACAAAGAACAGTTTTTGGCAGATTCACAATTATGATCAAGTCAAGCATCACCCTACACATGCAATTCTAGAGTATAGGCAGCGGAAAGTAAATTGCACATGTAGTAAAGAGAGGTGGAGAAGAGCAAACGCAATTTTGGAGCGGTGATTTTTCTCGTGGTTTCGATAGGTGGTGCTATCGTACTTCCACGTTGATGGAGACTTCAACCCACGGAGGGTAACAGCTGCGAGAGTCCACGGAGGGCTCCACCCACGAAGGGTCCACGAAGAAGCAACCTTGTCTATTCCATCATGGCCTACGCCCACGGAGGGCTAGCCTTACTCGGGGTAGATCTTCACGAAGTAGGCGATCTCCTTGCCCTTACAAACTTCTTGGTTCAACTCCACATCTCGATGACGGAGGCTCCCAAGCGACACCTAACCAATCTAGGAGGCACCACCCTCCAAAAGGTAATAGATGTTGTAGATGATGATGAACTCCTTGCTCTTGTGCTTCAAATGATAATCTCCCCAACACTCAACTCTCCTCACTTGATTTGGCTGTGGTGGAAGAAAGGATTGAGTGGAAAGCAACTTGGGAAGGCTAGAGATCAAGCTTCATATGGTGGGAGTGGAGCAACTTGATCTCAACACAAGGGTAGGTAGTTCTCTTCTCGTAAATGTAAGGTAGGAGTGGTAGTTCTTTCGATGGCTCTCTCCACGAATGAAGAGGGGTGGAGGGTATAAATAGCCTCCACACAAAATCCAACCGTTACACACATTTGAGCAATCTCGGTGGGACCGAAGTGGACAACTCGGTGAGACCGATAGTTCAAATAATGTGAACATTGGGATTTTCGGTGGGACCGAATATACAATCTCGGTTAGTCCGATTCGATGACAGAAGGTTACAGAAGCTTGGCAACTCATGTTTCGGTGAGACCGAGTTCAGAATCGGAAAATCCGAGTTTACTAGGGTTTGGCTTATGGCTGAGGTGGTTCATCTCGGTGTGACTGAGTTTGGAATATCGGTGGGACCGAGACTACTTATGAGTGTATATGGCGGTGAAAGTTCTTGATAGTTTAGGAGATGTATCACTAAGCACTTGAGCAACGGATCATCATCATAACCTCATCCCTTTTAATAGTATTGGCTTTTCCTATGGACTCAATGTGATCTTGGATCACTAAACCAAAAATGGAGTCTTGAGCTTTTGCCAATGCTTGCCTTAGCATTTTGGGGGTCCACTTCTTGATCCTTGCCATACCCATATCATTGAACTCTCTGAAATGATTCTCAAGTAACTATTAGTTCAATGATATATATGTTGTTATTAATTACCAAAACCACCCGGGGATTAGTTGCACTTTCAATCTCCCCCTTTTTGGTAATTGATGACAACATATAGATCAAAGCTTCGACAAAGGATATAATCAATGAATAATATAAATAAGCTTTGAGAAGTATGTGATAAGCAAGAGCTCCCCTAAATTTGTGCATTATTTAAGATTTGCGTTTGAATGCAAATGCACAATCGATTAGGATCATGGGTCACTCTTCCATGTCACATACATCTTGGTGGAGCGCACAAAATGATAAGAATGAACAGCATGCACCCAATCACCAAGACATGAGTAAATGGTCATACAAGATAGGAATGGCATATGATAAGCATTAAGCACACATTAAAGCATAGTACGACCAAGCACTCATTAAGGTAGAATCAAGCGGAGTATCAAACACACTTTGAATGTCTCGAAAACCAAAAGTATCTCAAAGAAACCGCAAAAGAACGAAAGAGCAAAAGCGCAAAGACAACAACACTCTCTCTCTCGAAGTCCTATGATCTATACAATTTCTCCCCTTTGGCAACAAGTTACCAAAAGTTCGAAAAGCATAGAGCTAAGCGTCACTATGGACTCTGCTGGCGGCTCCGTGCAGGTTGATGTCGGAGTGGATATGACAAGATCGGCGAAGACTTCACTGATGTCTGTCTTTGGAGGAGTGGTCACTTTGGAGCTGGAGTTGGAGTAGCTTCTTTGGGCTGTGGGAGGTCTTGAAGCTGTAGTCTGGTGTCATCCTTTGGAATAGCAGTGATCGGGATCCTTTGGGAACCGGAGCGATCTGTCGATGAGAATCTGGACTAAGTCATCCTGCAACTCACGCATAAGCTCTTCCTTCTCTGCTTTGCTTCCTCAATGTCCGCCTCGAGCTTGTTGGCGGTCACTTGTACTTGATCGACTTCACGTCCGGGCGTGGATCTTGTCCTCAACAATCCTCTCTAAGCTCTCCACGAGACTGTTCAATGCTGGCGGGCGTTGTTCAATCCTTTGAGTAGCTTCAAGAATTTGCTCTCCAAACTCTTTGGTTTAGCTGCTGCTGCTCTCTTTGCTTCCTTGTCGACTTTGGCTTTCTTAGCAGCTTCGATCTTGGCTTGACCTTCAACAGATGTCGGATCCTCCTCATCCATCACAACAACATTGTCTTCATGCTCTGGTTGCAACGGTAAATGTTCTCTATCCAACAAGAATGTGCCCATGCCAAACTTGGCATTGATAAGCATCTGAATCTGCGGGGCAAATCCACATGACCTTTTACGGTCATTGCAGTCCTCTTAATGGTCTCTACCATCAAGTCCATCACCTTGAAAGGTGCTCTCTCATCAAGTATGTGCAGCATGTTGATAGAGTATCCTCTGATCATGCGATCATCTCCAGATTTGGGCATCAAGGTATGCCTCAAAATGGTATTAGTGGTAGGTAAGCCTGCCTGGAGATAGTAGACTGAGCCGAGCTTCCAGATTCCCAAATCCTCTGCTGGAATCTCTTTGTACATGTTCTTCATGGATTCATGATTCTTCTTTGGAATCCCATATACATCAATATCATCTTCTCGTTGCACTTTGGAGCATTCAAATTTCTGCCCATTCTTCCACGAAGAAGAAAATCTTTGACCTTGACCATCCACATAATCTTTCCATCGGGGTAGAAGTGAGTGTGGCATAGAATTGCATTATCATCTCATCGTTCCAACTGGTCAATTTCGACCTACAAAATCTGCAACTCCACATGCGGTGAAACTTTCATGCACATGTGGAAAGAAATCTCTGTGCTCTTATTTGTCAATGTACTTCCAATCAACATATCGGTGTGTCTGCGACTATGGGCTTCTTGTCCATCAGCGCGGTCTCATAGAAGTCCTGCTGCTCTCGGTGTGAAATCTGGGATCTCAAGTTCTTCTCCTCATGGCATATGGGTCAGTTTGTCTCCATAGCTTTGAGACCTTTATCTTTCCTTGCCTTCATATCCTCGGCTTGAGGATGAGCATCATCATGTAGTGGCAGTTTTGGACGAAGTTTCAGCAAAACTGGTCCTTCATCGTCTGACTCAGCTGGTGGCACATCATCCTTGTTCTTTTCAGACGCTGGAATGTTTCGACGGTCTTCTTGGGCTTGGCAGCGAGGCTTTCTTTGGAGCTGCCTTAGCTGGAGCAGATTTCTTGGGCTTTGATGTGGCTCCGGCCTTAATGGCATCACCCATGAGCTTGACTTCGAGGAGGAGGCTGGGGTGCTTCCTCATCCTCATCCTCTCTTCTTGCATCATGCACTATCCTCTTTCTCTTGGAGGTTTTCTTCACTTTGCTTGCAGCTGCCTCTCCCAAATTCAGCTTCTTAGCAGCAGTTGATCGCTTGACTTTCTTTGGTGCCTTTCTTAGTTTGTTGACCTTGTTGCTCTTTGGCAACAACCTTCCTTTAGGCTTTGAGGTCACCTCTTCCTCAACAACAAAATCTGAATCCTCATCATCTGAATTCCTCTTCTTTCTAGCTCTGGTGGCTGCAGGAGGCATGCCACTTGGTGTACTCCTCTCACCATCATCAGATGAGCTACTAGGATCGGGACTAGTGCACCCTCTGGAATGTCTCGCAATGGGTGTCTCGACCTGTTACATTTGTCACATTGGCATCGACATGGTGACAACCCGTGAATAGATAAGGTGTAGGCGGAAGAAGAGTCATCACAAACTGCAGAAGTTTTTGCAAAAAAATGAGTTCAAATTCTAGTATTAAGTTTTCACAGAAGACATTTCGGTCAGACCGAGTTTAAGATTCGGTGAATCCGAAGTGTTAAACAGGAGCTTGGCACACCACTTTCGGTTTGACCGAAGTGGGTTTCGGTCCTGCCGAAAACACTAGGGTTTCACAGAATCTTCATTTCGGTCACACCGATTTTGCACAACTCGGTTGGACCGAAGGGTGCAGTGCAATGGCCATAGGCCAAATCGGTCATACCGAAAATATAAAATCGGTCTCACCGAGATGTGTTCCGCGGAAACCTAACCCTAAAACTTTTACTCGAATCTAGTTCAAACGAACTAATCTGGTGTACAGGAGGATTTCAATCGTGGCAAGATACTAGGCAATCCAAACGTGCATTGAATCGGAGATGGAAGCACGAGTGGGATCAAAACTCACCCTAACTTGGTGGAGTTTTTCTCGGCGGCAACGGCTCGGAGGAGATGTCCGTTGGCGGCGACGGAGACTCTGGCGAGGCGCCTGGCGGCAGCGGCGATGATCCGGAGACCAAGCGGCGGCAAAAGGTGTGGGGCGAAACGTTTGAAGGAGGAATCAGCGCGCGCCCTCGGAATATATACCCCTTATTTGTCGGTGGGACCGAGTTGTAAAACTTCGGTGGCACCGAGATGGATAACTGCTAGGCGATTATGCACTTGATCACGCCGAAAATCACAACTCGGTTTCACCGAGATGAAAACCTAGATCAGTCTAAATGCTTTCGGTTCGACCGAGTTTGAGTGAGTTGGTCCGACCGAAATCAATTAGAAGGTTTTGGAAATTAGCCCTTGACGGATCGGTGGCTCAAGTGCTCCTCACCGGAGGGTCCAAAATGACTTGTTCAAAATTTGTGATGTAAGCATGAATAGAATTTGAGACAAGAAAGCATAGATAGCTAGGGGAGGTACTTAGGCATTCTTGTCCATCCATTTGGTCGAAAAATCAAAACGACCAAAACAACAAATGGATGTCCTCGAATGGATAAAATCATGCATCCAACATGCTCACACAATAAGATAGCAAATGAAATATGTGTCAAACATGCACAACAAAACTCTAGCAACTAACACACAATTTGTCGATGACTAGGTCATCTTTATATGAGTATATTGACTTAGGAGCCAAATGAGAACATTTGATCATAGGTCATACTCATCGTTTAAGCACAAGTGGGGTTACCACTTTTACATAAAGCATTGATGTGTTCACATCATTTGAAGATGCTTTAGCTCAATTTTTAGAGCAAAGCTCCCCTAGATGTGAGAACCCTTTTAAAGGGTCAAACTAACCTTGGGTTGTCGTAGAAGACTTCATGTAGATGTTGAAGATGTGGATGCTCAATGTTGATGGAGATCATCAAGAGTTGGGAGCTATCCTTTGGATTCGGGCACTTTCAATACCTACATGGGTTAGTCCCACAAGGAACAAACAAGGATATCCATGGACATAGATTGAAGTTCACAATAGATGATGTCCATGAAAGCAATGATTACCTTGTCCCTTGACTTACCAACAAGAGGGTTTGTGACTCCATGAACTAGTGCACGATGTGGAAGTTGATTGCACAAGTTTTTGCCAAAATGAATGTGAGTGAAGTATGTTGGCGGAGTCACCCTCAAGAACTTTCTAGTTCTTCTTCTTCGGGATCCACATCATCTTGATGGGAATCCTTGGGGTTGTAGTTGAGCTTGACGAAGTAGAACTTGACGTTTCCTTGGGAACCCACTTGACCATGGCTTGAGGTGCTTCAACAAATGCATCAATCTCCTCTTGAAGCTTGTCCTTGCCTTTTAGCTTGTGGTCTTGTGGTGGAAGGTCATCTTGAGCTTGTTCCACATTGGAAGAAGTAGGATCATACTTCTCCTTTTGAGAAACAAACTGTGGAGTAGGATATTGACCTTCTTCCCATTCAACACCTTCGGCGTTGAACTTTCGCTCAAAACCAATTCCTTGATTCTTCCGGTGCCTTCCTTGCTTGCGAACAATTTCCTCAAAGTTCTTGCTTCCGGCAAGGCTCTTGTAGACACCTTTCTCTATGATCCCTTTCAATAAACTATTTTCTTGCTCAAGTGTAACTTGGCTTGAAACATTGTTAGTGGAATCAAGAGAACTACTAGAAGCAACAACATTGGATTTAGCATGGTTATTGTTACTACTAGAGGAAGAATTTTTCTTATGCTTGTCATGCTTAGTCTTAATGGGTGGCAAGAAATTAGACAAGAGAAGTCGTTTGGCAAGATATGAAGAACTCTTCTTTCGAAGATCGTCATTGATTGCTTTTAGAAACTCATGTTCTTGCTCTAGAGTGAGCTTCTCGGCGTAGCTTCTCATGAGATCTTAGGAGCTCTCTATGATCTTCTTGAGTTGTTTCATGAGCTAACTTAAGAGTGTTTAGTTCTTTAGTTAGGCGCTCAATCTCCTTCATAGCATTGTCATTCGACTCTTCTCGACTATAAAGACTACTAGCATGTTCATCGTTACTAGGCTCCTTTGGATTTATCATGCAAGAGCTCATCTTCACCAAGCAAGTCATCCTCATCACTATTGAAGTCAATGAATTCAGGGTGTGATACCTTGGGGCCTTTAGCCATGAAGCATCTTCCAATTCCCTCATTTGGTGAATCAAATAAGTCGTAGGAGTTGGAGTTGGAGGATCGAGAGCAAGACCGCAACACCTTCATCTTGATTGTAGTCGGAGTTGGAGTGATAGCTTCCTTCGATTGATTGTCGAGTCGGGCCGAGACCCATTCACCTACATGAGCTTGATGTTTTCTTCTTGTGTAGCTCCTTGATGACTTGTCTTTCCTCTCCGAATCCTTGCTTCTCCGAGAGGGTCTTCGTTCATAACGATCATCTCTGCTCCTTCTCTCTTTCCGAGGTGACTCATCTCTTGAGCTTCTTCTTCTTGGAGATTCTTCTCTTCTCTTGTGGGGAGCCGTACACTCATTTGAGTAGTGTCGGGTCTTCCACAATTGTAGCAGATTCGATCACGACTAGAAGATCTCTTTTCATCATATGATCTAGACTTTGAGCTTCTCTCTTTGCCTCTATTCTTGTAGAATTTGTTGAAGTTCTTGACCATTAGGCTTATCTCTTCATTGGAAACTAACTTGTCACTTGAGGTTGTGGGAGCATCACTTGTAGCTTTGTAAGCACCACTTGACTTGTTGTGAAGCTCTTCCTTATCCTTAAGTGTCATCTCATGAGCAACAATTCTTCCAATGACTTGGTTGGCTTGAGATTCTTGTAGTTTGGCATCATTTGGATCAAAGTGCACACGGTGTCATACTTTCCATCCAAAGCTCGAGAATCTTCTTGATGATGAATCGGTCGGTCATTTCTTCGCTTCCTAAGCCGGCAATCTCATTTGTGATGAGAGCAAGCCTAGAGTACATTTCAGCGACTCCTTCACCATCCTTCATCTTGAACTTGTCAAGTTGACCTTGAAGAATATCTAGCTTTGATTCCTTCACGGACTCGGTACCTTCGTGCATTTCAACCAAAGTATCCCAAATCTCTTTTGCATTCTCAAGGCGGCTGATTTTGTTGAACTCCTCGGGACACAAGGCATTGAAGAGAATGTCACAAGCTTGAGCATTGTTTTGCAACATCCGCAATTCTTCCGTTGTAACCAGCGATCCGGAACTTTTCCTTCCTCGAAGAATTCACCTTGCATACCAACACAAATAATGCCCCATGCGGCTGGGTTATGACCAAGAATATGCATTTTCATTTTATGCTTCCAACTAGCAAAATTTGTACCATCAAAGTAAGGACCTCTCTGAAAATTACCCTCACTAGGCGCCATACTCTCCTAGGTTGTGAAACCAAGCTTATGGAGTCAATGCAATGGAAACCAATACAATGGAGACCAAAGCTCGATACCACTTGTAGGATCGAAAGTATGTCTAGAGGGGGTGATTAGACTACTTGTCAATATAAAAATTCTGCCTTTTGACAAAGAACAGTTTTGGCAGATTCACAATTATGATCAAGTCAAGCATCACCCTACACATGCAATTCTAGAGTATAGGCAGCGGAAAGTAAATTGCACATGTAGTAAAGAGAGGTGGAGAAGAGCAAACGCAATTTTGGAGACGCGGTGATTTTTCTCGTGGTTCCGATAGGTGGTGCTATCGTACTTCCACGTTGATGGAGACTTCAACCCACGGAGGGTAACGGCTGCGAGAGTCCACGGAGGCTCCACCCACGAAGGGTCCACAAAGAAGCAACCTTGTCTATTCCATCATGGCCTCACGCCCACGGAGGCTAGCCTTACTCGGGTAGATCTTCACGAAGTAGGCGATCTCCTTGCCCTTACAAACTTCTTGGTTCAACTCCACATCTCGATGACGGAGGCTCCCAAGCGACACCTAACCAATCTAGGAGGCACCACCCTCCAAAAGGTAATAGATGTTGTAGATGATGATGAACTCCTTGCTCTTGTGCTTCAAATGATAATCTCCCCAACACTCAACTCTCCTCACTGATTTGGCTGTGGTGGAAGAAAGGATTGAGTGGAAAGCAACTTGGGAAGGCTAGAGATCAAGCTTCATATGGTGGGAGTGGAGCAACTTGATCTCAACACAAGGGTAGGTAGTTCTCTTCTCGAAATGTAAGGTAGGAGTGGTAGTTCTTTCGATGGCTCTCTCCACGAATGAAGAGGGGTGGAGGGTATAAATAGCCTCCACACAAAATCCAACCGTTACACACATTTGAGAAATCTCGGTGGGACCGAAGTGGACAACTCGGTGAGACCGATAGTTCAAATAATGTGAACGTTGGGATTTTCGGTGGGACCGAATATACAATCTCGGTTAGTCCGATTCGATGACAGAAGGTTACAGAAGCTTGGCAACTCATGTTTCGGTGAGACCGAGTTCAGAATCGGAAAATCCGAGTTTACTAGGGTTTGGCTTATGGCTGAGGTGGTTCATCTCGATGTGACTGAGTTTGGAATATCGGTGGGACCGAGACTACTTATGAGTGTATATGGCAGTGAAAGTTGCTGATAGTTTAGGAGATGTATCACTAAGCACTTGAGCAACCAGATCATCATCATAACCTCATCCCTTTTAATAGTATTGGCTTTTCCTATGGACTCAATGTGATCTTGGATCACTAAACCAAAAATGGAGTCTTGAGCTTTTGCCAATGCTTGCCTTAGCATTTTGGGGGTCCACTTCTTGATCCTTGCCATACCCATATCAATGAACTCTCTGAAATGATTCTCAAGTAACTATTAGTTCAATGATATATATGTTGTTATTAATTACCAAAACCACCCGGGGATTAGTTGCACTTTCAATTGGCTTCAATCCCCCTCTGGGACACAAAGAACCCGAGAAGCTTGCCGGAAGGAACTCCAAATACGCACTTCTCGGGGTTCAACTTGAGATTGATCTTGCGTAGATTTGTGAAGGTCTCGTCCAAATCTCGGATCAAAGTTTCTTTTTCCTTGCTCTTGTCCACTATGTCATCCATGTAAGATTCTACATTTCTGTGCAGCTGTGGCTCAAAAGCATGACTGACTACTCTCGCAAATGTTGAACCAGCATTCTTTAGTCCGAAAGGCATTTGTACAAAGCAGTACGTGCCACATGGAATAATGAATGCGGTCTTCTCTTCATCCTCTTCTGCCATGAAGATCTGATGATATCCTGAGTATGCATCAAGGAATGAAAGTAGATCACATCCTGCCGTGGAGTCGACAATCCGGTCAATGCGCGGCAAGGGAAATGGATCCTTGGGACAAGCTTTATTAACATCAGTGAAGTCAATACAAAGCCTCCACTTCCCGTTAAACTGCGCGCATCGACTCTTGGATTGGCTAACCATGTTGGATGGAGTACTCCTCGGACCAGAACTCTTTGCTTCCAATTTCTTGATTTCTTACGCAATGAACTCTTGACGTTCCACCGCTTGCTTCCCGACTTTACGCTGGCGGGCGGCGTGAGGACGGACGGCAAGGTGGTGCTCAATTACTTTCACAGGAACACGGGGATGTCGGATGGTTGCCATGCAAACACATCAACATTCGCCCGCAGAAAAGCAACGCGCGCTTTCCTATTTAGGGTCAAGCGTGCAATCGATGGTGAAGGTACCACCGATCTTTGTCCTCCTTAGCGGCCACTTTCTTGGTCTCTGGTGAAGCTGTCTTTGCCTTCTTGCACTTGCCGGTGGAGCTCGATGGTGCGTCCTCGGCGGTAGCGCGCAGCACTCAAGAGGTGCGCTTGCCGGAGTGGGCATCGAGCTACTCTTGCGGACTTGGTCTTCTTCTTCCCCAGGAGCTTCAGCGGCAAGTGGTTTGCGTTACATTGCGGCTGCTTTGCTTCCGGTAGATCTTGTCGGTGCAGATAAGGGCATCTTTCTTGTCGCCATGGACAGAAATGACACTTATCGGACCGGGCATCTTGAGCACGCGTTATAAGCGTAGTGAGAGGCTGCCATGAACTTGGCGAGCGCTGGACGGCCAAGTATCCCATTGTAGGGCAATGGGAAATCAGCAACGTCAAATGTGACTCTCTCTGTCCTGAAGTTCAGCTCGCTGCCAAATGTTACTGGCAGTGTGATCTTCCCCTTCGGCTTGCTCCTTCCCGGGTTGATTCCTTGAAAAGTGCCGGTTTCTTCAAGCTCGCCGTCGGGGATCTGGAGCTTCTTGAGTACCGCCGAGGAGATCAGATTCAGGCCGGCCCCGCCGTCAACCAGCATCTTTGTGACTTTGAGGTTGCGGATAGTTGGTGAAACCAACATCGGCAAGCACCCGACCGCAGTTATGCGATCAGGGTGATCCTCAACATCAAAGATGATGGGCGTGCTGGACCACTTCAGGGGCTTGGGCAACTCAACGGACGGTTCTGCTGCATTTAATTCTCGCACCCACTGTTTGAGTTGGCGGTGCGAGGTATGCAGAGAAGCACCACCGTCGACGCACAAAACCTCCGTTGTCTTCTGAAACTCCTGCTCGTCGGCCTCATCCTCATCCGTCTCTTCATCTTCGTCCTCATCTTCGTCCCTGTCGCGGCCGCGGGGAGGCCTATCTCCTTGCCGCTGCTTGTCCTTGCCGCGGCGCCCTCCCTGGGTGGGACGCTTCTTGCCGGATCCTCCTCCACCTTCCTGGGCCTTCTCCTTGTCGCGGCGCTCGTACTCAGCTTTCTGCAGTTCTACGAGCTGCTCAACCTTCTTGCAGGCCTGGAGGTCATGGCCCTTGGTGCGGTGGATCTTGCAGTACCGCTTGCCGGAGCCGTCCTGCTTGTCGGCGGCCACCACAGCCTCGCCGGAGTCACCAGCTTTGGCCTTCTCGGCGCCACCTCCGTTGCCGGACTGCTCGACAACTAGCACATCCTTGGCTTTCCTCTTTCTATTATTCCGCCTCCGGTTCTTCTTTGCCGGAGGGGCGTCCTCACTGTCAGATCCTTCTGCTCCTGCGTTCTCTCCGGGGAGTTTCCTCCCCTCCTCAGCACGTGCACATTTGTCGGCCAGAGCATATAGCTCGCTGACATCCCTGATCTTGCACATCGCCATCTCCTCCCTCATCCTGCGGTTACGTACGTTCTGATGGAACACGCTGATAACCGCGGCAGGGTGGACGTCAGGATGTTGTGTCTTTTGGCTGAATCTCTGTATGTACTTGCGCAGGGGTTCTCCTTCTTTACGGGCGGCAGATGAAGATCGCTCTCCTGGCCATGGGGTTTGTGGCCGCCCGTGAAGGCGCCGACAAACTGATGGCACAGGTCCGCCCACGAAGAGATGGAGTTGTCCGGCAAGTGCATGAGCCAAGATCGGCGTTGGGCTTGAGCACCGCCGGGAGTAGTTGGCGAGGATCTTCTCGTCGCGTCCCCGGCAGCTCGCACCGCGATGGTGTAGACGCCGAGAACTCCGACGGATGTATCCTGCCATCGTACTTCTCGAATGCGTCGGCTTGAAGTTCTTAGTCTTGGGCCCTTTGGACTGCCGCAGCTCACGAGTGAGCGCAGGGCAACCTACACAGACGGCAAGTCGCTGGTTCTTCGGGCGCATGCATATCAACGATGGGCCCGTAGCTGGTCTGACTGACGCCGCGCTTCTCTACGGCGCTCGATGCGAGTACAAGCGTCTTCGTCTCGTCGTTCTTGGAGAACTTGGCGTTGATCGCGACGAGCTCGTGGGTCCGACGATGCAGTGGAGTCGGTGTCGAGGTTAGCCCGACGAGTCGGCGATCTTGGCCTTCGGGGCGGGGAGTGCACGATGGTGGCACCCCCAGCGGTCTTGTCGGCGTCGGCTTGCGCCTGGGCGTCTTGCCGGGGCTTTGACGTGCTCGGTTGTCGGGGCTTGTCGCCGTTGGTGAAGCCGATGAGGCTCTGAATGGTGGCCCTCTAGTCGTCGATCTTGTCTGGCGCTGGAGGATAATCTAGAAGCAGCTGGGCTCGGGCCAGCGCTTCCTATGGAGTCTTGGGCGGTGGCGGCGAACGACGCGAGGAGCGAGATATGCTCAGACTTCTAATAGTGTTAGAAGGAGCAACATCTCGTCCAGGCGACCGTACCGTGCTCGTGCCAACATGTTGACGTGCATGTTGGCCTTGAGCGTCCTGCGATCCACCAGCTCGGCCTTGCTCCAACGCGAGTACGGTGCTAGGAGCACCATGGCGTTGTCGATCCTGCACCTCCTGGGAGGGGTGTGGTGTATGTACAGACGCCGAAGCTTGCGGGGCCTTGTCCTTGGACCTGGTGACGACGTGAGTCCCCCCGTCGGCGCCCGCTCCTCCGCCGGTGTCCACTCCACCGCCCGTTTGCTCCGGTGGCGGTAGGGTCGACGTGGACGGAGCGGCCACCTCCGAAGCCTTCTTCTTCGGTGGCATGTCGATGAAGATGTTGATGTAGCGCGCGCGAAGACCGGATCAGGTTCGCACAACCTCGACGCCCCCCTACCTGGCGCGCCAAAGATGTCGTGGGAAACGAACACCTATGGGGCAGGGCCCCTTTTCGGTCCGGCAAAGGAGCGGAGAGCGCGCGAAGAGCAGATCGAGGCGAAGGCACGCGAGGGATTTTACCCAGCTTCGGAGCTCTCTGGAGAGATAAAACTCCTACTACTGCTTTGTGTTTATATTCTATTCTTGCTCGAGAGCGTAGGTGTGTTGTAGTTTCGAATGAGTCGAACCCCTTCTCGTGCGCATGGGCCTCCTTTTATAGGCTAAAGGGGTCACCGGCAGTGTGGCAACGCAGAGAGGGTAAAAAGTAAAAGAGGGGTTGGTACAACCGCTATCAACAATGCCCCTACCTAACTCGGACGGCGGGGACAAGGGCATTTAATGCCCGTCCGGTCGCCAAACAGTGCAAGAAACGACGTTAGGGCGCCCAATGACGCCACGATGGCCTTCTCGTCATCTCCACTTGCCACCTCGCACCGCTTGGCTGCACAGCTACCCACCACGTGCACCAGGAATGATCCTGCGGCGACACGTCGTCGGATGCGCTGGAGCATGGGCGCAGAGTGGTGGCTTCGCCGCGGCAAGCGCCTTGCCGCGGTCGTTGTCTTGTCGCACCCGCAAGCTTGCCACTCGCCGGGTCTTGCCAGGACGCGCGGTGCGTCGCGGCACGTCTCTTGGAATGCCTTGGTTGGCCTTCCCGGCAAGCTCCTCTTGCCGGGGTCTTGTCTTTCCCGGCAAGCTCCTCTTGTCGGGGCTCTGTCTTCTCAGTTAAACACTTTGTTCTTGAATGGCAGTAATAGGAATAGCGAAGGATCTTGGCAGACGCCCGGCAAGCCCTACCGCGGGGCGCTGCGACTGCCCGTGCACAAGTTCGGGATACTAAGGTACCCCTACTTTAGTACACCGACACTAGTCCAGGACTCCCTCAGTAGCCCCTGAACCAGGCTACAATGACGATAAGTCCGGCGCGCATAATGTTCGGCATGGCAAGGCGGGTTCCTCCCTTGAATAATCCAGAGAAGATCATGAACACTAGGATAGTGTCCGGCTCTGCAAAATAGATTCCACATTCCACCGTAGAGAGAATAAAATGCACACAAGTCCAATCTGCTGACGTATTATGCGGTATGGCATCATACCGCTACCAGGCTTTTACTTGAATCGTTTTTTTACTATACCACCTCAACACATTTAGCGAAGCGGTTTCCTTGGCACGTCTTGTCGAAGCAGAGATCGTGTTCCCCTTATTCCGAGATTCTCATCAATACGGACGTGGGTAACCCAACCGCGCCATTGATGGTGGCGTTTGGGAGATAAGCGAGTTTTACCAGGCCAGTGGGGGACGCATAGTCTTCGTCCGCCTATATATAAGGGATAAGGATTTACCTTCTCACCTACACCTTCTTCCTCCTTTGCTTATCCATCTCCGGGCACTCAAGCTCCAACGCCCAAGCTCGCGCATCTCGCCTCGACCTTCTCCGAATATGTCCGGAGCGGGAGGCAAATGGCTGGCCTCCGCCGTTAAGGAGAAGCTCATCACCAAGTTGCGCAGCGCCGGATACCTCTCCGGCGATATCGCGCATCGGCTGCCCGACGAGGGGCAGCTCATCCCTACCCCTGGGCCCCATGAGAGGGTCGTCTTCCTTCCCCACTTCCTCCGCGGACTGGGCTTTCCACTCCACCCATTCATCCGAGGGCTCATGTTTTACTACGGCCTGGATTTCCACGATCTAGCGCCGAACTTCATCCTCAACATCTCGGCGTTTATCGTGGGTATGCGAGGCCTTCCTCTGCATCCGGCCCCACTTCGGCTGTGGCTCAAGACCTTCAACGTCAAGCGAAGGTTGTGAAGGGCATGCAAGCGGAATCTTGAGGCGCCATGTTGGGTAAGTTGCCCAACGTCCTTTGGCTCGAAGGGCCTTCGTGGACTCCGTCAAGGGGTGGCAATCGGGGTGGTTCTACATCACCGAGCCGCGAGCCCACATGGGCGGCGGCCCCGAGTTTAGATCTGGCATCCCCGCAGCTCACTTCAAAGAAGAAGGGCTTGCTGTGGGGCAATCCAAAGGAGCTGACGGGACTCCGAGCCTGCATCCAGAAGCTGGTGAGCAATAAGCTCAGGCTTGTCGACGTGGTCCAAGTCATGCTCATCCGCCGGATCCTCACATGCCAAGAACGGGCATTCAATCTGTGGGAGTTCAATCCGGAATAGCACCGGCGCTAAGCGGGCTCTTCGATCGACATCTGGGCGCTGGAGGTGCTGTTTTAAGGCGCGCGAAGCCCCGCATCCGCGACGGAAGATCGCGGATTTTGCTCGCAGCATCCGGCTAACGAGGTAAGTGATTCAACCCCTTTTTGGGACACTTGTGGTAATCAAATTGATTCTAAGAGGGTTTCAATTTCTCTCTTTTCCTTTGATAGGAATGGATGGAGAAGGCCGAGCAGCTCATCAGCCCGGCTCCCCGCCAGAAGACCAGTGAGCGCCTGTCTAGCGGGGCTGCGGGTTCCGGCACCGCCGTGGTGCGGAGAAGAAAACCAGAAGGTGGCGCGGGGACTCGAAAGAGTTCCGAATCGGCGTCCGACGACGGGCGGACTCCTCCCGAAGACGAGGAGGAGGAAGAGGACTCTCTCCGGGAGGAGAGAGAGAAGAGGAAGGCTTCCCGATAGAGGAGGCGAAGGGTCAAGAGGGGAGAACTATTCCCGGACGGTTCCACCAACACCATCGTTGGCGAGGAGGTGGCCTTTAAGGGCGAGCGTCCGGCAAGATCGTAAATATCCGGATCCTCGATATGCAATTTCTTTCATGTCGCGTAGTGTCCTTCTAATGCCGCATTCATCCGTAGTCCGGCCAATGATGATCTCCCGCTTCATCGAAGCGGGTCGTTAGCCCGTCGGATGTGGATTCACTTCATTGCCTCTACTCCCAGCGCCAGCGAGGGCGCCGAGGTGGGATCGAAGAGGACCCATCGGGAGGAGGCTCGAAGCGCCGTCGAGCAGCCTCTCGGACTTTGCGCTGACTCTACATCGAACCCGCAGTGGTTCGAGTCCAGCAATGGCCCCTTCGAAAGAAGGGCAAGACCATGACACCGGCGGCCTCCGTCCACCGGGCGCGGATAACTTATGGAGGCACTTAAAGGCGCTTCCATCGAGGAAGAACACCGCACTATCATGAGTGCGGTGATTGAAGGTTCAGCTTCGCCAAGAGCGGTGACCGAAGCTCTGCAGCAGCCTTCTAACGAGCTTTGAGGTAAGAAGTTAAGATTATGTAATGTAATACCGCATAGACGGTAGCCCGATGCTCGATTCGGTGTTGAAAGAAAAGCGGACCGAGGATCTAACAAGATATCTGTGAGGGTTGCTTAAAATATGTCAATATGGGTTTGCGAGCTCTGCTGCTGACCTCTGCTGCAGACCTTGATGCGGAGGTAAGTGTGCTGAAGCAGGATCTCGAGCAGTCCGAGCAAGAGCTCGGCCATGCCAAGAAGCAGCTCGAGGACAAAGAAGGTGAGTAACACCACTTTGAATAGTTACCTTACAGAAAAGGATTTTTGTTGCAATAAAATTAACAAGGATAATATGGGTATTGCAGGGGCCACGAACGAGGTGGCAGCCCTGAAGGAGGCTGTGTCCGCGGCCGAACATAGTGCGGCCGTGGAGCGGGCAGAGCGAGAAAAGCAGGAGGCACGGGTGGCGGAAGTACGGCAAGAGCTCCAGGCTCTCATGGAGAAGCATGAGAGTTTGGAGCGTGACTCCAAGACTCGAGAGTCCGAGCTTGCCTCGGCTCTCGAAAGTGCCAAGTCCGCCAAGGCCGAGGCCCGTAAGGCCCTTCAGGAGGTTGAAGATGTAAAGAAGATAGCGGCGGGTAAGGCATTTTTCATGCAAAGCAGGCATGTTAATGTAAACTACCTGACACTTACCCGCATTCGGAGCTCTCCAGGGGCGTTTGCAGATCTGCCGCGTAGTGCGTCCGATGCCGCCGCATTCTATCATGGCGAGGAGGGGAGCTCGACGGAGAAGGTCTTACGGTCTCGATCTGCTGAGGCCGGCCATCCGTGCCCCCAAGCGACCAGGTGAAGCAGCTGGTCGAACTCCTAAAATAGCCGAGGAGGCCATGAAGGGCCTTATAGTCCGGTTGTGTCTGGACGAGGCCATGCACAGGAGCTACTTGGCCTCGTCGGCGGCGGCAGGTGGATCGTGCCCACAGGTGGAGGTCGTCAGCGATCTGCACAGTATTGAAGGTGCTCGTCGGGCCCTTGCCCGCACAAAGGTGCATTGGGGCAGGTTGGATGCGGAGAAGCTTCTCGCAGACCCACCGCCACCGGGAAGGAGTATCGCACGCCCGAAATGTATTATAAAACTGTCCTGAAGGGAGCCCGCGATATTGCGGATGAGTGCCCCAGAAATGTAATCTTTGAGTAAACTCGCTATGTATTATCCTGTGCGCTGAAAACTTCGTTCATATGCGCCTTGAGCAACGCTTGTTTTAATTTAAAATATTACCTTCTGTGCGGCCGTTTATAAAATCTGAGAGATGGCAAGTCGTTGGCTTCAGCCCCCGAGCCACGAGTCTTTGGGGTGTTCGGGATAAACTTGAGCACTCTTGTTCCCATTTTGGGTCCATCTAGGGCGCTCAACACACGAACAAGGCAACGGTTATAATGCTTGAACACTCTCACTTAGCCATAGAATTCTATAATTTTAAATTTTGGCGAAGCCCTGGTATTCGGAAGGCGAATCCGGGCGCTATCCACGCCGTCGGACATTGTCGAACTTCGCTCAAGCGGCGTGAGTCTTTAAGGACCCGAAAACCTCTCGAACAGCGACCAGTCTCTCGCCTTATCATGCCGGTCAGTTTAGCTTTCTCCTTGAGGCGCTCGCCCGGCTCAGCCGGGCGCAATCGCGATGGTTCTCCAGTGCCACCTTAGCCGGCGAGCGGGCGTAAGGCACCAAAAGCGTGGGAGCAGGCAAACCCAACTATTGACCCAAGACATGATTGAGCTGATTCATATAATGCTATAAGTTGAGGTGCCGCACTTATGAAAGTGTTAGGACTTATCACACCATAGTGTGGGGAACATAAGCCCACGGTGTATTAGGCCGTACCAAAATATCTGGTGCAAGATGTCATGTAATGAACATATATATAAAAGGTAATGTAATTGCAGTCAAAAGGTGCTGCATTATTTTTTAAAGAAAGTCTGCTATGAGTGCGGACCGATACAAATAGTCACGATAAGCAAGGGATATGGACTAATTAAACATGTCCCCCTCCGAGGGTGAGCTGCGGACTTGGTGTATATAATCGAATTTAATGCTCGTAATTGAGACCACCGAGTGTTCATCGCAGCCTTCTTTCTTCCCCGGTTATTGCATCATGAGTTCGGCAGGGTTCACCACGGACAGGGCCTCAGTTAACGGAGTCCTGTGTACACAAAGAAGGAAAATAATAATAATAAAAAGGGGGGCACACTTGCGAGCCCCTGGTGTGGTCGAGCCGCACTCTGGGTCCATTGCGGTCGTGCCCCTTCCCCTACGCCCATGGTATCTCCAAAGCGTGATGATGTACGCGGAGAGTTGTTATTGCAATCATCTTGTGGGCGGGGTTGGGGCCGCATTACTCTGGCGTGCTCGATCGCGCCAGTGGTCTTGGTTGGTATTGCTTGGTAGCGTTTTGTCAGTATCCGGCCGTTTAACGGCGGACTCGAAATTGCCTTAAAGGCTGCTCTGTACTTCTGCCGTGAGAGCTGCTGTATGTTCCTCCGTTCGGAGGGCGTTTAATATTCCGTTGACCGTGATGACTCCACGAGGGCTGGCATCTTGAGCTTGAGGTATGCATAATGCGGCACGCGTTGAATTTTACAAGCGCGGTTCGTCCGGCGAGCATGATAGCCGCTGCGAACCGGGACTATGTCGAAGATTAACTCCTCGCTCCGGAAATTGTCCGCGGATCCGAAGACCACTTCCAGTGTGATTGAGCCTGTACAGTTAGCTTCCACACCTGGTATGACACCTTTAAAGGTTGTCTTTGTAGGTTTAATCCTTGAGGTGTCTATGCCCATCTTGCGCCTTTGTATCCCGATAAAGCGAGTTCAGGCTACTACCGCCGTCGATCAGGACTCTCGTGAGGTGAAATCCATCGACGATTGGGTCTAAAACCAATGCGGCGAATCCGCCATGGCGTATGCTGGTCGGATGGTCTCTTCGATCGAAAGTGATCGGACAAGAGGACCATGGATTGAACTTGAGCGGCTGACCGCTCTATCCATAGGCGTCCTTAGTGCGCGCTTCCTCTCCCTCTTGGGTATATGGGTTGCGTAAATCATGTTCCTTGTCCGCACTTGTGGGGAAAACCCTTACATCCTCTATTGTTCGGGCGGTGGGTCTCTTCCTCGTCGTCGTTGTTTAGCCCCTTGTCATTGTTTTCGGCAATTAACTTACCTGCCTGCTTGAACACCCAGCAATCTCTATTAGTGTGATTAGCTGGCTTTTCAGCGGTGCCATGTATCTGGCATAAGCGGTCGAGTATTCGGTCCAAATTGGACGGACCCGGAGTGGTTCTTTTGAATGGCTTCTTCCGCTGACCGGGTTTAGAGCCTCGGAATCCGGCGTTGACTGCCGTATCCTCCTTATCATCGCCGTTGATGCGGCATTTGTTTTTGTTTCGGCGTGACCTGCCGTTGTTTTCCTTAGTATCCGGACTGCCAGAATTTTTACGGAGATTGTTGCTGCGAGCTAGCCAGCTATCCTCTCCCGCGCAGAAGCGGGTCATTAATGATGTGAGGGCTGCCATGGATCTCGGCTTTTCTGTCCCAGTCTTGAGCTAGCCATTAAATCGCGGATGTTATGTTTGAAGGCTGCAAGGGCCTCTGCATCCGGACGGTCGGCGATTTGGTTTTCTTTGTCAAGAACCATGTCGAAATTGTCCGGCCGATTCGTCTGGTTGCTGAATGATGTGGCTTAGGTCATCGGCGTCGTGGTGGTGCTTTATCGTGCCCGAAGTTGTCGAGGAATCGGCTTCGAGTCTTCCCAACACAATTGACTCTGCGGGCAAGCTGTTGAGCCAATGCCGAGCTGGTCCCTTAAGCTTGAGTGGGAGATACTTGATGGCGTGGAGATTGTCGCCGCGGGCCATATGGATGTGGAGAAGATAATCTTCGATCCAAACCATGGGGTCTGTTGTGCATCGTAGGATTCAATGTTTACGGGTTTAAACCCTTCAGGGATTTGATGATCCATTACTTCGTCAGTGAAGCATAGCGGGTGTGCGGCGCCTGTGTATTGAGCAATATCACGATGCAGCTCGAGAGAGCGTTGTCTGCTGTGTTCGGCCCGGCCGGGGTTATTGTATCCAGGGCGACGGTATTCGTCATGGGTCGTGGGGCGCCCACGTGATCCGTAGATGGATCTGGATTGCCTTGCTTTGTCCTCAATATATCTCGCAAGTCGGTAGCGTTCCCTCTTAACCGTACTTTTGGAGCGATGCGGGGGACGGTCTTGGTTGGGGGCACTGGATGCCTCTCTGTCACGACCATGGGGTGGTCGGTCAGCCGTATCGTCTTGTTGGTGATGGAGGTATGTATGCTTCCTCCTCTAAAAGCAGCTTGCGTCTTGGGTAGCTTTTGGAGGCGTTGAGTTTATACTCTTGACGCGAGGACCTCGGTCCATCGATCGGCCAGCAGTCTGATCAGCTTGAAGCTGCTGCTGCTTTTCTTTAGGCTATTTGCCGTGGTGATAAGCCTGCGTTTAAAACGCTCTTGTTCGACGGGATCCTCGGGCACGCAATTAATTCGTCGTTGAGGCTTGCCTCGTCTTGGAGGAGGCATATAGTTATAATCCTCAACCTCTTCGTCTGCCGCCCTCTCGTGAGGGCTTGCTTCTGCATCCTCCTGCGCTGAGTCCTGCTGGAGGGGGTTGCCTTCGGCACTTTCTGGGGTATTATTATCTCCTGTGCCGGAATCTCCATTCTTGTTGTGGCAGGATTTAGAGCGGCGCCGCTGACGTCGGCGCTTGGGCTGTTTCTTTAAAGAATCTGCCTCCGCTGTTTCTTCTCTGTCCCCGTCTTTTGGGGTGTCCACCATGTATATGTCGTATGACGAGGTGGTCTTCCATGCCTGTGGCGCTGGTTCTGTTAAATCTCGGCATCGTCATCCATAGCGTCGATGTCTTCAGAGTCGTAGTCTAGCATGTCGGTTAGATCGTCGACAGTGGCTACAAAGTGGGTGGTGGGTGGGCTCTGAATTTCTTCGTCGTCCGTATCCCAACCATCCTGGCCATAGTCCGGCCAGGACTCTCCCGATAACGAGAGATGCTTTAGCGAATTGAGGATGTCGCCAAAGGGCGAGTATTGGAAGATATCCGCGGCGGTGAATTCCATAACCGGTGCCCAATCCGATTCGATTGGTAGGGGCGTGGGAGGTCCGGAGTCCGGCAAGGAGTCCGGCACCTCGGAATCACGAGTTTCGCGGGCGACAAGATTAGCGTTCGGCTCCATCGCCGTGGAAGTTGAAGCCCCCGAGGTGGTGTCCACCCACCGATCCTCGATCTGGGCGATCGGCTCCGGACTAAGGGCGAAGCAGATTCGTGTTGCGGCCACCAAGGCCTTTGTTGGCGGCGAGCTAGATCATGCCCATCGTAAAAATTGCGGTGCGCTTGGCTGTGGCTCGAGCCCGTCGAAGATCAAGTCTCCGCGGACGTCGGCCGTGAAGTTTAGACTTCGAATATGACTGGCGGCCAGGCGTAGCTTCGATCTGCTCCGGATGGCCAAGCGAATTAGCCCGCATGATGCAAAGCCGCTGAATCTGAAGATCTGTCAGGAGAAAAGTCTCACCGTGGGCGGTGTTGTTGGTTGAAGATGCCATCGAGCCAATCGGTGGCGACACGAGGAACTCTCAATGAAAGCACCAATGTCGGTGTCAAAACCGGCGGATCTCGGTAGGGGTCCCGAATCGTGCGTCTAGGCGGATGGTAACAGGAGGCGAGGACACGATGTTTTACCCAGTTTGGGCCCTCTCGATGGAGGTAAACCCTACATCCTGCTTGATTAATATTGATGATATGGGTAGTACAAGAGTGGATCTACCACGAGATCAAGGAGGCTAAACCCTAAAGCTAGCCTATGGTATGATTGTTGTAATGTATGTTGTGTCCTATGGACTAAAGCCCTCCGGTTTATATAGACACCGGAGGAGGCTAGGAATTACAGTCGGTTACAATGGTAGGAGATCTACATATCCGTATCGCCAAGCTTGCCTTCCACGCCAAGGAAAGTCCCATCCGGACACGGGACGGAGTCTTCAATCATGTATCTTCGTAGTCTTGGAGTCCGGCGAACGATGATAGTCCGGCTGTCCGGACACCCCTAGTCGAGACTCCCTCGGTTAGGGCATAACGTAATCTCGGTAAGACCGATTACACAAACTTCGGTGAGACCGATTACGGTAATGAGCTTTCGGAGAGTTGGTCGTAAAACTTCGGTGGGACGATTTGCTCTTTCGGTGAGACCAAAATGTTACAAAGGAAGCAGAGAGTTTACATTGCAATCTCGGTGGGACCGATCGCTCACTTCGGTTAGACCAAAAGCGTTCTGAAGGAAGCAGAGAGATTACAATCCCATCTCGGTGAGACCGAGATCCCTATCGGTAAGACTGATTTGCTTAGGGTTTGTGGTAGTGGCTATGACTTTTGGAATCGGTGGCGCCGGATAGGAAGAATCGGTGTGACCGATTTTGGCTTTGGGTTTAGGTCATTTGTGGATGTGAGTAGGTAGCTGAGGGTTTTGGAGCATATCACAAAGCACATGAAGCAAGAGGCTCATTAAGCAACACCTCATCCCTCCTTGATAGTATTGGCTTTTCCTATAGACTCAATGTGATCTTGGATCACTAAAATATAAAATGAAGAGTCTTGAGCTTTTGAGCTTGAGCCAATCCTTTGTCCTTAGTATTTTGAGGGATCCACTTTCATCATCCATGCCATGCCATTCATTGAGCTTTCCTGAAATAATAGTCTTGGAATAGCATTAGCTCAATGAGCTATATGTTGTTAGGAATTACCAAAACCACCTAGGGATAGTTACACTTTCAATCTCCCCCTTTTTGGTAATTGATGACAACATATAGATCAAAGCTTCGACAAATGATAATAAGATTTAACAACATCATCGCTTTGAGAAGTATGTGATAAGCAAGAGCTCCCCCTAAATTTGTGCATAGTTTAAAATTTGCTTTGGACTGCAAATGCACAATGAATTAGGCTCATGGGTTACTCTTCCATGTCACATACATCTTGGTGGAGTGCTCAAAATAATAGACATTGAATACATGCACTCATCACCAAGCAAAGTGAATGATCACATAAGATAGATAGGATAATATCATTAAACATGCATAAATGTAGCTTATGATCAAACACATGATCATCAATGTCTCACAAGCATAGTATCTCAAACGATCGAAAGCAAACAAGTTTAAAACCACCAAATAAAGCAAGAGAGAACAAAAGCAACACTCTCTCTCTCGAAGCCTATGATCTATACATTTTTCTCCCCCTTTGGCAACAAGTTACCAAAAAGTCATAGAAAATGCATAGTGCTAGATCGACTCTCAGACTTGATCTTCAGGTGGTGGTGTCCGGATAACTCCAAGGACGAAGGCTTCAGTTGAAGTAGAGGGGGCTGGAGTGGATCTTTGGAGCTGGTTGCCTTTGGGCTGAAGGCGCGATGGCTGGTGCAGATGTTGTTGCTCTGGTGTCTATCACAGGCACTGCAACTGATCTCTGGGCTTTGGGCACTCTGGCAAACACATTTGTGGTAGTCTTGCCCTGCCTCTCCTGCATATCATCCTGCAGCTGCTCCACAACTGATTGTATCTCATTTACTTTGACATCAAGGTCATGGAATTTGAGTTCCATGATTCTCTCAAGCTCTCGATTACGAGTGAGGGTGGCGGTCCCTTCTCAATCCTCGGTGTTGATGCTATCAAGTAACCAAGCTGCTCCTGCTTGTTCTTCAAGAAATATTCAGATGCCTCCTCTTGAGTTGGCATCCTGGCAGCCTTCTCCTTCTTCTCTTGAGCTTGAACTGATGATGGGTCATTTTCATTCATGACAACCTCATTGTCCTCAAAGTCTGGATAAAGTGGAAAATGTTCCTTATCCAATTGATATTTCCCTGTGCCCATCTTTGAGTTTATCAACTCCTGAATCTGAGGGGCATATCCACAGCTCCTCTTCCGATCTGCTGCAGTCCTCTTAATTGTTTCAATCATAAGGATCATGACTTTGAACTTTTGTGGCACATCAAACACATGCAACATGTTGATGGCATGCCCTCTGATCATGTTATGGTCACTAGACTTGGGCAACAAAGTGTGCCTCAGAATTTAATTGATTGTTGGCAGCCCTGACAGCAGAAAGTGGACTGATCCAAACTTGCGTGTCTCAACTGCCTTGTCTGGGATACATGTGAGCCATGGAATTGTGATCCATCTTCTTCTTCGCATAGATATCCAGGTCATCCTCATTTTCCTTTGGGGCATTTATCAGATTTGCCCATTCTTCAACAGTGGATTGGTACCTTGTACCTTCAGACATCCAAACAATTCTTTCATCTGGGTAAAAATGTGTTGTGGAGTAAAATTACATGATAAGCTCATCATTCCAGTGGGTGAACTTTTGTCCAACAAAATCAGCAACTCCACAAGCAACAAAGCTGTCTTGCACTCCAGGATAGTGCTCTTCATTGTCCTTGATGTAGGTCCAGTCGACCCACCTCATGTCACAAACTATAGGCTTCTTATCCAACAGAATTGTCTCATAAAAGTCCTGCTGTTCCTTTGTATGGAACCTGTAGTCAACAGCAGTCCTTCTCCTTGAAGCATATGGATCTTCCATCTTCCACAGCCTCAGCCATGAATCCTTCCTGATCCTCATGTCCTCAGCGACAGGATGGGCATCATTGTGGTCTGGTATCTTGGGCTTGAGCTTCCTTAGGACCTGTCCTTCTTCATCTTCTTCTTCTGCAACATTTGGCACTGGGGCCTTGTTCTTCTCAGCAGCTGGAATACTCCTAGTATTCCTCTTTGGTACTTGCTTGGCCTTGGAGGCAGCTTTGGGTGCTTCCTTGGGCTTAGATGTTGCATCCCCTGACCTTATAGCATCACCCATAAGCTTAGGTGCCTTAGGTGCTGGTGCAGCAACCTCTTCCTCTTCTTCAGCATCTCTTCTCATAGAGGGCTTTCCAAGAACCTGGGCAGTTGTGGTTCTTGCTCTCTTCTTCTTCTTGTCCTGGGCACCTTCATCCTCTGATTCTATGGTGAACTTCATTGTCTATCCAGTGGGGACTTTCTTGGGTTTGGAAGAAGTGTCTTTCTTCTCAGGTGCCTCTTTGGGTTCAGTCTGTTTTGGCACTTGAGTGGATCCTCTGACTTTGGGCATTGGTGTCCTCTTGGCAGGAACTTTCTTCTTCAGTCCAGGCTTTGTGCTATGTGCAGAGCCATATTCCTTCTTGAGCACCACTTTCTTGGAAGTAGCCTCATCCTCTTCAGCTTTGTAGTCCTCATCCTCTGAATCTGAAGTTCTCTTCCTCCTTTGCCTGGTAGCAGCCTTAGGCAGGTTGCTAGGAGTGCTTCTGCTCCCTTCATCTGTAGTTGAGGGACTAGTGCCCTCACTCAAGTCCATCTGCTCTTGACACTGTTACGGCTGTCACTCTGTGCGACATCTGCAAAAGATGATCACTGACCTGTGAAGAGTTATAGATGAGATAGAACGGATGAGCATCACAAAATGCAGAGATTTTTGCAAAAGAATGATTCAAAAATTCAGTTTTAGTTTTCCACAGAAAGCATTTCGGATCAACCGATTTTCAAACTCGGTGATACCGAAGCAGTTTTGGAACCTAAACTGATGATCTCGGTTGGACCGAGTCACAGTTCGGTGGCACCAAGACTGCTAGGGTTTCACAGAATCCTAAAATCGGTCGCACCGATTAGCAATTCTCGGTCAGACCGAGAGTCACTAGTGCAATGACATAAGCCAAATCGGTGAGACCGAGTTTTTCAACTCGGTGGGTCCGAGATGGTTTCGGCGGAAACCTAACCCTAAAATTTTGAATCTAATCTACTCTACGGATTACTTTGGCTGGATAAGAGTGTTTCAATCGTGGCAAGATTCAATAAGAATACAATGTGCTAGGAATCAGACGAGGATAGCACAAAGATCGAGTCCATACCCTAACTTGGCAGTGGACTCGCTACGGCGGCAACGGCGGGGGCAAAATCCGTTGACGGCGGTGGAGACCAGCTACAGGAGGCTGCTGGCGACGAGGAGACAATCCGGAGACCTTCGATGGCAGAGCGAGCTATTGCACGGGCGAAGGGTTTCGGAGAAATTTCCAAAATTTTGCCCGTGACTATATATAGCCCGACCCTGTTGGTGTGACCGAGTGGAACAACTCGGTGGCACCGAGATGCATAACTGTGTACAGTTACAGCAAATCGGTGTGACCAAAAAGTTCAAATCGGTTGCACCGAGATTGAAAACTCAGATCAACTTAATGATCTAGGTAGGACCGAAATGGAGGAATCGGTCGGACCGAGAGTCACAAAGAGGTTTTGGAAGTTTAAGTCTATGACGAATCGGGGACTCCGAGTGCTCCTCACACAGAGTGGTTCGAATCTGACTTGATCAAATTTTGTGATGTAGCATGAATAGAGTTTGAGATGAGGAAAGCATAGATAGCTAGAGAAAGTTCTTAGGCATTCTTGTCCATCCACTTGGCAAAAAGAAAGGAGACCAAACAATCAAAACAACAAGTGGATGTCCTTGAATGAGTAAAATATGCACCAACATGCTCACACAATAAGATGGCAAATGAAATATGTGACAAAGCATGCACAACCAATTCTAGCATCTATCAAACAATTGGCGATGACTAGGTCATCTATATATGAGTATATTGACTTAGGAGTCAAATGAGAACATTTGATCATAGGTCATACTCATCGTTTAAGCTCAAGTGGGGTTACCACTTTTACATAATGCATTGATGTGTTCACACCATTAGAGTTGCTTTGACTCAATTCTTAGAGTTAAGCTCCCCCTAGATGTGAGATCCCCCTTAGAGGGATGAACTAACCTTGGGTTTTGTCGATGATGACTTCATGTAGGTGTTGAAGATGTGGATGCTAAATGTTGATGTAGATCATTTGGAGCAATCCTTTGGAGTGAGTTACACTTTCAACTTACCTACATGGGTTAGTCCCACAAGGAACAAACAAGAATATCCATAGACATAGAGTGATGCACACACAAGATGATGTCCATGAAATCATTGGGTTACCTTGTCCCTTGCCTTACCAACATGAGGGTTTGTGACTCCTTGAACTAGTGTAAGATGTGGAAGTTGATTGCACTTGTTCTTGCCATAATGATATGAGTGAAGAATGTTGGCGGAGTCACCCTCAAGAACTCTCTAGTTCTTCTTTAGGATCCACATCATCTTGATGGGAATCCTTGGAGTTGTAGTTGTACTTGATGAAGTAGAACTTGACGTAGTCTTGGGAACCCACTTGAACGAGGCTTTAGGTGCTTCTTCAAATGCATCAATCTCTTCTTGAAGCTTGTCCTTGCCTTTGTCCTTGTGGTCTTGTGGTGGAAGATCATATTGAGCTTGTTTTCCCTTGAAGGAAGTAGGATCATACTTCTCTTGTTGAGGAACAAACCTCGTCTTGGGGTATTGATCTTCTTCCCACTCAACTCCATTGGCATTGAACTTTCGTTCAAAACCAACACCTTGATTCTTCCGGTGCCTTCCTTGCTTGCGTACAATTTCCTTGAATTGCTTACTCCCGGCAAGGCTCTTGTAAACACCTTTCTCTATAATTCCCTTTAATATAAGCTATTTTCTTGCTCAAGTGTAACTTGGCTAAGAGAATCATTAGTGGAATCAAGAGAACTACTAGAAGCAACAATATTGAATTTGACATTATCATTGTTACTACTAGAGGAAGTATCTTTCTTGTACTTGTTACTAGACTTGACTTGAGGCATGTAAGTAGATAAGAGTAAACGCTTGGCAATGTAAGAAGAACTTTTCTTGCGGAGATCATCATTGATTGCTTTTAAGAACTCATGCTCTTGCTCAAGGTTGAGCTTTTCAAAGCGTAACTTCTCATGAGCCCTTAAAAGTTCTCGATGATCTTCGAAGATAGTTTCATGAGCCAACTTAAGAGTGTTTAGTTCTTTAGTTAGAAGCTCAATCTTCTCCTTATCATTGTCATTCGTTTTATCTTGATTAGCATGATTAATTGACGTTTCATCATAGTATTCATCACTAGAGTTGTCAACAAGTAAATCATCATCCACAAGCAAGTCATCTTCATCACTATTGAACATACTCAGGATGTGTTACCTTTGGACCTTTGGCCATGAAGCATCTTCCAACACCTTCATTTGGTGAATCAAATATGTCGTAGGAGTTGGTCGACACAACAGCTAGACCGGCAACACCTTCATCTTGAGTATATTCGGAGTTGGAGTGATAGCTTCTCTCGGAGTGATTGTCGGAGTCGGAGCTGGAAACCCATTCACCAACATGAGCTTGATGTCTTCGTTTTGTGTAGCTCTTTGATGACTTGTCCTTCCTTTCCGAATCCTTGCTTCTCCGTGAGGATCTTCATTCATAACGATCATCCCTACTCCTCCTCTCTCTTGGTGGTGATTCTTCTCTTTTGCTTCTTCTTCTTGGAGAATCTTCTCTTCTTTTGTAGGGTGTCGTACACTCATTGGAAAAGTGTCCGGGTCTCCCACAATTGTAGCAATTGTGCTCTCGACTAGAAGATCTTTTGTCATTGTAAGACCTTAACTTGGAGCTTCTTTCTTTGCTTCTACTCTTGTAGAATTTGTTGAAGTTCTTCACCATTAAGCTCAATTCTTCATTGAAGGTTTGTTTCTCACTTGATGATGTGGGGGCTTCACTTGAGGCTTTGTAAGCACCACTTGACTTGTTGTGAAGTTCCTCCTTATCCTTGAGTGACATCTCATGAGCAACAATTCTTCCAATGACTTCCGTTGGCTTGAGATCTTTGTAGTTTGGCATCATTTGGATCAATGTGCACACGGTATCATACTTTCCATCCAATTCTCTTACGATCTTCTTGATGATGAATTTGTCGGTCATCTCTTCACTCCCTAAGCCGGCAATCTCATTCGTGATAAGAGCAAGCCTAGAGTACATTTCAGCGACACCTTCACCATCCTTCATTTTGAACTTGTCAAGCTGACTTTGGAGCACATCCAACTTGGATTCCTTGACGGATTCGGTACCTTCATGCATATCAATCAAAGTATCCCAAATTTCCTTTGCATTCTCAAGACGGCTGATTTTGTTGAATTCTTCGAGGCACAATCCGTTGAAGATGATATCACAAGCTTGAGCGTTGTATTGCAGCATCTTCAATTCTTCTGCATTAGCTTCATGGTTCGGTTCTCTCCCATCAAAGAATTCACCTTGCAAGCCAATACAAATAATTGCCCAAACGGCAGGGTTATGTCCAAGAATATGCATTTTCATCTTATGCTTCCAACTAGCAAAATTAGTACCATCAAAGTAAGGACCTCTCGGTGATAATTTCCTCGCTAGGCGCCATACTCTCCTAGGTTGTGAAACCAAGGCTATGACCACCAAAAGCTATGGAAATCAAAGCAAATGGAAACACTGCTCGATACCACTTGTAGGACCTTGAAGTATGTCTAGAGGGGGGTGATTAGACTACTTGACTAATAAAAACTTAACCTTTCCCCAATTTTAGAGTTTGGTAGATTTTAGCTACTTTAGGACAAGTCAAGCAATCATCACACTATTCAAGCAAGCATGCAAAGAGTATATAGGCGGAAATTAAAGCATGCAACTTGCAAGAAAGTAAAGGGAGGGTTTGGAGGATTCAAGCGCAATTGGAGACACGGATGTTTTGGCATGGTTCCGATAGGTGGTGCTATCGTACATCCACGTTGATGGAGACTTCAACCCACGAAGGGTAATGGTTGCTGTGAGTCCACGGAGGCTCCACCCACGAAGGGTCCACGAAGAAGCAACCTTGTCTATCCCTCCATGGTCATCGCCCACGAAGGACTTGCCTCACTAGCGGTAGATCTTCACAGTAGGCGATCTCCTTGCCCTTACAAACTCCTTGGTTCAACTCCACAATCTTGTCGGAGGCTCCCAAGTGACACCTAGCCAATCTAGGAGACACCACTCTCCAAGAAGTAACAAATGGTGCATTGATGATGAACTCCTTACTCTTGTGCTTCAAATGATAGTCTCCCCAACACTCAACTCTCTCTCATAGGTTTTGGATCTAGTGGAAAGAAGATTTGAGTGGAAAGCAACTTGGGGAAGGCTAGAGATCAAGATTCATATGGTAGGAATGGAATATCTTGGCTCAACACATGAGTAGGTGGTTCTCTCTCAGAAATGGTAAGTTGGAAGTGTAGGTTCGTTCTGATGGCTCTCTCCACGAATGAAGAGGAGGTGGAGGGGTATATATAGCCTCCACACAAAATCTAACCGTTACACACAATTTACCAAACTCGGTGGGACCAATTCAACAGACTCGGTTGGATCGATTTAGTAAACTTAGTGACCGTTAGTGATTTTCGGTGGGACTGACATGCATCTCGGTGAGACCGATTCGGTTAGGGTTAGGGCATAACGTAATCTCGGTAAGACCGATTACACAAACTCGGTGAGACTGATTCTGGTAATGAGCTTTCCAGAGAGTTGGTCAGGTAAACTCGGTGGGACCGATTTGCTCTTTTCGGTGAGACCGAAATGTTACAAAAGGGAAATAGAGAGTTTACATTGCAATCTCGGTGGGACCGATCGCTCACTTCGGTTAGACCGAAACGTTATGAAGGGAAACAGAGAGATTACAATCCCATCTCGGTGAGACCGAGATCTCTATCGGTAAGACCGATTTGCTTAGGGTTTGTGGCAGTGGCAATGACTTTTGGAATCGGTGGCGCCAGATAGGAAGAATCGGTGTGACCAATTTTGGCTTTGGGTTTAGGTCATTTGTGGATGTGAGTAGGTAGCTGAGGGTTTTGGAGCATATCACAAAGCACATGAAGCAAGAGGCTCATTAAGCAACACCTCATCCCTCCTTGATAGTATTTGGCTTTTCCTATAGACTCAATGTGATCTTGGATCACTAAAATATAAAATGAAGAGTCTTGAGCTTTTGAGCTTGAACCAATCCTTTGTCCTTAGTATTTTGAGGGATCCACTTTCATCATACATGCCATGCCATTCATTGAGCTTTCCTGAAATAATATTCTTGGAATAGCATTAGCTCAATGAGCTATATGTTGTTATGAATTACCAAAACTACCTAGGGATGGTTGCACTTTCATTTTGTCCCAGGGCGCTTAATTACAGATAACGTATTGGTGCCGTATGAAAGCATTCATGCTATCAAGAGGCGTAAGAAAGGTAAAAATGCATGTTGCGCAGTGAAGCTTGACATGCTGAAGGCCTACGATAGAGTGGAATGGCACTATCTCGAAGCGATGCTATCCAGGTTGGGCTTCAGTGATAACTTTATTCGCTTGATTATGAAGTGTGTGACGTCGGTGCGAATCACAATTAAGGTAAATGGGGAACTTCTCCCTTATTTTACCCCTTCGAGGGGGCTCCATCAATGTCACCATATTTGTTTCTGCTATGTGCTCAAGGCCTTACTTCACTTCTAAATAATTTTGGCGGTGCATATGTTGACAGAGGAATCAGGGTGAGTATTCATGCACCCTGGGTTAATCACCTACTCTTTGCTGACGATAGCTTGATCTTTCTCAATGCAAAAACTCAAAGCGCAGAGAGGCTCAATGATATTCTCCGGATATACGCTGAATGTTCTGGACAGGCAGTAAACTGGGAGAAGAGTTCTATCTATTTCAGTGGCAACACGGGACGGCCCCTACGACAGAGGAAGCAATCCCTCGGTATCTTTGTAGAAGCTTTCTCTGAGCGCTACTTGGGACTCCCCACTGCTATTGGCAAGATCACCAGTGGGACCTTTGATCACATGGTGGATAGATGTCGTGACAAAATGCGTGGTTGGTCGGAGCGAAACATGGCTTGTGCGGCGAGGGAGGTACTTCTCAAGACAGTCGTCCAGTCGATCTCAACCTGCAGCATGAGCTGCTTCCTCTTGACTAAGAAAGTATGCAAGTCGATCACTTCCTGCATGGCGAAGTATTGGTGGGGAAGCTCGATCGACAAGCGTTCTCTCCATTGGCTCTCTTGGGACAAACTTGAGGTGCCGAAAGTGAAGGGTGGCATGGGTTTTCGCAATCTGCAGCTGTTCAACTTAGCA
Organism: Aegilops speltoides; assembly: GCA_021437245.1. Classification (NCBI taxonomy): domain Eukaryota; kingdom Viridiplantae; phylum Streptophyta; class Magnoliopsida; order Poales; family Poaceae; genus Aegilops; species Aegilops speltoides. Next base: position 394,521,873 of record CM038146.1, on the reverse strand, counting down.
ATGCTTGGAAAACATGGCTGGCGCCTCCTTACTAGACCGGACTCTTTATGAGCCAGGGTACTGAAGGGCAAATATTTTCCTCACACGGATTTCTCAATGCTACTGTTCCGGCCAGAGCGCCAGCAACCTGGAAGGCAATCGTAGCAGGGCGAGATGCACTCAATGTTGGCCTCATCCGTTGAGTAGGTGATGGCTCGACCATTTCAACATGGACTGACAGTTGGATTCCGAACACAACCACGCTGAAACCCTCGGGCCGCATTGGCACTGCGCCGCTCATTATAGTTTCAGATCTCATTGATGATTATACGGGGAACTGGAATGAACAAACTGTTCGTCAGAATTTCTTGCACCCGGATGCGGTTGCTATTCTAAACATACCACTGAATCCGGCGGGTGGCGAAGATACTTTGGCTTGGACTTTGGAGAAGTCGGGCATCTACACTATAAAATCAGCGTATCGTTCTCTTGTGACTCGCAACGAGCATAGCTCTCTAGAGGAAGGGGCGATTACAGAAACTTCATCAGCTAACAAACAGTTGTGGACTGCTCTATGGAGGCTAAAAGTCGTCCCCAAAGTCCGAGTATTTTGGTGGAGAGTTCTCCGAGTGATTCTCCCTGACTCGACTACCTTGCGCCATCGTCATATAAAGCCGTTAGATTTGTGTGACGTTTGCAAAGCGATGGACGAAGATATGCTACATGCACTGAAATATTGCACTCGTGCAAAGGCGTTTTGGGCTGCAGCACGTGATAGATTCCAGTTACACCTCCCACGGCTGCACCAAGATACATGGTCACGTGATATTTTGCTCGATCCTATGTTCATTGATGAGGAAATGCAAGATAATTACCATAATGCACAGTATTTGGTCGTCACGAAATTGTTGGACTCATGATCGCGATGGCTACGGTCATGTACAAGCTTTGAAATGAGTTCATGAGACTTTGGCGATCTTGGAAATTCCTTCCTTGAGAAGGAGATCGATGGCAGGTCAGTGTTGGAGGCCACCCGAAGCAGGTTGTGTTACTATAAACACTAATGGCGCACTTAATGTTGAGGACATGAAGGAAGGAGCGGGAGGTGTGGCCAGGTCACACATCGCGTTTCTTGGAGCCTGGTGCAAGCCGCTCCATTGTATAACGGATCCGTTCATCGCGGAACTACTTGCTCTTCGTGACGGGATGATCTTTGCGCAACTTCGTGGATTCTCACATGTGATAATGGAGATTGACTGCTTGGAGCTAGTTGATCGATGGAAATCGCGCAGCAACACTGGGTCAGTTGCAGCGCCTATCTTGAACGAATTGGAGGAAATCAGTGCTACCTTTGCTTCTCTTTCAGTTACTCATGTCAGTAGGGATGCTAATGTACCGGCGCATCAGTGTGCTTGTTTAGCTAGTACACTCAGATGACACCGAGAGTTGGCTTGATGTAAGCCTTGAGTTTCTTGTTTCTAGCCTACGGCGGACTGTAACACTGTGATAGTACGTTAATAAAGTTCCTCAATTCAACGCAAAAAAGAAATGGCTAACCCAAACAAACAGGCAGAGCCGTGTGAATCGGAGAGACGCGCCGCCGTCACTCGAGATGAAATCTGCGGCACGAGTGGGAGACGCCGATGTGACGCGGTGACGGGACGGGGCAGCCTTCCTCCCACATCCCTTTGTTCACCCTTAGCCGCCAGGGCAGCGACTTGCGTGCCCTTTCCCGTCACGACGCACTTCCCCTTCCCGTGTCGCACCGCGGAAACGTAGGTGCCCGTGCGGCCTACGCGGGCCCACATGCGTCCCCGGCTGCTATTTTTGATTCCGCCCAGCCCAGCCCAGCCCAGGTGCACCCGCTCGGCGGTGCGTACACGACCGGCGGGAATGGGGAACCTACAGTGGCGAGTCGATGGGTGTTGCACGGCTCCTGCGCCCTATATATGTGCACCCGGCTCAGTGCCACTACCAGCGCACACCAATCCAGCTGATTTCGAGCACGAGCAGCTCTTGCCCATCAGCCACCGTCGTCGGTTACTGTCATCCATGGCCATGAGGAACGCGACGCAGCAGGTGGTCCGGGCCCTGGAGCCCTCACTCACCAGGAGCCTCCATGTAACGTTGTTTACCTTACTCGCTAACCTGTCGTAGATGCGTCCTGACACTTTTGGCAAATGCACGCACGCATGCATTGTCAATCATGTTATAATGGGGCTGGAGCGTTGCGATGACCATCTGTTGATGCATGATGGCCGGGTTTCCTAATTGCGTTGCTCTGTTTTGTTTACCTTCTCCAGGCGTCCCCGGGCAGCAAGAAGATCGTGGGCGTGTTCTACAAGGGCGGCGAGTACGCGGGGCAGAACCCCAACTTCGTGGGGTGCGTGGAGAACGCGCTGGGCATCCGCAGCTGGCTCGAGTCGCAGGGCCACCAGTACATCGTCACCGACGACAAGGACGGCCCCAACTGCGGTCAGTCACCACGTATTATCACCTCCAAATTACTACTAGCGGCCACCATTACGTTGGTAAATGCCAAACTAACCAATCATGCACCCTAATCGCTACAGAGCTGGAGAAGCACATCGCGGACGCGCACGTGCTCATCACCACGCCGTTCCACCCGGCGTACGTGAGCGCGGACCGGATCAGGCGCGGCAAGAACCTGGAGCTGCTCCTCACGGCGGGGATCGGCTCCGACCACATCGAGCTGCCCGCGGCAGCGGCCGCGGGGCTCACCGTGGCCGAGGTCACGGGCAGCAACACGGTGTCGGTGGCGGAGGACCAGCTGATGCGCATCCTGGTCCTCATGCGCAACTTCCTGCCGGGCCACCACCAGGCCATCAGCGGGGAGTGGGACCTCGCCGGCATCGCGCACCGGGCCTACGACCTGGAGGGCAAGACGGTGGGCACCGTCGGCGCCGGCCGCATCGGGAAGCTGCTGCTCCAGCGCCTCAAGCCCTTCGGCTGCAACCTGCTCTACCACGACAGGCTCCGCGTCGACGCCGCGCTGGAGGAGGAGCTCGGCGCCACCTTCGAGGAGGACCTCGACGCCATGCTGCCCAAGTGCGACGTCGTCGTGCTCAACATGCCGCTCACCGAGAAGACAAAGTAAATAAATCACAACGAGAACCTACTTTGGCAGCGTATATTCTGTCCATGTTGTGATTGCGTCTCTTTGTTCGCTGTTCTTCCAGGGGCATGTTCAACAAGGAGAAGATCGCCAAGATGAAGAAGGGCGTGATCATCGTGAACAACGCTCGTGGAGCCATCATGGACACGCAGGCAGTGGCAGACGCTTGCAAGAGTGGCCACATCGCTGGTAAGAACAGATGGACTCCGAGCTGCTCTCTCACATTCCTTCTGTACAGATATACACCGGCCATGCTCGTCTTCAAATAACACTAACCAGTTTCAAAAAATCCTTCTGTTGTGATCAGGATACGGCGGCGACGTGTGGTACCCGCAGCCGGCGCCCAAGGAGCACCCGTGGAGGTACATGCCCAACAACGCCATGACCCCGCACATCTCCGGCACCACCATCGACGGCCAGGTCAGTCGCACTTATACATCATGCTCGGCTTCCAATCCAAGCCTCGCTAGTCACCAGCTAAACGATGAACAACGTGGTGCAGCTGAGGTACGCGGCTGGCGTGAAGGACATGCTGGAGAGGTACTTCAAGGGGCAGGACTTCCCGGAGCCCAACTACATTGTCAAGGAAGGCAAGCTCGCCAGCCAGTACCAGTGAGCGTCCATCCATGGAGTCGCAGCTGCGCGCCGGCATCCGCGTGCCAGTTACCAGAAACTAAATAAAGATGCTTGGCCGTTGCAATGGCCATCAGCCACAAATATGTATACCTAAATAAAATGGAACAAAAACTGGTTGCTTTCATTTGCTATCAGCTTCCTTCACTGTATTTTTTTTCCCAATAAACTGTCCTTCACTGTATTTCGTTTGAATTATATAACAAAGTCAAAGTGTTGTGCAAAGGCTGTGTTGAACCTTGAAGAGTGCAGCTCCTCATGATATATTGTACTGACAAAAACACTGGTAGAATAAAGGTAAGATTACGGTAATGGTGTCTTTATTCACCATAGAACATTCGACGTTCCCATGAACAACCAAGCAAGCAAGTACATATGCATGCCGAGTCAAAAAGAAGCAAACACCAATTAGGAACTCGACCTCTACAAAAAAGTCTTGCTCTGCACAGTAACTTTGCTGAAACAGAGTTTATGGCTAAATGGTTGGATCTACAGCACTAATTTTAAACATAGATATTTTTATTCAAAACTAATTGACCCTGGTTGGCTTGAAATCTGAAGAATGCACTTTACCGATGTTGGAGGGAAGCAGTGTCTACTTGATAGACTGCATCCAGTGTACTACAACCCTAGTAATGGGTAGACACATACTCAATAAGCTCTTCACTGCTTCCATCAAAGTAAAGCATGGCAAATTCTCAAAGTTTGAGTGCTTTGAAGCCTTCCATTAGAGCATCAGTGTGCTCAGGCTTTCCAACTGAAATACGAATATAACCCTTCAGTTCCTTCTTGTCGTAGTGGCGGATCATCACTCCCATCTTTGCAAGATTCTCCTGCAAATATTTTTCACTAATTCAAGTGAATAAAGTTGCATGGCCTGAATTATTCAATGGGATTGCATATATTTTTAAAAGTGTGAATAGCAATGATCTCGAACACAGATAACCCATATCGCAGTTCCAGGTTTTCAAAATTTTGTCACCTCAAAATCACAATTAAAGGGGCTATATTATCTCAATGAAATAAGGCAGAAACTTGGACAGTGCAATAATAAGCAAGCCATACCTTTATTTTCTTTGCATCTTTTCCTGACGTGACTTCACACAGAATGAAGTTAGCATGACTGGGAAATGGTTTCAGGTAAGGTATTCCTTTGAGAAGATTATACAGCCTCTCCCTCTCTTGTAGTAGCAGATTTTTCACGCTCTTCAAGAATGAAAGGTCCAACAGACGTATTAGCCAAGTTTAAATTTTCAAATAATGTTACATTTGAATTATCTTTGTGAAAGATGTACCTCCAAATAGACTGGGTTCTGCAAGGCAGCACATGCAGAGACTTCTGCTGCCACAGAAACATTATAAGGCTGCTTGGCCCGCCATAAGTACTCAATAATGCTTAGAGGAAATGCTCCATAACCCACACGGAGCCCAGCTAAACCTGCATCACCAGTAATTCGTGGATAAATTCACTTCCTTCTGATTCTTCATGACACATAACCTTCATATACACACTAAAACGATAGAACACAAATCACACACCTGCTCGTTTGCTAAATGTTCGGAGAACAATCAAATTATCATGCTTCTTAACCCATGTCATCCTTGATTGAAGGCTCGAAAACTCAACATATGCTTCATCCAGCACTACAAGTACCGGAAGGTCAAGGATCTTTAAAAGATCCTCATCATTGATTACACTGACAAACAAAATTGAAATGATTTTTAAAACTGTGCAATATGAACAATAAGCAAACAAATTGACACGACTATTGAGTGGCAATGATATACCTGCCATCTGGGTTGTTAGGAGACGTCAAAAATATGCATTTTGGCTTCTCCTGTTCAACCATTTTGACAATGTTTGCGATGTCTAGGGAGAAATCAGGAAGTCTTGGGACTACAGCAAAGAATGATGAATGGCATATCAAATCAGGTTCAGAAATTACATAAGGTTTAACAAATGAAAATCATGGAAGGTTTGATAAATAAAAGACCAAGAGATCATTAGCTACCTTTGATGACAAATGCAGCATTGACTGAGGCATCAAACTCATACATGGTAAAAGTTGGAGGGCAATCTACAATTTTGTCGCCTGGTTCAAGTACACATCTGTATTTGCACCATTCATGATTACTCAACTTTGAGATGAAGATTTCAACAAAAAGCAGGTGCAAGATGAGCTACAAACTAACCTCATAATCAAATCAATTAGCTCATCGGCACCGCATCCAACAAGTATGTGCTCCGTTTCAAGCCCAGAATCTTCAGCGAGAGCAGCACGCAAATGGCGGCTTTCAGGATCAGGGTAGACATAAGGGAATTTTAAATTTCCTAATGCTGCAGCTACCTGTACAGATACAGGTATCCATCAGATATTGAAAAGGGGAGGTATGAGTATATAGATATGATATTTTCTGTTACAGGCTCAAAAAGATATTTGATACTAGTATGCTACTACTGTTATTTCAATTGAATTTTAAGACTCGCTCTAACAAAAGTAGAAATGTTGCTGCTGAGATGTCATGTCCTTTGTGAATGCCCAAGTACAACGCGATAGAGGTAAGCACTCATCGACGTATGGATTTAGACTACTCCGAATATGGGAATTAGAAGCACGCACCTCCGGTGGTGGACCATATGGATTTTCATTGGCGTCCAGCTTGATTATATCCTCTGGTTTACGCCCCAGACGAGCAGATAGCACCTAGCAAGAGTTCCAATTTTCCAATTTGGTCAAACAACATCAAGGAATTGCAGATTACAACGTCGAAACTAAATTCACAAGCTGAGACGCCACAGAAGCTCGTTTTCAAACATTTCATTCCCGAAGCACAAGCACGCCGCCACGCGACATTTCCACAAGCACCTCGCAAGCGCAGCGAAAAGCGGAGCATCTTTCACTACACGGTAGAGGAGAGTCTAAGCGTCGGACGGATAAGGATACCTCGAAGGGCAGGATGGGCTGGTACGCGGCGAGGCTCCTGAGGTGGTGGCGGATGAAGGAGGCGCCGCTCGGCCGCGGCTCCGCCTCAACCACCGCCGCCGCCGCGGGCCCCTCCACGGGAGTTGCGGACGCCATGGGCCGGAAGGACACCCTGGACGCCTGGCGGCGCCACCCCTCTCCGAAGAAGCGGGAGACGGCCGGCGACGGGCTCCTGACGCGGGCTCGGACGGTACAGTCCATCGACGGCGCGGTAGGTTGGTGCCACGGACGGACGGCCGGCCGAGTGCAGCCGAGCGGAACAGAAAAGGACAGGCGGCGTTTCGGCCACGTGAGGGGACAAGTGGCGGAGGCCCGGCCACGCCTTTGCTGCGCTTTGAGATTCGTGCTGGCGCAGGAGACGCGGGCCCGTTGCCGCTTGCCCGCCTAGTATAGGGGTTCGTTCCTTTGTCGGCCTGATCGTTTCGGCGCCGGGGTGGGGCGTGCGTCGTCGGCTCGTCGGCGCGCGGTTTACGAAGGATTCCGGCTGCCGCGACCGCGAGGATCTCCTCGGCCGAGGCGATTCGCGGCGCGGCTGACGAGGGATTCTGCATGCGACCGCGGGCATCTCCTCGGCCGAGGCGACTTATTACTATTCGGAGTACGGCCAGGCGCTACACGGCGCGGCTAGCGGGGCCGAAGCCGTGCCCGTGGAGTGGAGCCGCACGTGCAGGTAGTCCAGTTGCTCATCTGAGTCGCCATACGATGCCTGATATTGCGGCTGCTTTAGAGTAGAGCGCAACGCAGGCGTGTCAGTTTTGCGTGACTTGATCTGTACGTACCCCTCGTCTCGGCCCGTGGAGCTGGCGGGCAACAAGCAAGCAATCATCAGCTAGACAGCTACGGGATGAAGTTGCTGTCACGGCCGATTGACCGATGCCGACCGCGGCAACGACGTGCGGTCCAGGTGCACCACGAAACTTACCTACGGGCGTACCGGGCAGGCAAAGTATAAATACATACATGCATCCAAACCAAGGATATAATTGAACAAAACAACACGAGGTGGTTATTACACAACTTTGCGCCCCAAAAGGCGTGGTTACATACATAACCGTTTCCTCCGAGGATCAGGTGCGGAGAAGGATCAGGGTTCTGAACTCGAACTATTTCTAGACTGCTCTTCCGGTCACTATCTGTCTCTCTGCAGTGACTAAACTGAAACCCGCTGTCTATTGTTCAGGCATTGTTCCTTTGATTGATAGGCGTACCATGATGATAACATATGTACAGTAAGGGATGGAATCATCAGTGCAATGACCAAATGATGCCGGATGGAAAAGTAGAAACCTCATCTAGTAGTAGAAGCTGCAATGCAAGCCACTTGCATCAAACTGCATCGTCGTTGCCTAATCGCGCACTCTCTCCAGGACTACCGGCAGGCTCAAGCCTGCGTACATCTGATCCTCCGCGGACACCGGGTCGCCCTGCTCCGTCCGGCCCCAGAAGCTTCCGAACCAGAAGAGCCCCTCCTGCTCCACCAGCGCCTCCCACACGCCGTCGTCGTCGTCGCAGGCGTCGACGGCGAAGCACCTCTGCTTCCAGCCGCCGCCGCCGCCATCATAGTCGTCCATGGCGAAGCATTTCTCTTTCCAGCTGCCGCGGACGTCGCCGTCGCTGCCGCTGCACTCCCCTCCGCTGCTGTTCCTGAACGTGGCTCCGAAATCGCCATCCAGCAGCTCCTCGAGCCGCCTCATGCCGGCGGACGAGGCCGTGCTGCTGCTTCTTGAAAGCCTCTTCGCGGCGGCCGATGCCGATCTTCTCCTCCTCCTCCGGTGCCATCGCCGCAGAAAGACCCTCTTGGACTTGACCACCACCTTCCGGGGCAGCCGGACGAAGAGGAACACGGTGATCTGCAGCACCAGGCACGGGCAGCAGCAGCACACCACCACGCAGTCCATGGCCACCAGGCCGGCCTCCGCCGCCGCGCAAGACATCGGTGGTGGCTGGACGAGGAGGAGGGGGGGAGGTGGAGGGCATGGATGGAGGAATGGGCAGCCGCTAGAGCTTGGCTACTTAGCTAGCCTAACTGCATGGCTTGCTTGGAAGAGTGAGGCGGAGGCTTTGGGGTTGCTTGGGCCGCTCGAGTGGCTTGAGGGGTCGACCTCGTTGATTCTTCCAAGCCAACTCATGCCACCCCGCTTATTAGGCCAGCCAGAGCTAAGGTGTTTCTTGTACCGAAGTTTGGTCTACGCATCCAGGAAGCGAGCGGCACGCGTCGGGGCAACCACGCGTATTATGTGAGTGCATCACGTGCTGCTATGTATGGCCTCTCTTGTGTCTTCGGGTGGATTAGTTAACGGGTTTCTGTGTATCGTCGAACAGAAAGGGTGCGGTTTCAGAGCTATTCTTGGACACTTGGACTAGTCGATCGGGTAGCCGCCAGTTGCAGAGAACCGACATCCAACATGAGAAATGTGACGGTTTCAGTCAACTAGAGCAGACAAACTTTCCCCTTTTTAGATGAAGTCGGCATATCATTCAAACAGTCCCGATCACCATGGTTGTGCAAGGAAATTTATATAGATTCATTGTGTAGGTTGGAGTGCTAGATATGATCCACATCTAACATATCTGATAGGCTCATCCGAAGCTTATGGGAAAATGCACTGAAATGTACTGTCGTCGTATTATTCCATACACCACTGAATACCAGGAAAAAGGAGCGCTTCAAAGGAAAATTACAAACACTTGAATTAAAAACTTTCCATGACCTCTCCTCATGTTTTTATCCATGTTTTTTGGCAGAAAAGAAATTAAAGATTGTTCAGCGGGCTTCTTCCTAACCCACAAGACAAAATAAAACAGAGTGCCGTTCTCTTGTAAAGGAAAGCTTTTATTTCAAGACCACATCGAAGAAGCAGACATGAGGGAACCTTCAGCGGCTCAGCCACTGCACTCTGGTGCTGATTTAGATCCGAAGGCGGTTAGATGTCAAAGGGTTGTCTCAAGAACGCCTCCATTTGCTTCGCCCTGGTCTTGATCGACATGTCAAACACCTTCTGCCCAAATTCAATCACCAGTCCTCCCATGATACTCTGGTCAATCTGCAGAGAAAGTACAATTTGAAGTGTGTTCAATATCACTTGACACCTCACATGCTATAGAGCTAACTTGTGGATCAAGGACTTACCTTTTGTTCAACCAAGATGGTTTTGTCTTTCCCAAGGATATCACGCAAGGTCTCCTTAAGTTCTTTCTCCTCCTTATCAGGAAGTGGCTAACAGCACAAAACAGACAAGTCAGCAACCAAAACCAAACTATTGTCAACACAGACAGGAACTATAACAGAAGTTGCAGACAGAATGCATCCACGCATTGACAAACCAGCTTAAAAATCGTGAGGCAAGTTTTCCACACTTTGTCATGGTAAATAGCTCGTTAACATATGGCAGGAATTCTAAGATAAGCCTGTTAAGAGTTTTCTCCGACAGAGCTTGTCAAATGAATAAGTTCCAACTCAATCAACATATGGCAGGAATTCTAACATAAGCCTGTTAAGAGTTGAACTTCGAGTGAGGCAAGTACAAACGTTCCAACTCAATCAACTAAGGCTGGTCATAGTGGGGAGTATCATATACTAGTATCATGCATATGATACTAGTGTATGATACTACATCCATAGTGCATAGTATCATAGGTGGTCTAATTTATTGCCATGCATGACACATAGTAGCATAACATTTATTATGTTACGTTATCTACCTATGTTACTATAACCATCTCTCTTGTTTAATTGCCTGCCACATCAGCATTTATTATGATACAGACTCCCAAATGCGGACTACTCGCAAAGTAGGAAACACCAAAACCGCTTAAGCGGCCCTCTAAACAAACAACAACCGCAACCCTCAACACTTGAAGAACACAACTTTATAATTTCAAGGAATGAATTTTAGCTCAAGCAGGTAACTTATAAAATATTATCTGCATTTAAACATTTTTGCAGACAAAAAAAATCCTATTTTCATCCCAATTATTACTAAACCCCCAAAGGCAGCAATTTGTTAGTTCACTGGATCATGCTATACTATTAGGCACATGAAAGAAGAGCAAGCCCAACTAACAAGCATTTTAGTTGCAGTTGGCTTCTGTTGGTGCAGAGCAGAAGGCAACCCTACTTTTCAGCTTAAAAGAATAGGTTATAGCTAACTACAGGGACATATCAACAAAAACAACAGTAGTAAACCAGGAAGGCATCAAGGATTTCATAATAAATTAATATACGAAAGAAGACAACAACTGGTCATTTCATGTTACCAAGAATCAAGGTAAGGCCAATCATATGCACATGCATCAAACTTCCCTTTAATATGTGAAAGTGAACACTGAGAAATTCAACCAGCGTCAAACACACAGTGCTCTTAGTAGCAAGAGACAATAAATAGTGGGATATCAGGTTAACAACTTACAACAACAGTCCTGACAACAACTTTCACCTCCCCCCTATGTGCCATGGTCAAATCAACAAATCTCTCAGCAATGCGCTCAACATATTTCAGTCTTCCATTGGATGCCAGTGCAGCTTCACATAAAAGAAAAAATTAGACGCGAGTAAAATTCCTTATAACTAAGTTCTCTAAGTTTTAGATTGTATGCCCATATCATCACTTATCAGTGATACCATTTACCTTAATTGAAAAGAAACTCCTGCGATCGATACTTAAATTAGGTTGTTAACTAACACAACTGAAAACAACATATCATAACAGATAAGAAATGCAAAGGGTGTTACTTTGTATTGAAAATATTACCGCAAAAGAAAGCAAACTGTTGACAAAGCAAGCAACATCGGAAACAAAATTACTAAAAAAATAGTCCCGCGCATTTGGATTGGTACATCACTAATGCACATGCTGCTAAAAACTACAACTTAGTATAGACATACGAGGTTGAGTGGATTGGAAGCATACACAAGAATTTCTTTGTGATGTCAGTAAACCCGGCTTCAGAGAATATTTCAGTTATAGCCTTCACCCTGGTTTCTTTAGGCACTGATGTGTCCTTCATGAATTGAGAAAACATAGGGCTCTTCTTGGATGCCCCTACAACATCGAGAATCTCGGATTCAACTTTTTCCAACGAATTTGCGTTGGCTGCTGCAAGGAACAACGCACTAGCATAGTTGCCGGTGCCACCATACAGAGCTTTTGGAACCTATTATGGCATAAGAACACAAGTAAGGACAAAACAACAGACAAAGCCACCAAGTAACCAATTTACTGAATTGCACAAGTAGTATTCAAAATTTGAAACAGATTATGTAAAACATAAGACAAGAGAATACATCCATCAATGGCATGAACCTTTTTGCGCCGCGATTGATACACTAAACAAATGCAAAGTGAACAATCTGTCTTTGCTGAGTAAACTAATTTGAGTGATCATTGCAGTATGTGATAGCAACAAGCATGGTTACACTCCAATAGGATATGAAATAGTTTAAAATCGGTAAAGGCCCAGTTTCTCAAGATCAAGGCATTTTGGCCATAATGACATATCACATATGGGATCCCAACAAGAAAAATGTAGATTTCTTTGCGCGGGCAGGTAGGCAAACATAAACAGCTGTATGATTCTTATGGTCCCTTGATAAGTTGACCAGACCGTCAGAGTAATCTGCGCCACTCACAACGAACACGGAGAGAAATCTCGCGGTCCTAAACTAGTACATCCGCAGATCGCAACACAACGACAACAGCAATAATCCAACCAAATGCTTGATCTCGAGTTACCTTGATCTTGTTCTCCTTAGGCTTATCCGCCTCCGTTGCCAGTCCCCTCGATACCTGCATCATAACTAGCACGTCAAACCCCACGAATTAACCAGAAGAAAAAACACGCAGAAATCGATTCGACGAGACGGCAGATTAAAATCCCTGAGGGAGACCATCCAAGGATATCAGGGACACGACGAGAACCTAGATCAGCTAAGGGGGTCGGCGGGCTACCGGAATCTGAGGGAAATGGCATCTTCGGTTTAAGCCAAACAAAGCGGGGGGCGGGGAAGGGAATCGGTACCTGAGCGACGGCCGCGGATTCGTTGGCCGCGAGGCGGGCTTGGAGGAGCGGGAGGCCGGATCTGAGGTGCCGCGCCGCCATTTCCGGTTCGTTCCGCGGTGGTGGAGAGCGAAACCTAGGAGGAGATCGGGTCGGGGAGAGGAGGAAGGGACGAGGCTGCGGGTCTCGTAGAATGCGATGCGAGGAAAAGGGTGGGGGCGATGCGCAGTGGAGCGCCTGGGCAACCACCACAATACTCCGGAGTGGACCAACGATACAGAGCCCTTTAGGCCCTGGTGCCTTCAGTTTGTGGGCTTCGTGAAAGCGGTTTCTGCCCGCGGCCCACGCGCGTCCTCCGCTTGAACTAGACCCGGTAAAACGGTTCTTTTTGTTTCTTTCGTTTTTTTTTTCACGTTTTCCTTTGTTTTTAGTTCATGTTTCTATTCAGCATAAAAATTATTTATATTCTCTATTTCATTATGTGTAAAATACAATAATATTTTAACAAGATATACACTTCAACATAAATTGTAAAAAAAATACACAAACATTTATTTTTGCTTGACTACTTTTTCTTGCAACCTATGAACAATTTTTTGCACAGAAGGAATCATTTTTAGAAAATACATGTGAACATTTTTTTAAATGTTCTTGAATATTTGAAAATACGTGAACACTTTTTTATACAATATGCGTACAGTTTTTGTAATTGTTTTTAATTGGATACAAAGCTAATGTACTCCCTCCATCCCAAAATGTAAGACATTTTTTGACACTATCATAGTATCAAAAAACGTCTTACATTTCGGGACGGAGGGAGTAATAAATATATTTTTCAAAAAAATGTATATAAAGGATAAAACTACCTAGTTGATGGGCCACACCTCTCTAGCAGCTTGCTACAAGCAAAATGTAGGGGTGTCTTGATCCTTTGGTGTGGTTGTCCTTGAATTCCATGACCTGCCATTGTCCACCCATTTTCTTGCTTCTTCTTCATTACTAACTGTTGGGGATATAACCCCGCTATGTGACCCGCCCACGAGGGGCCGGATTACACTGTTGGCGACTCAGAGAGAAAGCCTAAGTAGGCCCAAGAAACCAGATGTGGAACCCGGAGGGCGACTTACATGGTGAACCGCTGGAGGCCCAAGCCCAGAAGACGGTGCGAGACTTGGCGTTGTAAGCCGCCCAATGGTGACTTGCCTAGAAAGGCAAGGCGACTTAGAACTAGAGTCGGTTTCATTTGTATGACCCGACCTGGACTCTTGTAAGCCCAGGGCCTCGACCTGTGTATATAAAGGCAAGACCCTGCAGCGGGTAAACTCAAGGAACAATCAATCGATAGCTAGGTCAAGCGATTCCGCTCCCTTGTAACCGATACACAATCAATACAATGCAAAAGCAGGACGTAGGCTTTTACCTCGTTGGTGAGGGGCTGAACCTGGGTAAACTCGTGTCTCTCGTCCCGCTCAACCCCTTTAAGCTAACCTACGTTGCGATGGCTCCACACCTAATTCCTTTCGCATGGGCATCTACCGTGACAAAACCACGACATTTGGCGCCCACCATGGGGCCAGCGCATGGTGGTTTCGAGTTCTTGAAGGTCACTTTCCTAGGGATCGAGGGATACTCCATTAGCAGGATGACCAAGAGTCGCCGCGGCAAGCTCTACATCGATGACGTTGGCTGGGCCCCGAGGCCGACTCAATCGAGTACGGATACCGGGTCCCCTTCAGCGGAATTCATGTTTTCCTCGGCAAGATTGGCGAATCTGAGCTTGAGCCGGACATCTCCACCGACCTCGTCGAGTCGGCTCGGCGTGTGCAACCCGCCCGAAAAGCATGTTTTCAATGGTTTCACACAAGGCATGGAGCTTGCAGAAGGTTCCGAATCCGGAGGAGAGACTGCCATCTACTCAGGTGATGAGTCCTCGACCGGGGAGACGGAATCAATCTACGAGCTTCAAGACGGCGAGCTTGGGGGGCTATTCCGATGGCAACAGTATTCCGGACCCCTATGAGCCGCCATCCAGGGTTGCGATTTTCATGGCTAGCACAAGGTCGGCTCTCAGTTCATCAACCAACGGCAGCTATGACATCCGGCTTAACTATGGCTGCGGCGGCTGGTGCTGGCGGCTCGGATAGGCCGCTGTCAAGTTTTGACGGATCTGTTGGGCACTTTGACAACCATGTTGGCAACGGAGGTTACTGCGGCAAATCAGGCGGAGCACAATGCAGAGGTTGCAAAGGTGCGAGACCAGGTAGCCAAAGCACAGGAGGATCTGAATGCAGAGAACGTCGGGCCAGAATGGGCCTAGTTGGATGCTGAGTCTCAGCGTGTCGGGGCGGAGGCTTTCCGCCTAAGTTTGGATCAGAACGCCTCTAATGCAGTTCTTTGAAGGAGGCACCAAACCCGTCTGCCTCGCAGTATGAGGCGCGGAATCTAGTCAACACGCCGGGATCCGGGCCTAGTAACCCGCCAGGAACAACACGGGCTGCAGAGGTTTGTAGGACAGTAGCAAATTTTCCTCAAGTGGATGACCTAAGGTTTATCAATCCGTGGGAGGCGTAGGATGAAGATGGTCTCTCTCAAACAACCCTGCAACCAAATAACAAAGAGTCTCTTGTGTCCCCAACACACCCAATACAATGTCAAATTGTATAGGTGCACTAGTTCAGCAAAGAGATGGTGATACAAGTGCAATATGGATGGTAGATATGAGTATTTGTAATCTGAAATTATAAAAACAGCAAGGTAACAAGTGGTAAAAGTGAGTGTAAACGGTATTGCAATGCTAGGAAACAAGGCCTAGAGTTCATACTTTCACTAGTGCAAGTTCTCTCAACAATAATAACATAACTGGATCATATAGTTATCCCTCAACATGCAACAAAGAGTCACTCCAAAGTCACTAATAGCGGAGAACAAACGAAGAGATTATTGTAGGGTACGAAACCACCTCAAAGTTATCCTTTCTGATCGATCTATTCAAGAGTCCGTAGAAAAATAACATGAAGCTATTCTTTCCGTTCGATCTATCATAGAGTTCGTACTAGAATAACACCTTAAGACACAAATCAACCAAAACCCTAATGTCATCTAGATACTCCAATGTCACCTCAAGTATCTATGGGCATGATTATACGATATGCATCACACAATCTCAGATTCATCTAGTCAACCAACACAAAGTACTTCAAAGAGTGCCCCAAAGTTTCTACCGGAGAGTCAAGACGAAAATGTGTGCCAACCCCTATGCATAAGTTCATTGAATCCGCAAGTTGGTCACCAAAACATACATCAAGTAGATCACGTGAATATCCCATTGTCACCACAGATAAGCACGGCAAGACATACATCAAGTGTTCTCAAATCCTTAAAGACTCAATCCGACAAGACAACTTCAAGGGGAAAACTCAATTCATCACAAGAGAGTAGAGGGGGAGAAACATCATAAGATCCAACTATAATAGCAAAGCTCGCGATACATCAAGATCGTATCACCTCAAGAACACGAGAGAGAGAGAGAGAGAGATCAAACACATAGCTACTGGTACATACCCTCAGCCCCGAGGATGAACTACTCCCTCCTCGTCATGGAGAGCGTCGGGATGATGAAGATGGCCACCGGTGAGGGATCCCCCCTCCGGCAGGGTGCCAGAACGGGCTCCCGAGAGGTTTTTGGTGGCTACAGAGGCTTGTGACAGCGGAACTCCCGATCTATTATGTTCCTCGATGTTTTTAGGGTATATGGACATATATAGGCGAAAGAAGTCGGTCAGGGAGCCACGAGGGGCCCACGAGGGTGGGGGCGCGCCCAGGGGGCAGGGCGCGCCTCCCTGCCTCGTGGCCACCTTGAAGCTTCCCTGACTTCCACTCCAAGTCTCCCGGATTGCTTCCATTCCAAAAATAACTCTCCCAAGGGTTTCATTCCGTTTGGACTCCGTTTGATATTCCTTTTCTTCGAAACACTGAAATAGGAAAGAAAAACAACAATTTGGGCTGGGCCTCCGGTTAATAGGTTAGTCCCAAAAATAATATAAAAGTGCTTAGTAAAGCCCATAAATATCCAAAACAGATAATATAATAGCATGAATACTTCATAAATTATAGATACGTTGGAGACGTATCAGCATCCCCAAGCTTAAGTCTTGCTCGTCCTCGAGTAGGTAAATGATAAAAGAAAGATTTTATGAAGTGTGAATGCTAGCAGGTGCATAAGTTTGATCAATGATAATTTCAAGCACCTTTTCTAGCATCATTATATGTCATAACAGTAGCTCATCTCATAATACTTCTCATGATCAAGTGACAAGCTATTCAAATTTTAAAGCATAGACCACAAACTTTCTTGAAAACTAGCAAACTATGTTCTTAGTCATCAAACAATTGCAATTCATCTTATTTTCAGGAAGGGTCTATGTAAGAGCTTTGATTTAGCAAATCCCACATACTCAACTATCGTATAGTCTTCCATGATTGCTACCACCCAAAGCATATTTTTAGAACAAATAGCATCGATCGAACATAGAGAAAGATAGGGGCTTAATGTTTCGCCTCCCAACTTACTTATCATATAGATAATTGTCAAAAGTAATAATTCATGATCAAATATATTTGAATGGCCATATATGCTTAGATCTTTCCCCATCACATGATGCTTGCCAACTAAAGAGTAGGTTGGAATGAGAAGGAATACTACTGACTCTTGCATAAAAGTAAAAGATAGGCCCTTCGCAGAGGGAAGCAGGGATTTGCAGAGGTGT
Source organism: Aegilops speltoides (assembly GCA_021437245.1). NCBI lineage: Eukaryota > Viridiplantae > Streptophyta > Magnoliopsida > Poales > Poaceae > Aegilops > Aegilops speltoides. The sequence continues at coordinate 394,504,378 of CM038146.1, read as the reverse complement.
CAGAGCTCGATTTTGAAATAGAGATAAATAATATTTTGAGCGGTATACTTTCATTGTCAACATAACAACTGAGAAATCTCAATATCTTCCATGCTACACACATCCTAGGCGGTTCCCAAACAGAATGGTAAAGCTTATACTCCCCCACCACCAACAATCATCAATCGATGCATGGCTTGCCCGAAACAACGGGTGCCTCCAACTAACAACAATCCTGGGGGAGTTTTGTTTGCAATTATTTTGATTTGATTTTGATCTTTTGATCATGGGACTGGGCATCCCAGTTACCAGCCATTTTTCTCGTGAATGATGAGTGGAGTCCACTCATCGTGAGAATAACCCACCTAGCATGGAAGATACTGACAACCCCTAGTCGCTACATGGGCGATTTGGGCATAAAAAACAGAATTTCATTTGAAGGTTTAGAGTTTGGCACATGCAAATTTACTTGGAACGGCAGGTAAATACTGAAGGAAATATGCCCTAGAGGCAATAATAAAGTTATTATTTATTTCCTTATGTCATGATAAATGTTTATTATTCATGCTAGAATTGTATTAACCGGAAACATAATACATGTGTGAATACATAGACAAACAGAATGTCACTAGTATGCCTCTACTTGACTAGCTCGTGAATCAAAGATGGTTAAGTTTCCTAACCATAGACATGAGTTGTCATTTGATTAACGGGATCACATCATTAGGAGAATGATGTGATTGACTTGACCCATTCCGTTAGCTTAGCATTGATCGTTTAGTATGTTGCTATTGCTTTCTTCATGACTTATACATGTTCCTACAACTATGAGATTATGCAACTCCCGTTTACCGGAGGAACACTTTGTGTGCTACCAAACGTCACAACATAACTGGGTGATTATAAAGGAGCTCTACAGGTGTCTCCAAAGGTACATGTTGAGTTGGCATATTTCGAGATTAGGTTTTGTCACTCCGATTGTCGGAGAGGTATCTCTGGGCCCTCTTGGTAATGCACATCACTATAAGCCTTGCAAGCAATGTAACTAATGAGTTAGTTACGGAAGATGCATTACATAACGAGTAAAGAGACTTGCCGGTAACGTGATTGAACTAGGTATTGAGATACCGACAATCGAATCTCGGGCAAGTAACATACCGATGACAAAGGGAACAACGTATGTTGTTATGCGGTTTGGCCGATAAAGATCTTCGTAGAATATGTAGGAGCCAATATGAGCATCCAGGTTCCACTATTGGTTATTGACCAGAAACGTGTTTCGGTCATGTCTACATAGTTCTCGAACCCGTAGGGTCCGCACGCTTAAGGTTTCGATGACAGTTTTATTATGAGTTTATGATTTTTGATGTGCTGAAGGAGTTCAGAGTCCCGAATGAGATCGGGGACATGACGAGGACTCTCGAAATGGTCGAGACATAAAGATTGATATATTGGAGGACCATATTCAGACATCGGAAGGGTTCCGAGTGATTCGGGTATTTTCGGGGGTACTGGGGAGTTACGGGAATACGAGGAAGAAACAATGGGCCTCATGGGCCAAGTGGTGGAAGAGAGGAGGCAGGGCGCGCGGCCCCCCTAGCCCAAACCGAGTTGGACTAGGGGCCGCCCCCTTCCTCCTTTTCCTCCTCTCCTTCCTTCTCCTTCTCCTTCCCTTCCTTCCCCTCTCCTACTTGGACTAGGAAAGAGGGGGGAATCCTACTTGGAGTAGGATTGCCCCCCTTGGGCGCGCCTCCTCCCCTTGGCCGACCCTCTCCTCCTCCCTCCCCCCTTTATATACGGAGGAGGGGGGCACCTCATAGACACAACAATTGATCTCTTGATCTTAGCCGTGTGTGGTGCCCCCCTCCACCATAGTTCTCCTCGATAATATTGTAGCGGTGCTTAGGCGAAGCCCTGCGACTGTAGAACATCAAGGTCATCACCACGCCGTCGTGCTAGCGGAACTCTTCCCCGATATTCTGCTGGATCGGAGTCCGGGGAACGTCATCGAGCTGAACGTGTGCAAGAACTCGGAGGTGTCGTAGTTTCGGTGCTTGATCGGTCGGGCCGTGAAGACGTATGACTACATCAACCGCGTTGTGCTAACGCTTCCACTTTCGGTCTACTAGGGTACGTGGACACACTCTCCCCTCTCATTGCTATGCATCATCATGATCTTGCGTGTGCGTAGGAAATTATTTGAAATTACTACATTCCCCAACAGTGGCATCCGAGCCAGATTTTATGCGTAGATGTTATATGCACGAGTAAAACACAAGTGAGTTGTGGGCGATACAAGTCATACTGCTTACTAGCATGTCATACTTTGGTTCAGCGGTATTGTTGGATGAAGCGGCCCGGACCGACATTACGCGTACGCTTACGCGAGACTGGTTTTACCGCCGTGCTTTTCACACAGGTGACTAGCAGGTGTTTGTTTCTCCAACTTTAGTTTAACCGAGTGTGGCTACGCCCGGTCCTTGCGAAGGTTAAAACAACACTAACTTGACGAACTATCGTTGTGGTTTTGATGCGTACGTAAGAACGGTTCTTGCTCAGCCCGTAGCAGCCAAGTAAAATTTGCAACAACAAAGTAGAGGACGTCTAACTTATTTTTGCAGGGCATGTTGTGATGTGATATGGTCAAGATGTGATGCTATATTTTATTGAATGAGATGATCATGTTTTGTAACCGAAGTTATCGGCAACTGGCAGGAGCCATATGGTTGTCGCTTTATTGTATGAAATGCAACGCATCGTAATTGCTTTACTTTATCACTAAGCGGTAGCGATAGTCGTAGAAGCAATAGATGGCGTAACGACAACGATGCTACGATGAAGATCAAGGTGTCGCGCCGGTGACGATGGTGATCACGACGGTGCTTCGGAGATGGAGATCACAAGCACAAGATGATGATGGCCATATCATATCACTTATATTGATTGCATGTGATGTTTTATCCTTTATGCGTCTTATCTTGCTTTGATTGACGGTAGCATTTTAAGATTATCTCTCACTAATTATCAAGAAGTGTTCTCCCTGAGTATGCACCATTGCGAAAGTTCTTCGTGCTGAGACACCACATGATGATCGGGTGTGATAGGCTCTACGTTCAAATACAACGGGTGCAAAACAGTTGCACACACGGAATACTCAGGTTAAACTTGACGAGCCTAGCATATACAGATATGGCCTCGGAACACGGAGACCGAAAGGTCGAACGTGAATCATATAGTAGATATGATCAACATAGTGATGTTCACCATTGAAAACTACTCCATCCCACGTGATGATCGGACATGGTTTAGTTGATTTGGATCACGTGATCACTTAGATGACTAGAGAGATGTCTGTCTAAGTGGGAGTTCTTAAGTAATATGATTAATTGAACTTAAATTTATCATGAACTTAGTCCTAGTATTTTGCAAATTATGTTGTAGATCAATAGCTCGCGTTGTTGCTTTCATATGTTTATATGTTCCTAGAGAAAACTGTGTTGAAAGATGTTAGTAGCAATGATGAGGATTGGATGCACAGAAGAATTATGTCCTTGATGCACCGCTAGGTGACAAACCTATTGCAGGAGCAGATGCAGACGTTATGAATGTTTGGCTAGCTCAAAATGATGACTACTTGATAGTTTAGTGCACCATGCTTAAACGGCTTAGAATCGGGACTTCAAAGACGTTTTGAACGTCATGGACCATATGAGATGTTCCAGGAGTTGAAGTTAATATTTCCAGCAAATACCCGAGTTGAGAGATATGAAGTCTCCAACAAGTTCTATAGCTAAAAGATGGAGGAGAATCGCTCAACTAGTGAGCATGTGCTCAGATTGTCTGGGTACTTCAATCGCTTGAATCAAGTGGGAGTTAATCTTCCAGATAAGATAGTGATTGATAGAATTCTCTAGTCACCATCACTAAGTTACTAGAACTTCGTGATGAACTATAGTATGCAAGGGATGATGAAAATGATTCCTGAGCTCTTCGTGATGTTGAAATCAACGAAGGTAGAAATCAAGAAAGAGCATCAAGTGTTGATGATTGACAAGACCACTAGTTTCAAGAAAAGGGCAAAGGGAAAGAAAGGGAAACTTCAAGTAGAATGGCAAACAAGTTGTCACTGCCGTGAAGAAGACCAAAGCTGGACCAAAGCCTGAAATTGAGTGCTTACACTGCAAAGGAAATGGTCACTAGAAGCAGAAATGCCCTGAATATTTGGTGGATAAGAAGGATGGCAAAGTGAACAAGGGTATATTTGATATACAGGTTATTGATGTGTGCCTTACTAGTGTTTATAGTAGCCCTTGAGTATTTAATACTTGTTCGGTTGCTAAGATTAGTAACTCGAAACAGGAGTTACAGAATAAACAGAGACTAGTTGAAGGGGAAGTGAGTGTTGGAAGTAGTTCCAAGATTGATATGATCATCATCGCACACTCCCTATACTTTCAGGATTAGTGTTAAACCTAAATAAATGTTATTTGGCGTTTGCGTTGAGCATGAATATGATTTGATCATGTTTATTGCAATACGGTTATTCATTTAAAGTCAGAGAATAATTGTTGTTCTGTTTACATGAATAAAACCTTCAAATGGTCATACACCCAATAAAAATAGTTTGTTGGATCTCGATCGTAGTGATACACATATTCATAATATTGATGCCAAAAGATGCAAAGTTAATAATGATAGTGCAACTTATTTGTGGCACTGCCGCTTGGGTCATATCGGTGTAAAGCGCATGAAGAAACTCCATAAAGATGGATTTTTGGAATCACTTGGTTATGAATCATTTGATGCTTGCGAACCGTGCCTTTTGGGCAAGATGACTAAAACTCCGCTCCCGGAACAATGGAACGAAGCTCTCGACTTATTGGAAATAATACATGCCGATGTATGCGATCCGATGAGTGTTAAGGCTCGCGGCGTGTATCGTTATTTTCTGACCTTCATAGATGATTTGAGCAGATATGGGTATATCTACTTGATGAAACATAAGTCAGAAACATTTGAAAAGTTCAAAGAATTTCAGAGTGAAGTGAAAAATCATCATAACAAGAAAAATAAAGTTTCTACGATCTGATCGTGGAGACGAATATTTGAGTTACGAGTTTGGTCTTCATTTGAAACAATGTGAAATAGTTTCGCAACTCATGCCACCTAGAACACCACAATGTAATGGTGTGTCCAAACGTCGTAACCGTACTTTACTAGATATGGTGCGATCTATGATGTCTCTTATCGGTTTACCACTATCGTTTTGGGGTTATGCATTAGAGACAGCTGCATTCACGTTTAATAGGGCACCATCTAAATCCGTTGAGACGACACCATATGAACTATGGTTTAGCAGTAAACCTAAGCTGTCGTTTCTTAAAGTTTGGAGTTGCGATGCTTATATGAAAAATGTTTTCAACCTGATAAGCTCGAACCCAAATCGGAGAAGTGCGTCTTCATAGAATACCCAAAGGAAACTGTTGGGTACACCTTCTATCACAGATCTGAAGGCAAAACATTCATTGCTAAGAATGGATCCTTTCTAGAGAAGGAGTTTCTCTCGAAAGAAGTGAGTGGGAGGAAAGTAGTGCTTGATAAAGTAATTTGTACCTTCTCCCGAATTGGAAAGTAGTTCATCACAGAAATCAGTTCTAGTGATTCCTACACCAATTAGTGAGGAAGCTAATGACGATGATCATGAAACTTCAGATTAAGTTACTACAAAACCCCGTAGGTCTTCCAAAGTACAGTCCGCACCAGAGTGGTACCGTAATCCTGTTCTGGAAGTCATGTTACTAGACCATGATGAACCTACGAACTATGAGGTAGCGATGATGAGCCCAGATTTCGCGAAATGGCTTGAGGCCATGAAATCTGAGATGGGATCCATGTATGAGAACAAAGTGTGGACTTTGGTGGAGTTGCCCGATGATCGGCAAGCCATATTGTATAAATGGATCTTCAAGAGGAAGACAGATGTTGATAGTAGTGTTACTGTCTACAAAGCTCGACTTGTCGCAAAAAAGGTTTCGACAAGTTCAAGGTGTTGACTACAATGAGATTTTCTCAACTGTAGCGATGCTTAAGTCTGTCCGAATCATGTTAGCAATTGTTGTTGGGGAACGTAGCAGAAATTTAAAATTTTCTATGCATCACCAAGATCAATCTATGGAGTAATCTAGCAACGAGGGGAAGGGGAGTGCATCTACATACCCTTGTAGATTGCTAAGCGGAAGCATTCAAGCGAACGGGGTTGATGGAGTCGTACTCGTCGTGATCCAAATCACCGATGATCCTAGCGCCGAACAGACGGCACCTCCGCGTTCAACATACATACGGTTGGGAGATACATCTCCTCCTTCTTGATCCAGCAAGGGGAGGAGAGGTTAATGGAGATCCAACAGCACAATGGCGTGGTGGTTGAAGTAGCGGGATCCCGACAGGGCTTCGCCAAGCGCAAGCGGGGAGGAAGAGGTGTCACGGGAGGGAGGGAGGTGCCAAGGACTCAGGTGCGGCTGCCCTCCCTCCCCTCCACTATATATAGGGGCCTAGGGGGGGCGCCGGCCCCTTGTAGATCCCATCTAGGGAGGGGGCGGCTGCCCTAGGGGTGGCTTGGCCTCCAAGCCAAGTGGAGGCGCCCCCACCCCTTAGGGTTTCTAACCCTAGGCGCATGAGAGGCCCAAGGGGGGGCGCACCAGCCCACCAGGGGCTGGTTCCCACGCCCCTTTAGCCCATGGAGCCCTCCGGGATAGGTGGCCCCACCCGGTGGACCCCCGGGACCCTTCCGGTGGTCCCGGTACAATACCGATGACCCCCGAAACTTTCCGGTGGGTTTAAATCGGACTTCATATATATATATATATATATATATATATATATATATATATATATATATATATATATATGACAAATGTTTCCTACAAGCAAAGGTAGTTACCACCACTTGCGCTTTTGTATGTTGTATGTAGTATCTGTTGAAATCAAGAGTATGTACGTGTAGTATGTAGTATATAATAATGATTAGGTAGTATATATACTAATTTTTAGGTAGTATGTATCATTTTTGAGTATGCTCATTTTACGCATAAATATGTACGTATTTTACAAATATAACAAAAACTATAGGCTCATATGCAATTTTTTCATGTAACTTGCTTTGAAATATCTTAGATATAGTATATGAATATATTTAAAATAATAAAATAGTATATATAGTACCACATGGTTGTATATGAGACATGTGGGGTAACTACCACCAGGTGGTAGGATGGATTTTCCTATATATATATATATATATATATATATATATATATATATATATATATATATATATATATATATATATATATATATATATATATATATATATATATATATATATATCTTTACCTCCGGACCATTCCGGAACTCCTCGTGACATCCGGGATCTCATCTGGGACTCCGAACAACTTTCGGGTTACCGCATACTAATATCTCTACAACCCTAGTGTCACCGAACCTTAAGTGTGTAGACCCTACGGGTTCGGGATCCATGTAGACATTGACCGAGACAACTCTCCGGCCAATAACCAACAGCGGGATCTGGATACCCATGTTGGCTCCGACATGTTCCATGATGATCTCATCGGATGAACCGCGATGTCGAGGATTTAATCAATCCCGTTTTCAATTCCTTTTGTCAATCGATATAGTACTTGCCCGAGATTCGATCGTCGGTATCCCGATACCTTGTTCAATCTCGTTACCGGCAAGTCTCTTTACTTGTTCCGTAACACATCATTCCGTGATCAACTCCTTGGTCACATTGTGCACATTATGATGATGTCCTACCGAGTGGGCCCAGAGATACCTCTCCGTCACACGGAGTGACAAATCCCAGTCTTGCTTCGTGCCAACCCAACATACACTTTCGGAGATACCCGTAGTGCACCTTTATAGCCACCCAGTTACGTTGTGACGTTTGGTACACCCAAAGCATTCCTACGGTATCCGGGAGTTGCACAATCTCATGGTCTAAGGAAATGATACTTGACATTAGAAAAGCTTTAGCATACGAACTACACGATCTTTGTGCTAGGCTTAGGATTGGGTCTTGTCCATCACATCATTCTCCTAATGATGTGATACCGTTATCTACGACATCCAATGTCCATGGCCAGGAAACGGTAACCATCTATTGATCAACGAGCTAGTCAACTAGAGGCTTACTAGGGACATGGTGTTGTCTATGTACCCACACATGTATCTGAGTTTCCTATCAATACAATTATAGCATGGATAATAAACGATTATCATGAACAAGGAAATATAATAATAATAACTAATTTATTATTGCCGCTAGAGCATATTTCCAACAGTCTCCCACTTGCACTAGAGTCAATAATCTAGTTCACATCGCCATGTGATTAACACTCACAGGTCACATCGCCATGTGACCAACATCTAAAGAGTTTACTAATGTCAATAAACTAGTTCACATCATCATGTGATTAAGACTCAATGAGTTCTGGGGTTTGATCATGGTTTGCTTGTGAGAGAGATTTTAGTCAACGGGTCTGCAACATTCAGATCCGTATGTACTTCGCAAATCTCTAGGTCATATTGTAAATGCTGAATCCACGCTCCACTTGGAGCTATTCCAAATGGTTGCTCCACTATACGTATCCGGTTTGCTATTTAGAGTCATTTGGATAGGTGTTAAAGCTTGTGAAAGTGCAACTAATCCCCGGGTGGTTTTGGTAATTAATAACAACATATATATCATTGAACTAATAGTTACTTGAGAATTATTTCAGAGAGTTGAGTGATATGGGTATGGCAAGGACTGAAGAAGTGGACCCCCCAAAATGCTAAGGCAAGCATTGGCAAAAGCTCAAGACTCCATTTTTGTTTAGTGATCCAAGGTCACATTGAGTCCATAGGAAAGCCAATACTATTAAAAGGGGATGAGGTTATGATGATGATCTGGTTGCTCAAAGTGCTTAGTGATACATCTCCTAAACTATCAGCAACTTTCACTGCCATATACACTCATAAGTAATCTCGGTCCCACCGATATTCCAAACTCACTCACACCGAGATGAACCACCTCAGCCATAAAGCCAAACCCTAGAAAACTCGGATTTTCCGATTCTGAACTCGGTCTCACCAAAACTTGAGTTGCCAAGCTTCTGTAACCTTCTGTCATCAAATCGGTGTCACCGAGATGATGAAGTCGGTCCCACCAAGATTAGCAAGCTCTTGTCTTTGCACGAATCGGACTAACCGAGATTGTATTTTCGGTCCCACCGAAAATCCCAACGTTCACATGATTTGAACTTTCGGTCTCACCGAGTTGTCAACTTCGGTCCCACCGAGATTGGTCAAATGTGTGTACGGTTGGATTTTGTGTGGAGGCTATAAATACCCCTCCACCCCCTCTTCATTCGTGGAGAGAGCCATCAGAAAGAACTACCACTCCTACCTTACATTTCTGAGAAGAGAACTACCTACCCTTGTGTTGAGATCAAGTTGCTCCACTCCCACCATATGAAACTTGATTTCTAGCCTTCCCAAGTTGCTTTCCACTCAATCCTTTCTTCCACCACAGCCAAAACAGTGAGGAGAGTTGAGTGTTGGGGAGATTATCATTTGAAGCACAAGAGCAAGGAGTTCATCATCATCAACACCATCTATTACCTTTTGGAGGGTGGTGCCTCCTAGATTGGTTAGGTGTCGCTTGGGAGCCTCCAACGAGATGTGGAGTTGAACCAAGAAGTTTGTAAGGGCAAGGAGATCGCCTACTTCGTGAAGATCTACCCCGAGTAAGGCTAGCCCTCCGTGGGCGTAGGCCATGATGGCATAGACAAGGTTGCTTCTTCGTGGACCCTTCGTGGGTGGAGCCCTCCGTGGACTCTCGCAGCCGTTACCCTCCGTGGGTTGAAGTCTCCATCAACGTGGAAGTACGATAGCACCACCTATCGGAACCACGAGAAAAATCACCGCGTCTCCAAAATTGCGTTTGCTCTTCTCCACCTCTCTTTACTACATGTGCAATTTACTTTCCGCTGCCTATACTCTAGAATTGCATGTGTAGGGTGATGCTTGACTTGATCATAATCGTGAATCTACCAAAAACTTGTCTTTGTCAAAAGGCATAATTTTTATATTGTCAAGTAGTCTAATCACCCCCCCTCTAGACATACTTTCGATCCTACAAGTGGTATCAGAGCTTTGGTCTCCATTGTATTGGTTTCCATTGCATTGACTCCATAAGCTTGGTTTCACAACCTAGGAGAGTATGGCATCTAGTGAGGGTAATTTTCGAGAGGTCCTTACTTTGATGGTACAAACTTTGCTAGTTGGAAGCATAAAATGAAAATGCATATTCTTGGCCATAACCCAGCCGCATGGGGCATTATTTGTGTTGGTATGCAAGGTGAATTCTTCGAGGAAGGAAAAGTTCGGATCGCGGGCTTACAACGGAAGAATTGCGGATGTTGCAAAACAATGCTCAAGCTTGTGACATTCTCTTCAATGCCTTGTGTCCCGAGGAGTTCAACAAAATTAGCCGCCTTGAGAATGCAAAAGAGATTTGGGATACTTTGGTTGAAATGCACGAAGGTACCGAGTCCGTGAAGGAATCAAAGCTAGATGTTCTTCAAGGTCAACTTGACAAGTTCAAGATGAAGGAAGGTGAAGGAGTCGCTGAAATGTACTCTAGGCTTGCTCTCATCACAAATGAGATTGCCGGCTTAGGAAGCGAAGAAATGACCGACCGATTCATCATCAAGAAGATTCTCGAGCTTTGGATGGAAAGTATGACACCGTGTGCACTTTGATCCAAATGATGCCAAACTACAAGAATCTCAAGCCAACCGAAGTCATTGGAAGAATTGTTGCTCATGAGATGACACTTAAGGATAAGGAAGAGCTTCACAACAAGTCAAGCGGTGCTTACAAAGCTACAAGTGATGCTCCCACAACCTCAAGTGACAAGCTAGTTTCCAATGAAGAGATAAGCCTAATGGTCAAGAACTTCAACAAATTCTACAAGAGTAGAAGCAAAGAGAGAATCTCAAAGTCTAGATCATATGATGAAAAGAGATCTTCTAGTCGTGATCGAAACTGCTACAATTGTGGAAGACCCGGACACTACTCAAATGAGTGTACGGCTCCCCACAAGAGAAGAGAAGAATCTCCAAGAAGAAGAAGCTCAAGAGATGAGTCACCTCGGAAAGAGAGAAGGAGTAGAGATGATCGTTATGAACGAAGACCCTCTCGGAGAAGCAAGGATTCGGAGAGGAAAGACAAGTCATCAAGGAGCTACACAAGAAGAAAACATCAAGCTCATGTAGGTGAATGGGTCTCCGGCTCCGACTCCGACAATCATTCCGAAAGAAGCTATCACTCCAACTCCGACTACAACCAAGATGAAGGTGTTGCGGTCTTGCTCTCAGATCCTCCAACTCCAACTCCTACGACTTATTTGATTCACCAAATGAGGGAATTGGAAGATGCTTCATGGCTAAAGGCCCCAAGGTATCACACCCTGAATTCATTGACTTTGATAGTGATGAGGATGACTTGCTTGGTGAAGATGAGCTCTTACATGATAAATCTAGTGAGCCTAGTAATGATGAACATGCTTGTAGTCTTTATAGTCGAGAAGAGTCGAATGACAATGCTATGAAGGAGATTGAGCGCCTAACTAAAGAACTAAACACTCTTAAGTTAGCTCATGAAACAACTCAAGAAGATCATAGAGAGCTCCTAAGATCTCATGAGAAGCTACGCTCGAGAAGCTCACTCTAGAGCAAGAACATGAGTTTCTAAAAGCAATCAATGACGATCTTCAAAGAAGAGTTCTTCATATCTTGCCAAACGACTTCTCTTGTCTAATTTCTTGCCACCCATTAAAACTAAGCATGACAAGCATAAGAAAAATTCTTTCTCTAGTAGTAACAATAACCATGCTAAATCCAATATTGTTGCTTCTAGTAGTTCTCTTGATTCCACTAACAATGTTTCAAGCCAAGTTACACTTGAGCAAGAAAATAGTTTATTGAAAGGGATTATAGAGAAAGGTGTCTACAAGAGCCTTGCCGGAAGCAAGAACTTTGAGGAAATTGTTTGCAAGCAAGGAAGGCACCGGAAGAATCAAGGAATTGGTTTTGAGCAAAAATTCAACGCCGAGGGTGTTGAATGGGAAGAAGGTCAATATCCTACTCCACAGTTTGTTCTTCAAAAGGAGAAGTATGATCCTACTTCTTCCAATGTGGAACAAGCTCAAGATGACCTTCCACCACAAGACCACAAGCTAAAAGGCAAGGACAAGCTTCAAGAGGAGATTGATGCATTTGTTGAAGCACCTCAAGCCATGGTCAAGTGGGTTCCCAAGGAAACGTCAAGTTCTACTTCATCAAGCTCAACTACAACCCCAAGGATTCCCATCAAGATGATGTGGATCCCGAAGAAGAAGAACTAGAGAGTTCTTGAGGGTGACTCCGCCAACATACTTCACTCACATTCATTTTGGCAAAAACTTGTGCAACCAACTTCCACATTATGCACTAGTTCATGGAGTCACAAACCCTCTTGTTGGTAAGTCAAGGGACAAGGTAATCATTGCTTTCATGGACATCATCTATTGTGAACTTCAATCTATGTCCATGGATATCCTTGTTTGTTCCTTGTGGGACTAACCCATGTAGGTATTGAAAGTGCCCGAATCCAAAGGATTGCTCCCAACTCTTGATGGTCTTCATCAACATTGAGCATCCACATCTTCAACATCTACATGAAGTCTTCTACGACAACCCAAGGTTAGTTTGACCCTTTAAAAGGGGTTCTCACATCTAGGGGGAGCTTTGCTCTAAAGAATTGAGCTAAAGCATCTTCAAATGATGTGAACACATCAATGCTTTATGTAAAAGTGGTAACCCCACTTGTGCTTAAACGATGAGTATGACCTATGATCAAATGTTCTCATTTGACTCCTAAGTCAATATACTCATATAAAGATGACCTAGTCATCGACAAATTGTGTGATAGTAGCTAGAGTTTTGATTGTGCATGTTTGACACATATTTCATTTGCTATCTTATTGTGTGAGCATGTTGGATGCATGATTTTATCCATTCAAGGACATCCATTTGTTGTTTTGGTCGTTTTGATTTTTCTCGACCAAATGGATGAACAAGAATGCCTAAGTACCTCCCTAGCTATCTATGCTTTCTTGTCTCAAATTCTATTCATGCTTACATCACAAACTTTGAACAAGTCATTTTGGACCCTCCGAGTGAGGAGCACTTGAGCCACCGATCCGTCAAAGGCTAACTTCCAAAACCTTCTAAGTGATTTCGGTCAGACCAACTCACTCAAACTCGGTCGAACCGAAAGCATTTAGACTGATCTAGATTTTCACCTCGGTGAAACCGAGTTGTGATTTTCGGCGTGACCGAAGTGCATAACTGCCCAGCAGTTATCCATCTCGGTGCCACCGAGTTTTACAACTCGGTCCCACCGACAGCAAAGGGGTATATATATTCCGAGGGCCGCGCGCGTTGATTTCTCCTTCAAACGCTTCGCCCCCACCCTTTGTTGCCGCCGCCTTGGTCTCCGGATCGTCTCCGTTGTCGCTCAGGCGCCGCCGCAGTCTCCGCGCCGTCAACGGACATCTTCTCCGCGCCGTTGCCGCCGAGAGAAACTCCACCAAGTTAGGGTGAGTTTGATCCCACTCGTGCTCCCATCTCCGATTCAATGCACGCTTTGGTTTGCCTAGAATCTTGCCACGATTGAAATATTCCTGCACACCGATTAGTTCGCTTTGGACTAGATTCGAGTAAAAGTTTTAGGTTAGGTTTCCGCGAACACATCTCGGTGAGACCGATTTTACATTTTCGGTATGACCGATTTGGCCTATGGCCATTGCATCGCACCTTCGGTCCAACCGAAGTTGTGCAAATCGGTGTGACCGAAATGAGGATTCTGTGAAACCCTAGTGTTTTCGGCAGATCAAACCCACTTCGTCCAACCGAAAGTGGTGTGAAAGCTTCATTAAAACACTTCGGATTCACCAATTTTAAACTCGGTCCGACCGAAATGTCTTCTGAAAACCTAATACTGGAATTTGAACTCATTTTTTGCAAAATCTTCGCAATTTGTGATGACTCTTCTTCTCGCCTACACCTTATCTATTCACAAAGTTGTCACCATGTCACCGCCAAAGGATAATGTAACAGGTCAGAGACACCCATTGCAGATATTCCAGAGGCATGCACTAGTCCTGATCCCAGCAGCTCATCAGATGATGGTGAGAGGAGTACACCAAGTGGTTTGCCTCCTGCAGCCACCAGAGCCAGAAAGAAGAGGAACTCAGATGATGAGGATTCAGATTTTGTCGTTGAGGAAGAGGTAACCTCAAAGCCCAAGAGGAAAGTTATTGCCAAAGAGCCACAAGGTCAGCAAACTAAGAAGGGCACCAGAAAAGTCAAGCAGTCAACTGTTGCCAAGAAGCTGAGTTTGGAAGAGGAAACTACAAGCAAAGTGAAGAAAACTTCCAAGAGGAAGAGATTAGTGCATGATGATGCAGCAGCAGAAGATGAGGATGAGGAAGCACCCCAGCCTCCTCCTCAGAAGTCTAAGTTCATGGGTGATGCCATCAGGACTGGAGCCACTACAAAGCCCAAGCAATCTGCTCCAGCTAAGGCAGCTCCAGCAAAGCCTGCTGCTAAGCCAAAGAAGACAGTCAGAAACATTCCAGCATCTGAGAAGAACAAAGATGATGTGCCACCAATGAGTCGATGGTGAAGGACCAGTTTTGCTGAAACTTCGTGTAAACTGCCACTACATAATGATGCTCATCCTCAAGCTGAGGATATGAAGGCAAGGAAGGATAGAGGTCTCAGGCTATGGAGACAAGCTGACCCATATGCCGTGAGGAGAAGAACTGCTGTTGATCCCAGATTTCACACCAGAGAGCAGCAGGACTTCTATGAGACTGTGCTGATGGACAAGAAGCCCATAGTCGCAGACACCAGATACGTTGACTGGAAGTATATTGACAGCGAAGAGCATAGAGACTTCTTTCCACATGTGCATGAAAGTTTCACTGCTTGTGGTGTTGCAGACTTTGTAGGTCAGAAGTTGACAAATTGGAATGATGAGATGATTATGCAATTCTATGCCACATCTCACTTCTACCCAGATGGAAGGATTGTATGGATGACTGAAGGCCAAAGATTCTCTTCAACTGTTGAAGAATGGGCAGAACTTCTGAATGCTCCAGTGCAAAGAGAGGATGACATTGATGTATATGGTATTCCAAAGAAGAATCATGAATCCATGAAGAACATGTACAAAGAGGTTCCAGCTAAGGATTTGGGAATCTGAAGCTCGGCTCGATGTACTATCTCCGTGCAGGTCTACCTACCACTAACACTATTCTCGAGGCATACCTTGATGCCCAAGTTCGAGATCATCGCATGATCGAGGATACTCTATCAACATGCTGCATATACTTGATGAGAAAGCACCTTTCAAGGTGATGGACTTGATGGTTGAGACCATTAAGAGGACTGCAATGACCGTAAAAGGTCGTGTGGATTTGCCCCGCAGATTCAGATGCTTATCAATGCCAAGTTTGGCACGGGCACATACTTGTTGGATAGAGCACACTTACCACTGCAGCCAGAGCATGAGGATAATGTTGTTGTGATGGATGAGGAGGATCCAACATCGGTTGAAGGTCAAGCCAAGATTGAAGCTGCCAAGAAAGCCAAAGCTGACAAGGAAGCAGCAGCAGCAGCAGCAGCTAAACCAAAGAGTGTCGGAGAGCAGCTCCTTGAAGCTACCCAAAGGATTGAACAACGCCTGCCAGCATTGTACAGCCTCGGAGAGCCTAGAGAGGATTGTTGAAGACAAGATCCATGCTCGATGTGAAGTCGATCAAGTGCAAGTAATCACAACAAGCTTGAGGCACACATTGAGGAAGCAAAGAGGGAGAAGGAAGAGCTTATGCGTGAGATGCAGGATGACTTAGTCCAGGATGCTTATCAACAGACTACTCCGGTTCCCACAGAACCCCGATCAGCTGCTATTCCAAAGGATCGACACCAGACTACAACTTCAAAGACCTCCCACAGCTCCATCGGTTGCTCCAACTCCAGCTCCAAAGGACCACTCCTCCAAAGACAGACATCACCTGAAGTCTTCGCCGATGTGTCATATCAACTCCAACATCAACCTGCATAGAGCCGCCAGCAGAGTCCCCAGTGACGCTTAGCTCTATGCCTTTTCGAACTTTTTGGTAACTTGTTGCCAAAGGGGGAGAAATTGTATAGATCATAGGACTTCGAGAGAGAGAGTGCTGTTGTCTTTGCGCTTTTGCTCTTTCGTTCATTTGCGGTTTCTTTGAGATACTTTTGGTTTTCGAGACATTCAGTGTGTTTGATACTACGTTTGATCCTACCTTAATGAGTGCTTGGTCGTACTATGCCTTAATGTGTGCTTAATGCTTATCATATGCTATTTCTATCTTGTATGACCATTTACTCATGTCTTGGTGATTGGGTGCATGCTGTTCATTCTTATCATTTTGTGCGCTCCACCAAGATGTATGTGACATGGAAGAGTGACCCATGATCCTAATCGATTGTGCATTTGCATTCAAACGCAAATCTTAAATAATGCACAAATTTAGGGGGAGCTCTTGCTTATCACATACTTCTCAAAGCGACGATATTATTCATTGATTATATCCTTTGTCGAAGTTTTGATCTATATGTTGTCATCAATTACCAAAAAGGGGGAGATTGAAAGTGCAACTAATCCCCGGGTGGTTTTGGTAATTAATAACAACATATATATCATTGAACTAATAATTACTTGAGAATTATTTCAGAGAGTTCAGTGATATGGGTATGGCAAGGACTGAAGAAGTGGACCCCCCAAAATGCTAAGGCAAGCATTGGCAAAAGCTCAAGACTCCATTTTTGGTTTAGTGATCCAAGATCACATTGAGTCCATAGGAAAGCCAATACTATTAAAAGGGATGAGGTTATGATGATGATCTGGTTGCTCAAAGTGCTTAGTGATACATCTCCTAAACTATCAGCAACTTTCACCGCCATATACACTCATAAGTAATCTCGGTCCCACCGATATTCCAAACTCACCACACCGAGATGAACCACCTCAGCCATAAAGCCAAACCCTAGAAAACTCGGATTTTCCGATTCTCAACTCGGTCTCACCAAACTTGAGTTGCCAAGCTTCAGAACCTTCACATCAAATCGGTGTCACCGAGATGATGAAGTCGGTCCCACCGAGATTGGCAAGCTCTTGTCTTTGCACGAATCGGACTAACCGAGATTGTATTTTCAGTCCCACAGAAAATCCCAACGTTCACATGATTTGAACTTTCGGTCTCACCGAGTTGTCAACTTCGGTCCCACCGAGATTGGTCAAATGTGTGTAACGGTTGGATTTTGTGTGGAGGCTATAAATACCCCTCCACCCCCTCTTCATTCGTGGAGAGAGCCATCGAAAGAACTACCACTCCTACCTTACATTTCTTGAGAAGAGAACTACCTACCCTTGTGTTGAGATCAAGTTGCTCCACTCCCACCATATGAAACTTGATTTCTAGCCTTCCCAAGTTGCTTTCCACTCAATCCTTTCTTCCACCACAGCCAAATCAGTGAGGAGAGTTGAGTGTTGGGGAGATTATCATTTGAAGCACAAGAGCAAGGAGTTCATCATCATCAACACCATCTATTACCTTTTGGAGGGTGGTGCCTCCTAGATTGGTTAGGTGTCGCTTGGGAGCCTCCGTCGAGATGTGGAGTTGAACCAAGAAGTTTGTAAGGGCAAGGAGATCGCCTACTTCGTGAAGATCTACCCCGAGTAAGGCTAGCCCTCCGTGGGCGTGAGCCATGATGGCATAGACAAGGTTGCTTCTTCGTGGACCCTTCGTGGGTGGAGCCTCCGTGGACTCTCGCAGCCGTTACCCTCCGTGGGTTGAAGTCTCCATCAACGTGGAAGTACGATAGCACCACCTATCGGAACCACGAGAAAAATCACCGTGTCTCCAAAATTGCGTTTGCTCTTCTCCACCTCTCTTTACTACATGTGCAATTTACTTTCCGCTGCCTATACTCTAGAATTGCATGTGTAGGGTGATGCTTGACTTGATCATAATCGTGAATCTACCAAAAACTTGTCTTTGTCAAAAGGCATAATTTTTATATTGTCAAGTAGTCTAATCACCCCCCCTCTAGACATACTTTCGATCCTACAGCTTGCATCAACGTAACCCTTTACACCGAACTCTTTATCACCTCCATAATCGAGAAACATGTCCTTATTACTCCAAGGACAATTTTGACCGCTGTCCAATGATCCATTCCTGGATCACTCTTGTACCCCCTTGCCAGACACGTGGCAAGGCACATATCAGGTGCGGTACAAAGCATGACATACTGTATAGAGCCTATGGCTAAGGCATAGGGGACGACATTCGTCCTTTCTCTTTCTTCTGTCATGGTCGAGCTTTAAGTCTTAACTTCATACCTTACAACTCAGGCAAGAACTCCTTCTTTGACTGATTCATCTTGAACACCTTCAAGATCATGTCAAGGTATGTGCTCATTTGAAAGTACCATTAAGCGTTTTTGATCTATCCTTATAGATCTTGATGCTCAATGTTCAAGCAACTTAATCCAGGTTTTCTATTGAAAAACACTTTTCAAATAACCCTATATGCTTTCCAGAAATTCTACATCATTTCTGATCAACAATATGTTTACAACATATACTTATCAGAAATTCTATAGTGCTCCCACTCACTTCTTTGGAAATACAAGTTTCTCATAAACTTTGTATAAACCCAAAATCTTTGATCATCTCATCAAAGTGTATATTCCATCTCCGAGATGCTTACTCTAGTCCTTAGAAGGACTACTGGAGCTTTGCATGCTAGTTAGCATCTTTCAGGATTGACAAAACCTTATGGTTGTATCTCATACAAACTTTCCTCAAGAAAATCGTCGAGGAAACAATGTTTTGACATCCTATCTGCAAGATTTCATAAATAATGCAGTAACTACTAATACAATTCCAACAGACTCTTAGCATCGCTATGAGTGAGAAAGTCTCATCGTAGTCAACTCCTTGAACTTGTCGGAAAACATCTTAGCAACAAGTCGAGCTTTCTTAATGGTGACACATACCATCATTGTCTGTCTTCCCTTTTAGAATCCATCTGTACCTAACAGCCTTACGACCATCGGGTAGTTCTTCCAAAGTCTACACCTTGTTTTATACATGGATCCTCTCTCGGATTTTACGGCCTCGAGCCATTTGTCAAAATCCGGGCCCACCATCGCTTCTCCATAGCCCGTAGGTTCATTGTTGTCTAGCAACATGACCTCCAAGATAGGATTAAGTACCACTCTGAAGTAGTACGCATCCTTGTCGACCTACGAGGTTTGCTAGTGACTTGCTCTGAAGTTTCATGATCACTATCATTAGCTTCCACTTCAATTGGTGTGGACGCCATAGGAACAACTTCCTGTGCCCTGCTACACACTAGTTGAAGTGATGGTTCAATAACCTCATCAAGTCTCTACCATCCTCCCACTCAAATTTTCAAGAGAAACTTTTTCCTCGAGAAAGGACCATATTCTAGAAACAATCCCTTTTGCTTCCGAATTTGATATAGGAGGTATACCCAATTGTTCTGGGTGTCCTATGAAGATGCATTTATCCGCTTTGGGTTCGAGCTTATCAACCTGAAACTTTTTCACATAAGCATCACAGCCCCAAACATTTAAGAAATGATAGCTTAGGTTTCTCTAAACCATAGTTCATACGGTGTCATCTCAACGGAATTATGTGGTGCCCTATTTAAAGTGAACGTGGTTGTCTCTAATGCCTAACCCACAAACGATAGTGGTAATTCGATAAGAGACATCATGGTATGCACCATATCCAATAGGGTGCAGCTATGATGTTCGAACACACCTATCACACTATGGTGTTTCAGGCGGTATTAGTTGTGAAACAATTTTCACAATGTCTTAATTGTATACCAAACTCATAACTCAGATACTCATATCTATGATCATATCATAGACATTTTATCCTCTTGTCACGACGATCTTCAACTTCACTCTGAAATTACTTGAACCTTTCAATAATTCAGACTTGTGTTTCATCAAGTAAATATACTCAGCATCTACTCAAATCATCTGCGAAGTAAGAACATAACAATATCCACTGCATGCCTCGGCACTCATTGGACTGCATACATCAAAATGTATTACTTCCAACAAGTTACTTTCTTGTTCCATCTTACTGAAAACGAGGCTTTTCAGTCATCTTGCCCGTGTGGTATGATTTGCATGTTGATGACCCACAAGTATAGGGGATCTATCGTAGTCCTTTCGATAAGTAAGAGTGTCGAACCCAACGAGGAACAGAAGGAAATGATAAGCGGTTTTCAGCAAGGTATTCTCTGCAAGTACTGAAATAAGTGGTAACAAATAGTTTTGTGATAGGATAATTGGTAATGAGCAACAAGTAATAAAAGTAAATAAAGTGTAGCAAGGTGGCCCAATCCTTTTTGTAGCAAAGGACAAGCCTGGACAAACTCTTATAATAGGAAAAGCGCTCCCGAGGACACATGGGAATATCGTCAAGCTAGTTTTCATCACGCTCAAATGATTCGCGTTCGGTACTTTGATAATTTGATATGTGGGTGGAACGGTGCTTGGGTACTGCCCTTGCTTGGACAAGCATCCCACTTATGATTAACCTCTATTGCAAGCATCTGCAACTACAACAAAAGTATTAAGGTAAACCTAACCATAGCATGAAACATATGGATCCAAATCAGCCTCTTACAAAGCAACGCATAAACTAGGGTTTAAGCTTCTGTCACTCTAGCAACCCATCATCTACTTATTTACTTCCCAATGCCTTCCTCTAGGCCCAAATAATGGTGAAGTGTTATGTAGTCGACGTTCACATAACACCACTAGAGGTTGGACAACATACATCTTATCAAAATATCAAACGAATACCAAATTCACATGACTACTAATAGCAAGACTTCTCCCTTGTCCTCAGGAACAAACATAATTACTCACAAAGCATATTCATGTTCATAATCAGAGGGGTAATAATATGCATAAAGGATCTAAACATATGATCTTCCACCAATTAAACCAACTAGCATCAACTACAAGGAGTAATCAACACTACTAGCAACCTACTAGCACCAATCCCGGACTTGGAGACAAGAATTGGATACAAGAGATGAACTAGGGTTTGGAGATGAGATGGTGCTGGTGAAGATGTTGATGGAGATTACCCTCTCCCGATGAGAGGAGCGTTGGTGATGATGATGGTGATGATTTCCCCCTCCCGGAGGGAAGTGTCCCTGATAGAACAGCTCTACCGGAGCCCTAGATTGGTTCCGCCAAGGTTCCGCCTCGTGGCGGCGGAGTCTCGTCCCGAAAGGTTCTCTTCTATTTTTTCTCATCGAAAGACTTCATATGGGAGAAGATGGGCGTCGGAGAGCCACCAGGGGGCCCACGAGGTAGGGGCGCCCAGGGGGGCGCCCCACCCTCGTGAGCAGGGTGTGGGCCCCCTGGCCTTCATCTTTGGCGATGATTTTTCTTTATTTATTTTAAGGTATTCCGTGGAGTTTCAGGACTTTTGGAGTTGCGCAGAATAGTCCTTCAATATTTGCTCCTTTTCCAGCCCAGAATTCCAGCTGCCAGCACCCTCTTCATGTAAACCTTGTAAAATAAGAGAGAATAACCATAAGTATTGTGACATAACGTGAAATAGCAGCCCATAATGCAATGAATATCGATATAAAAGCATGATGCAAAATGGACGTATCAACTCCCCCAAGCTTAGACCTCGCTTGTCCTCAAGCGAAAAGCCGTTAACAATAAATATGTCCTCATGTTTAGAGGTAGACGCGTCGATAAAAAAAAATACGGACATGAAGGCATCATGATTATTTCATAGCAGCAACATATATAGATTTTCTCATATGATTACTCATGTTCAAGTGATGATCTTTTCACAAAGCCAAAATATGAATCAGAAACCTTATTGGGCCCCAACAATTATAATCTCAGTCACTGAAGCAATTGCAATTTATCATAACATCAGAAAGAGTCTATTGAAAGATCGAGGCTGTCGCCTAGAGGGGGGGTGAATAGGCGCTTTAAAATAATTACGGTTTAGGGTTGAACAAATGCGGAATAAACCTAACGGTTAATTTGTCAAGAACAAAACCTAAAACAACTAGGCTCACCTATGTGCACCAACAACTTATGCTAACCAAGATAAGCAACTATGTGATAGCAAGATATATGATAAAGAACAATATGGCTATCACAAAGTAAAGTGCATAAGTAAAGGGCTCGGGTAAGAGATAACCGAGGCACGCGGAGACGACGATGTATCCCGAAGTTCACACCCTTGCCGATGCTAATCTCCGTTTGGAGCGGTGTGGAGGCACAATGCTCCCCAAGAAGCCACTAGGGCCATCGTAATCTCCTCACGCCCTGGCACAATGCAAGATGCCGTGATTCCACTAAGGGACCCTTGAGGGCGGTCACCGAACCCGTACAAATGGCAACCCTTGGGGGCGGTGACCGAACCCGTACAGTTTGGCAACCCTTTGTGGCGGTCACCGAAACCCGTCAAAATGCTCGGGGCGATCTCCACAACCTAATTGGAGACCCCGACACTTGCCCGGAGCTTTACACCACAATGATTGAGCTCCAAACACCACCAATCGTCTAGGGCGCCCAAGCACCCAAGAGGAACAAGCTCAAGGGCACCAAGCACCCAAGAGTAATAAGCTTCTCAAACTTCACTTCCATGTATCACCGTGGAGAACTCAAACCGATGCACCAAATGCAATGGCAAGGGCACACGGAGTGCCCAAGTCCTTCTCTCCCAAATCCCACCAAAACAACTAATGCTAGGGAGGAAAATGAGAGGAAGAACGAAAGAAGAACACGAAGAACTCCAAGATCTAGATCCAAAGGGTTCCCCTCACAAAAAGAAGAAAGTGATTGGTGGAAATGTGATCTAGATCTCTCTTTTCCCTCAAAACTAGCAAGAATCCATGGAGGATTGAGAGTTAGCAAGCTCAAGAAGGTCAACAATGGGGGAAGAACACGAGCTCAAAGGATAAGGTTCAATGGGGAAGAAGACCCCCTTTTATAGGTGGGAGAAAATCCAACCGTTATGCTCACAACCCGCACAGAGCGGTACTACCGCTCGTCCTCACGGTACTACCGCTAGGGATCGCGGTACTACTGCTTGCGGTACAAAAAAATACTTCCGTACCTACCTCTGCAGGACTTAGGACGAGTTTTTTGGTCCGGAGCGGTACTACCGCTGTAGGAGCCGCGGTAGTACCGCTCTGGAGCGGTAGTAAAAAAATACATCCGCTCCAATTCGCGGTAGTACCGCTACAGCCTTTTCAGAACACCAAAACTGCCACAAGTTTTGCAAACGGACTCCAAATTCGATGAAACCAAGTTTGTTGGAAAGCTAGCGACAAGGGCTAACACAATCTTGAAAGAAATATCAATAAGAAGCAAATTAGAAAAGGCCCATAAGAAAATGGTGAGAACCCTTCCTCGGATAAGACCGGTAAAACCTCCAACAGCGAAAACATCATAGAAGACGTATGCGAACTCCGTTTTCGATGAACTCAAGCTTGTCATCAAGATGACCATAAGCTCTAAGACTCACAAAGAGAACCAAGCAAGAACCAAGAAACAATATGCAAGGATGCAATGGTTTTAGCTCTTTACTAACGATACGATCAAGCTACCAACTTGAGAGCCCCCCTTGATAGTACGACAAACGATCCTATAACCCGGTCTCCCAACTACCACCATGAGACCGGTAAAATAGAAAACCTATCAAGGAAAAACCTTTGCCTTGCACATGGTCCACTTGAGCTAGATGATGACGATCTTGACTCCCTCAAGTTGGACCACCTTTCTTGATTGCGATGGCTCGATAAAGACTAGATGATTGCTCCCCCATAGTCCACTATGGGTGAGCCACTCTTTGGCTCATCTTCACAACTCCATTGTCACCACAATGGGTGGCAAGCTTCAAGCACTTGATCTCTTCGTGATGCATCACTTAAACTTGCACACCGCATCCTAACCCCACAAAGAACTCTCACGAAGACCATGGGTTAGTACACAGAGCGTAATTGACAATGCTTACCATACCATGGGATCACTTGATCCCTCTCGATACATCTTCTACGCTTTGTGAGTTGATCAACTTGATTCACTCTTGACTTAGTCTTGATCAACCTTGAATCTTTCCAACTCTCTTCATTTGGATGATGTCTTGAAGGTAAACATGAATGATCACACAATCTTCTTCTTCAAAACATGCTTGCAATAAGCTCAACACTCACATGACCAATCTTTGGATAATTCCTTAATAGCACCTTGGTCAACTCATAAACTCCTTGAAACCAACACATGGACTTCAAGAAAAGCCTATGGACAAAACCTTCAAATATAACTCAAGGCAACCATTAGTCCATAGAGATTGTCATCAATTACCAAAACCAAACATGGGGGCACCGCATGTTCTTTCAATCTCCCCCATTTTGGTAATTGATGACAATCACTTTCAAGAGAGTTTATACAAGGAGTTATGCATCACCATGCAATGCAACAACCAATGATGCATGAGAATGGGATGCAAATGCTTAGGAACCAAAACCAAAGCAAGGAGAAAACTCTGAAGACTTCTCCACAAAACTCTCGAAACTCCTCCCCATTGGCATCGACACAAAATGGATGAAAAGCTTAGAAGGACAATATAAAGAGTGTTCCTCCATAAATCGTGTATCTCTCAAAAAGAGAGTGGAATGCAATACACATATCCAATGGTAAATACTTGGGGGAAGACAAACTATATTGAGGCCCAAAGATTGCAAAAGAATGATATACCACAAAGACATAACAAAGAGAGAAACAAGAAATTGAGCAATCAAAAGATACCAATTGAAGCAAGCAATCAAAGGATATCAATTGAACCAACTAGACCAAAGATCCTATGAGCCACATGAATGAAGGATATTATGATATGAGCAAAGGAGTATTCTAAATAAGCTAGAGAAGCTCCCCATGATTTGTGCACACATAATAATTTTCATATTTGGATACAAAGTGCACAAAATAGGATCATAGCTCCCCCAAATCAATAGAGACAAACAACAAGTGCAACTAAGCATAAAGGAAACTAAGCCTAGAACTTACAACAAACACATGGTTGAGCAACATGTAAAAGAGGCAACTTAAGAATAGGCTCAACCAAAATGATGTGTGTGAGTCATGGCGAAGCACTTGAGAAGACTAAAATTAGGATGAGCATTAAGCATCAACATAGTCTTGAAAGAATGAGGCACACGGTGCAAGGCCTATCATTCCCACACACAACTAGCAAATGGGTTCACAATCTTACTAATACGCAAAAGAGAACCTATGCTTGTGACAACCCGTGGTGAAGATAGACGATTGAGATGCTCATCAAGACGAGGGATACCAATAAAGATGGCAAAAGCCTCGTAAAGATAAGCAAGAGGAAAATAATCTTCACCACACAAGAGTGCAACAAGATGCAATGATAGAGGACACACACTCAAGGCAAAAGCTTTCACGGAGACACCAAAGAAATAACATAAGAAAGACACGGGAGACGTGAAAGAAAGGATATCAACTAGAGATGTAGTTTCTCTCAAGTGTATAAGGTTCTAGGTAGACGAAATCATGATGATATACATATCTACAAAGAAGGATGTACACCCGAAATAGTTACAACATGAAGGAACAAGATATCCACAAGGAAGTCATAAATATACCAATAAGATATTTGCTTGAAAGCATAGCACTTGTCTAGATATGGTCTTATTGTATATAAATGAAGTCCAAACACACATCCATCAAAGACATCACAACTAGCAACATGATATCATTGTTGGGATGCTTTGAGAAAGGAAACAAGTATCACAAGATATGAAATGAATATCATGCCAAGATACAACCTACACAAGGTTGAATGCAAGAAGGGAAAGCATGAATAGATACTTGTTACCGAGATATCATTGGAAGGATGTAGTAGATACCAATTGAAGGTAGATAATAGTTCATTGATCATCCTAGCTGGACTCCAATATGCACATGGTGACAACACTTTCCTTATGAGTGAGTCGAGCATCCAATGCATCTCCAAATGTTCCTAGAAGAACAACACAAACTAAACGGCACCCAAACTCATCGGGACCAAATAGTTAGAAACACCAATACATAGGACAAACTCCACATAAATATGTGCATATAGATATGAAAATGAATTTCATGCACATCTCATCCAAATTGAGACTAGGTGGAGTTTCCCCTATATATTGAGTCAAAGAAAGAAAGCCTGCCAAATGAAATACATGAAGTAAACATGCATGCTCAAGACTTTCAAAACCCGAAACCAGAAGACAAAGAAATGCCAAGTGAAAAGGATACCAAATGGAGAAATCATCACTTGGAAGATATCATCAAAGATACATCAAGGAATGATATATCCGTTGATACACACTAAACTAAAGATGTCAAACTCCCAAAGAGAGGATGGTTCCAAACAAACCAAGCTCTCAACAAAGTTTCATGATGGCACAAAGTACCAAAAAGAAATGGCTTGCCTTCCACCAAAACACACTTGATAAGGATCACAAGAAGAGTGTTCTAGAGAAAATAGGATAGCTCCCCCACGATTTGTGCATTATATAGGGGATTTGTATTTGAATACAAAATGCACAAGGTGGGATCACCACTTTCACTATATCTAGAAAACCCTAGACAAGAACAAGAAATAAACAGGATCCACAAGTGGTATGGAAGACAATGGGAGTTGACAGAAACCTTGGCAAGAGAAAAGGCAAATAAAATCAAAAGCCAATGTAAAGATGATCAATAAATTCTACCACACATAAGTGACTACCAATTGTCAAAAGACAAGAAGTAGATGGAAAGAGTTCCCGGTGATAGATAGCAAAGATATCAACATCATCTTCACACCACACACAAGCAAATTGCAACTTGTAGAGCTAACATGCCACCTAGGAACAAGATAATCTACAATATCAATTCTAGGTGACAATATCTCAAATGTACACATTTTCTAGGCTTGTAATATGCACTTAGCATATTACTCCCCCATAATGCGATACCAATAAGAACTTAACAAGAGGCAATAAGAGGAACAAACAAGAGATAATTAACGGACTATTTAGAATTTGAATTTCTCATGAGAGATATACCACCAAGCGACTAGATAATCTTGTAATATCAATACTAGATGGTATTCCTCATGTACACACATTTATAGGATTGTGAGGTGCACAAAGCACATCACTCCCCCAAAATGGGATGTTCCATTAATCTCTCACATGAGCCAACTAGGATACAAACAAGAAGCAAAAAGGCTCAACGCACAACGCACATGTACATGATGTGCAAACCAACACACACATACTTGATTGCTCAAGATAAGCAAGTTGGAAGCACAACATATACAAACACATGCAAGGAACAAAACCAAAACATGCAAGGGGGGCAAGTAACTTTCAAAGTAAACAATTTAAGTACAAGTTACCGCAAGGAGGCACATTGGATATAAGATAGAAACTTGATAATCCAATTGACTTGGCTTGAGACAATAAGAATGATGAAGTCCCCTTAATTCTTCATAATGTAGCCAAGTCTCCAATGCCCTCCAACCAACACCTATTGATCAAGTTTGAGCTTGGTGGTCCCCAACCGAGTTGGGTCCTAAGAGGTTAGTCACAATAGGCTTGGCTACCCAAATGGTTCTTTTCTTGACACCACTTTGAGTACCAACAAACTTGGCAAACACATTGTCAACCTTATCCTTCCCAAGAGAATAGACATCATCAATAATAATTGGGTTGGATAAGTTACCACTAGTGCATGAAGAAGCGAGGTGACCCTTCTCACGGCGTAGGTAGCAACGTCTACTCTTCACTTTCTTCTCACTTGATTTCTCAACTTGAGAAGCATTAACTTGAGTCTTCTTGGGAAGAGGCCTTTCTTCAACTTGAGGTTGAGCATGTGATTGAACTTGTGCCCTCTTCCCTTGTTGCTTGACACTAATGGCCTTCTTCTTCAATGGGCAAGATCTAACATGATGCCCTTCTACTTTGCACTTGAAGCAAACAATCTTGGCCGAATTCTTGACTTGTTCTTGGCCCTTCTTATTGGAGTTGAATCCAAGTCCACCTTTATCATTGGGGGATTTTTGCACACTCAAGATATTGTTGAGTGTGGATTTCCCTTGATGGCTCTTTTCCAAGTCTTTCTTCAAAGAAGTGACTTGGGCCTTGAGCTCTTTGATTTCCTCTACATGGTTAGTCTCAACACAAGTACTAGAGGAAGTATAAGCTTCATCGTTAGAGCAACAAGGCAAGGAAAGCAATTCATCACAAGATGTACCAACATTGTGAGTAGATGAATTACAAGGACTAGCACATGGCAATATACTATTTTGACTAGAAGTTGTGCTAGTATCCACATGAGACTCACTAGATGTTACCTTGGCAATCATGGCCTCATGAGCTATCTTTAGCACACTATGGGATACTAGAAGATCATCATGAGAGCTTGAGAGCTTTTCATGACTTTCTTCCAATTTCCCTTAATTGCTAGATAGCACCTCAAGTCGAGCCCGTAGCTCAACATTCTCCTTCAAAATGGATGCTTCACAAGTAATAGAGTTAGTAGCACAAGCATCATCATTTACAACAATAGGAGAGGACAACTTGGCAAGCTCTTTTAAATAAGAAGCTTCAAGTTGGGCATGAGACTCGGTGAGTTTGATGAGCTCACCCTTGATGACCCTTGAGCCATTTTCGAGGTGCTCAAAATCCTCAAGGAGTCTAGCATGAGAAGCTTCAAGCTTAGCATTTTTAGTTTTGAAATCATTGGCCACCTCAAGAGCTCTATCATGAGATTCCCTCACTCTAGATAATTCTAGAGAAAAAGTCTCCTCAAGAGATTCGGAGGTGGTTTGTTCATGTTCAAGAGCTTGAGATAGCTCCGCGATCTCATTTATGTAATCACGCCCATGAGCTTCCATTTTCTCAATGGTGACCTCATGCTCCTCGAGATGAGATTCCAACTCCTCAATATATTTCTTGCCCTCAATGGCAATGGACATAATTTCCATGAAGTTGGAATGAGCAATTTTATTTTTATGAAGAGCTTTAAAAACCATTTCCCCCTTAATTTTTAAGGAGGCAACATTATCATTCTCTTCATCATAATCAACATCATCATCATTCTTGCCATTATCAATATCATCACAAGATATATTGGGATTCAAATTGGGAGATACCTTTGAGGCCTTGGCCATAAGGCAAAATGCAATAGATGATGATGTAGGATCCCTTGAAGCACCATAAAACACCACATCTTGTTCCATGGAGTGTTGGCTTTCCTCTACATTGTTAGCACAAAAATTTGAGGAAATAGATGCATTTTTATCATGGCAACAAGACAGAGCAAGCATATCATCATGAGATTTAGTCAAGCAATTTCTACATGATATGCATGGACTATCAACACAAGCATGTGAAACATTTGGAGTGCTCGAAGTGTTAAAGCCCAAAGAAGGAGCATTGCAATAATATAGTGATGAAGGATCATCCACAATAAGCATACTATCATCATTGCAATGACCAACACTACTCACCATATCATTACCTTGTGCCAAGCACATGTAGGTGTAGTATAAGAAGTTGAGAAGACTATACGACCGGAGGTGGAGGGAGAACAATCATCCCCACAAATCTTGGACACACCATATTTATCTTGAAGCTTCGTCCACAACTCATGAGCATCCCGGAACGACATGAGTTGAAAAATAACTACATTGCTCAAAGCATCAAAAAGCACATTAGAAGCTTGAGCATTGAGATAAGAGTTTTTCTCATCCTCTAAGGATAATCTTTGGGGATCCTTTGGAGGAGAAAAACCCATATCTACAATTCCCTCTAAATTTGGGTCCATGACCCTAAAGAGATTAAGCATGCGAATTACCCAAACATCAAAATTTGTGCCATCGAAACTAAGAGTGTCAGAGAATCCTAAGCCCCTAGTCGACATCCTTACTCTTTAGGCGGTTAAGCCCTATAAAGAGAGACGAGGCTCTGATACCAATTGAAAGATCGAGGATGTCGCCTAGAGGGGGGGGGGTGAACAGGTGCTTTAAAATAATTACGGTTTAGGCTTGAACAAATGCGGAATAATCCTAATGGTTAATTTGTCAAGCACAAAACCTAAAACAACTAGGCTCACCTATGTGCACCAACAACTTATGCTAAGCAAGATAAGCAACTATGTGATAGCGAGATATATGACAAAGAACAATATGGCTATCACAAAGTAAAGTGCATAAGTAAAGGGCTCGGGTAAGAGATAACCGAGGCGCGTGGAGACGATTTATGTATCCCGAAGTTCACACCCTTGCGGATGCTAATCTCCGCTTGGAGCGGTGTGGAGGCACAATGCTCCCCAAGAAGCCACTAGGGCCACCGTAATCTCCTCCGCCCTCGACAATGCAAGATGCCGTGATTCCACTAAGGGACCCTTGAGGGCGGTCACCGAACCCGCATAAATGGCAACCCTTGGGGCGGTCACCGAACCCGTACACTTTGGCAACCCTTGGGGGCGGTCACCGGAACCCGTCAAAATGCTCGGGGCGATCTCCACAACCTAATTGGAGACCCTGACGCTTGCGCGGAGCTTTACACCACAATGATTGAGCTCCGAACACCACCAAATGTCTAGGGCGCCCAAGCACCCAAGAGGAACAAGCTCAAGGGCACCAAGCACCCAAGAGTAATAAGCTTCTCAAACTTCACTTCCATGTATCACCGTGGAGAACTCAAACCGATGCACCAAATGCAATGGCAAGGGCACACGGAGTGCCCAAGTCCTTCTCTCCCAAATCCCACCAAAACAACTAATGCTAGGGAGGAAAATGAGAGGAAGAACGAAAGAAGAACACGAAGAACTCCAAGATCTAGATCCAAAAGATTCCCCTCACAAAAAGGAGAAAGTGATTGGTGGAAATGTGGATCTAGATCTCCTCTCTCTTTTCCCTCAAAAACTAGCAAGAATCCATGGAGGGATTGAGAGTTAGCAAGCTCGAAGAAGGTCAACAATGGGGAAGAACACGAGCTCAAAGGATAAGGTTCAATGGGAAGAAGACCCCTTTTATAGGTGGGGAAAATCCAACCGTTATGCTCACAACCCGCACAGAGCGGTACTACCGCTCATCCTCACGGTACTACCGCTAGGGATCGCGGTACTACTGCTTGCGGTACAAAAAAAATTCTTCCGTACCTACCTCCGCAGGACTTGGGACGAGTGTTTTGGTCCGGAGCGGTACTACCGCTGTAGGAGCCGCGGTAATACCGCTCTGGAGCGGTAGTAAAAAATTACATCCGCTCCAGTTCGCGGTAGTACCGCTGCAGCCTTTTCAGAACACCAAAACTGCCACAACTTTTGCAAACGGACTCCGAATTCGATGAAACCAAGTTTGTTGGAAAGCTAGCGACAAGGGCTAACACAATATTGAAAGAAATATCAATAAGAAGCAAATTAGAAAAGGCCCATAAGAAAATGGTGAGAACCCTTCCTCGGATAAGACCGGTAAAACCTCCAACACCGAAAACATCATAGAAGACGCATGCGAACTCCGTTTTCAATGAACTCAAGCTTGTCATCAAGACGACCATAAGCTCTAAGACTCACAAAGAGAACCAAACAAGAACCCAGAAACAATATGCAAGGATGCAATGGTTTGAGCTCTCTACTAACGATACGATCAAGCTACCAACTTGAGAGCCCCCCTTGATAGTACGGCAAACGATCATATAACCCGGTCTCCCAACTACCACCATGAGACCGGTAAAATAGAAAACCTATCAAGGGAAAACCTTTGCCTTGCACATGGTCCACTTGAGCTAGATGATGACGATCTTGACTCCCTCAAGTTGGACCACCTTTCTTGATTGCGATGGCTCGATAAAGACTAGATGATTGCTCCCCCATAGTCCACTATGGGTGAGCCACTCTTCGGCTCATCTTCACAACTCCATTGTCACCACAATGGGTGGCAAGCTTCAAGCACTTTATCTCTTCGTGATGCATCACTTAAACTTGCACACCGCATCCTAATCCCAAAAGAACTCTCACGAAGACCATGAGTTAGTACACAGAGCGTAATTGACAATGCTTACCATACCATGGGATCACTTGACCCCTCTCGGTACATCTTCTACGCTTTGTGAGTTGATCAACTTGATTCACTCTTGACTTAGTCTTGATCAATCCTGAATCTTTCCAACTCTCTTCATTTGGATGATGTCTTGAAGGTAAACATGAATGATCACACAATCTTCTTCTTCAAAACATGCTTGCAATAAGCTTAGCACTCACATGACCAATCTTTGGATAATTCCTTAATAGCACCTTGGTCAACTCATAAACTCCTTGAAACCAACACATGGACTTCAAGAAAAGCCAATGGACAAAACCTTCAAATATAACTCAAGGCAACCATTAGTCCATAGAGATTGTCATCAATTACCAAAACCAAACATGGGGGCACCGCATGTTCTTTCATCTATGTCAGAGCTTAAAAGCAGGTCCACATACTCAACTATCACTTAGTCCTTCATAATTGCTAACACTCACGCGATACTTGTGGTTACGGAGTTTTAATCGGACATAGAGAAAGATAGGGGCTTATAGTTTTGCCCCACAACTTTTTACCTCAAGGGTAATGTCAACAATAATAATTCAGGCTCCCCCACATCCAATTAGATATATATATCATGTTCTTTCCAACATGCTGAGCTTGCCAAAGGATAAAATGAAAAAGGAAAGGCGAAGATCACCGTGACTCTTGCATAAGGTAGAGGATAATAATAGAAGATAGGCCCTTTGCAGAGGGAAGCAGAGGTTGTTATGCGCGTTTAGGGTTGATGCACAAAATCTAAATGCAAAAGAATGTCACTTTATATTGCCCCTTGTATGTGAACCTTTATTATGCAGTCCGTCGCTTTTATTGCGTCCACAACAAGTTCGTACAAAGTTTATTTTCTCCGTGAAAGCACAAGTGCTCCCTAGGTGGTTTTGGTAATTAATGTCAACATATCTCTTGTTGGACTAACACCTTTATCTAGTATGTTTCAGATAAGTTCAACAATGAAGTGGCATGGACTAAAGGATGTGGGAACTCCTTCAAGATGCTAAGGACAAAGGATTGGCTCAAGCTTCAAGCTCAAGACTCTTCATTTTATATTTTAGTGATCCAAGATCACATTGAGACTATAGGAAAAGCCAATACTATCAAGGAGGGATGAGGTGTTGCTTAATGAGCCTCTTGCTTCATGTGCTTAGTGATATGCTCCAAAACCCTCAACTACTTTCCCACTTCCACAAATGACCTAAACCCAAAGCCAAAATCGGTCACAGCTATTCTTCCTATCCGGCGCCACCGATTCCAAAAGTCATAGCCACTGCCACAAACCCTAAGCAAATCGGTCTTACCGATAAGGGATCTCGGTCTCACCGAGATGGGATTGTAATCTCTCTGTGTATGTCCATTATCAAAATCGGTCACACCGAATCTGAGCAATCGGTACTACTGAGATTACAATGCAAACTCTCTGGAAAACTTATTACCAAAATCGGTCCCACCGAGTTTGAGTAATCGGTCCCACCGAGTTTGCCTGATCAACTCTCTGGAAAGCTTATTACCAAAATCGGTCTCACCGAGTTTGTGTAATCGGTCTTACCGAGATTACGTTATGCCCTAACCCTAACCGTATCGGTCTCACCGAGTTGCATCTCAGTCCCACCGAAAACCCTAACGGTCACATTATTTGCTAAATCGGTCAGACCGAGTTTGACAATTCGGTCCCACCGAGTTTGGTAGATTGTGTGTAACGGTTAGATTTTGTGTGGAGGCTATATATACCCCTCCACCTCCTCTTCATTCATGGAGAGAGCCATCAGACTGAACCTACACTTCCAGCATACATTTTCGAGAGAGAACTACCTACTCATGTGTTGAGGCCAAGATATTCCAATCCTACCATATGAATCTTGATCTCTAGCCTCCCCAAGTTGCTTTCCACTCAAATCTTCTTTCCACCAGATCCAAAACCTATGAGAGAGAGTTGAGTGTTGGGGAGACTATCATTTGAAGCACAAGAGCAAGGAGTTCATCATCAACGCACCATTTGTTACTTCTTGGAGAGTGGTGTCTCCTAGATTGGCTAGGTGTCACTTGGGAGCCTTCGACAAGATTGTGGAGTTGAACCAAGGAGTTTGTAAGGGCAAGGAGCGCCTACTTCGTGAAGATCTACCGCTAGTGAGGCAAGTCCTTCGTGGGTGACGACCATGGTGGGATAGACAAGGTTGCTTCTTCGTGGACCCTTCGTGGGTGGAGCCCTCCGTGGACTCGCGCAACCGTTACCCTTCGTGGGTTGAAGTCTCCATCAACGTGGATGTACGATAGCACCACCTATCGGAACCACGCCAAAAACATCCGTGTCTCCAATTGCGTTTGAATCCTCCAAACCCTTCCCTTTACTTTCTTGCAAGTTGCATGCTTTACTTTCCGCTGCTCATATACTCTTTGCATGCTTGCTTGATATGTATTGTGAATGTTGAAATTGTGCCTAAACTCCACTTAAACTTAAAGAATCTTAAAAACTACAACTTTGGTACTTAGTGTCTAATCACCCCCCTCTAGACACCTCTTCTCAAGGTCCTACAAGTGGTATCAGAGCATTGGTCTCCATTGCTTTGGTTTAATCACCATTGGAGGAAGATGGATGAGTCTACTTTGGGGAGTCTTAGACATAGAGTGCCTATTCTTGATGGAGAGTATTTTCGTGAGTGGAAAAATGAGATGCTTGTTATTTTCAATCAATATCATTTGAACAAGTACATTGCTAGCCCTTGTACACCTTATGTTGATCCTATGCATCCTACCCATGATGAGTCAATTGACATGATTAGGAATCTAAGAACTGCCGAACTTATCATTAGAGGATTGCCTAGAAACTTGCTTGGATGTTTGCCTACTTTTAAGTGTGCCTACACTATATGGAAATTTCTTGAGGAACAATTTCCAGATTATTCCTTGAAAAATCTTGATGAAATTCTCCATAAGTCTATTGCCTTGAGTAAGATGAATACTAGTGATCCTATGTTTGGTGATCGTCTATTTGAGCTTACAAATCTTATGCGTGCCAAAGGAAATGTTGGTATTATTAGTGATATTATTTCCGAAGCTATAAAAATTCATAAGCAAGATTATTGTCAAACTCATTCTAATGAATCACCCTCTTTAGGACTTGATCCACCACATGACGATGTTGAACATGGATACTATGATGATGATGATGATGATGATGATGATGACTTCGATCTTGATGATGCAATGAGACACTTTGGTCTTATGGCAAATCTTTGGGGATATATGTCAGGAGGAAAGGAATGTGTCCTTGATAGTGGATGTACCGATCACATGACCGGAGATAAAGACATGTTTCGTGAGCTTGCTGATAATGATAGTCCTCGAAAGTATGTCACCTTCGGTGACAACTCAAAGGGTAAGGTGGTGGCCTCGGTAAGGTGGCCATATCACATGATAGCTCCATACAAAATGTCATGCTCATTGAATCTCTTGGATACAACTTACTTTCAGTATCTAGACTTGCTAATTTTGGTTTCAATGTTCTATTTACTGAAGTAGATTGCCAAGTGTTTCAACGAGACAATCATAAAATGGTCTTTATCGGTGTGCGTAGAGGTGATCTATACATTGTTGATTTAACTAAAAAGGCCCAACCTAAAACTTGCTTCATTGCTAAATCCTCAAAAGGTTGGTTATGGCATAGACGACTAGGTCATGTTGGTATGCGAAACCTTGACAAGCTTATTAAAGGAAATCATATCCTTGGAGTTAATGATGTCATATTTGATAAGGATAGACTTTGCAGCGCTTGTCAGGCAGGTAAACAGGTTGGAGGAAGGCATCCCGTGAAGAACATCATGACCACAAGGAGGCCACTCGAACTACTTCATATGGATCTTTTCGGCCCCAACTCCTAGAAGAGTCTCGGTGGAAATTCTTTTGGTCTAGTTATAGTTAATGATTTTTCAAGATTTACGTGGGTGTTCTTTCTCGATGATAAATCGCAGATCCAAAAGATCTTCAAAAACTTTGCTAGGAAGGCCCAAAATCAATTTGAAGTGAAGATCAAGAAGGTTCGCAGTTACAACGGAACGGAGTTCAAGAACGCAAATGTGGACACCTTTCTTGACAAAGAAGGGATTTCACATGAGTTCTCAGCTACGTACACACCTCAACAAAACGAAGTTGTTGAGAGAAAGAACCGGACTCATCGAAATGGCGAGAACGATGCTTGATGAGTACAAGACGCCGAAGCACTTTTGGGCGGAAGCGGTTGAGACAGCTTGTCATGCAACAAATCGCTTGTATCTTCACAAGCTACTCGGCAAGACGGCATACGAGCTCCTCACCGGTAACAAACCCCAAGTTGGATACTTTCGAGTATTCGGCTCAAAGTGCTACATTCTTGATAAGCATCGTCGCTCTAAATTTGCTCCTAAGTCTCATGAAGGTTTCCTACTAGGTTATGGCTCAAACTCTCACACTTACCATGTCTACAACAATTTCACCCAAAAGGTTGAAGAGACGGTAGATGTGAAGTTTGATGAATCTAACGGCTCGCAAGTAGAGCAATTGCCAATTGATGTAGGTGACAAAGATCCTTCGGAAGCAATTCAAGACTTGTCTATTGGCAAGGTTCATCCAACGGAGGTGAAGGAGAGTACCTCATCCGTCCAAGTGGAAGCTTTTACTTCACAACAAGGTGAACCAAGAGTTGATACGGAAGCATCCACAAGTGGGACACACCAAGATGAAGAAAACCAGGAAGTGCATCAAGATGAACGTCAACAACCTCCTTCTCCACCACAAGAAGAGAACGACAATGCCAACGATGAAGAAGGCCAAGAAGAAGAACAAGATGAAGCAGATGTTCAACGAAGACCCAAGAAAAAGCTTTCACGAGTTCGAGCAAGAGTTGCTAAAGATCATCCCGTCGAGCAAATCTACAATGACATTCAAACCGGGAGAATCACTCGCTCTAAAACTCGTTTAGCTAACTTTTGTGAAAACTATTCTTTCATCTCTAGCATTGAACCTATGAAGGTTGAAGAAGCATTGGAAGATCCGGATTGGATAAATGCTATGCATGAAGAGCTACACAACTTTGAGAGGAACCAAGTCTGGACATTGGTTGAGAAGCCCGACAACAACCACAACGCCATCGGTACCAAATGGGTTTTTCGCAACAAGCAAGATGAAGATGGACAAGTAGTTCACAACAAAGCACGTCTCGTTGCCCAAGGCTACACACAAGTTGAAGGTATGGACTATGGTGAGACTTACGCCCCCGTTGCTAGACTTGAGTCCATTCGCATCTTACTTGCCTATGCTAATCATCATGATATCACCTTGTACCAAATGGACATTAAAAGTGCTTTTATAAATGGTGAAATAGAGGAGGAAGTTTATGTTAAGCAACCTCCCGGCTTTGTCAATCCTAAGAAACCCAATCATGTTTACAAACTTCACAAAGCTCTTTATGGTCTTAAACAAGCTCCTAGAGCTTGGTATAAATGCTTGACCAAGTTTCTTATTGAAAAAGGCTTTGAAATTGGGAAAATTGATTCTACTCTTTTTACTAAAAGGGTCAATGGAGAACTATTTGTGTGCCAAATTTATGTTGATGATATCATATTTGGTTCAACTAACCCTCATTTTAGTGAAAAGTTTGGAAAGCTAATGTTAGAGAAATTTGAGATGTCCATGATGAGTGAACTCAAATTCTTTCTTGGGTTGCAAATCAAGCAAACTAAGGAAGGTACCTTTGTTTCTCAAACGAAGTATACCAAGGACTTATTCAAGAAGTTCAATATGCAAGAATGCAAAGGTATGTCTACACCCATGCCTACTAGTGGACATAATGACTTTACCAAAGATGGTGAACCAGTTGATCAAAATGTTTATCGCTCCATGATTGGTTCATTGTTATATCTATGTGCTTCACGTCCCGATATCATGCTAAGTGTGTGCATGTGTGCACGATATCAAGCTACTCCTAAAGAATGTCATCTTAAGGCTGTGAAAAGGATAGTGAGATACTTAATCCATACACCAAACTTTGGCATTTGGTATCCTAAGAGGGCCTCTTTCGATCTAGTTGGCTACTCCGACTCGGACTATGCCGGAGACAAGGTTGATAGAAAGTCCACTTCGGGTACTTGTCAATTTCTTGGTAGATCTCTTGTGTCTTGGTCCTCCAAGAAACAAAACTCGGTATCCTTATCCACCGCCGAAGCTGAATATATTGCCGCTGGTTCATGCTGTGCTCAATTACTTTGGATGACCCAAACCCTTAAAGATTATGGGATATATGTGAGACATGTTCCATTGCTTTGTGACAATGAAAGTGCTATCAAAATTGGTCATAATCCTGTGCAACACTCTCGAACTAAGCATATTGAAGTTCGTCATCATTTCATTCGGGATCATGTTGCTAAGGGTGACATTGATCTTAAGCATGTTAGCACCGAAAAGCAATTAGCGGATATATTCAGTAAACCTCTTGATGAGAAAGTGTTTTGCAGGTTAAGAGGAGAATTGAACATCATTGATGCTTCAAACTTGGAGTAGAAACTCCATTGGATACATGCAAGACATGAGCTTATGACTAATCCTTGATATTTCTCTTATGATGAAAATCTTATGTCTTGGATATATTTGTATCTTGCATGTTATCTAACCCATGTAGGTACTTGGTGGAATCAAATTCCATGAGATTGCAATCTACTCACATCTTGAGCAATCTCTACATCACCAAGTCTCTACACTATGGTGGTTGAAGACAAGGAAGCATGAAACCACTCAAACATATCCTTTTACAAATTCTATGTTAACCTTCATGATTGTCATTTTTGGATACACAAGTGCTCTTCCTTGCAAGAACTAACCCATGTAGGTAGATGGACTAAAGATCCAAGTGGTGCTCCAAATTCTTGATGAGCTACATCAACCTTGAGCAACTCACACAAGTTCAACTACATGGACAACATCACCAACCAAGGTATGTTATTCCATCTTTGAGAAGCTTTACTCCAAGTCATGAGCTAAAGCAACTCGACAAGATGTGAATACATCAAGATGCTTAAATGAAAAATGGCAACCCCATGTTGAG
The DNA here is from genome assembly GCA_021437245.1 of Aegilops speltoides. NCBI lineage: Eukaryota > Viridiplantae > Streptophyta > Magnoliopsida > Poales > Poaceae > Aegilops > Aegilops speltoides. The sequence continues at coordinate 394,464,942 of CM038146.1, read as the reverse complement.
CTTAAATGATGAGTATGACCTATGATCAAGTGATCTCACTTGACTCCTAAGTCAATATACTCTAACATAGGTGACTTTGTCGCCGACCATCTCTAGATGAAGTTCTCTTGTGTTCTTTTCTGTGTTTTAGCATTTGTCTCATGCATATTTGTTTCCCCTTTCAAAAAAAAAACTTCATCTAGATTTCTTTCTGTTTGCTCTGCATTTTCTGCATTTAAATTCATTGCACATCTTTAAGTAAATTCCTTGCAAATCTTTGTGAGATCTTACTAGTCTAGTGAGCTGAGGTGACAAGTGTTTTCTCTGAGATGAACTCGGTCCAACCGAACACTTTCGGTCCAACCGAAGCATACCACTCGGTCCCACCAATTTCACAACAGGAAAAATAGTTTGCCACATATTCTATGTTTCTTCTGATCCAGCTCCACTCAATGAATCTTGTCCTCTACAAGCATCACATTTTTATCATTGCTTTGTGCTGTGTCTCAAGGACCAAACCCATTCAACAGATTCCAGAAGACCCTTCTTGGAAATTGATGTCAAAGGGGGAGAGCGAGAATATCAAAGCTTATCATTCAGAAAGAGATCACATCAAAGAAGAAAGAGTTTATCACCGTCTTAAGGGGGAGAGAGAATCATCTCCTAAAGGGGGAGAGATACCTTCTAGGGGGAGAGACCCTCAAAAGGAGGAGAGATCTCTAGGGGGAGAGAATACTTAAGTAGAAAGTATTTCTCAAGGATCCCAGATGCTTGGTGTTCAAGAGGAGAGATGCCCACATGTCTTCTTGAGGGGAGAGACATGTTCATATGATCTGTTATGCTTATTTGCATTAGCATACATTAGCTCTAAACATTAGCTCTGATCATCATTCATATCTTTCAGCCCTGATTTTCTATTCCCTATCTTCTCCCAATATCCCATGTTAGATTCAGGGGGAGCAAGACATTTAAGGGAAAGAAATCATTTAAATTCATTGCATATCTTTACTCTTGGGGACATGTCTAATCCAATGTGGTACTTAGTACTCACTATCTACATGTCATCCTAGTCTTGGTATTCTTGTAGTCTCTTCTGTTTGCTCTGGCTAGTAGATGTATTTGTGTTATCTAACCTTGTTTACACAGGTTCATTTCATCCTAAGCCAACTCAAGACTTCAAGGTAAGTATATGCATCACAATCATGTGTATGAGGAATTCTTGCTGATGTACATACTGTTTGCAAGAAGAACTCATGGGCATGAAGGTATTTTCTTTAATATCCTTTGCTCTGATGCATATGGCCAAGATACATGTAACACATTGCCTACTCTATCATGGTTATGCTCTCACATGCTTCTATATTCCATATTCACATGATTGCATACATGTAGGGGGAGCCTATGTTTGTTCATGTCTGTCCAAAGCCTTACTTGCTATTCTTTATATCTTTATCTAAAGCTTTGATGTATGTTGTCATCAATTACCGAAAAGGGGGAGACTGAAAGCACAAGTGCTCCCTAGGTGGTTTTGGTAATTAATGTCAACATATCTCTTGTTGGACTAACACCTTTATCTAGTATGTTTCAGATAAGTTCAACAATGAAGTGGCATGGACTAAAGGATGTGAGAACTCCTTCAAGATGCTAAGGACAAAGGATTGGCTCAAGCTTCAAGCTCAAGACTCTTTATTTTATATTTTAGTGATCCAAGATCACATTGAGTCTATAGGAAAAGCCAATACTATCAAGGAGGGATGAGGTGTTGCTTAATGAGCCTCTTGCTTCATGTGCTTAGTGATATGCTCCAAGACCCTCAACTACTTTCCCACTTCCACAAATGACCTAAACCCAAAGCCAAAATCGGTCACACCGATTCTTCCTATCCGGCGCCACCGATTCCAAAAGTCATAGCCACTGCCACAAACCCTAAGCAAATCGGTCTTACCGATAAGGGATCTCGGTCTCACCAAGATGGGATTGTAATCTCTCTGTGTATGTCCATTATCAAAATCGGTCACACCGAATTTGAGCAATTGGTACTACCGAGATTACAATGCAAACTCTCTAGAAAACTTATTACCAAAATCGGTCCCACCGAGTTTGAGTAATCGGTCCCACCGAGTTTGCCTGACCAACTCTCTGGAAAGCTTATTACCAAAATCGGTCTCATCGAGTTTGTGTAATCGGTCTTACCAAGATTACGTTATGCCCTAACCCTAACCGTATCGGTCTCACCGAGTTGCATCTCAGTCCCACCGAAAACTCTAACGGTCACATTATTTGCTAAATCGGTCAGACCGAGTTTGACGATTCGGTCCCACCGAGTTTGGTAGATTGTGTGTAACGGTTAGATTTTGTGTGGAGGCTATATATACCCCTCCACCTCCTCTTCATTCATGGAGAGAGCCATCAGACTGAACCTACACTTCCAACATACATTTTCTGAGAGAGAACTACCTACGCATGTGTTGAGGCCAAGATATTCCACTCCTACCATATGAATCTTGATCTCTAGCCTTCCCAAGTTGCTTTCCACTCAAATCTTCTTTCCACCAGATCCAAAACCTATGAGAGAGAGTTGAGTGTTGGGGAGACTATCATTTGAAGCACAAGAGCAAGGAGTTCATCATCAACGCACCATTTGTTACTTCTTGGAGAGTGGTGTCTCCTAGATTGGCTAGGTGTCACTTGGGAGCCTCCGACAAGATTGTGGAGTTGAACCAAGGAGTTTGTAAGGGAAAGGAGATCGCCTACTTCGTGAAGATCTACCGCTAGTGAGGCAAGTACTTCGTGGGCGACGGCCATGGTGGGATAGACAAGGTTGCTTCTTCGTGGACCCTTCGTGGGTGGAGCCATCCGTGGACTCGCACAACCGTTACCCTTCGTGGGTTGAAGTCTCCATCAACGTGGATGTACGATAGCACCGACTATCGGAACCACGCCAAAAACATCCATGTCTCTAATTGCGTTTGAATCCTCCAAACCCTTCCCTTTACTTTCTTGCAAGTTGCATGCTTTACTTTCCGCTACTCATATACTCTTTGCATGCTTGCTTGATATGTATTGTGAATGTTGAAATTGTGCCTAAACTCCACTTAAACTTAAAGAATCTTAAAAACTGCAACTTTGGTACTTAGTGTCTAATCACCCCCCCTCTAGACACCTCTTCTCAAGGTCCTACACTCCGCACTAATAAGTCATGCATATTTAGAGAGCAATTTTTATTTCTTGCACCGATGACAACTTACTTGAAGGATCTTACTCAATCCATAGGTAGATATGGTGGACTCTCATGGTAAAACTGGTTTAAGGGTATTCGGAAGCACAAGTAGTATTTCTACTTAGTGCTGAGAATTTGGCTAGCATGAGGGGGAAAGGCAAGCTCAACACGGTAGAGGAACCATGACAACATAGTTTATCTCAGATGTAAGAAACCATAACTCATTATGTTGTCTTCCTTGACCAACCTCAACTCTTTAGCATGTCATATTTTAATGAGTGCTCCCAATCATAAAAGATGTCAATGATAATATATCTATATGTGAAACCTCTCTTTCCTTATTACTTCCTATTAATTGCAACGATGACCAAAGCTATATTTGCCAACTCCCAACAACTTTAAATCATCATACTCTTTCTATGTGAAGTCATTACTTTCACTAAGATCAATATGAACTCTTTGATTCTTTTTATTCTTTTTCTTCTAATCATCCAAGATCATGGCAAAATACTCAAGCCCTTGACTCAACACTAATCTTTATTATATAGCTCACGGACTCAATTACAGAGAAGGATCATAAAGCAAAACTCAAAACTAGATCATGCCATGACTTTATTCTACTAAATCAAGATACTACTAATAGGATCAAACTAAGAAAAATGGTAAAGATAGGAGTTGTGATGGTGATACGATACCAGGCCACCTCCCCCAAGCTTGGCAGTTGCCAAGGGGAGTGCCCATACCCAGATGATTATGTCTCCTTCTTTGTTGTTGGCGTAATATTCTTAGCGATGATCCCCCTCAGAATATGGTTCTCCTCCTCGAGCTTATTGACCTGCTGCTTGAGGTCCATTATTTCCTTGCGAAGCTTTCCTGTAACGGCTAAAGCTCCTTGCACCCAAGGGTGTTGCATAGCTGCGGGAGAACCAGAGATACTTCTCCTCATATTTTCATAGGAAAGAAATTTAACATTGGAAGGAATAACCGAGTTTGGAATAGCTGAGCCCTGTAGTTCCCCCATCGTAAACCCAGCTCGGAAGTGAGAGGTGACTTCTTGATCTTCCATGGCATCTACTCTCATCAGGTCAGCCTCCATCTCTTCCTCCGTTGCCGGCCCAAAGTGGTCAGCGTCGCTGTTTGCCCTTGGTTCCGGTGCCGGATTAGATACCCGGCTCTCCCTGACTGACTCTTGAGAAGACATCTTGCTCTTATCTGCAGCAGCAACAGCTCGAAATGAAAACAGAGGATATTTGCATGATACGAGAGTCAAAACCTTCAGGAGTATATATAATGAATTTTTACCGACCAAAATACGTATCATGCAAGGAAACGGAGTCCAGAGGGCACACGAGGTGTTCACGAGGTAGGGGGCGCGCCCAGGGGGTAGGGCGCGCCCTCCACCCTCGTGGAGGCCTCGTGTCCTCCCCGGACTACTACTTATTTTTCTATTTTTCTAAATATTGCCTTAAAAATTGTTTTGGAGTCGGTTTACTTACCGTGCCACATACCTATTCCTTTTCGGAGTCTGGAACGTTCTGGAAAGTGTCCTTTATGTATTCCTCCGGGGTTACGGTTTCAATAATATTAGTTTCAACATTTATAGGATTACCTGAAATATAGTGTTTGATCCTTTGACCGTTTACCACCTTCGGATTTGTGCCTGCAAAGTTGTTGATTTTTATGGCACCGGAACGATAGACCTCCTCGATAACATAAGGGCCTTCCCATTTGGAGAGAAGTTTTCCTGCAAAAAATCTTAAATGAGAGTTGTATAGCAATACATAATCACCTACATTAAACTCACGCTTTTGTATCCTTTTGTAATGCCACCTTTTAACTTTTTCTTTAAACAACTTGGCAATTTCATAAGCTTGGGTTCTCCATTCATCAAGTGAGCTAATATCAAATACCTCTTCTCACCGGCAAGTTTGAAATCATAGTTGAGCTCTTTAATAGCCCAATATGCCTTATGTTCTAGTTCAAGAGGTAAGTGACATGCTTTTCCATAAACCATTTTATACGGAGACATACCCATAGGATTTTTGTATGTAGTTCTATAGGCCCATAATGCGTCATTCAGTTTGTTGGACCAATTCTTTCTAAACCTATTGACAGTCTTTTGCAAAATTAATTTGAGCTCTCTATTGCTCAATTCTACTTGACCACTAGACTACGGGTGATATGGAGATGCAATTCTATGATTAACGTCATATTTAGCAAGCATCTTACGGAAAGCACCATGAATAAAGTGTGAACCACCATCAGTCATTAAGTATTTGGGGACTCCAAACCTCGGAAAAATAATTTCCTTAAGCATTTTAATAGAAGTGTTATGATCAACACTACTAGTTGGAATAGTTTCTACCCACTTAGTAACATAATCAACATCAACTAAAATATGAGTGTAACCATTAGAGGCAGGAAAAGGTCCCATATAATCAAAGCCCCAAACATCAAATGGCTCAATAACAAGTGAATAATTCATAGGCATTTCTTGACATATACTAATATTACCAATTCTTTGACATTCATCGCAACATAAAACAACTTACGGGCATCCTTGAAGAGAGTAAGCCAATAAAAACCGGATTGCAATACCTTATGTGTAGTTCTATCTCCAGCGTGGTGTCCTCCATAGACCTCGGAGTGACACTTGCATAGGATCTATTCCTGTTCATGCTCAGGTACACAACATCTAATAACACCATCTACTCCTTCCTTATAAAGATGTGGGTCATCCCAAAAGTAATGTCTCAAGTCATAGAAAAACTTTTTCTTTTGTTGGTATGTGAAGCTAGGTGGTATAAATTTAGCAATAATATAATCAGCATACCAAGGAGTGCTACGAGAAGTACTTATGACATTTAATTGCTCATCAGGAAAGCTATCATCAATAGGTAGTGGGTCATCAAGAACATTCTCTAACCTAGATAAATTGTCTGCAACGGGGTTCTCAGCTCCTTTTCTATCAACGATATGCAAATCAAACTCTTGGAGCAAGAGAACCAATCTAATAAGTCTAGGTTTTGCATCTTTATTTTCCATAAGATATTTAATAGCAGCATGATCTATGTGAATAGTTACTCTAGAATCAACAATATAGGGTCTGAATTTATCACAAGCAAATACAACTGCTAAAAGTTCATTTTCGGTAGTAGCATAGTTTCTTTGAGCATTGTCTAGAGTCTTACTAGCATAATGTATAACATTCAATTTCTTATCAACTCTTTGCCCTAGAACAGCACCTACAGCATAATCACTAGCATCACACATAATTTCAAAAGTTAAATTCCAATTAGGTGGCTGAACAACAGGTGTAGAGACTAATGCTTTCTTAAGTATTTCAAATGCTTCTACACAATCATCATCAAAGACAAATGGTACATCTTTTTGTAATAAATTAGTCAGAGGCCGAGAGATTTTTGATAAGTCCTTAATGAACCTCCTATAAAATCCGGCGTGACCAAGGAAACTTATTATACCTTTGATTTTCTTGGGACACGACATCTTTTCAATAGCATCAACCTTGGCTTTATCAACTTCAATACCTCTTTCAGAAACTTTGTGCCCCAAGACAATACCTTCATTAACCATAAAGTGGCACTTTTCCCAATTCAAGACAAGATTAGTTTCTTCACATCTCTGCAAAACTCGAGCAAGATTGATCAAGCAATCATCAAAAGAGGAACCATAGACGGAAAAGTCGTCCATGAAAACCTCACAAATTTTCTCACAAAAGTCAGAGAATATAGCCATCATGCATCTTTGAAAGGTAGCAGGTGCATTACATAAACCAAAAGGCATACGTCTATAAGCAAAAGTACCAAAAGGGCATGTAAAAGTAGTCTTTGATTGATCTTTAGCCGACACAGGTATTTGAGAAAAACCAGAATAATCATCTAGAAAGCAATAATATGTATGTTTGCATAATCTTTCGAGCATTTGATCAATAAAAGGTAAGGGGTAATGATCTTTCTTAGTAGCCTTATTTAATTTGCAGAAATCAATTACCATCCTATAACCTGTGATAATTCTTTGCGGAATCAATTCATCTTTATCATTAGGGACAACAGTAATACCTCCCTTCTTAGGGACACAATGGACAGGACTTACCCACTGACTATCAGCAACGGGATAAATTATACCTGCCTCCAGAAGCTTGAGTATTTCTTTTCTTACCACTTCTATCATTTTAGGATTCAAACGTCATTGAGGATCACGAACCGGTTTGGCATCCGCTTCCAAATTTATTTTATGTTGACATAGAGTGGGACTGATGCCCTTAAGATCATCCAGAGTATATCCAATAGCGGCACAATGCTTCTTTAGAGTTTTCAATAATCTTTCTTCTTCATGCTCTGAAAGGTTAGCGCTAATAATGACAGGATATATTTTCTTTTCATCAAGATAAGCATATTTAAGATTATCAGGCAACGGTTTAAGCTCAAACACGGGATCACCCTTGGGTGGAGGGGGATCCCCTAGGATTTCAACATGCAATTTGTGTTGCAGAATAGGTTCCTGTTTAAAGAATACTTCATCTATTTCCCTTCTTTCATTCATGAACATATCATTTTCATGGTCTAGCAAATAGTGTTCTAAAGGATCACTAGGAGGTACAACAATAGAAGCAAGACCAATAATTTCATCCTTACTAGGCAATTCTTCCTCACGATGTTGTTTACTAAATTTAGAGAAATTAAACTCATGAACCATATGATCCAAGCCAACAGTAACAACATTCTTTTCGCAATCTATCTTAGCATTAACAGTATGCAAGAAGGGTCTACCAAAAATAATGGGACAAAAGCTATTTTGCGGAGAACCAAGAACAAGAAAATCAACGGGATATTTGGTTTTCCCACACAAGACTTCAACATCTCTACCAATTCCCATTGGAGATATAGTATCTCTATTGGCAAGTTTAATTGTAACATCAATTTCTTCTAACTCAGCCGGTGCAATCTCATGCATAATTTCTTTGTATAAACCAATGGGTATAACACTAGCACTAGAACCCATATCACATAAGCCATGATAACAATGATCTCCTATTTTAACAGAAATAACAGGCACGCCTACCACAGGTCTATGTTTATCTCTATCACAGGGTTTAGCAATTCTAGCAGTTTCACCAGTGAATTGAATAACATGCCCATCAATATTATCAGACAAGAGATCTTTAACAATAGCAATATTGGGTTCTACTTTGACTTGCTCAGGAGGTGTATAAGTCCTAGTATTGCTTTTACGAACAATAGTTGAAGCTTTAGCATGATCCTTCATTCTAACAGGGAAAGGGGGTTTCTCAACATAAGAAGTAGGAACAATAGGATCATTGTAAGTGACAATCTTTTCTTCAACTTTAATAGGTGCAGCTACTTTTACTTCTATGAGAGGATGATATTTAAACCACTTCTCCTTGGGGAGATCAACATAAGTAGCAAAAGATTCACAGAAAGAAGCTACTATCTCAGAGTCAAGTCCATATTTAGTGCTAAACTTACGGAAAATATCGGTATCCATAAAAGATTTAACACAATCAAACTTAGGTGTCATACCTGACTCCTTACCTTCGTCGAGGTCCCAATCTTCAGAGTTGCGTTTAATTCTATCCAATAAATTCCATCCAAATTCAATAGACTTCATCATAAAAGAGCCAGCACAAGAAGTATCGAGCATGTTGCGATTATTTTCAGAAAGCCGAGCATAAAAATTCTGGAGAATTGTCAATTTTGAGAGCTCATGATTGGGGCATGAGTATAACATTGATTTAAGCCTCCCCCAAGCTTGAGCGATGCTTTCTCCTTCGCGAGGCCAAAAATTATATATATAATTGCGATCACGATGAACAAGATGCATAGGGTAATACTTTTGATGAAATTCCAATTTCACTCTTTTATAGTTCCATGATCTCGTATCATCACATAGCCTATACCATGTCAATGCGTCTCCCTCCAAAGATAAAGGGAAAGCCTTCTTCTTAACAACATCATCGGGTATACCTGCAAGCTTAAATAGTCCACAAATATCATCCACAAAGCGTAGATGTTCGTCAGGATGCTTTGTTCCATCTCCTGCAAAAGTGTTAGCTAGCAGTTTTTCCATCATACCCGAAGGAATCTGAAAAACAGTTTCATCTTCAATAGATTTAGTAGGTTCAGTAGGTTCAGTAGGTTGAGGAGCAACTCTTGGCTCAACCTGACGGGGTGAAGATACCCCGAACAAGCCCCTCAGACAATTACTTTCCATAGTAACAAGTGACAGAAAATTTCAGCACACTAAATAAATTTTTCCTTACCAAATTCTACCTACCAAAGGCACTTCACTCCCCGGCAACGGCGCCAGAAAAGAGTCTTGATGACCCACAAGTATAGGGGATCTATCGTAGTCCTTTCGATAAGTAAGAGTGTTGAACCCAACGAGGAGCAGAAGGAAATGATAAGCGGTTTTCAGCAAGGTATTCTCTGCAAGGAGCATGCAATGCTTGATCACATCAACCTTGGAAACACTTCCAACACACATCGTCATCTCACCTTTAGCTAGTCTTCGTTTATTCTGTAGCTCTTTTATTTCGAGTTACTAACACTTAGCAATCGAGCCGGTATCTTAATACCCTGGTGCTACTAGGAGTACTAGTAAAGTACACATTTAATACAATGTATATCCAATATACTTCTATCGACCTTGCCAGCCTTCTCATCTACCAAGTATCTAGGGTAGTCCTGCTTCAGTGACCGTTCCCCTCATTACAGAAGCACTTAGTCTCGGGTTTGGATTCAACCTTGGGTTTCTTCACTAGAGCAATAACTGATTTGCCGTTTCATGAAGTATCCCTTCTTGCCCTTGCCCTTCTTGAAACTAATGGTTTTACTAACCATCAACAATTGATGCTCCTACTTGAATTCTACTTTCGCGGTGTCAAACATCGCGAATAGCTCAAGGATCATCATATCTATCCCTGATATGTTATAGTTCATCACGAAGCTCTAGCAGCTTGGTGGTAATGACTTTGGAAAAACATCACTATCTCATCTGGAAGATTAACTCCCACTCGATTCAAGTGATTGTTGTACTCAGACAACCTGAGCACAATCTCAACGATTGAGCTTTTCTCCCTTAGTTTGCAGGCTAAGAAACTCGTCGGAGGTCTTATACCTCTTGACGTGGGCACGAGCCTAAAATCCCAATTTTAGCCCTCGAAACATCTCATATGTTCCGCGACGTTCCGAAATCGTCTTCGGTGCCTCAACTCTAAACCGTTTAACATTACTGAACTATCACGTAGTTATCAAAACGTCTATGTCAGATATTCGTAACATCCACAGACAACATTCGAGGTTCAGCACACCCAGCGGTGCATTAAGGACATAAGCCTTCTACGAAGGAATGAGGACAATCCTCAGTTTACCGACATAGTCCGTATAATTGCTACTATCAACTTTCAACTAAATTTTCTCTAGGAACATATCTAAAACAGTAGAACTAAAGCGCGAGCTATGACATAATTTGCAAAAACCTTTTGACTATGCTCAGGATAATTAAGTTCATCTTATGAACTCCCACTCAGATAGACATCCCTCTAGTCATCTAAGTGATTACATGATCCGAGTCAACTAGGCCGTGTCCGATCATCACATGAGACGAACTAGTCATCATCGGTGAACATCTTCATGTTGGTCGTATCTACCATACGACTCATGCTCGACCTTTCGGTCTCTTGTGTTCCGAGGCCATGTCTGTACATGCTAGGCTCGTCAAGTCAACCTAAGTGTTTCGCGTGTGTAAATCTGGCTTACACCCGTTGTATGTGAACGTTAGAATCTATCACACCCGATCATCACGTGGTGCTTCAAAACAACGAACTTTGGCAACAGTGCACAGTTAGGGGGAACACTTTCTTGAAATTTTAATGAGGGATCCTCTTATTTACTACCGTTGTTCTAAGCAAATAAGATGCATAAACATGATAAACATCACATGCAATCAAAAGTGACATGATATGGCCAATATCATTTTGCTCCTTTTGATCTCCATCTTCGGGGCTCCATGATCATCATCGTCACCGGCATGACACCATGATCTCCATCATCATGTCTCCATGAAGTTGTCTCGCCAACTATTACTTCTACTACTATGCCTAACGGTTTAGCAATAAAGTAAAGTAATTACATGGCGTTGTTCAATGACACGCAGGTCATACAATAAATTAAGACAACTCCTATGGCTCCTGTCAGTTGTCATACTCATCGACATGCAAGTCGTGATTCCTATTACAAGAACATGATCAATCTCATACATCACATATCATTCATCACATTCTTTTGGCCATATCACATCACATAGCATACCCTGCAAAAACAAGTTAGACGTCCTCTAATTGTTGTTTGCAAGTTTTACGTGGCTGCTATGGGTCTCTAGCAAGAACGTTTCTTACCTATGCAAAAAACCACAACGTGATATGCCAATTGCTATTACCCTTCATAAGGACCCTTTTCATCGAATCCGATCCGACTAAAGTGGGAGAGACTGGCACCTGCTAGCCACCTTATGCAACAAGTGCATGTCAGTCGGTGGAACCTGTCTCACGTAAGCGTATGTGTAAGGTCGGTCCGGGCCGCTTCATCCCACGATGCCGCCGAATCAATATAAGACTAGTAACGGCAAGTAAATTGACAATATCGACGCCCACAACTGCTTTGTGTTCTACTCGTGCATAGAAACTACACACAGACCTAGCTCATGATGCCACTGTTGGGGAACGTAGCAGAAATTTAAAATTTTCTACGCATCACCAAGATCAATCTATGGAGTAATCTAGCAACGAGGGGAAGGGGAGTGCATCTACATACCCTTGTAGATTGCTAAGCGGAAGTGTTCAAGTGAACGGGGTTGATGGAGTCGTACTCATCATGATCCAAATCACCGATGATCCTAGCGCCGAACGGACGGCACCTCCGTGTTCAACACACATACGGTTGGGAGAGACATCTCCTCCTTCTTGATCCAGCAAGGGGAGGAGAGGTTGATGGAGATCCAGCAGCACGATGGCGTGGTGGTGGAAGTAGCGGGATCCCGGCAGGGCTTCGCCAAGCACAAGCGGGGAGGAAGAGGTGTCACGGGAGGGAGGAAGGCGCCAGGGACTCAGGTGCGGCTTCCCTCCCTCCCCTCCACTATATATAGGGGCCTAGGGGGGCGGCTGCCCTAGGGGTGGCTTGGCCTCCAAGCCAAGTGGAGGCGCCCCCACCCCTTAGGGTTTCTAACCCTAGGCACATGGGAGGCCCAAGGGGGGGCGCACCAGCCCACCAGGGCTGGTTCCCACGCCCCTTCAGCCCATGGGCCCCTCCGGGATAGGTGGCCCCACCCGGTGGACCCCCGGGACCCTTCCGGTGGTGCCGGTATAATACCGATGACCCCCAAACTTTCCCGGTGGCCGAAACTGGACTTCATATATATAAATCTTTACCTCCGGACCATTTCGGAACTCCTCGTGACATCTGGGATCTCATCCGGGACTCTGAACAACTTTCGGGTTACCGCATACTAATATCTCTACAACCCTAGCGTCACCGAACCTTAAGTGTGTAGACCCTACGGGTTCGGGAACCATGCAGACATGACCGAGACAACTCTCCGGCCAATAACCAACAGCGGGATATGCCCATGTTGGCTCCCACATGTTCCATGATGATCTTATCGGATGAACCACGATATCGAGGATTTAATCAATCCCGTATTCAATTCCCTTTGTCAATCGGTATAGTACTTGCCTGAGATTCGATCGTCGGTATCCCGATACCTTGTTCAATCTCGTTACCGGCAAGTCTCTTTACTCATTTCGTAACACATCATCCCGTGATCAACTCCTTGGTCACATTGTGCACATTATGATGATGTCCTACTGAGTGGGCCCAGAGATACCTCTCCGTCACACGGAGTGATAAATCCCAGTCTTGATTCATGCCAACCCAACAGACACTTTCGGAGATACCCGTAGTGCACCTTTATAGCCACCCAGTTACGTTGTGACGTTTGGTACACCCAAAGCATTCCTATGGTATCATGGTCTAAGGAAATGATACTTGACATTAGAAAAGCTTTAGCATACAAACTACACGATCTTTGTGCTAGGCTTAGGATTGGGTCTTGTCCATCACATCATTCTCCTAATGATGTGATCCCGTTATCAACGACATCCAATGTCCATGGTCAGGAAACGGTAACCATCTATTGATCAACGAGCTAGTCAACTAGAGGCTTACTAGGGACATGGTGTTGTCTATGTACCCACACATGTATCTGAGTTTCCTATCAATACAATTATAGCATGGATAATAAACGATTATCATGAACAAGGAAATATAATAATAATAACTAATTTATTATTGCCTCTAGAGCATATTTCCAACAATTGCCACATTTTATGAAATCTGGCAAATGGATGTCAAAACTGCATTCCGTAATGGTTTTCTTAAAGAAGAGTTGTATATGATGCAACCAGAAGGTTTTGTCAATCCTAAAGGTGCTAACAAAATGTGCAAGCTCCAGCGATCCATCTATGGACTGGTGCAAGCATCTCAGAGTTGGAATATACGCTTTGATAAGTTGATCAAAGCATATAGTTTTATACAGACTTGCGGTGAAGCCTGTATTTACAATAAAGTGAGTGGGACCACTACCGCCTTTCTGATAAATATATGTGAGTAACATATTGTTGATCAGAAATGATGTAGAATCTTTCTGGAAAGCATAAAGGAGTATTTGAAAGGAGTTCTTTAAAAGAAAGACCTCGGTAAAGCTACTTACATATTGAGCATCAAAATCTATTGAGATAGATCAAGACGCTTGATAAGTTTTTTCAATAAGTACATACCTTGTCAAGATTTTGAAGTAGTTCAAAATGGAATAGTCAAAGAAAGAGTTCTTGCCTGTGTTGCAAAGGTGTGAAATTGAGTAAGACTCAAATCCCGACCATGGCAGAAAATAGAAAAGAGAATGAAAGTCATTCCCTATGCCTCAGTCATAGGTTCTATAAAGTATGCTATGCTATGTACCAGACCTATTGTATACCTTGTTCTGAATTTGGTAAGGGGATACAATAGTGATCTAGGAGTAGATCACTGGACATTGGTCAAGAATATCCTTAGTGAGGACTAAGGAAATATTTCTCGATTATGGAGGTGATAAAAGAGCCCGTCGTAAAGAGTTACATCGGTGCAAGCTTTTACACCGATCCAGATGACTCTAAGTCTCAATCTGGATACATATTGAAAGTGGGAGCAATTAGCTAGAGTAGCTCCGTACGGAGCATTGTAGACATAGAATATTTGCAAAATACATACGGCTCTGAATGTGATAGACCCGTTGACTAAGCTTCTCTCACGAGCAAAACATGATCACACCTTAGTACTCTTTGGATGTTAATCACATAGCATCATAGCGATGTGAACTAGATTATTGACTCTAGTAAACCCTTTGGGTGTTGGTCACATGACGATGTGAACTATGGGTGTTAATCATATACAGATATGAATATTGGTGTTAAATCACATGGCGATGTGAACTAGATTATTGACTCTAGTGCAAGTGGGAGACTGAAGGAAATATGCCCTAGAGGCAATAATAAAGTTATTATTTATTTCCTTATGTCATGATAAATGTTTATTATTCATGCTAGAATTGTATTAACCGGTAACGTAATACATGTGTGAATACATAGACAAAAGGAGTGTCACTAGTATGCCTCTACTTGACTAGCTCGTGAATCAAAGATGGTTAAGTTTCCTAACCATAGACATGAGTTGTCATTTGATTAACGGGATCACATCATTAGGAGAATGATGTGATTGACTTGACCCATTCCGTTAGCTTAGCACTTGATCGTTTAGTATGTTGCTATTGCTTTCTTCATGACTTATACATGTTCCTACAACTATGAGATTATGCAACTCCCGTTTACCGGAGGAACACTTTGAGTGCTACCAAACATGACAACGTAACTGGGTGATTATAAAGGAGCACTACAGGTGTCTCCAAAGGTACATGTTGAGTTGGCATATTTCGAGATTAGGTTTTGTCACTCCGATTGTCAGAGAGGTATCTCTGGGCCCTCTCGGTAATGCAGATCACTATAAGCCTTGCAAGCAATGTAACTAATGAGTTAGTTACGGAATGATGCATTACATAACGAGTAAAGAGACTTGCCGGTAACGAGATTGAACTAGGTATTGAGATACCAACGATCGAATCTCGGGCAAGTAACATACCGATGACAAAGGGAACAATGTATGTTGTTATGCGGTTTGACCAATAAAGATCTTCGTAGAATATGTAGGAGCCAATATGAGCATCCAGGTTCCGCTATCGATTATTGACCAGAAACGTGTTTCGATCATGTCTAGATAGTTCTCGAACCCGTAGAGTCTGCACGCTTAATATTTCGATGACAGTTTTATTAAGAGTTTATGAGTTTTGATGTACCGAAGGAGTTCGGAGTCCCGGATGAGATCGGGGACATGACGAGGAGTCTTGAAATGGTCGAGACGTAAAGATTGATATATTGGAGCACTATATTCGGACATCGGAAGGGTTCCGAGTGATTCGGGTATTTTCGGGGGTACTGGGGAGTTACGGGAATACGAGGAAGAAGCAATGGGCCTCATGGGCCAAGTGGTGGAAGAGAGGAGGCTGGGCGCGCGGCCCCCTAAGCCCAAACCGAATTGGACTAGGGGGCTGGCCCCCCTTTCCTCCTTTTCCTCCCTCTCCTTCCTTCTCCTTCTCCTTCCCTTCCTTCCCCTCTCCTACTTGGACTAGGAAAGAGGGGGAATCCTACTTGGAGTAGGATTGCCCCCCTTGGGCGCGCCTCCTCCCCTTGGCCGGCCCTCTCCTCCTCCCCCCTTTATATACGGAGGAGGGGGCACCCCATAGACACAACAATTGATCTCTTGATCTCTTAGCCGTGTGCGGTGCCCGCCTCCACCATAGTTCTCCTCGATAATATTATAGCGGTTCTTAGGGGAAGCCCTGCGACTGTATAACATCAAGGTTGTCACCACGCCGTCGTGCTGACGGAACTCTTCCCCGACATTCTCCTGGATCGGAGTCCGGGGAACGTCATCGAGCTGAACGTGTGCAAGAACTCGGAGGTGCCGTAGTTTCGGTGCTTGATCGGTCGGGCCGTGAAGACGTACGACTACATCAACCGCATTGTGCTAATGCTTCCGCTTTCGGTCTACGAGGGTACGTGGACACACTCTCCCCTCTCGTTGCTATGCATCATCATGATCTTGCGTGTGCGTAGGAATTTTTTGAAATTACTACGTTCCCCAACAAATACCGCATATAGGTAGGTATGGTGGACACTCATGGAAGAAACTTGGTTTAAGGAATTTGGATGCACAAGCAGTATTCCCGCTTAGTACAGATATTTTGGCTAGCAAAGGATTCTAAATAGCAAGCACCACATGTTGGAGGATCTATAACAATATAACTTCTATACAAATATACCCAAGCATAACTCATTATGTTTCCTTCCTTGTCCAATTTCAACTAATTTGCTCAGGTTTGAAAATAATTAATGGGGCTCACAATCTTAGAAGATGTCTAAGATAGTATATTTATATGTGAAATCTCTCAACATTCTTTCTTGAATTGTTCAAGTGACCAATACAATCTTTGCTAACCTTCAATAAATTTACCACTTCTACTTCTTAGATGTGAAGTCATTACTCCCCATGGGATAAGCATATGAAACATATATAATTTCAGGTTTATGATATTCAAATCATTCAACCATTTACTCATATGATATAAGTGAAGCACACGAGCAAATGACAAACTGCTCCAAAAGGATATAAGTGAAGATCAATGAGTAGTTAAATAATTATGTAGCTATGTGAAGACTCTCTCTCATTTAAGAATTTCAGATCTTGGTATTCTATTCAAATAGCAAGCAAAACAAAAGAAAATAAAATGATGCTCCAAGCAAAAACACATATCATGTGGTGAATAAAAATATAGCTCCAAGTAAAGTTACCGATGGACGAAGACGAAAGAGGGGATGCCTTCCGGGGCATCCCCAAGCTTAGACTCTTGGTTGTCCTTGAATATTACCTTGGGGTGCCTTGGGCATCCCCAAGCTTAGGCTCTTGCCACTGCTTATTCCATAGTCCATCGAATCTTTACCCAAAACTTGAAAACTTCACAACACAAAACTCAACAGAAAACTCGTAAGCTCCATTAGTATAAGAAAATAAAACCACCACTTAGGTACTGTTGTGAACTCATTTTAAATTCATATTGGTGTAATATCTACTGTATTCCAACTTCTCTATGGTTCATACCCTCTGATACTACTCATAGATTCATCAAAATAAGCAAAGAACACATAGAAAAAAGAATCTGTCAAAAACAGAACAGTCTGTAGTGATCTGTATCATTCGAATACGTGTATAACTCCAAAAATCCTACAAAATTAGGACAACCTGAGAAATTTTTGTACCAATCGAAAGAAAAATAAATCAGATCGAAATCACGTTTCTGTGAATTATCAAAACTAATTTACTGGGTGCAAAAGTTTCTAATTTTCAGCAGGATCAACACAACTATCACCGTAAGCTATCCTAAAGGTCTTACTTGGCACTTTATTGAAACAAAAGCTATAAAACATGATTACTACAGTAGCATAATCATGTAAACACAAAAAACAGTAAAGGTAAATATTGGGTTGTCTCCCAACAAGCGTTTTTCTTTAATGCCTTTCTAGCTAGGCATGACGATGACAATGATGCTCACATAAAAGATAAGAATTGAAACATAACGGGAGCATCATGAAGCATATGACTAGCAAATTTAAGTCTAACCCATTTCCTATGCATAGGGATTTTGTGAGCAAACAACTTATGGGAACAATAATCAACTAGCATAGTAAGGCCAAACAAGCATAATTTCAAAACTTTAAGCACATAGAGAGGAAACTTGATATTATTGCAATTCCTACAAGCATATATTCCTCCCTCATAATAATTTTCAGTAGCATCATGAATGAATTCAACAATATAACCAGCACCTAAAGCATTCTTTTCATGATCTACTTGCATAGAAATTTTACTACTCTCCACATAAGCAAAATTCTTCCCATTCGGAATAGTGGGAGTATCATAAGAGACTCGAATACTATAAATTGTTTCCATATTAAAAGAGTAATGTTCAGAAAAAGGGTAATCATAATTATGACAAGTTTTATAAATATAATCATCACTACTTTTTATAGCATAAGTTTCATCACAATAATCATCATAAGTAGCAACTTTGTTCTCATCATAATCGATTGAAACCTCTTCCAAAATTGTGGATTCATCACTAAATAAAGTCATGACCTCTCCAAATCCACTTTCATAAATATTATAAGATTCAACACCCTCCAAAATAGTGGGATCATTACTTTCTAAAGTTGACACTCTTCCAAACCCATTTTCATCAATATAACCATCATAAATAGGAGGCATGTTATCATCGTAATAAAATTTCTCATCGAAACTTGGGAGGCTAAAAATATCATCTTCGTTAAACGTATCATCCCCAAGCTTGGGACAAACATTAATTGCAGCAAATATATTCTCAAACATGTCATTATCGTCAAACATAGCACCCCCAAGCTTGGGGCTTTTCATATCATAAGCATAATCACTCTCATCATTAATAGTATGGATAGCACCAATAGTATAGCAATTATCATCATCACAATGAGTAATAGGACCAACATCATTTGAGAGGGATACCTTTCTACCTTTGCTTCTCCATCTTTTCTTTTTCTTCTTCACATCATGTGTGGGTTTAACCCTCTTTTTTGAGCTCCTTATCAATGAGATTGGTTGAATAGAAGGCTCCTCCTCGTTACCTGATTCATCATAAGAAATAATAGGAGGATATTGGGAAGTCTCTTCCCTTTCATTAGTATTCTCTTCATCTTCTATTTGCTTTCTTTTCTTTATGTAATTGGCAATATAAGAATTTTCAATGCAATTCACCGCACCACTACATATAAATTTCCTCTAGATCAATATCAAGGAATTTCTCAAGGTTATATTCTGGAATATGCTTAGTTAAACGTTTCAATTCTTCATAACCCAAAAGCAAACTAAGTTCATTATGATGTGCAAGGGAAATCAAGTCATCACAATTTTTGGACATGATTTGATCATGAAACAATTTGCAATGGAGATTCAAATGACCACGTTCATTACAAACACAAGTACGGTAAAGAAATTTTAAATTTTCAGCACTCACATCTAGCCTTTCTTGCAACCATTTAGTTTCTAAATACTTATGTGTCTTGCAAAATCTATCTTCTCTATTTGGTGTGTACTTGCAAACCCTATGCACTCCACAAAAATTGACATGCTTATAAGAGACATTTTCATCATGACTAGTGCAATCATCATTAGTACTATGGATATTCAAGGAGTTCATACTAACAACATTGCAATCATGCTCCTCATTCAAAGATTTAGTGCCAAACATTTTATAGACTTCTTCTTCTAGCACTTGAGCACAATTTTCCTTTCCATCATTCTCACGAAAGATATTAAAAAGACGAAGCGTATGAGGCAAACTCAATTCCATTTTTTTGTAATTTTCTTTTATAGCCTAAACTAGTGATAAAACAAGAAACTAAAAGATTCGATTGCAAGATCTAAAGATATACCTTCAAGCACTAACCTCCCCGGCAGCGGCGCCAGAAAAGAGCTTGATGTCTACTACACAACCTTCTTCTTGTAGACGTTGTTGGGCCTTCAAGTGCATAGATTTGTAGGACAGTAGCAAATTTTCCTCAAGTGGATGACCTAAGGTTTATCAATCCGTGGGAGGCGTATGATGAAGATGGTCTCTCTCAAACAACCCTGCAACCAAATAACAAAGAGTCTCTTGTGTCCCCAACACACCCAATACAATGTCGAATTATATAGGTGCACTAGTTTGGCGAAGAGATGGTGATACAAGTGCAATATAGATGGTAGATATGAGTAGTTGTAATCTGAAATTATAAAAACAGCAAGCTAACAAGTGGTAAAAATGAGCGTAAACGGTATTGCAATGCTAGGAAACAAGGCCTTGGGTTCATACTTTCACTAGTGCAAGTTCTCTCAACAATAATAACATAACTGGATCATATAACTATCCCTCAACATGCAACAAAGAGTCACTCCAAAGTCACTAATAGAAGAGAACAAACGAAGAGATTATTGTAGGGTACGAAACCACGTCAAAGTTATCCTTTCTGATCGATCTATTCAAGAGTCTGTAGTAAAATAACATGAAGCTATTCTTTCCGTTCGATCAATCATAGAGTTCGTACTAGAATAACACCTTAAGAGACAAATCAACCAAAACCCTAATGTCACCTAGATACTCCAATGTCACCTCAAGTATCCGTGGGCATGATTATACGATATGCATCACACAATCTCAGATTCATCTAGTCAACCAACACAAAGTACTTCAAAGAGTGCCCCAAAGTTTCTACCGGAGAGTCAAGACGAAAACGTGTGCCAACCCCTATGCATAAGTTCATTGAACCCGCAAGTTGATCACCAAAACATACATCAAGTAGATCACATGAATATCCCATTGTCACCACATATAAGTACAACAAGACATACATCAAGTGTTCTCAAACCCTTAGACTCAATCCGACAAGACAACTTCAAGGGGAAAACTCAATTCATCATAAGAGAGTAGAGGGGGAGAAACATCATAAGATCCAACTATAATAACAAAGCTCGCGATACATCAAGATCGTATCACCTCAAGAACACGAGAGAGAGAGAGAGGGAGAGAGAGAGATCAAACACATAGCTACTGGTACATACCCTTAGCCCTGAGGGTGAACTACTCCCTCCTCGTCATGGAGAGCACTGGGATGATGAAGATGGCCATCGGTGAGGATCCCCCCCGGCAGGTGCCTAATGGGCTCGAGAGATTTTGGTGGCTCTGAGAGGCTTGCGGCGGCGGAACTCCCGATCTATTATGTTCCTCGATGTTTTTAGGGTATATGGACATATATAGGTGAAAGAAGTCGGTCAGGGGAGCCACGAGGGTCCCACGAGGGTGGGGGCGCCCAGGGGGGTAGGGCGCGCCTCCCTGCCTCATGGCCACCTTGAAGCTTCCCTGACTTCCACTCCAAGTCTCCTGGGTTGCTTTCGTTCCAAAAATAACTCTCCTGAAGGTTTCATTCCATTTGGACTCCGTTTGATATTCCTTTTCTTCGAAACACTGAAATAGGCAAGAAAACAGCAATTTGGGCTGGGCCTCCGGTTAATAGGTTAATCCCAAAAATAATATAAAAGTGCTTAGTAAAGCCCATAAATATCCAAAACAGATAATATAATAGCATGAATACTTCATAAATTATAGATACGTTGGAGACGTATCAGGCGGCAGCTCAGCCCCGCGTACCATACTCGCCCCGTAGGGATCAGACCCCGCCTCAGCGCTTTTCGACACCACCCGATCATTATTCTAACCCGGCGGATAGCATGTTAGCAGCGGCTACCCGGCTCAATGCACTACCCTTTACTGATGAGACGCCCTTCGCGGGAGAGGCACAGAATGCAATCGAGCTCTTGCAAACAGTAGTCGCACAGCAGGAGAAGTATTCGTACATCCGTGATCAGGTACACTCAACTCCTCTCCCGAGCCGTAGTTACAGTCGGTGTGTTCAGTCACCTGCGGTTCCAAGCAGTGAACGACGACATCGACCAGTCCGAGACGACCCGCCACGTGAAAATAACCCGCCCCTTGTTAATGCTCATGCAATTGTGGATGGTGCTAGAGCACGCCGAGAGGCAGAGGCGGCGGCGACTCAGTAGGGGCTTATCACTAGCCTCCGGTGACCCCTTCAACCTCAATGGGAGCTGGGACAATTTCCAGGACGGTTGGAGTGTCGTGCTTGGTACCAGCTTTACGTAACGAACGTCTGCATAAGGATTTCAAGGGTCCTCGTAAAGTGCCCAATTATACAACTGATCTCCCCCCTGAAGGCTGTATTGAGAGTTATGAGCTAGCCATGGAGATGTTGGATGTCAGTGACGTAGTCTGCGCCAAGTAATTTACTATGATGTTGGATGGGCCAGTTCGTACATGGCTAAAAGGATTGCCTCCTAATTCCATCAATTCGTGGGTAGAGTTGAAAGTGCAGTTCATTGAGAATTTTCAAGGGACATGCAAACAACCTCTAACGATTATTGATCTGGATAACTGCGTGCATCATGAGGATGAGTCGGCCCATCATTGGGTCTGGCGGGTCTCTGCAATTATTCACTCGTCAGATAGTATTGCGGCGAATCAAGCAGTTTTGGTCCTGGAGAAGAACTGCCATTTCATACCCCCTCCTTGAGCAGAAGCTTGGGCGGCTTAAACATTATTATAATGACATGGGTGAGCTCATGGCGGCTCTCATTAAATATGTTGACTCTGGCAGCACCAAGGACCCTGGATCTGATGAGGAGAAATCGAACAAAGGCAAGAAGAATGGCAATGGTAAGGGTCACCAACAGAGTATGGCAGTGCATAATAGCAACAACCAGGGTAATGATGGTAAGCGCCGAAACCCCGATGGCGGGTCAGATCTCGTAGCTAACACCAACAAAGGGTATAAAAACAACGTTGTAACGGTAATGGTAAGCCGTCCTTTGGAGGATTTTTTTAAATCTTGAAGCAATGCTCAATGACCCTTGCCCAATACATAGTATGCCCAACAAGCCAACGACTCATGCCTGGAAGGATTGTTTTATCATGCGAGAGTACATGAATTACAGTTTTAATCAGAATCATGGTAACAATAATGGTCCGACAGGGGGGTCAGGATCTGGTGCTCAGGGGTCCGGCTTGGTGGTGGCGGCTCAAACTCTGGCTATCAAAGTCAAGGTAACCATGGTGGTCATAATAAGCAACCGGGTCAAGGCAACCAACAACAAAATAATTAGTCGGGATATTAGAGTAACCCGAAGCAGCTTAACGGGGGCCAATATCACGTTTTCACTACAAGTCTCTGCAAGCGAGACCAGAAGGTTTGCAAGTGTGATGTCAATGTTGTTGAGCCGGCAACGCCTCAATACTTACGATGGTCAGAATATCCGGTCGTATGGAGTCGGGAGGATCATGAAGGAAATATGCCCAAGAGGCAATAATAAAGTTGTTATGTTATATTTCCTTATATCATGATAAATGTTTATTATTCATGCTAGAATTGTATTAACCGAAAACTTGATACATGTGTGGATACATAGACAAAACACTGTGTCTCTTGTAGGAACTCTGAAGAACTCTGAACTGTCATTAACCAAGCAGCCAGATCGCCATGATGCCTACGTCCAGAGGGCAGAGCTAGGCTCATCTCAAGTCCAGGACAGTGGGATAGCGATGTACCTGGGTCTGAACCAACTGTAAACACGCATCAACTCTCCTCAGCAAGGAACCACAGTTTGGTGTCCCCACGATCAGTGGCACTAAGCATGTCCCAAAACTATCAGGGGAGCGGGCAGATGCATTGTTCAGTGGGGAGAGGCCGAGGCGGAGGACGGGGGCGGGGCGGCGCGGCGCGCGAATCCTCCATGCGAGGGAGAGGTCCTCCCAGGCATCGCCCTCGTTGTCGTGCTTCGCCTGCTCCTCCAGCCGCAGGAGGTGCGCCTCCTCCGCTGCCGCCGTCGCCGTCGCGGCTGTCATGGGAAGGGAGACGAGACGAGGAGGGTCGAGCGTCGGTTGACTCGGCCTGCGAGGTGGAGAGTGGAGACTGGATGAGGGTGGCAATTTTGTTGTAATTCTAATTCTAACAGGAAATAGGGGCAGGGGCTTAAAACGAATCGTTTTCTTTTGTGGGAAGTTGCAGAATCCACAGAATCACCAAAATCGCTGATGCGTGATTCCCTTGCCTGGTATTACATTTTTCAGAATCAGATTCCATGAAGCTAGATAGATATCGATGTCTTTGTTTGAGATTCTGGTTTTAGAAGGCCTAGAATAATTCAGTAGTTGTAGCCCAAACAAAGGCCACCTTAATGAAATTGCAGGAGCACCTTGCCCTCCAACAAGGTTTCGTCAAAAGAAAAAAAAAAGAAATTTTGAGATCGTTCAAGTATATACTCGAAACCCCTTATTTATTTACAAATTATAGTACTTCGTACAAATTTATAATAAAGTCATGATAATTAACTTGGCTTGGAGGGAGTAAAACTTTTTATTTATCCATTCGATGCATCAAAAGCCTCCACAAGTAAAGTCAAAATAAAAAAACAGATAAAAAATACGAGACCAACCAGGACTAGTCCTCTAAGGGCATCTCCAGCCGTTGGCCCCCCAGGACGCATAAAAATCGCCCCTGGGGCCGAGCCGGCGATACACTCGGCGCTGGGGGCGGTTTTGCGCCCAGTCGTCGCCCCCAGCTCGCCCTCAGGCGCCGAAATTGGCCCACTTTGCAGCCCAATTTGGTGAATAAACAACCCATATGGGCGACAATAGGCCCATATTCGGCGTGGTTTCGCCGTGTCTCGGCGTTCAATTATCAACACAATTATTCCTTATCACATATTTCATCACGTAAAATCAAATACTTCAAGGCGGCGGAAACGCCCAATTGCTGCGGGAGGGCTGCTGCGGCTTACCGCTATTTTCCGCGGGAATGGCTATCTAGCGGAGTAGGCGGCGGCGTCGCGGATATAGCTAGTGGTGGCGAGGCGCGGGTGTGAGGCTAGTCGGGAAGAAAACCTTGACTTTTCCCCTATCGGTGTGGGCAGGCGTGCTTTTCCTAGCGCCGAGCCCCAACGGCTCCCAAATACGCGGGTTCGACTGTGACCGCCAGGCGGAAAAAATCGAACCGGCGATTTTCGGCGTCCGGGGCGATTGGCCGTTTTTTCGGCGCCGACGCCGAAAAAGTGGCGGGGGGGCTGTTGGCGGCGCTGGAGATGCCCTAAGCACCCACGGCTGAGTTGGGACTGGGTGGGCAGCCTGAGCTCCCGCAAAGCTAGTTAAACAAACGATACATACAAGGTACAGTCACAGTGCTCATAAAGCTCATCGCACGTTGCTTTTCACTTCTTAGATCTTCTCTCAAAGCCCCTTTCGCTGTGCACCCGAGCGGTATATACCCAGGAGAAGTCTTTGTTCAGTGTTCCGTCGTCCGTGTCCGTGTATATCCCTCTCCCTTCTTTTTGCTTTTTCCTATCTTTTCTTCGAGTAACTGCTTTTTCCTGCTTATCTACTACTCGTACTACTACACACATGAACACGACGTAACATGGAGGTGACTACCAACTATCACACACACTTTGCGGCCTTTCCATGCCGCTCACCACTCGATCGATCCACGCAAAAGCCAGCCTCGCACACGTCCCCCCAGCCCCCACCCACCCTTCTTCCCCAGCTTTACTGCACCTGCATGAGACTACCATCCTCCGGTCCTTCGACACATCGCCGCGTTGCAAAGCGGCTGACGCTTTGGCCGACCTCTTATCGCGGTACCGCCTCACATGCCTCGGCTAGTCCTACGTGCGCGCGCACCACGGGCACACACCACACGAGCTGACTAAGCTCAGGTCAGCTCCGGCTCTCCACTGTTCTATCGCGCTCTGGACTCACCTGGATGCGACAGGGATGGCGGACACCAGCACCTTCGCGGCGCCCCCGCCCCCATGGATGCCGTCTCCGGCGATGTTCTTCACGCCGCCCGCGCTGCCGGGCTACTACCAGGGCTCCGCCGCGGGCGCCGTGCCGGGGGCGCCTCGGGAGGGCGGGGGCTCCATCGGCACGTTCTTCGGCGTGCTCGCGGCCGTCCTGGTGCTCACCGCGGTGTCCTGCGTCTTCGGCCGCGTGTGCCGGGCGCAGGCCGAGGGGCCCGACGAGGTGTACGACTGCGCGAGGCTGTCGCGGCGATGGCGCTGGTGGAGCGCGCCTCCCCGGATCGTCAGGCGCGGGGCCAAGCCGCCGCCCGTGGAGGAGATGCCTGCTGCGCTGCCGCTGCCGGAGCCATGAAGTGTTCGTTAAGCTGCCGGCCATCCGGCTCCTGCTGGCGTGTTCTTGTTCAGTGCAGGCTCCGGTTAGCACAGTAAGTAGTAGCGATCCGTCTTAGTGTATCTACGCCAGTACTACATCGTTGTGCTCTCCGTGCCATTGGAGGATTTTCTTGACAGATTTATGTCGTCGTTCCTTTGTAGTACTCGGATTACTCAAAATAATGATGCACTTCTGACTACCAACATTCCCTTGTTAAACTTATCGCCGGCGGTTCTTTTGCACTTCATGCGTTGCAACGTTTGCGATCGACGAGTCTCCGAGCCAATCGCGCCGGAATGTTAGGTGTGCATGGATTGGTGGTGACAATAAAGAATGTAGTCCACCCACCACATGGATATGGAGGGATTGTCCATGAACTACCACTGCCACTACCACCAACCAAGCCAAATATTACCATATCTTGCCGATCTTCCATGTTGCTGAAAGCCAATTAGAGCAATCATCACGGCCTTCAGTAGTGTCCCTTTCACGGTAGCTTCTTCACGTAGGAAAACCTCCGAAATGGAATGTGTGACTCTCTAGTACTCTAGTCTAGCTAATCTAGCTAAAATAAGAAAAGGATGGTTGGAGGTGACTTGGCAGCAACTAAAGCAGGGACGCACCCAGGGGAGAGTGACATTTTTCTCATTTGGGAATCACTAAAAAACTCACGTTAGATTTTAAGCACTCTCGAGCGAACGCGCAGCTGCCGTCGGATCTATTGCAGTGATCTTGAAGCGGGCGTCGGGTGACGATTTTTCCCTCCTCGTGTTATCCTCTGCGGGAGACTGCGACATATCCTCTTCCCCACTCCCACACCCTTTGTTCCTGGTGGTGATGCAGCAACATTCCCGACTTTGGCGAGTCGCCGTGGGATGAGGAGGCATCGGTGTAGAGGATCCGTGACGTGGGGGGTATTTGACGCGCGGAATGTGTTGTGGCTCGGAATAGAGGAGCCATGGCGGGGGGAGCTGCTACTAGAGCTTGAGCGTGAGCCCACAGCGGCGGCAGAGGAGAGGAGGCGTGGCGGGGGGAGCTGCGACTAGAGCTCGAGCGCGAGCCAACGGCGGCGATAGAGGAGAGGAGCTGCATAAGGAGGGCACACCAGCTCTGCTGAGTATGTAATATTTGCATGTATATTTCTTGTACATCAAGGCTTCCTCCTTCCATGTATAGTTGAGGACGTGGTCATACCTTATACTTATATATACGTGTATATGCACCCGATGAATATATTCAGAGTTGCACCAAACTACATGGTATTAATTTCCGTCTCCCGATCCTAACCCTAGTCTTCCGCTCCCTGCTACCGCGCCTTCTGGCCGCCGCTACCACCGCAGTTCCTGCCGCCACTACATCCTTCTGCCGCCGCCGCATCCCTACTTCGCACCCGATCGCCCGATCTCTCCTCCTCTCCCAACCACTCTAAACCCTATCACCCCAGTCGTCCCGATCGTCCCAACCCCATTGCCCGCTACAGCCAGCCCTCCCGATTCCATCCTCCCACTCGCTTCAACCGATCGCCCCATCATCCACCCCTCACGCTCGCTACAGCCAGCCCTCCCGATTGCCACTTCAACGAAACGCCCCATCCCTCCATCCCTCACGGTCGCTACAACCAACCCTCCCGATCGCCACTTCAACCAAACGCCCCATCCCTCCATCCCTCCCGGTCGCCACCTTTCTCTTCAAATCCTAGCCCTATCTCTACTTCTCGCACAGCCGTCGCCGAACCCATCCCTTTGTCGCTACCTCTCCTAGATCCTCTAGCTCCCCTAGCTCCTACCCACCATCATCACCATGTCCTCCCCTAGCTCCTCCCTCTCCGGCGCATCAGGTCATCCCGGGCTTCTCGATCCTCGACCGCCAGCGCATCAGGTCTACCTAGCTGCCTCGCAGCCGCAGTAGGGTGCCTACCCCAAGCTACCGCCTTCACCGATGCAGCCGTCTAGCACCTACTGCACCACCAACATGGCGCCTCCGCCGCCTCCGGAGCCTTGGGATCCGATCCTTCTCGTGGCTCTCTATTCTGTTCCATCACCAAAAAACTACACCGGTGGCTCTAATTGGTATATGGACAATGGCGCCACCGCCCACATGTCAGCCCATCCCGGTAACCTCCACACTTCTCGTCCTACCGACACTTCTACTCGCATTACCATCGTTGATGGCTCGGCTCTACCGATTACACATATTGGACATGCATATTTTCCTTCATCATCAATGCCACTTTCTTTATCTCACATACTTGCCTCGCCTGCACTCATTAAGAATCTAATTTTCGTTCGATCTTTTACTTGTGAAAATCATGACATTGTTGAATTTGACGAGCTTGGGTTTTTTGTTAAGGACGTCCGTACCCGGATGGTGCTTCACCAGTGCGACAACCCCGACGAGCTCTGCCCAGTCCACCCATCTTCATCCACTGCCACCACTCCAGTCGCCTCTCCACCGGTGTGGATCTTTGGCACACTCGCTTGGGTCATCCCAACTCCGCTACGCTTCATCATATTCTCCAGACTTTCAGTTTTTCATGTAATAAGATTGACAATCACACTTGTCATGTTTGTCGTGTAGGCAAACACGTTCGTCTTCCATTTAGTGCGTCATCCACCATTGCATCCTATCCCTTTGAATTAATTCATAGCGATGTAGGGAATCTCAATCCTAGACCATACCCCGGTAATCCCTCTAATAATTATGGTAATTCATATTATAATAATAGGATACCTACTGAAGTAGAGAACAATATTAAAGAATTTATTGGTTCCCAAAAGACTTTTAATGCTATGATAGAAGAAAAATTAAGCAAAATTGATGATATGTCTGGAAACATGGATATAATTGCTCATGATGTGGATACTCTTTGCCACATAAAATGGGTGACATATCTGAATCTCTAAAAAGCTATCCAGGTCACCATGGGTGAAAGTAGGAAAAGCCAGAAAGGATGAGAGCTAGACGTGAATTTCTAGAAAAAGCGTTCGCATCTGGTTTTCATGATAATAATGACGAAGATATTAAAATGATTGGTGTGACACCTATTGAATCCTTGTTTAGTAATATAAAAATTGATGATAAAGGGACTATAGATGAGTCAACTTTAGCCAGGAGGCACCCCAATTGTTCGGAGGGTGATAATATTAATGATAAAAATAATAAAATTGGGTTTGAAGAGGTCAAAACTTTATATAGTGATGTACCCACTACTTTGGATTACAAGGAATTTAATTATGCTAATTACTCTTTGATTGAATGCATTTCCTCGTTGCAATCCATGATTAATCCACATAATGCTTATGAATAAAAGAAGGCTTTTACTAAACACATCATATAAGCCCTCATTAAAAGCTCATGACGAAAAGCTTGAATTAGAAGTGTCTATACCAAGGAAATTACATGGTAAATGGGAACCTGCTACTTATCAGCTCCGTTGGGATTTCCTCGAAGAGGGGGTATGAAGCAGTACGGTAGAGATAAGTATTTCACTCAGTTAAGAACCAAGGTTATCAATCCAGTAGGAGAACCACACAGAACCTTGTTAGCAGCACTCACACACCAAAAGCAAATACTTGCACCCAACGCAAACAAGAGGGTTGCCAATCCTTTCAACGGTTATTTGCAAGGATCAAATCTCGTAGTGGTAGGCAAATAGATAATTTGCAAAATAAAATAATGGTAATAAAATTGCAACAAGGTATTTTTTGGATTTTATATATGATAAAGGTAGACCCGGGGGGCCATAGTTTTCACTAGAGGCTTCTCTTTCGAGCACATAACGTGCGGTGGGTAAACAAATTACTAGTGGGCAATTGATAGAAAAGTGCATAGTTATGACGATATTAAAGGCAGTGATCATGTATATAGGCATCACGGCCGAGAAAAGTAGACCGGCTTCTGCCTGCATCTAATACTAATATTCCACCCATCGACCGCTATCCAACATGCATCTAGGGTATTAAGTTAATAAAAATAGAGTAACACCTTAAGCAAGATGGCATGATGTAGACAAACTAAACCCAATCAATATGAATAAATCCCATCTTTTTGTCCTTAATGGCAACATACAAATACGTGCCATGTCCCTTTCTTTCACTGGGATTGAGCACCACAAGATTGAACCCATCACGAATAACCTCTCCCATTGCAAGAATCAATCTAGTTGGCCAAACTAAACGGATAAATCGGATAGAAATACAATGTTACAATAGTCATGCATAAAAGAATTCAGAGAAAACTCAATTAATATTCATGAATAATCTGATAATAAACCCATAATTCATCATATCCCAACAAACACACCGTAAAAGAGGATTACATTGAATCAAACTCCAAGACGTTGTATTGAAGATCAAAGAGAGAGAAGAAGCCATCTGGCTACTAGCTATGGACCCGTAGGTCTGTGTGAACTACTCATGCATAATTGGAAGGGCAGCAAGGATGATGTAGAAGCCCTCCATGATCGATTCCCCCCTCTGGCAGGGTGCCAAAAAAGGCCTCCAGATCGGATCTGATGACCCACAAGTATAGGGGATCTATCGTAGTCCTTTCGATAAGTAAGAGTGTCGCACCCAACGAGGAGCAGAAGGAAATGACAAGCGGTTTTCCGTAAGGTGTTCTCTACAAGCACTGAAATTATTGGTAATAGATAGTTTTGTGATAACATAATTCATAACGGGTAACAAGTAACAAAGGTAAACAAGGTGGCCCAATCCTTTTTGTAGCAAATGACAAGCCTGGACAAACTCTTATATAAAGCAAAGCGCTCCCGAGGACACATGGGAATTATCGTCAAGCTAGTTTTCATCATGATCATGTGATTCGCGTTTGTTACTTTGATAATTTGATATGTGGGAGGACCGGTGCTTGGGTACTGCCTTTCCTTGGACAAGCATCCCACTTATGACTAATCCCTCTCGCAAGCATCCACAACTATGAAAGAAGAATTAAGGTAAACCAAACCATAGCATGAAACATATGGATCCAAATCAGCCCCTTACGAAGCAACGCATAAACTAGGGTTTAAGCTTCTATCACTCTAGCAACCCATCATCTACTTATTGCTTTCCAATGCCTTCCCCTAGGACCAAATCATGGTGAAGTGTCATGTAGTCGACGTTCACATAACACCACTAGAGGATAGACAACATACATATCATCGAAATATCGAACGAATACCAAATTCAAATGACTACTTATAACAAGACTTCTCCCATGTCCTCAGGTACAAACGTAACTACTCAAAAATCATATTCACGTTCATAATCAAAGGGGTATTGAATAGCATTAAGGATCTGAACATATGATCTTCCATCGAATAAACCAACTAGCATCAAGTACAAGGAGTAATCAACACTACTAGCAACCCACGGGTACCAATCTGAGGTGAGACAAAGATCAGATACAAGAGATGAACTAGGGTTTGAGAGGAGATGGTGCTGGTGAAGATGTTGATGGATATTGACCCACTCTTGATGAGAGGATCGATGGTGATGACGATGGCGGTGATTACCCCCTCCCGGAGGGATGTTTCCCCGACAGAACAGCTCCGTTGGAGCCCTAGATTGGTCCTACCCAGGTGCTGCCTCGAGACGGCGACGCTTCGTCCCAAAAGCTTCCTTATGATTTTATTCAAAGCAAAAGACACCATATAGCATAAGATGAACGTCGGGGGCCTGCCAGGTGGCCCACGAGGCAGGGGGTGCGCCTAGGGGGTAGGGCGTGCCCTCCACCGTCATGGCTGGTGGATGGCCCCCCTCTGGTGCTTTATTCGCCCAATATTTTTAATATATTCCAAAGCTGACTTTCGTGGAGTTTCCGGACTTTTGGAGTTGTGCAGAATAGGTCTCTAATATTTGCTCCTTTTCTAGCGCAGAATTCCAGCTGTCGGCATTCTCCCTCTTCGTGTAAACCTTATAAAATAAGAGAGAAATAGCATAAGTATTGTGACATAATGTGTAGTAACAGCCCATAATGCAATAAATATTGATATAAAAGCATGATGCAAAATGGACGTATCAACTCCCCGAAGCTTAGACCTCGCTTGTCCTCAAGCGAAAGCCGATATCGGAAAATATGTCCACATGTTTAGAGACAGAGGTGTCGATAAAATAAAATATGGACATGAGGGCATCATGATCATTCTTAGAACAACAACATATATATTGTCATATGATTTCTTATGCTAAAGTAACAATCTATTCACAATGTAAAGTATGAATCAGAAACTTCCTTGAAAACTAACAAACTATGATCTCAGTCATTGAAGCAATTGCAATTTATCATAACATCGAAAAGAGTCAATATAAGAGCATTTCAGCAAGTCCACATACTCAACTATCATTTAGTCTTTCACAATTGCTAACACTCACGTAATACTTATGGGTATAAAGTTTCAATCGGACACAGAGAAAGATAGGGGCTTATAGTTTCGCCTCCCAACCTTTTACCTCAAGGGTAATGTCAACAGTAATTATTTATGAAAACCTACATCCAAGTGGATATATGTGTCAGGATCTTTCCAACACGTAGTTCTTGCCAAAGGATAAAGTGTAAAAAGGAAAGGTGAAGATCACCATGACTCTTGTATGAAGGTAGAAGGTAAAAATAAAAGATAGGCCCTTCGCAGAGGGAAGCAGAGGTTGTCATGCGCTTTTATGGTTGGATGCACAAAATCTTAATGCAAAAGAACGTCACTTTATATTGCCACTTGTGATAGGACCTTTATTATGCAGTCCGTCGCTTTTCTTTCTACCATATCACAAGCTCGTATAAAGCTTATATTATTCACACTAATAGACCATACATATTTAGAGA
Organism: Aegilops speltoides; assembly: GCA_021437245.1. Classification (NCBI taxonomy): domain Eukaryota; kingdom Viridiplantae; phylum Streptophyta; class Magnoliopsida; order Poales; family Poaceae; genus Aegilops; species Aegilops speltoides. Next base: position 394,431,881 of record CM038146.1, on the reverse strand, counting down.
TCAATTTTTAGTGCTTGCACCGATGACAACTTACTTGAAGGATCTTACTCAATCCATAGGTAGATATGGTGGACTCTCATGGCAAAACTGGTTTTAGGGATGTTTGGAAGCACAAGTAGTATCTCTACTTGGTGCAAAGTATTTGGCTAGCATGAGGGGGAAAGGCAAGCTCAACATGTTGGATGATCCATGACAATATAGCTTTTCGGATGTAAGAACACATAACCCATTACGTTGTCTTCCTTGTCCAACATCAATTTTTTAGCATGTCATATTTTAATGAGTGCTCATAATCATAAAAGATGTCCAAGATAGTATATTTATATGTGAAAACCTCTCTTTCTTTATTACTTCCTATTAATTGCAATGATGACTAAAACTATGTTTGTCAACTCTCAATAACTTTTATTCATCATACTCTTTATATGTGAAGTCCTTACTCTCCATAAGATCAATATGATCTTTTTATTTCTTTTTATTCTTTCTTTTATTCCCTCAAGATCATAGCAAGATAGCAAAGCCCTCAACTCAAAACTACTCTTTATTATATAACTCACAGACTCGGTTACATAGATAGAGATCAAAACAAAACTCAAAGCTAGATCATACTAAAACTTTATTTTACTAGATCAAGATATAAATAAACGGATCGAACAAAGAAAACGGTAAAGATAGAAGTGTGATGGTGATACCATACTGGGGCACCTCCCCCAAGCTTGGCAGTTGCCAAGGGGAGTGCCCATACCCATGTATTTATGTCTCTTACTTCGGAGGTTGTGATGATGGAGTTGTTGATGATGTAGGCTTGTCGTCCATCTTCCAAGGCATAGGCTCACCATCATAAAAGAATGAACGAGTCTCCGGGATCCACAAATCTGCAGCCAAACTCATCCTCTTGAATCTATATTCATACTCACAGTTTTGGTTTTGCAGGTCATAGATCTAGGCTTGGAGGTGCTCAATTTTCTCATGAAGCTTGAAGATAGCCTCCCCGATGTTCTTGGCATCTAGCTTGTGGTTGTTGGTGAACTCTGCGATCATCATGTGATTGGCATTGAGTCCGCGTTCCACCATCCCTTGGCACTTGAAAACTTGTTGCTCCATTGCTTCGAGTCTTGTCTCCACGCTTCTGGTCCTCTTCGGTCCCTCAACATCGCGGATGTGCATCACCCCCTCACGCATCTCAATGGTTTGAGGGTGTTGCAACACCTCCGAGAGGTAAGGGTTGATGACCTTCTCGAAAAACTTGTCCCTGGGGGCACTTGGAGATGTCATGGTGATCTAGATCTGTCAGAAAAATAGCTCGAAACAAAAACAAAGGATTTTGTCATGGTACGATGGTCAAAACCTTTGGGAGATTATATAATGAATTTTTACCGACCAAAAGAAGTATCGTGCAAGAAAATGAAGTCTGGAGGGCACACGAGGTAGCCACGATGCAAGGGGCGGGCCCTCCACCCTCGTGAATGCCTCGTGTCTCTTTCGGACTACTTTTAATTTTCCTATTTTTTTAAATATTCCAAAACAGAGGAAAATTGCCATTTAAGCAGTTTGGGAGTCGGTTTACTTATCATACCACATACCTATTCCTTTTCGGAGTCTGAAACGTTCTGGAAAGTGTCCCTTATGTACTCCTCCGGGGTTACGGTGTAGATAACATTGGTTTCAACATTTATGGGATTACATGATATATAATGTTTGATTCTTTGACCGTTTACCACCTTCGGATTTGTGCCTTCGGCGTTGTTGATTTTGATAGCACCGGAACGATAGATCTCCTCGATAATGTAAGGACCTTCCCATTTAGAGGGGAGCTTTCCTGCAAAAAATCTTAAATGAGAGTTGTATAGCAAAACATAATCTCCTACATTAAACTCACGCTTTTGTATCCTTTTGTAATGCCATCTTTTAACTTTTTCTTTAAACAATTTGGCGTTCTCATAGGCCTGGGTTCTCCATTCATCAAGTGAGCTAATGTCAAATAGCCTCTTCTCATCGGCAAGTTTGAAATCATAATTGAGCTCTTTAATGGCCCAATATGCTGTATGTTCTAGTTCAAGAGGTAAGTGACATGCTTTTCCATAAACCATTCTATACGGAGACATACCCATAGGATTTTTATATGCAGTTCTATACGCCCATAATGCATCATCAAGTTTCTTGGACCAATTCTTTCTAGATATATTAACAGTCTTTTGCAAAATCAATTTAATCTCTCTGTTACTCAATTCTACTTGACCACTAGACTGAGGGTGGTATGGAGATGCAATTGTATGATTAACATCATACTTAGCAAGCATTTTACGAAAAGCACCATGAATAAAATGTGAACCGCCGTCAGTCATTAAATATCTAGGGACTCTAAACCCCGGAAAAATAACTTCTTTAAGCATCTTAATAGAAGTGTTATGATCAGCACTACTAGTTGGAATAGCTTCTACCCACTTAGTAACGTAATCAACAACAACTAAAATATGTGTATACACATTAGAGGAAGGAAAAGGTCCCATATAATCATAGCCCCAAACATCAAATGGTTCAATAACAAGTGAATAGTTCATAGGCATTTCATGACGTCTACTAATATTACCAATTCTTTGATATTCATCGCAATACAAGGCAAACTTACGGGCATCTTTGAAAGGAGTAGGCAAATAAAAACCGGATTGCAGTACCTTATGTGCAGTTCTATCTCCAGCGTGGTGTCCTCCGTAAGCCTCGGAGTGACACTTGTGTAGAATCTATTCCTGTTCATGCTCAGGTACGCAACGTCTAATAACACCATCTACTCCTTCTTTATAAAGGTGTGGGTCATCCCAAAAGTAATGTCTTAAATCATAGAAAAACTTTTTCTTTTTCTGGTATGTGAAACTAGGTGGTATAAATTTAGCAACAATGTAATTAGCATAATCAGCACACCATGGAGCAGTACAAGAAGCATTTATGACAGCTAATTGTTCATTAGGAAAGCTATCATCAATAGGTAGTGGGTCATCAAGAACATTTTCTAACCTAGACAAGTTGTTTGCAACGGGGTTCTCAGCTCCCTTTCTATCAATAATATGCAAATCAAATTCTTGTAGCAAGAGAACCCATCTAATTAGTCTAGGTTTAGCATCTTTCTTTTCCATAAGATATTTAATAGCAGCATGATCAGTGTGAATAGTTACTTTGGAATCAACAATATAAGGTATGAACTTATCAGAAGCAAATACAACTGCTGAGAACTCTTTTTCGGTAGTAGCATAGTTTCTCTGGGCACTATCTAGAGTTTTACTAGCATATTGGATAACATTTAATTTCTTATCGACTCTTTGTCCTAGGACAGCACCAACAGCATAATCACTAGCATCACACATAATTTCAAAGGGTAAATTCCAATCAGGTGGCTGAACAATAGGTGCAGAAATCAAGGCCATCTTAAGTATTTCAAATGCTTCTACACAATCATCATCAAAAACAAAAGGAACATCTTTCTGCAAGAGATTAGTGAGAGGCCTAGAATTTTTAGAGAAGTCTTTAATAAACCTCCTATAGAAACCAGCATGACCAAGAAAACTTCTTATACCTTTGATATCTTTAGGACATGACATCTTTTCAATAGCATCTACTTTACCTTTATCAACTTCATACCTCTTTCAAAAATTTTATGCCCCAAGACAATACCTTCATTAACCATAAAGTGGCATTTCTCCCAATTCAAGACAATATTAGTTTCTTCACATCTCTGCAAAACTGGATCAAGGTTTCTTAAGCAATCATCAAAAGACGTTCCATAAATGGAGAAATCATCCATGAAAACCTCAACAATCTTTTCACAAAAGTCGGAGAATATAGCAGTCATACATCTTTGAAAGGTAGCAGGTGCATTGCATAAACCAAAAGGCATACGTCTATAAGCAAAGGTACCGGAAGGGCAAGTAAAAGTGGTCTTTTCCTGATCCTATTTTGACACAGGTATTTGAGAGAAACGAGAATAACCATCTAGAAAGCAAAAATGGGTATGTTTGGATAGTCTTTCTAGTATTTGATCAATAAAAGGTAGAGGGTAATGATCTTTTCTAGTAGCTTTATTTAATTTACGGAAATCAATGACCATTCTATAACCTGTAACAATTCTTTGTGGGATCAATTCATCCTTATCATTGGCAACAACAGTAATACCTCCCTTCTTAGGGACGCAATGGACATGACTTACCCACTGACTATCAGCGACAGGATAAATTATACCTGCCTCCAGAAGCTTTAGTATTTCATTTCTTACCACTTCTTTCATCTTAGGATTCAACCGTCGTTGGTGATCAACAACTGGTTTAGCATCTTTCTCCAATTTTATTTTGTGGTGGCATAGAGTGGGACTAATGCCCTTAAGGTCATCAAGAGTATATCCAATAGCAGCACGGTGCTTCTTCAGAGTTTTCAATAATTTCTCTTCTTCATGCTCTGAAAGGTTAGCACTAATAATAACAAGATACTAGACCACGATGGCGCGTGTTACCGCACCCGTCTATTACCCATATAATAAGGGTTGGAAGAGTACACATTCATAATGACTAAACAATTTTGTTCTCTATAAATATGTAATGGTAAAAATATGAAAATAAAATACAAACTGAGGTCATTTTTCTCTTTGAAGCACAATAAGGAACTAAACCTTCTGGATTAATAAAACATCTCTAAATAATTCTTTAACTCAAGTCAGCTAATTGCCGAGGAACACAATTAACACAAATTACTTTAGCCAACTCACGATTAAAGGCTTACATGATACGTAATTTTCAGATCTTTGAACAATATTTTTGCAGTTTCGTATGGTCGTTTAAGGTCACATGTTATCCTGATATTTAAAATATATGATCCAAAACCACAAATTTAATTCTTCATGTGAATTTCCTTACACCAAAAACGTTCTACCTCCATGTTGTCGGATTTAATAGAAGACGGTTACATCCCACCAAGTGTCTGTCGATAAGCCATGTCTTAGGCCATGAGCTTACACAATCTGAGCATCCGGACAAAATCTAGTTGTTTCACATTTGAAGGAGCTATACAAGAAACCTTTAACATCTCGTGGATGCTCTAGCATAATTGTAGAGACGATTTCATTAAAGAGGCATCTTGAGCTCAACAAACCCGGTGAGGCACGCTCCACGAATCCTTTTAAGTTTTTGTTGTATGTACAGAACCTTGGGAAAAGTTAGGCGCCAAGGCGTTTATGGTCATCCTTGTCCAGCTCGAAATGAACTGAAACTAACATCACACAAGACCACCTATATATGTAATCGTTCGGTTCAATAAATGTTCTCTAATGCAACCCCGTCGACTCAATTCAAAATATTATACATAGATGCGATGGGAGAAATTCCTCTTGTTTGAATTACAAAATTTTGGCTGAAACCTCTGTATTTTTATTCTAGTATACATGGGATCAGGCATCTGATTTACCTCCAGAACATGCTGCAAAAATGGTGAGTGAAGATGCATACTTACTACTGCCTTATATGATTTTAAGAACATGCTTGGCTTTTTTATCTTTGCTTTGGCGAGCCAATTATCTTATCTCCTTCAATTCCCTAAAAACAATATGGCACACTAATCATGTCCCAATAAGTGGTCCGAGATGAAACATCATGCATGTTACGAACGGGCATTACCCTATGAAGATCACAAAGTGCTTACAGAAAGTGTTGAGCGTCACAATCATTTGAAAACGCTAAGTGCTATATATGCTTGCACACACATGCGCATGCACTGCATTTTAACATCATCTTGATGACAACGCGGAAGTTTAGAGGGAAGGGAGCGCCTATTGCCACAACAATACATGATCAGACCAAAATCTCGGACCAAATCAATGTTCCTTTTCAAGTACTCTTCATTCAACAAAAGATTATTTACCAAGCTTTTGAGAGAATATTGGTTCATGGCCAATCTGGGTATGGATCCAATCCATGAGGTACATGACTTTATTGTGGCATGGATACTTCATATATGCTTGTATGTATGTACGTGCTTCAATACTTATTCAAATTCAATATGCAATGCTGGAATTCACCATGCATGCCATATAATGAAAGGGATACGTTTAGTTAGAGATTTGGAAGAATGTCGATTCCTTGTCCAAAAAGATAAACAGAAGAAGTTGCTCCATATGCCATCGTTATACGAAGCTATGCCTACCTCAGATTCCTAGAACAGCCCCCTTGACAGAATAATCCATCATGATACAAAAATTCTGAAACAGGATAAAGATTAGTGATGGATCAAAACAATAACGTCCAACTGTAGGCACCCTGTGCAGCAGGATGAGCACACATAGTAAGATGACACCGATAATAACCTGACAGTTAGCCATTGAGCGGCAAGGGACAACCCAGCCCATTGGAAATGACCTCGAATCTGTCAACTCGTAGCACCTTCTATTCAGTTGGGAGTAAAGAGAACATCATCAATAAGAGAAATTCTGAAATTTGATGGAGGAAGAACTGGGGGAAGATGGAACAGAGAAGATGAGGTATGGAACAGAAAAGATGAGGTACCAACCTGCCAAAGTAAGGAGGAGGTGGGAGGAACAACAGGATTGTCGAGACTATATGAATGCCAGTGGAGTAACTGACCTGGGCACATCGATTGCCATTAAGTTAGTAGAAACGGACTCCGGCAAGTGGGTAAATCAATTGCCATTAAGGTCCGTATCAATGAGGATTTCTATTGCTGATGACTGAATTGCCAGACCACTGTTCGCTGTCCCATCACTGCCCCACGGCGTCACGAGGAGATCCTCTCGCTCCCATCGCAAGAACCTAACATGGCCTCTCCTGCCCGGCGAGGCGTAGGTCGCTCGCCTCGTATAGATTAGTTCGCCCACCCGCGAGATCGACGACTGCGAACAACCTTTTTTCCCCTTGCGAAGAGCCGCTGCCGAACACACGGGATGGGAGGATGTGTTCTGATTTTTTTAGTAACCCGTGTTCTGATATAAGTTTTTTCTTATTGTTTCGTCGACTGCCTGGTCGGTCCGCGCAGAAAAGTTCGCCAACATGCGAGCGACGTGCGGCTGCGAAATATGCGCAATTTTTCTGTTGGTCGTTTTCACATCTAAGGGCCAGCAGGCCCAAGTAATGGCAGACCATTCATTTTGTTATGGGAGCAGCGGCCCATGCCGTTAGCGATCTGTGGTTACCAACGAACAGTCACAAATTGATCCAACGGCCAAAAATTCCTAAACTCGTACATCTGATGGCCAGAAGCCTTGATGGCTTGAGAGGGCTGAGAGAGTGCTCGGTTTTAATGTATCTAAATATCTTCTTTTCATCAAGATAAGCATATTTAAGAGTATCATGTAATTGTTTAAGCTCAAACACAAGATCACCCTTGGGTGGAGGAGGATCCCCTACGATTTCAACAGGTAAGTTGTGTTTCAAAATAGGTCCCTGGTTAAAGAATACTTCATCTAATTCCCTTCTTTCATTCATAAACATATCATTTTCATGGTTGAGCAAATATTGTTCTAAAGGATCATTTGGGGGCATGACAATAGAAGCAAGACCAATAATTTCATCTTTACTAGGCAATTCTTTATCATGGGGTTGTCTATGAAATTTAGCAAAATTAAAATCATGAGACATATCCCCTAAACCAGCAATAACAATATCCATTTCGCAGTCTATCTTAGCATTAACAGTATTCAAGAAGGGTCTACCAAATATAATGGGACAAAAGTCATCTTGTGGGGAACCAAGAACAAGAAAATCTGTAGGATATTTATTTTTCCCACACAAGACTTAAACATCACTAACAATCCCAATTGGTGAAATAGTGTCTCTATTGGCAAGCTTAATAGTAACATCAATACCTCCTATTTTAGCAGGTGCAATATCATGCATAATTTCTTGGGATAATTAGATTTATGCCCCTAGTTGTGTCCCACTCGTCTATTTTACCCCTAATTCCCAAAAGTCACCGGTTCTGTCCAAGTCACTTTTCTCCTCTTATGCTTTTGCCCTTTGACTGTTTGACCGTCAGTTTGAAAACTTCATAACTAATTCATACTAAATCAAAAAAATGCAAATAAGATACCAAAATGTTCAGAAAAACATCACCTATATGTCAGTGTCATTTGCATTCATGAAAAAAGTGTTGGAAAGTGCACATTCGAGTTTTAGCTCTTTTGATACCACCATGAATAGTAAACTCTAATAAAATTCAAAAAAATTCAAGAAAATATGGTGGCAAAGAACAACAAATGTTCTAAGTGCTTACCAAGTTTCATTAGGGAACAACATTCGTGGAAGTCGTGGCAAAAAAATCTATTTTGGAGTGCTGATTTTTTTCTGCCGCGGCACCCACGAATGTTATTCCCTGATAAAATTTGGCAGGCACTTAAAACATTTGTCATTCTTTGCCACCAAATTTTTTTTGAATTTTTTTGAACTTTTTTAGATTTTACTATTCATGGTGGTAGCATAATAGCTAAAACTTGGATGGGCACTTTCCAACACTTTTTTCATGAATGCAAATGACACTCACATATAGGTGGTGTTTTTATGAACATTTTGGTATCTTATTTGCATTTTTCTGATTTAGTATGAATTAGTTATGAATTTTTCAAACTGACGGTCAAACGATCAAAGGGCAAAAGCATAAGAGGAGCAAAGTGACTTGGACAGAACCGCTGACTTTTGGGAATTAGGGGTAATGAAGATGAGTGGGACACAACTAGGGGCATAAATCTAATTATCCCTAATTTCTTTGTATAATGAGGTATTGCACTCACACTAGCACCCATATCACATAAACCATGATAACAATGATCTCCTATTTTAACAGAAACAACAGGCATGCCAACAACAGGTCTATGTTTATTTTTAGTATCGGGTCTAGCAATTCTAGTAGCTTCATCGCAGAAATAAATAACATGCCCATCAATATTATCGACCAAGAGATCTTTAACCATATCAATACTAGGTTCAACCTTAATTTGTTAAGGGGGTGTAGGTGTTCTAGTATAACTCTTACGGACCACAGTTGAAGCTTTAGCATGATCCTTTATTCTAACAGGGAAAGGTGGTTTCTCAATATAAGCAGTGGGAACAATAGGATCAACACTATAAGTAATAGTTTTTTCTTCAACTTTAATAGGTTCTACTACTTTCGCTTCAATGGGAGGATGATATTTAAAACACTTCTCCTTAGGGAGATCAACATGAGTAGCAAATGATTCACAGAAAGAAGCTACTATCTCAGAGTCAAATCCATATTTAGTGCTAAATTGACGAAAAGCATCAGTATCATAAAAGATTAACACAATGAAACTTAGGGGTTATACCTGACTCCTTACCTTCGTCGAGTTCCCAATCTTCGGATTTGCATTTAATTCTTTCCAATAAATCCCATTTGAATTCAATAGTCTTCATCATAAAAGAACCAGTACAAGAAGTATCGAGCATGGAGCGATCATTATGAGAAAGCCGAGCATAAATTTTTTGAATAATAATTTCTCTTGATAGCTCATGATTGGGACATGAATATAACATTGACTTAATCCTCCCCCAAGCTTGAGCGATACTTTCTCCTTCACGAGGCCAAAAATTATTTATATATATAATTACGATCACGATGAACCTGATGCATAGGATAAAATTTCTGATGAAATTCCAATTTCAATCGGTTGTAGTTCCATGATCCAATATCATCACATAGCCTATACCATGTCAATGCCTTTCCCTTCAAAGATAAAGGGAAGACATTCTTATTGACAACATCCTCGGGAATACCTGCAAGCTTAAATAACCCACAAACTTCATCCACATAGATTAGGTGCATATCGGGATGTAATGTTCCATCTCCTGTATAAGGATTAGCTAGCAGTTTTTCTATCATACCCAAAGGAATTTCAAAGTAAATGTTTTCAGTAGGTTCAGTAGGTTGAGAAGCAACTCTTTGCACTTCTGTTCGGGGTGAAGATACCCCGAACAAGCCCCTCAAAGGATTATTTTCCATAGTAACAAGTGACAGTAAATTTTAGCACACTATATAAATGTTTACTTCCCAAATTCCACCTACCAGAGGCGCTTCACTCCCCGGCAACGGCGCTAGAAAAGAGTCTTCATGACCCACAAGTATAGGAAATCTACCGTAGTCCTTTCGATAAGTAAGAGTGTTCTCACCCAATGAGGAGCAGAAGGAAATGACAAGCGGTTTTCAGTAAGGTATTCTCTACAAGCACTGAAATTATTGGTAACAGATAGTTTTATGATAAGGTAATTCGTAATGGGTAACAAGTAACAAAGGTAAACAAGGTGCAGCAAGGTGGCCCAATCTTTTTTGTAGAAAAGGACAAGCATGGACAAACTCTTATATAAAGCAAAGCGCTCCCGAGGACACATGGAAATTATCGTCAAGCTAGTTTTCATCATGATCATGTGATTCGTGTTCGTTACTTTGATAATTTGATATGTGGGAGGACCAGTGCTTGGGTACTGCCTTTCCTTGGACAAGCATCCCACTTATGATTAATCCCTCTTGCAAGCATCCACAACTATGAAAGAAGAATTAAGGTAAACCAAACCATAGCATGAAACATATGGATCCAAATCAGCCCCTTACGAAGCAACACATAAACTAGGGTTTAAGCTTCTATCACTCTATCAACCCATCATCTACTTATTACTTCCCAATGCCTTCCCCTAGGACCAAATCATGGTGAAGTGTCATGTAGTCAACGTTCACATAACACCACTAGAGGATAGACAACATACATATCATCAAAACATCGAACGAATACCAAATTCACATGACTACTTATAACAAGACTTCTCCCATGTCCTTGGGTACAAACATAACTACTCAAAAATCATATTCACGTTCATAATCAAAGGGGTATTGAATAGCATTAAGGATCTGAACATATGATCTTCCACCGAATAAACCAACTAGCATCAGCTACAAGGAGTAACCAACACTACTAGCAACCCACAGGTACCAATCTGAGGTTTTGAGACAAAGATCGGATATAAGAGATGAACTAGGGTTTGAGAGGAGATGGTGCTGGTGAAGATGTTCATGGATATGGACCCCCTCTCGATGAGAGGATCGATGGTGATGATGATGGCAGTGATTTCCCCCTCCCGGAGGGATGTTTCCCCGGCAGAACAGCTCCGCCGGAGCCCTAGATTGGTCCTGCCTAGGTTCCGCCTCGAGGCAATGGCGCCATTCCAAAGCTTCCTTATGATTTTTTCCAGGGCAAAAGACACCATATAGCAGAAGATGGACGTCGGGGGCCTGCCAGGTGGCTCACGAGGCACGGGGGCGCGTCCAGGGGGTAGGGCGCGCTCTCCACCCTCGTGACTGGTGGGTGGCCCCCCTTTGGTGCTTTCTTCGCCCAATATTTTTAATATATTCCAAAACTGACTTCCATGGAGTTTCATGACTTTTGGAGTTGTGCAGAATAGGTCTCTAATATTTGCTCCTTTTCCAGCGCAGAATTCCAGTTGTCGGCATTTTCCCTCTTCGTGTAAACCTTATAGAATAAGAGAGAAAGGGCATAAGTATTGTGACATAATGTGTAGTAACAGCCCATAATGCAATAAATATTGATATAAAAGCATGATGCAAAATGGATGTATCAGGATCGCGTTAGAACAGAAACTTGCGGCGGCGGAAAAAGTGTTTCGGGTGGCTCTCTGATGTATTGGGAACATTTGGGAATTTATAGAGGTGGAATTAGGTCAAGAGGTTCCATGAGGGGCCCACAAGCCTGTAAGGCACCCCCCTGGGGCACGCCTTCTGGGCTTGTCACTTCCTCGTGACTCCCCATGTCTTCTCCCAAACCTTCATGGGTCCCTTTTGGTCCGGAAAAAATTAATCCAAAGTTCTTTCTCTATTTGGACTCTATTTGATATTGACTTTCTGAAAGTCAAAAACAAGCAAAAAAACAACAACTCGAAATGGGCACTAGGTTAATACGTTAGTCCCAAAAAATGATGTAAAATTGCATACAGAACATCGAAGATTGATACTATAATAGCATGGAATAATAAAAAATTGTATATACGTTGGAGACATACCAGAACTACAATTAAAGTCAAGATTAAAGATTAGGAATGCAATGCTTTGTCTGATCTATGAGCTAGCGTCTCTACTATACCACAACATTTATGTAATGTTCTAGGCCTCGCCGATATGGATGATTGTTCTCTCAACTTGCATTTAGTTGATTCAACAATTAAGAAACCATTGTGTAGGATTAATGTGTTGGAAATATGCCCTAGAGGCAATAATAAAAGTATTATTATATTTCCTTGTTCATGGTAATTGTCTTTTATTCATGCTATAACTGTATTATCCGGAAATCGTAATACACGTGTGAGTACATAGACCACAATATGTCCCTAGTGAGCCTCTAGTTGACTAGCTCGTTGTGATCAACAGATAGTCATGGTTTCCTAGCTATGGACATTGGATGTCGTTGATAACGGGATCACATCATTAGGAGAATGATGTGATGGACAAGACCCAATCCTAAGCATAGCACAAAGATCGTGTAGTTCGTTTGCTAGAGCTTTTCCAATGTCAAGTATCTCTTCCTTAGACCATGAGATCGTGTAACTCCCGGATACCGTAGGAGTGCTTTGGGTGTATCAAGCGTCACAACGAATCGGGTGACTATAAAGGTGCATTACAGGTATCTCCGAAAGTGTCTTTTGGGTTGACACGGTCGAGACTGGGATTTGTCACTCCGTGTAAACGGAGAGGTATCTCTGGGCCCACTCGGTAGGACATCATCATAATGTGCACAGTGTGACCAAGGGGTTGATCACGGGATGATGTGTTATGGAACGAGTAAAAAGACTTGCCGGTAACGAGATTGAACCAGGTATCGGTATACCGACGATCGAATCTCGGGCAAGTAAAATACCGCTAGACAAAGGGAATTCTATACGGGATCGACTGAGTCCTTGACATCGTGGTTCATCCGATGAGATCATCGTGGAACATGTGGGAGCCAACATGGGTATCCAGATCCCGCTGTTGGTTATTGACCGGAGAACGTCTCGGTCATGTCTACATGTCTCCCGAACCCGTAGGGTCTACACACTTAAGGTTCGATGGCGCTAGGGTTATAAAGGAAGCTTGTATGTGGTTACGAATGTTGTTGGTCCGGATGAGATCCCGGACGTCACGAGGAGTTCGGAATGGTCCGGAGGTAAAGATTTATATATGGGAAGTCTGTTTTGGTCACCGAAAAGTTTGGGTTTTATCGATAACGTCTGGGACCACCGGAGGGTCCTGGGTCCACTCAAGTGGGGCCACTGGCCCAGAGGGCTGCATGGGCCAAGTGTGAGAGGACCAGCCCCAAGTGGGCTGGTGCGCCCTCCCACCAAGGCCCAAGGCGCCTAGGGTTTGGGGAGGGGGCGCCCCACCTTGCTTGGGGGGCAAGTTTGCCCCTCTCCACCCCTTGGCTGCCTCCCTAGATGGGATCTAGGGCTGGCCGCCGCCCCCTAGGGTGGAAACCTAGGTGGGGGCGTAGCCCCCTCTCCCCCTATATATATTGGAGGCATAGGAGCAGCCCAACACATGAGTTTCTTCTCCTGTTGGCACAGCCATACCTCTCTCCCTTCTCCTCATATCTCGCGGTGCTTGGCGAAGCCCTGCTGGACTACCACGCTCCTCCATCACCACCACGCCATTGTGCTGCTGCTGGATGGAGTCTTCCTCAACCTCTCCCTCTCTCCTTGCTGGATCAAGGCGTGGGAGGCGTCCACCGGCTGTACGTGTGTTGAACGCGGAGGTGCCGTCCGTTCGGCACTAGGATCTCCGGTGATTTGGATCACGACGAGTACGACTCCTTCAACCCCGTTCTCTTGAGCGCTTCCACTTAGCGATCTACAAGGGTATGTAGATGCACTCTCCTTCTCCTCGTTGCTGGTTTCTCCATAGATAGATCTTGGTGACACGTAGGAAAATTTTGAATTTCTGCTACGTTCCCCAACAGTGGCATCATGAGCTAGGTCTATTATGTAGATTCTTTGCACGAGTAGAACACAAAGTACTTGTGGGCGTTGATTTTGTTCAATATGCTTACCGTTACTAGTCCAATCTTGTTTCGACGGTATTGTGGGATGAAGCGGCCGGACCGACCTTACGTACTCTTCGTGAGACGAGTTCCACCGATTGACATGCACTTGGTGCATAAGGTGGCTAGCGGTGCCGCCTCTCCACTTTAGTCGGAACGGATTCGATGAAAAGGGTCCTTATGAAGGGTAAATAGCAATTGGCATATCACGTTGTGGTTTTGCGTGGGTAAGAAACGTTCTTGCTAGAAACCCATAGCAGCCACGTAAAACATGCAACAACAATTAGAGGACGTCTAACTTGTTTTTGCAGGTATGCTATGTGATGTGATATGGCCAAGAAGAATGTGATGAATGATGTGTGATGTATGAGATTGATCATGTTCTTGTAATAGGAATCACGACTTGCATGTCGATGAGTATGACAACCGCAGGAGCCATAGGAGTTGTCTTGATTTATTGTATGACCTACGTGTCATTGAACAACGCCATGTAATTACTTTACTTTATTGCTAACGGTAGCCATAGTAGTAGAAGTAATAGTTGGCGAGACAACTTCATGAAGACACGATGATGGAGATCATGATGATGGAGATCATGGTGTCATGCGGTGACGATGATGATCATGGAGCCCGAAGATGGAGATCAAAGGAGCAAAATGATATTGGCCATATCATGTCACTATTTGATTGCATGTGATGTTTATCATGTTTATGCATCTTGTTTACTTAGGACGACGGTAGTAAATAAGATGATCCTTACAAAATTTCAAGAAGTGTTCTCCTCTAGCGTGCACCGTTGCTACGGTTTCGTCGCTTCTAAGCACCACGTGATGATCGGGTGTGATGGATTCTTACGTTCACATACAACGGGTGTAAGACAGTTTTACACAAATAAAACACTTAGGGTTAACTTGACGAGCCTAGCATGTACAGACATGGCCTCGGAACACGGAGACCGAAAGGTCGAGCATGAGTCGTATAGTAGATACGATCAACATGAAGATGTTCATCGATGATGACGAGTCCGTCTCACGTGATGATCGGACACGGCCTAGTTGACTTGGATCATGTAATCACTTAGATGACTAGAGGGATGTCTATCTGAGTGGGAGTTCATAAGATGAACTTAATTATCCTGAACATAGTCAAAAGATCTTTGTAAATTATGTCGTAAGCTCGCGCTTTAGTTCCACTGTTTAGATATGTTCCTAGAGAAAATATAGTTGAAAGTTGACATGGCGATTATGCGGACGATAGAAAGCTCATGTCCTTAATGCACCTCGATGTCTTTGAACCCCAAACGTCATTTGTGGATGTTGCGAACATCAAACATACACGTTTTGATAACTACGTGATATTTCAGTTAAAAGGTTTAGAGTTGAGGCACCAAAGACGTTTTCGAAACGTCGCGGAACATATGAGATGTTTCGAGGGCTGAAATTGGGATTTCAGGCTCGTGCCCACGTCAAGAGGTATAAGACCTCCGACGATTTTCTTAGCCTGCAAACTAACGGAGAAAAGCTCAATCATTGAGCTTGTGCTCAGATTGTCTGAGTACAACAATCACTTGAATCGAGTGGGAGTTGATCTTCCAGATAAGATAGTGATGTTTCTCCAAAGTCATTGCCACCAAGCAGTTAGAGCTTCGTGATGAACTATAACATATCGAGGATAGATATGATGATCCTTGAGGTATTCGCGATGTTTGACACATGCGAAAGTAGAAATAAAGAAGGAGCATCAATTGTTGATGGTTAGTGAAACCACTAGTCTCAAGAAGGGCAAGGGAAAGAAGGGATACTTCATGAAATGGCAAATCAGCTGCTGCTCTAGTGAAGAAACCCAAGGTTGAACCCAAACCGAGACTAAGTGCTTCGTAATAAGGGGAACAACCACGGAGCAGGATTACCCTAGATACTTGGTAGATGAGAAGGTGGCAAGGTCGATAGAAGTATATTGGATATACATTATGTTAATGTGTACTTTACTAGTACTCCTAGTAGCATCAGGGTATTGGATACCGGTTAGGTTGCTAAGTGTTAGTAACTCAAAATAAAAGCTACGGAATATACAGAGACTAGCTAAAGGTGAGCTGACGATATATGTTGGAAGTGTTTCCAAGGTTGATGTGATCAAGCATCGCACGCTCCCTCTACCATCAAGATTTGGTGTTTGCGTTGAGCATAGACATGATTGGATTATGTCTATCGCAATACGGTTATTCATTTAAGGAGAATAATGGTTACTCTATTTATTTGAATAATACCTTCAATGGTCTTGCACCTAAAGGAATGGTTTATTGAATCTCGATCGTAGTGATACACATTTTCATGCCAAAAGATATAAGATAGTAATGATAGTACCACTTACTTGTGGCAATCGCCATGTAAGTCATATTGGTGTAAAAGCATGAAGAAGCTCCATGTTGATGGATCTTTGGACTCACTCGTTTTGAAAAGTTTGAGACATGCGAACCATGTCTATTGGTGTATCGCATGAAGAAACTCCATGCAGATGGATCGTTTGGACTCACTTGATTTTGAATCACTTGAGATATGCAAATCATACCACATGAGCAAGATGACTAAAAGCCTTGTTTTTCAAAAAATGGAACAAGATAGCAACTTGTTGGAAGTAACACATTTTGATGTGTGCAGTCCAATGAGTGTTGAGGCATCAAATGAATATCGTTATGTTCTTACTTCACGATGATTCGAGTAGATGTAGAGTATATTTACTTGATGAAACACAAGTCTGAATTATTGAATGGTTCAAGTAATTTCAGAGTGAAGTTGAAGATCATCGTGACAAGAGGATGAAATGTCTATGATATGACCATAGAGATGAGTATCTGAGTTCTGAGCTTTGGCATAATTAAGACATTGTGGAAATTGTTTCACAATTAATGCCGCCTGGAACACCATAGTTTGATGGTGTGTCCGAACATCATAGTTGCACCCTATTGGATGTGGTGCGTACCATGATGTCTCTTATCGAATTACCACTATCGTTTATGGGTTAGGCATTAGAGACAACCACATTCACTTTAAATAGGGCACCACGTAATTCCGTTGAGATGACACCGTATGAACTATGGTTTAGAGAAACCTAAGCTGTCATTTCTTAAAGGTTTGGGGCTGCGACGCTTATGTGAAAAAGTTTCAGGTTGATAAGCTCGAACCCAAAGCGGATAAAATGCATCTTCATAGGACACCCAGAACAGTTGGGTATACCTCCTAATTCAGATCCGAAAGCAATAGGGATTGTTTCTTGAATCGGGTCCTTTTTCGAGGAAAAGTTTGTCACGAAAAGTTGAGTGGGAGGATGGTCGAGACTTGATATGGTTATTGAACCGTCACTACAACTAGTGTGTAGCAGGGCACAGGAAGTTGTTCCTGTGGCACCTACACCAATTGAAGTAGAAGCTTATGGTAGTGATCATGAAACTTCAGATCAAGTCACTACCGTACCTCGTAGGGTGACAAGGATGCGTCTTCGCTTGAGTGGTACAAGAATCCTGTCTTGAAGGTCATGTTGCTGACAACAATGAACCTCGAGCTATGGAGAAGCGATGGTGGGCCCATATTCCGACAAATGGTTAGAAGCCATGAAATCCGAGATAGGATCCATGTATCAGAACAAAGCATGGACTTTGGTGGACTTGCTCGATGATCGGCAAGCCGTTGAGATAAATGGATCTTTAAGAAGAAGACGGACGTGGACGGCAATGTCACCGTCTATGAAGCTCGACTTGTAGCGAAGAGTTTTTCACAAGTTCACGGAGTTGACTACGATGAGATTTTCTCATCTGTAGCGATGCTTAAGTCCGTCGGAATCATGTTAGCATTAGCTGCATTTATGAAATCTGGCGGATGGATGTCAAAACGAGTTTCCTTACCGGTGTTCGTAAGGAAAGGTTGTATGTGATACAATCGAAAAGTTTTTGTCGATCCTAAGGATGCTAAAAGGTATCTTGGCTCCAATGATTCTTCTAAGGACCGGAGTAAGCATCTCGGAGTTGGAATATGTACTTTGATAAGATGATCAAAGATTTTGGGTTTATACAAAAGTTTATGAGAAACTTGTATTTCCAAAGAAGTGAGTGGGAGCACTATAGAATTTCGATGAGTATATGTTATTGACATATTGTTGATCGAAATGATGTGGAATTTCCGAAAGCATATAGGGTTATTTGAAAAGTGTTTTTCAATGGAAAACCTGGATTAGGCTACTTGAACAATAAGCATCAAGATCTATAAGATAGATCAAAATGCTTAATAGTACATTCAAATGAGCACGTATTTTGACATGATCTTGAAGGTGTTCAAGATGGATCGGTCAAGAAGGAGTTCTTGCTGAGTTGAAAGGTATGAAGTTAAGACTTAAAGCTCGACCACAATGAAAAAAGAGAGAAAGGATTTAGGTCGTCCCTATGTTTCGTACATAGGCTCAGAGTATGCTATCTTTGTGTACCACACCGAAGTGTGCCTTGCCATGAGTCAGTCAAGGGGTACAAGAATGATCCCGGAATGGATCATTGGACAGCAGTCAAAATTGTCCTTGGAGTAAATAAGGACATGTTTCTCGATTATGGAGGTGATAAAGAGTTCGGCGTAAAGGGTTACGTCGATGAAAGCTTTAACACCTATCCGAGTGACTCTGAGTAGCAAACCGGATACGTATAGTGGAGAAACCATTTGGAATAGCTCCAAGTGGAGCGTGGAAGCAGCATTTACAATATGACCTAGAAATTTGCAAAGCACACACGGATCTGAAAGGTTCAGACCCGTTGACTAAAACCTTTCTCACAAGCAAAACATGATCAAACCCCAGAACTCATTTGATGATGTCGGTCACATGGCGATGTGACCTGTGAGTGTTAATCACATGGCGATGTGAACTAGATTATTGACTCTAGTGCAAGTGGGAGACTGTTGGAAATATGCCCTAGAGGCAATAATAAAAGTATTATTATATTTCCTTGTTCATGATAATTGTCTTTTATTCATGCCATAACTGTATTATCCGGAAATCGTAATACACGTGTGAATACATAGACCACAATATGTCCCTAGTGAGCCTCTAGTTGACTAGCTCGTTGTGATCAACAGATAGTCATGGTTTCTGACTATGGACATTGGATGTCGTTGATAACGGGATCACATCATTAGGAGAATGATGTGATGGACAAGACCCAATCCTAAGCATAGCACAAAGATCGTGTAGTTCGTTTGCTAGAGCTTTTCCAATGTCAAGTATCTCTTCCTTAGACCATGAGATCGTGTAACTCCGGATACCGTAGGAGTGCTTTGGGTGTATCAAACGTCACAACGAATCGGGTGACTATAAAGGTGCATTACGGTATCTCCGAAAGTGTCTTTTGGGTTGACACGGATCGAGACTGGGATTTGTCACTCCGTGTAAACGGAGAGGTATCTCTGGGCCCACTCGATAGGACATCATCATAATGTGCACAGTGTGACCAAGGGGTTGATCACGGGATGATGTGTTACGCAACGAGTAAAAAGACTTGCCGGTAACGAGATTGAACCAGGTATCGGTATACCGACGATCGAATCTCGGGCAAGTAAAATACCGCTAGACAAAGGGAATTGTATACGGTATCGACTGAGTCCTTGACATCGTGGTTCATCCGATGAGATCATCGTGGAACATGTGGGAGCCAACATGGGTATCCAGATCCCGTTGTTGGTTATTGACCGGAGAACGTCTCGGTCATGTCTACATGTCTCCGAACCCGTAGGGTCTACACACTTAAGGTTCGATGGCGCTAGGGTTATAAAGGAAGCTTGTATGTGGTTACCGAATGTTGTTGAGTCCGGATGAGATCCGGACGTCACGAGGAGTTCGGAATGGTCCGGAGGTAAAGATTTATATATGGGAAGTCTGTTTTGGTCACCAAAAAGTTTGGGTTTTATCGATAACGTCATCGACCACCGAGAGGTCCCGGGTTCACTCAAGTGGGGCCACCGCCCCAGAGGGCTGCATGGGCCAAGTGTGAGAGGGGACCAGCCCCAAGTGGGCTGGTGCGCCCTCCCACCAAGGCCCAAGGCGCCTAGGGTTTGGGGAGGGGGCGCCCCACCTTGCTTGGGGGGCAAGTTTCCCCCTCTCCACCCCTTGGCCGCCTCCCTAGATGGGATCTAGGGCTGGCCGCCACCTCCTAGGGTGGAAACCTAGGTGGGGGCACAACCCCCTCTCCCCCTATATATATTGGAGGCATAGGAGCAGCCCAACACATGAGTTTCTTCTCCTGTTGGCGCAGCCATACCTCTCTCCCTTCTCCTCATATCTCGCGGTGCTTGGCGAAGCCTCCTTGGACTACCACGCCCTCCATCACCACCACGCCGTTGTGCTGCTGCTGGATGGAGTCTTCCTCAACCTCTCCTTCTCTCCTTGCTGGATCAAGGTGTGGGAGACGTCATCGGGCTGTACGTGTGTTGAACGCGGAGGTGCCGTCCGTTCGGCACTAGGATCTCCGGTGATTTGGATCACGACGAGTACGACTCCTTCAACCCCGTTCTCTTGAACGCTTCCGCTTAGCGATCTACAAGGGTATGTAGATGCACTCTCCTTCCCCTCGTTGCTGGTTTCTCCATAGATAGATCTTGGTGACACGTAGGAAAATTTTGAATTTCTGCTACGTTCCCCAACATAATGATGTTCTCATACTTGCCAATAGAAATTATGTAGTTGTGCGTTTCATTGTGATTGATGTTGAATGTAATCTATCTTGTCCTATAATACTTGGTAGACCATTTTTTGAACCATAGGTGCAGTTATTGATATGAATGAAGAAAATATAAGGTTCCAATTTCCATTGAAGAAAGGTGTGGAAAATTCCCAAGTAAGAGAATTAGATCGCCATATGAATCTATTATTAGAGCCACCTATGAAATTACTTTGAAGGATGACAATACTTGAAACTATGTATTATGTGTAGCTAACGACCTTAAACAATAGTTATCTTTATTATCATTTTTATTTTTTGTTCATGTGCCAATATGATTATTGCTACTGTAATGATTGTGTTTTAATATTTTAATTGGTGTTTCTGCCAAGTAAAGCCTTTGGGATGATTTAGATGATAGTTGAATTGATTCTATGCAAAAAATTATAACAATACCTAAGTTAATGGTTTACAGATTATACTAATGAATCTCACGAGTTTGTCTTGAGTTTTGTGTGATGAAGTTTTCAAGTTTAGGGTGAGATCACGATGGATGAAGGAATAGGGAGTGGCAAGACCCTAAGCTTTGGCATGCACCAGGCACCCCAAGGTAATATTCAAGGAAGACCCAAGCATCAAAGCTTAGGGATGCCCCGGATGACATCCCCTCTTTCGTATCCAATCGTTCGGTATGTTATTTGGAGCTATATTTTTATTCATCACATGATATGTGTTTTCTCATAGCGTCTTGTGATATAGTTTATTTTGTTTGCTTGTTTGCCACAATCATTGTTTGCTGGACACACCTTCTAATAGAGACACGTGTTCATCATAGTTTGTTAGAATGCTCCTTATGCTTCACTTATATCTTTTGAGTTAAGCTAGTTGCTCATGTGCTTCACTTGTATCCTAAGACCACGGCGGTAGTTATATTTATAAAGTCAATTGCACTCTCATGCTTCACTTATACCTTTTTGAAAGTTAAATAGGAAGTGGTAATTTGCACGAGCTATATGTTTAGTCTAAAAATGATAGGTATACAAGAGTGGTATAATAAAACTTTCATGTAGATCACTAAATATGAATGTGTGATTTAAATGATATTGATGTCGTAATATGAAAGAGTATTAGTTCATAATTATTGGTTTGTAGAGATATCGATAATAAAGCTTGTTATGTACTACTCATTTAAGTGTTAGTCATGGCATAACCAGGATGTTCGAGCATATTTATTTGAAATCATTTGTGTTCACTACTACATGATGGTCCTAATACAACACATATATCAGAGACCCTTCGACCAAACTGTGTGCATTGCGTGAATCGCAAACGGTATCATAATAAAACCATCACCAATAAAACAAAATGTGCGCGATGGCGGAGACATCAAGAAAAATTCAGACTAGACTCACGTGTCTGATACATGGCATACAGTTGATCCATATGAACTATTTACGATAAGCCAAAACAACAGAAACAATCAGCCAAATCAAGGTGTGTGCGATAGATGCCATATAGTTCACTCGGATGAACTGTTTGCGATGAGCCAAAACAACATAAAAGGTCAGCTAGATCAAGGTGTGTGCAATAGACGGCATACAGGTCACTCAGATGAACTGTTTGCGATTAGCCAAAACAACAAAAATGGTCAGACAGATCAAGGCATGTGTGATAGACGACATATAGGTGACATGAATGAACTGTTTGCGATTAGCCAAAACAACAAAAATGGTCAACCCGATCAAGGCGCCAGCGATAGACGGGCACACATTCTAAATAAAAGAATCGTGCATGACGGTAATAACGAGGGCGCATGGTTGATGGAACAAGTCGTGCTGATACATCTCCAATGTAACTATAATTTATGATGTATTCATGTTATTATTTTATCATTCTTGGATGTTTTACAATCATTTTATAGCAACTTTATATCATTTTTGGGGACTAACCTATTGACCCAGTGCCCAGTGCCAGTTGTTGTTTTTTGCTTGTTTTTTACATAGCAGGAAATCAATACCAAACGGAGTCCAAACGCAACGAAACTCCACGGAGACTTTTTATGGACCAGAAGGAACCTAATGGGCCTGAGCTGCACCTGGGGGGCGCCCCGAGGGGAGCACAACCCACCAGGGCGCGCTAGGGCCCCCTGGCGCGCCCAGGTGGGTTGTGCCCACCTCGATGGCCTGCCGCACCCCTTCATTACCCTATAAATTCACAAATATTCCGAAACCCATGCGGGTTAACCTAGATCAGAAGTTCCGCTGCTGCAAGGTCTTTGTATCCGCGAAAACTAATCTAGACCCTATTCCGGCACCCTGCCGGAGGGGGAATCATCTCCGGTGGCC
The DNA here is from genome assembly GCA_021437245.1 of Aegilops speltoides. Lineage (NCBI taxonomy): Eukaryota > Viridiplantae > Streptophyta > Magnoliopsida > Poales > Poaceae > Aegilops > Aegilops speltoides. Next base: position 394,408,771 of record CM038146.1, on the reverse strand, counting down.
ATCTTCATCATCCTGGTGGCCACCACGATGAGGAGGGAGTAGTCCACCCTCGGGGTTGAGGGTTTGTACCAGTAGCTATGTGTTTGATCTCTCTCTCTCTCTCGTGATCTATATCATGGGCTTTGTTACTTTAGTCGGATCATATGATGTTTCTCCCCTCTATACTCTTGTTATGATTAATTGAATCTTTACCCTTCCAAGTTTTGTCTTGTCGGATTGAATATTCAGAGATGAGAACACATGATCTATGTCTTGCAATATGAATACTGAGGTGACAATGAGGTATCTTATTGATTCACTTGATATGTGTTATGGCATTCAACTCGTGGATTCCCGCGGTGATATTAGGGTAATCTATGCATAGGGGTTGATGCATGTTTTTCTCCAATGGAAACTTTGGGATCTCTTTATAGTTCTTTGTGTGGATTGAGTATTATGAACATGAATTTGCTTTGGTGTTATTCTAGTACGAACTCTAGGATAGATCAAACAGAAAAAATAGCTTTGTGTTAATTTAGTACAAACTCTTGAATAGATCGAACGGAAAGAATAGCTTTGAGGTGGTTTCATGACTTATAAACAATTCCTATCTTTTATTCTCCGCTAATAGGAACTCAGGAGTGAATCTTTATTGCACTTTGAGGGATAATCATATGATCCAACTATGTTAGCATTGTTGAGAGGTTGCACTAGCGAAAGTACGGACCCTAGGCCTCATTTTTAAGCCTTGCAACACCATTTTTGTGCCTGTTTACTATTTGCCACCTTGCTGTTTTTATTTATTCAGATTTTAAAAATATATTTCTACCATCCATATTACACTTTTATCACCATCTCTTTGCTGAACTAGTGCACCTATACAATTTGCCATTGTGTTGGGTCTGTTGGGGACACAAGAGATTTCTTGTATTTGGTTGCAGGGTTGTTTGAGAGAGACCATCTTCATCCTACACATCTCACGGATTGATAAACTTAGGTCATCCACTTGAGGGGAAATTTCTACTGTCCTACAAAACTCTGCGCTTGGAGGCCCAACACGTGTCTACAAGAATAAAGTTGCATAGTAGCATCAAGCTCGTTTCTAGCGTCGTTGCCTAGGAGGTGAGTGCTTGAAGGTATATCTTTAGATCTTGCAATTGAATCTTTTAGTTTCTTGTTTTATCACTAGTTTGGTTTATAACAAAACTACATAAAAATGGAATTAAGGTTGCATCATGTTATTGATCATCTTTATAATATCTTTCTTGAAAATGATGGTTCGGAAAATTGTGATCAATTGATAGAAGAAGAATTTAATAAAATTATTGGCATCAATTATGAGCATGATGGCAAGGTTGTTAGTATGAATTCTTTAAATATCCATGATGTTAATGATATGCAAAGCTACGAGCTTGGGGATGCTATGTTTGATGAAGATGATACTTTCACTCCCCCAAGTTTTGATGAGCAAGTTTGTTATGATGAAAGCAGCCTCCTATCTTTGATGATTATGGTGATGAAATGTATGCTATAAGGAATAATGATAACCATGAAACTTGTCATCATGATTTTAATTTTCACTCTCATGATAGTTATTTTGTTGAGTTTGCTCCCAGTACTATGAATGATAATAAGTTTGCTTGCGTGGAGAGTAATAAAGTTTCTATGCTTGTGGATCATGAAAAGAATGCTTTATGTGATAGTTATATTGTTGAATTCATTCATGATGCCACTGGAAATTATTATGAGGGAGGAACATATGCTTGTAGGAATTGCAATAATATCAAGTTTTCTCTCTATGTGTTGAAAGTTTTGAAGTATTTCTTGTTTTGCCTTCCTATGCTAGTTGATTCTTGTCCCATAAATTGTTTGCTCACAAAATCCCTATGCATGGGAAGTGTGTTAGACTTAAATGTGCTTGCCATGTGATTCATGATGCTCTTGTTATGTTTCAATTCTTATCTTTTATGCGAGTATCATTGAACTCATCATGCCTAGCTAAAAGGCATTAAAGAAAAGCGCTTGTTGGGAGACAACCCAACACTTTTACCTACTGTTTTTGTATGTTCACATGATTAGGCTACTGTAGTAATCATTTTTTTATTGTTTTTGTTTCAATAAAGTGCCAAGTAAAGCCTTTGGGATCATGTTGGGTGATAGTTGATTTGATCTTGCTGAAAATCATAAACTCTTGCGCTCACAAAAATAGCTATAATTTTTAATAGAATAGTGCTTTTGAGTTGATTCTTTTTTTAGAAGATTAATATAAAAATTTCTCACGTGGTACAAATTTTTTCATAATTTTTGGAATATCAGAAGTACGGTTTGAGTACATATTACTACAGACTGTTCTATTTTTGACAGATTCTGTTTTCAATGCATAGTTTGCTTGTTTCCTTGTTTCTGTGGCTTATATTGCTCAATATAAATTATAGAAATGATATTCTAAAGTAGGCATTGTGTGGAAACAATTATGAATCTTGTCTTTGATAGTACCAAAAGTGAAATGGTTTGCTCTTTATCATACTAACCTATCTCACAAGGTTCCGTTAAGTTTTGTGTGATTGAAGTTTTCAAGTTTTGGGTGAGATGTCGATATGAGGAGAATAAGGAGTGACAAGACCCTAAGCTTGGGGATGCCCAAGGCACCGCCAAGGTAATATTCAAGGAAGATCCAAGCAACTAAGCTTGGGGATGCCCCGGAAGGCATCCCCTCTTTCGTCTCCAACATTATCGGTAATCCCACTTGGAGCTATGTTTTCATTCTTCACATGATATGTGTTTTGTTTGGAGCGTCAATTTATTTTGTTAGGATTTGCTTGCTTTTATTTAGAATAATGTTTTGCATCTTTTATTTCAATAAAAGTGCCAATGATAGCCTTTGCCATGCTTATTTTGCAAGTATACTTGTTGCTGTTTGAAAACAGAAAGTTTATCGATGTTGCAAAATTTCCCTAGAAAACTCAAAATATGATAAATTGTTGAAACTTTTTTAAAAATAAGCTCTGATAAATTTTATACAGTTTAGTATTTTTCTCATAATTTTTGGAGTTAGGGAAGTATGATGAATCTTGCATTCTTTACAGACTATACGGTTTTGGTAGATTGTTGTTATGTTTGCATTGTTTGCATATGTTTGCTTGTTTAATGATTCTATTTGAGGATAGGAGAATTAAATATGCAGAGCCATTTAGTATGCAATGTTGAATAATAATTTTAGTGATTTGCTACAGTAGAGAATGATAAGGTTTTGCACTGATTTATACTAACTTATCTCACGAGTTCTTGTTGAGTTTTGTGGGGATGAAGCTTTTGAGATTTAGGGAAACCCTGATATGAGAGCAATTAAGGAGACACAAAAGCTCAAGCTTGGTATGACCAAGGCATCCCAAGTTAATATTCCAAGAAGTCTCAAGCATCTAAGCTTGGGGATGCCCCGGTAGGCATCCCACCTTTCTTCCTCAATAATTATCGGTTAGTATCGGTTGAGCCTAAGTTTTTGCTTCTTCACATGAGTTGTGCTACTCTTGAAATGTCACTTTATTTTCATTTTGCTTTCTATTTTCATAAAATACTTAGATCTGAAAGTTTTCGAATAAGAGAGAGTCCTCAAATAGCTACCTATTTACTTACTACTCGCATGATCTTCACTTATATCTTTTTGGAGTAGTTTGTCATTTACTCTTGTGCTTCACTTATATCCTATGAGTAAATTGTTGAATAAATTGAATGTCATGAAGTTGAAATTATAGCATGCCTAGTGGTAGCTTCACATTGGGTTCAGAATATGAAATCTTTTGAGGCTTGACAATCACAATATTGGTTATACAAGCAATTCACGAATAATTAGTATAAGGAAGAGAACTTTCACATGCAAATACACTATCATGGAAATATTTTGTGATTCTAAGCCCCCATCAAAATATTATATGCCAAAATTGTTGACGTTGGACAAGGAAGAAAACGTAATGATTTATGTTTGCTCATATTCACATAGAAGGTATGTTGTCATAGATCCTTCAACATGTGGTGCTTGCGCCCCACCTTTGCTAGCCAAAAATTCCGCACCAAGTAGAGATACTACTTGTGCATCCAAAAACCCTTAAACCCAAATCTTATTTTCAAGAGTCCACCATACCTACCTAAGGATTGAGCAAGATCCTTCAAGTAAGTTGTCATCGGTGCAATAAGGCAATAAAAATTGCTTCTAAAAGTGTTAGATCATTTAGTGTAAGAGAAAATTGAGTGTTGTATGAACTTATGATGGCAAAGCAATAAAAGCGACGGGCTGCATAATAAAGGTTGCTGTCATAAGGGGCAATATAATGTGACGTTCTTTTGCGCTAAGGGGTTGAGCATACAAACAAATAAGCGCATGGCAACCTGTGCTTCCCTCTGCGAAGGGCCTATCTTTTACTTTTCAGTATTTACTTTTATGCAAAGAGTCGAAGTTTTTTTCTCTATTCCTTTTTATTTTTCTCTTTTGGTAAACATCATGTGGTGAGGAAAGATCTAGGCACATATATCCAGTTGAATATGGGTGGCATGAGTTATTATTGTTGACATCAACCTTGAGGTGAATACATTGGGAGGCAAAACAATAAGCCCCTATCTTTCTCTGTGTCCGATTGAAACGTTTTGCTCATGTGTACGCAGTGAGTGTTAGCAATCATAGAAGACTATATGATGGTTGAGTATGTGGAGCTCTTACTTAGACTCTGTTGAATAAATTGAATTGCAATTGCTTGGTGACTGAGAACATAGGTTGTTGAGTTTCAAGAGAATTCATTGTTTGAACCTTAACATGTGAATTGATTGCTACTATAACATGAGAAGTTTTATAAGGAAAAAATGTTGTTATGATGATAGGAAAAGTGATTGAAATTGTCATTGATCAAACTTATGAACTTTGCTAGCATTCACACTTCATAAATTATTTCTTTTATCATTTACCTACTCGAGGACGAGTAGGAATTAAGCTTGGGGATACTGATACGTCTCCAACGTATCTATAATTTATGAAGTATTCCTGCTGTTATTTTATAATTCTTGGATGTTTTACAATCATTTTATAGCAACTTTGTATCATTTTTTGGGACTAACCTATTGACCCAGTGCCAGTTGCTGTTTTTTTCTTGTTTTTTACATCACAAGAAATCAATACCAAATGGAGTCCAAACGCAAGGAAACTCCACAGGGGTGCCCCGAGGGGGGCACAACCCACCAGGGCGCGCCAGGGCACCTTGGCGCTCCCAGGTGGGTTGTGCCCACCTTGGTGGCCTCCCGCACCCCCTCTTTACCCTATAAATTCACAAATATTCAGAAATCCATGGGGGTTAACCTAGATCAGAAGTTTCGCCGCCGCAAGGTCTCTGTATCCGCGAAAACCAATCTAGACCCCGTTTCGGCACCCTGTCGGAGGGGGGAATCATCTCTGGTGGCCATCTTCATCATCCCGGTGGCCACCACGATGAGGAGGGAGTAGTCCACCCTCGGGGCTGAGGGTTTGTACCAATAGCTATGTGTTTGATCTCTTTCTCTCTCTCTCGTGATCTATATCATGGGATTTGTTAATATAGTTGGATCATATGATGTTTCTCCCCTCTAAACTCTTGTTATGATGAATTGAATCTTTACCCTTCAAAGTTTTGTCTTGTCGGATTGAATATTCACATATGAGAACACATGATATATGTCTTGCAATATGAATATTTGAGGTGACAATGAGGTATATTATTGATTCACTTGATATGTGTTATGGCATTCAACTCACGGATTCCCGCAGTGATATTGGGGTAATCTATGCATAGGGGTTGATGCACGTTTTTCTCCGACGGAAACTTTGGGGGTCTCTTTGTAGTTCTTTGTGTGGATTGAGTATATGAATATGAATTTTCTTTGGTGTTATTCTAGTATGAACTCTAGGATGGATCGAATGGAAAAAATAGCTTTGAGTTATTTTAGTACGAACTCTTGAATAGATCAAACGGAAAGAATAGCTTTGAGGTGGTTTCGTGACCTACAAACAATTCCTATCTTTCGTTCTCCGCTAATAGGAACTCGGGAGTGATTCTTTATTGCACTTTGAGGGATAATCATATGATCCAACTATGTTAGCATTGTTGAGAGGTTGCACTAGCGAAAGTACAAACCCTAGGCCTCATTTTAAGCATTGCAACGCCGTTTTTGTGCCCGTTTACTATTTGATACCTTGCTGTTTTTATTTATTCAGATTATAAAAATATATTTCTACCATCCATATCACACTCTTATCACCATCTCTTCGCCGAACTAGTGCACCTATACAATTTGCCATTGTATTGGGTGTGTTGGGGACACAAGAGATTTCTTGTATTTTGTTGCAGGGCCGTTCGAGAGAGACCATCTTCATCCTACACCTCTCACGGATTGATAAACCTTAGGTCATCCACTTGAGGGAAAATTGCTACTGTCCTATAGAACTCTGCGCTTGGAGGCCCAACACGTGTCTACAAGAATAAAGTTGCATAGTGGACATCATGTGCTGACATCGCCGATTGCAGTCCATACTATGGTGCATATGCCACGTACACATCTGAGAACGCGTGCCCACATTATGCCATCTGGGAATCGTGTCACACTTTGAAACTGGAACCGTCAATAAATTTTGAGCTTTTTTCCCATCACATTCCAAATTACCATGCTATACTTAATTGCAATCATGTTCACACCAATCAAAACCTAAATGTTTTCCCACTTAGCAGCTTATTACTAGGTTATAAATACTACTTACTGAAAATGACTACACATTCCTCCTCAATTCCTCATCAACATACAAACAAGTCTTTCTTCGTCGTTCCTTGCGTATGCGGCCCATAGGAGGAGTTCTCGGTCAGGAAATGACTAGGGTGTGGCGAGCATGGAAGTCGAAGCAACAGAGATGTCCCGCCTCACTGTGATAGCAGCCGAGAGGTCCCGACGCACCGCCGAAGCGGCAAAGAGGTCCCACCACACCATCGAAGTAGCAGAGTGGTCTGACCATGCCGCAGAAGCAGCACAGATGTCCCATCATGCTGCGGAAGTAGCAGAGAGGTCCTGCCGCATAAGCGCATTCGCGACGACATGCACGCTGAGCTCAATATGCCTTTTTTCTCATAATATGCAAGGTCCACACAAAGAGGGAGATTTCCGACAGCTAGAAATCTGAACCTAAAAAAGCTACGTCAGGCCACCTATTCTGCACAACTTCAAATGAGATGAAACTTTCACAAGGAATTTTTATGGAATAAATAAGAAATAATGGAGCAAATAAGTACCGGAGGGGGCCACCTCGTGAGCACAAGACACCAGGGCGCACCAGGCCCCCCAGGCGCGCCTTGGTGGGTTGTGCTCAGCCCAGCCCACCTTCGGTGCCCATCTTCTGATATATAAGTCATTTTGACCTATAAAAAATTAGGATAGGACTTTCGGGACAAAGCGCCACCGTCTCGAGGTGGAACTTGGGCAGGAGCACTTTTTCCCTCTAGCGGAGCAATTCTATCGGGGGAACTTCCTCCCAGAGGGGGAAATCATCGTCATCATCATCACCAACAACTCTGCCATCTTGGGGAGGGCAATCTCCATCAACATCTTCAACTGCACCATCTCCTCTCAAACCCTAGTTCACCTCTTGTGTTCAATCTTTGTACCGGAACTATAGATTGGTGCTTGTGGGTGACTAGTAGTGTTGATTACATCTTGTAGTTGATTACTATATATATGGTTTATTTGGTGGAAGATTATATGTTCAGATACATTATCCTATTTAACACCCCTCTGATCTTGAGCATGATTATCATTTGTGAGTAGTTAGTTTTGTTCTTGAGGTCATGGGATAAATCTTGTTGCAAGTAATCATGTGAATTTATATGTGTTTGATATTTTGATGGTATGTATGTTGTGATTCCCTTAGTGGTGTCATGTGAACATCGACTACTTGACACCTCACCATATTTGGTCCTAAGGAAATGCATTGTGGAGTAGTTATTAGATGATGGGTAGCGAGAGTGACAGAATCTTAAACCCTAGTTTATGCGCTATTCCGTAAGGGACTGATTTGGATCCAAAAGTTTAATGCTATGGTTAGATTTATTCTTAATACTTTTCTCGTAGTTGCAGATGCTTGCGAGGGGGTTAATCATAAGTAGGAGGTTTGTTCAAGTAACAACAACATCTAAGAACCGGTCCACCCACATATCAAATTATCAAACTAGCGAACACAAATCAAACCAACATGATGAAAGTGACTAGAGGAAATTCCCGTGTGCCCTCAAGAACACTTTGCTTATCATAAGAGACCATTTTGGCCTGTCCTTTGCCTCAAAAGGATTGGGCTACCTTGCTGCACTTTTGTTACCATTATTGTTACTTGCTCGTTACAAACTATCTTGCTATCAAACTACTTGTTACTTATAATTCCAGTGCTTGCAGGCATTACCTTCCTGAAAACCGCTTGTCATTTCCTTCTGCTCCTCGTTGGGTTCGACACTCTTACTTATCAAAAGGACTACGATTGATCCCCTATACTTGTGGGTCATCAAATGATAAATCTCTGGTTGGGCAAAGTTGTAGGAGGATATCAATGCCTTGTTTGATAAGGCAACCGACGTCATTCGAGGACTAATTGATGACAAGGGGAAGCTGCGCACCCAGCGTGACCTGCCAAGGAAGAATATAGCCGACAGGGTGATGTAGCATGAGGAGACCACTGCCTTGTTGAACAAGACGACTGATGTCGCTTGAACTATGTTGGTATTTCCCCAAAGAGGAATGGATGATGCAGTAAAACTATGATAGGTATTTCCCTCAGTTATGAAACCAAGGTATCAATCCAGTAGGAGAACCAAGCAACACTATGTAAACGGTACCTACACACAAAGAATAAATACTTGCAACCCGAGGCGTAAGAGGGGTTGTCAATCCATCTTGTGTAAAAAGATAGATAGTTTTGTGGTACATTGGATAAATAGCTCTCGACAAAAACAAAAAAGTGTAGCAAGGTATTTTTGGGTTTTTAGTAATATAGATCTGAAATAAAAGATGCAAATGAAGGAAAAAGCAAATAGCAATACATATCTAAAAATATATGATGAGAAAGTAGACCTGTGGGCCGTAGATTTCACTAGTGGCTTCTGTCGAGAAAATAGCACATGGTGGGTAAACAAATTACCATTGGGCAATTGATAGAACATCTAATAATTATGATGATATCTAGGCAATGATCATTATATAGGCACCACGTCCAAGATTAGTAGACTGACTCCTGTCTGTATCTACTACTATTACTCCACACATCGATCGCTATCCAACATTCATCTAGTGTATTAAGTTCATGGAGAAACGGAGTAATGCAATAAGAACGATGGCATGATGTAGACGAGATATATTCTTGTAGGAATAGCCCCCATCTTGTTATCCTTAATAGCAACGATACATGCATGTCTTGCTTCCCCTTCTGTCACTAGGAAAGAACACCGCACGATCGAACCCATCACAAAGCACCTCTTCCCATGGCAAGAAAAATCTATCTAGTCGGCCTAACTAAACCAAAGATTCGAAGAAGAAATATGAGGCTATAATTAATCACGCATATATGAAATCAAAGAAACTCAAATAACTTTCATGGATATAGATTTGATCATAAACTCAAAGTTCACCGGATCCCAACAAACACACCATAAAAAAAGTTACATCAAATAGATCTCCAAGAGACGATTGTATTGGGAATCAAAAAGAGAGAAGAAGCCATCTAGCTACTACCTACGGGCCCGTAGTTCTATGATGAACAACTCACACATCATCAGAGAGGCACCAATGAGGATGATGAACCCCTCCGTGATGGTTTCTAGATTGGATCTCGTGGTTCTGGAACTTGCGGCGGCTGGAATTATATTTCGTCGCCCCCCTAGGGTTTCTGAATTTGAGGGGTATTTATAGAGCAAAGAGGTGGTCTGGGAGGCCACCGAGGTGGGCACAACCCACCAGGGCTCGCCTGGTCCCCCAGGCGTGCCCAGGTGGGTTGTGCCCCCCTTGGGGAACCCCTCTAGTACTTATTTGGCCCAAGTTGTTCCTTCTGGTCCATAAAAATTCTCCAAATTTTTTTGCTGCGTTTGGACTCCATTTGGTACTGATATTCTGTGGAGTAAAAAACAAGCAAAAAACAACAACTGGCACTGGGCACATGTCAATAGGTTAGTCCAAAAACTAATATAAAGTTGCTATAAAATGATTGTAAAACATCCAAGAATGATAATATAACAGCATGGAACAATAAAAAATTATAGATATGTTGGAGACGTATCAGCATCCCCAAGCTTAATTCTTGCTCGTCCTCGAGTAAGCAAATGATAAAAACAGAATTTTTGATGTGGAATGTTGCATATCATGTTCATCACATATTCTTTTCTTTTATAGCATGGACATATGGACTTTTATATGGTTCAAAGCAATAGTCTAGTTTTGACATGAAGATTTAAATACTCAAGCATATCAACAAGCAACCATGTCTTTCAAAATATCAGCACTAAAGCAAGTTATCCCTAGCCCATCATGCTCAATCATTGATCCTTTCATGAAACATACTCGCATATTAGCTACGTCCAATGCTCAAGTACGATCATAGTGCCCCTTAGTTGGTGCTTTACGAGAGAAGATGGAGACTCAAATATAAATAAAAATTGCATAAAGTAAATAAATAGGCCCTTCACAGAGGGAAGTAGGGATTTGTAGAGGTGCTAGAGCTCAAAGTTTAAATTGAGAGATAATTTTTTTGAGAGGCATACTTTTCCTGTGAACGAAAACGACCGAGTAATTCCCAACACTTTCCATGGTAGATATATCATAGGCGATTCCCAGACAGAAAATATAGTTTATTCTTTTTTCCACCATTCTTTCACAATCCATGGCTACCCGTATCCACGGGTGCCTTCCATACCAACACTTTCCAAGGAATTTATTATTAGACAACATAAAGTAAATTTCTTTTTCATTTCGGGACTAGGCATCCCTATTACCGCCGTACTCTCGTGCAATGACAAGTGAATAAACACTCATCTTGAGAATAACACATCTAGCATGGAAAATATTGGCCACCCCCTGCCGCTTCATGAGCGGTACGGGCACACAAAAAGGAAATTTATTTTGAAAATTAGAGATGGGGCATACAAATTTGCTTACAACGACATGGAAATACCGCATGTAGGTAGGTATGGTGGACTCATATGGCAAAACTGGGTTTAAGGGAGTTGGATGCACAAGTAGTATTTCTAGTACAAGTGGAGGCTAGCAAAAAGATTGAGAAGCAGACAACCAAGAAATGAAAAATCACATGAGCGAGCATTATGCATAACTAACACCGAATAATGCACCACAAGTAGGATGTAATTTCATTGCATGACTATTGACTTTCCTTTTTGCATACGGAATCACAAACCTTAACACCAATATTCTTACTAAAGCATAATTACTCACCAACATGACTCACATATCATTATCATCATATCTCAAAACTATTACAAGGAATCAAGTTTATTTTGTCTAATGATCTTCATGAAAGTTTTTTTTATATCCCTCTTGAATATCTATCACTTTGGGACTAGTTTCGGATGTTGCCATTGCTTTTGACAAGCTCAGACAAATCTAAGTGAAGAACATGAGCATAAAGATTTCATCTCTCAAAATAATATAAGTGAAGCATGAGAGAATTTCTTCAAAATTACTAACTCTCTAATAAGTCTAAGTGAAGCATGAGAGTATTTCTTCAAAAATATTAAATCACACCATACTCAAAGAGATATAAGTGAAGCACTAGAGCAATTCCATACCTAAAAAAATTAGGTGAAGCATAAAGAGAAATTCTAACAAATCATAGCATAATTTTGGCTCTCTCAAATAGGTGTGTCCAGCAAGGATACTTGTGATAAACTAAAAAGCAAAACAAACAAAGACTCATATAATACAAGACGCTCTAAGCAAAACTCATGCTATGTGACAAATAAAAATATAGCTCCAAGTAAAATATCGATGGTCGTTAGAAGAAAGAGGGGATGCCACTCGGGGCATCCCCAAGCTTAGTTGCTTGTTCATCCTTGAATATTATCTTGGGATGCCAATCACCCTCGATGAGCACAACTGATGAACTAACTTACAAGGTTAACATCAGAAGTGCTGACGAGGTATCACCCTCGGCACTCGATAGTAACCCAGTAGTGCCGTACAACAAAGGGGGTGATGTGTGGTGTCGGGTCCTGGACGTCGATCACGTTGATCGAGTCATCAAACATAAAGCAGGGCAACTAGGACAAGGTGGGGGTCACTGATGGATCTCTAACCAACCTATACTAAGCAGTTTAGAATAAGCAGGTAACAAAAACATGCTATGCATCATAATAGGATCATACAAAAGCGGTAGCAGGCCTAATGCAAGCAAGAGAGGGAAAGAAATGGGCGATGTCCGAATGAACAAGGGGGTGTTTGCTTGCCTGGTTGCTCTGCGGTAAAGGCAGGGTCGTTAGTGGTGTTGTCGATCTTCGGAGCTGCGTTGGTCTCGAGGACTACGTCGGTACCAGGATCTACCGAGAGAGAATAGGGGGAAGAAATAGATAAATACAAGCCAAACAAATGCAACACAGAGCATGCTATGCTAATGTGTAGTGTAGGGGTGCCTAAAAGTAAGCCTAAGTCATATTGGTTATTCTTGGATTAAAGTTGGATCAATTAATCGATAGATATGCACTATTCATCTAGCGGAAACAGGCTAAAAGTTGCGGGTTCACCTCCGTAGAGGGTCCCGACACGGAAATAGATGGCACGGTTTGATTCGTCTCGTCGTTCTAAGCAACTTTCATGTATAAAGTATTCCGATCCGAGTTATAGATTAGTTTATATGATTTATCGAAGTTTAAAATGATTTTCTGGAATTAACAGTTTCAAATTAAAACAAACAGAAATATTGCATCAGCATGACATCAGCAGTCAACCAAGCCAGTCCAGGTCAAACCTGACGGTTGGGTCCCACATGTCATACACAGTGGGCTAATAGAGTATTATATTTAACTAATTAGGATAATTAGCAAGTGGGCCCCATCTGTTAGTGACTAATCTAGTTAGCATATTAGTTTAAGTTTAATTAAGCATGGGGGTGAAGGAAATATGCCCTAGAGGCAATAATATAGTTATCATTTATTTCCTTATTTCATGATAAATGTTTATTATTCATGCTAGAATTGTATTAACCGAAAACTTAGTACATGTGTGAATACATAGACAAAACATAGTGTCCCTAGTATGCCTCTACTTGACTAGCTCGTTAATAGAAGATGGTTATGTTTCCTAAGCATAGACATGTGTTGTCATTTGATGAACGGGATCACATCATTAGGACAATGATGTGATGGACATGACCCATCCGTTAGCTTAGCATTATGATCGTTACAGTTTCATTGCTACTGCTTTCTTCATGACTTATACATGTTCCTCGGACTATGAGATTGTGCAAATCCCGAATATCGGAGGAACACCTTGTGTGCTATCAAATTTCACAATGTAAATGGGCGATTATAAAGATGCTCTACAGGTGTCTCCAAAGGTGTTTGTTGGGTTGGCATAGATCGAGATTAGGATTTGTCACTCCATGTTTCGGAGAGGTATCTCTGGGCCCTCTTGGTAATGCTCATCTCTATAAGCCTTGCAAGCATTGTAACTAATGCGTTAGTTGCAGGATGAAGCATTATGGAACGAGTAAAGAGACTTGCCAGTAACTAGATTGAACTAGGTATGATGATACCGACGGTCGAATCTCGGGCAAGTAACATACCGATGACAAAGGGAACAACGTATGTTGTTATGCGGTTTGACCGATAAAGATCTTCGTAGAATATGTAGGAGCCAATATGATCATCCAGGTTCCGCTATTGGTTATTAACCGGAGATGTGTCTCGGTCATGTCTACATAGTTCTCGAACCCGTAGGGTCTGCACGCTTAACGTTCGATGATGATTTGTATTATGAGTTATGTATTTTGATGACCAAAGTTTGTTTGGAGTCCCGGATGAGATCACGGACATGACGAGGATTCTCTAAATGGTTGAGATATAAAGATTCATATATTGGAAGGCTACATTCGGACACTGGAATGGTTCGGGTCGTTTCGGATAATTTTTGGAGTACGGGGGGGTTACCGAAACCCTCCCCGGGAAGTTATTGGGCCTCATGGGCCTAGTGGTGGAAGAGAGGAGGTATTCCAAGGAGTGGCGGGCGCCGCCCCTAGCCCAAACCGAATTGGACTAGGGTTTGGGGGGCAACCCCCCCTTTCCTTCTCTCCTCTCCTCCTTCCCTCCTTCTCCTACTAGGAATAGGAAAGAGGAGGGGAATCCTACTTGGACTGGGGAGTCCTAGTAGGATTCCCCATACCTGGCGCGTCCCCCTTGGGACGGCCACCTCTTCCCTCCCCTCCTTTATATACGTGGCCAGGGGCACCCCATAGACACACAAGTTGATCTTTTAGCCGTGTGCGGTGTCCCCCTCCACAGTTACACACCCCAATCATATCGTCATAGTGCTTAGGCGAAGCCCTGCGCCGGTAACTTCATCATCACCGTCGCCACGCCGTCGTGCTGACGAAACTCTCCCTTGGCCTCAACTGGATCAAGAGTACGAGGGACGTCATCGAGCTGAACGTGTGCTGAACACGGAGGTGCCGTACGTTCGGTACTAGGATCGATTGGATCACGAAGACGTTCGACTACATCAAGCGTGTTAACTAACGCTTCTGCTTTCGGTCTACGAGGTTACATGGACACACTCTCCCCTCTAGTTGCTATGCATCACCTAGATAGATCTTGTGTGATCATAGGAATTTTTTTGAAATTACCGCGTTCCCCAACAGTGGTATCAGAGCCAGGTCTATGCGTAGATGTTATATGCACGAGTAGAACACAAATACTTGTGGGCGATAATAGTCATACTGCTTACCACCAACGTCTTACTTTGATTCAGCGGTATTGTTCGATGAAGCGGCCCAGACCGACATTACATGACCGCGTTCATGAGACTGGTGCTACCGATGTGCTTTTGCACAAAGGTGGCTGGCGGGTGTCTATTTCTCAAACTTTAGTTGGATCGAGTTTGACTACGACCGGTCCTTGTTGGAGGTTAAAACAACACACTTGACGAAAGATCATTGTGGTTTGGATGCGTAGGTAAGAACGGTTCTTGCTAGAAGCCCGTAGCAGCCACCTAAAACTTGGAACAACAAAGTAGAGGACGTGTAACTTGTTTTTGCAGGGCTTGCTGTGATGTGATGTGGTCAAGGCATGATGTGTTATAAATTGTTGTATGAGATGACCATGTTTTGTAACAAAGTTATCGGCAACTGGTAGGAGCCATATGGTTGTCGCTTTATTGTATGCAATGCAATCGTCATGTAATTATTTTACTTTATCACTAAGCGGTAACGATAGTCGTAGTAACAATAGTTGGCGAGACGACAACAATGCTATGATGGAGATCAAGGTGTCGTGCCGGTGACGATGGAGATCAGGGCGATGCTTCGGTGATGGAGATCATGAGCACAAGATGATGATGGCCATATCATGTCACATATTTTTTGATTGCATGTGACGTTTATCTTTTATGCATCTTATTTTTCTTAGTACGACGGTAGCATTATAAGATGATCCCTTACTAAATTTCAAGGTACAAGTGTTCTCCCTGAGTATGCACCGTTGCTACAGTTCGTCGTGTCGAGACACCACGTGATGATCGGGTGTGATAAGCTCTACGTTCACATACAACGGGTGCAAGCCAGTTTTGCACACGCAAAATACTCGGGTTAAACTTGACGAGCCTAGCATATGCACATATGGCCTTGGAACACTGAGACGGAAAGGTCAAACGTGAATCATATAGTAGATATGATCAACATAGTGATGTTCACCATTGAAAACTACTCCATCTCACGTGATGATTGGACATGGTTTAGTTTATTTGGATCACGTGATCATTTAGATGACTAGAGGGATGTCTATCTAAGTGGGAGTTCTTAAGTAATATGATTAATTGAACTTTAATTTATCATGAACTTAGTCCTGGTAGTTATTATGCATGTCTATGTTATTGTAGATCAATGGCCCGTGCTACCGTTCCTTTGAATTTTAATGCGTTCCTAGACAAAGCTAAATTGAAAGATGATGGCAGCAACTACACAGACTGGGTCCATAACTTGAGGATTATCCTCATTGCTGCACAGAAGAATTATGTCCTAGAAGCACCGTTAGGTGTACCACCCACGCCAGCAACTGTAGACATTGTGAATGTCTGGCAGACGCGTGTTGATGACTACTTGATAGTTTAGTGTGCTATGCTCTACGGCTTAGAATCGGGACTTCAAAGACATTTTGAACATCATGGAGCATATGAGATGTTCCAAGAGTTGAAGTTGATATTTCAAGCAAATGCCCAAGTTGAGAGATTTGAAGTCTCCAACAAGTTCTATAGCTGCAAAATGGAGGAGAATAGTTCTGTTAGTGAACACATACTCAGAATGTCTGGGTACCATAACCACTTGACTCAGCTAGGAGTTAATCTTCCTGGTGATAGTGTCATTGATAGTGTTCTTCACTCACTGCCACCAAGCTATAAAGGCTTCGTGATGAACTATAATATGCAAGGGATGAACAAGACTATTCCTGAGCTCTTCGCGATGCTAAAGGCTGCGGAGGTAGAAACCAAGAAGGGGCATCAAGTGTTGATGGTCAGCAAGACCACTAGTTTCAAGAAGGATTAATTATCCTTTTGCCCTCATTGGTGTCCGTATGCTCAGTTTTGCCCTCAGATGCGAATTGTGCTCAGTTTTGCCCCTAGTCTGTGCGCACCGACTCGTTCCGTGAACTCTGCCGTCTCTGTCAGGTCAACGTTTTGACTCGGCCCTTACAGGTGGGACCAGGCAGCAGAGACAGCCAATTCTATTCAGACCATTGCATGCGTGGCTTGTGGGACCCAGCAGATAGCCGTTGAGCAGAGAGCCGTTGCGGGTGTGCTATATAAGCGGGCGACACATAGCAGCGGTGACCACGGCGATAGAGAGCACGGTGGTGACCACGGCGAGAGAGAGAGAGAGCGCGATGGTGGGAAGCTAGCTGTGGAGGGTGCGGCGGCATTGAGATCCCCTTCGGCTCCGAGCTCCATGTCTTCCTCATGCTCCCGCGCCACCTCGCAGATGCAGAGCCGGGCGCGTGTGGACATGCCTGACTATGTCTGTCCGTGGTGCCGGGCGGGCGTTGTTCGGAGGGTTCTCGCACACCAAGGAACCAGAATCGTCCATTCTACGTGTGCAGCGAGAATGGGGTAAGAATCGGGGCAATTGCACCATTTTCGTGGTCGGGATCTTTGAGCAATGGGTTGATCTGTTTGGTGTTCATGCAGGTGACATGCTTCTTTCTTTGGGTCGATTCTCTGGCCAAGACTCTGATGAATGAACTACAAGAAGAGCATGAAGAATGGTTGTGCATGCTGCCACGAATGGCCGTGGCTGCAGCACGAGCACCGGAAGAAGAGATGGAGGGCGAAGCACGCACTGACAGAGAGCTAGCTGTTGAGCTTAGGATGTTGAAGAAGAAGGTTAGGAAGCTTGAAGATTAAGCACTACCAATACCCATTTGCAAATACTTTTGGGCATTTGTAGGTATGGTAATCGCACTGGTTGTAATGTTGAAAATGTATGGACAGGCATGAATTATGGAGGAATTTGTAAGCTTGAAATTGTATGAGAAATTCACCTAGTTTAAATGTTGGTCAAAGTTGTTTAAATGTTGAAAAAAAAGAAGTGACCAACATTAAATATGTTGAAAAAAGGAGAAGAAATGAGGAATTCATAAACTTTTGATCAATGAAATGCAGCTCTCTGCTCTGCCATTCTGTCAACAAAAAAGGTTGCTCTTGGGCCAAATTCAGAGCATAGAGCCAAGTGCAGGCTAGACTAATGGGCCAACTGCATCCAATTAGGCCCATTCGGGGGTTCTCTTGCGTGTTTTTCATTTTACATTACGATTTAATTTAGGCAGTAAATCATAATCTTTGAAACTTTTGTGGAAGCTAATTGAATTATTCCAGAGCCAAACAATTAAGGTTAGAATTTTTTTGGAGTTGTTAAATATTTAATAGCAATTTAATTACTCCAATTCAAATACACCGTGACTTAAATCAAAGATCAAAATGTCATGGAAAATGTGCCTCAGCTCTGGTAGAGGTTTACACCTGGTGCCAAAATAAATGAACATTTTTTAAGGGCATTACATTGAGAAAAAAATAATTTGTCTAAAAAATGAAGGGTGGAAAATGCACAGAAAATTGGTGCGGCTAGGGACTCAAACCCAGGACCGCATGGGTTTGTGGCGTTTAGGGCTTCGCTGGTAACCGCTAGGACAGATGGAAAGACTTTGACATGGTTAGGGAAGGAAGGTATACATAGTGAGACCGTGAATGTTTGCACTGAAATTGTGGAGGGCTGGAAGGATGAAAACGTATGTTTGCACTGCCACATGATTTTGGTTAGAGTGGCACTTGGTTTAGGGTTAGAGTGGCACTTGGTTTAGGATTTAAAGGGAATAAATTTGCATGTTAGTCCATGACTTGTTTTATTTTGAATGAAAGAGAGGGCTTCTCACCCCCTCTGATTTTCATTAATGAAAACCACAAGTTCTCCAACTTCATGACTTGGTTTAGGGAAGAAATGATATGTTTGGGCACGGACATTTTTAACACACATAATAAACCCTAATAACTTAGATAAGATGCAACACACCGTACCCTTACATTAAGCAATAATAATAAGTTCACGGACACATGACGAAACATAACGCGACACGACACGACATAGAAAAGCAACAAAATAAAAACGAAACATGACGAGCTTGACTCCAGGCTTGAACATCTTCATCTTCACCTCCTTCTTCCACCTTGGTCGCGCGCCCCTTCAACACCGTCTTCAACTTCACACCTCCTCCTCCTCGTCATAGGGAAGGGAGTGCATCTGGCCTGGAGTGGGGAAGATGCTCTCGTAGTTGGTGTAGATGTTGTACACGGTGAAGAAGATGGCCTCGCAACCGCACCAAAAGACTTGGCCGAGGAGCTCGCGTGCGTCAAACGGGTTGGTGAAGGTGACCGTGAGCAATAGGAGGATGCCGCCGCAGTCATGAACCTCGTTGAGGGTGAACATCCTAGGCGAGCCCAGTGGGAGGTGGGCATAACCGACTCTGGGGAAGGCGCGGGTGAGTTCGACGAAACCCCTCCACCTTGAAATAGCCCACACATGGAGCTCCCTCTCCACGAGCACGCCCAGTGGGTAGTGCAACTCTGGCATGACAGGCGGACGGTTGAAGGTCGGCCTGTTGAACTGCATCTTCACTTGGTCTCGCTTGGGGAGGGCTCGGTCGCTTGGGTGTTTGAAGTCGGAGATAATGGATCGGATCTGGCTTGTGGGTGGGAGAGGAAGAGAGGCACCCCATTTATAGGCCTGTGGGTGGGAGAGGAAGAGAGAAAGGATGAGAATGGTGCGTGTGTGAATTCGGACGCATGTGTGTATCCGTTACGTTTTGCACTCTTTAATTTTTGCACGAAAACGATGCATGGAGCGCGTGCGTGCATCTGAATCACTGCATAGCTCATTGAATGTGCCCGTGCATCTGACTCGCTGCCCTGAACCACTGTCGTAATGCATGCATGGCCACCTAGCTCGCCTCGATAACCTAGCTCGCCTAGCGCGCCTCGCTCGCATGCATGCACGTCCGCCTCCCGCGCATGCAAACCCACGTCGCCGCCTCCCATGCATGCAAGGCCTGGAAAGGCTGAGACGGGCTATTTACTACGGTCTCAGGCCCAGACAACGAGACGGCCCAACGGTCCATCCAACGCGCCCGGTATTTGTTTAAAAAAACAATCTCCCAGCCAATCAGATTGCATCTCGCGGATCGCCCCCCTCCTCCCCGTAGATTCCTTCTAGAGGGGTTAGATCGACGACCCTTGATCGTCGCTAGGGTTAGATGGACGGTCCTTGTTTAGTGCTAGGATTAGCGGGGTTTGGGAGGGGTTTTGAGCGGTCAAAGCTATGTTTGACCGGATTTCAAATGAGCATAATAAATTAAATAAAAATTAGAAAAATAAAAAACCTGCACACATAGTCTTCTTATGTCATATACTAACGATTTAAGTCGATAAACAAGGTTTACATACATTTAAACGATAAGTTCATGTGTATTATGTGATATCTCGAGTATCTCAAACTCTCTTGTATGAAGTGAAGAGAAGTGTTTTGGGGAAATGAACATGAAAATTTCAAAAAACTCACCACGGCTTCATTTTGGAGTGACTAAGAAGGATCCAGGCTTATTTTTCATGCTTTAGACTTGTTTAAATCTTGGTCAAAGTTAAGTTTGACCAGAATTCAAATGATCAAAACAAATTTAAAAAAATCGAAAAAAATGGAAAAACCAGCGCACATAGTCTGTATATATAGAATATATGTGTAGGAAAGTTATTTGGCTGATTTAGACAAGGTCGAAAAAAACCTTGCTTAGAAATGAGGCCGTTTACCCTACCTTTGGACCCCTCTTTTTAGCACATTTTTCATGAAAATTTCAAAAACCTCACCACAGCTTCATTTTGGATTGACTAAGAAGGATCCAGGCTTAGTTTTTCATTTTGATGTTTTAGACTTGTTTAAATCTTGGTAAAAGTTAAGTTTGACCAGAATTCAAATGAGCAAAACAAATTAAAAAAATACAACAGATATAAATCAGCCAAACATGTGCTCATTCAAACATGTGCTCATTCAAACATCATCCAACAGATTTAAACATCATGTCAAACATAGTTCTAACATAGATCCAACATCATCCAACAGAAATACAACATTATTCATAATGTTTCATAATTATTCATAGCGTTGGGGCTTCTGTCTGTTCCTTGAGCTTCTTGCCATCACTTTGCTCCTCATGCACCTTGTGCTCATTGCTTATTCTCTTATCCTCTTGGTTGTCGGTACCTTGCGCGTCTTCTTCAAACCTATCATAGAGCTGTGCAAAACATAAAGGGTAATGAGATCATGTCAAGTGATAAATGTATAGTAGTATTTGACCCTTGCAAGATTTACATACCTAGCAGAACTCACAAGAATAGAAGGTTGGTCACCATTTGGAGCCTCACTTGGATCATCATTTGGAGCCTCACTTGGATCACCATGATCACCCTTTGGAGCCTCACTTGGATCACCATGATCACCATTTGGAGTCTCACTTGGATCACCATGATCACCATTTGGAGCCTCACTTGAATCATTATTTGGAGGATATTTTGGATCATCGTCAAAATCATGCGGCTGTTGACCATCATCATTTGGAACCTCGTCAAAATCCTCATCTGATGCAATCGGCTGTTGACCATCATTTTCATCATCTATTGATGCAGCTGGCTGCTGACCAACATTTTCATCGAAGCCTTCATCGAAACTCTCTCCGAACGCTGGATATACTATGTTATCACAATACTTACCGAAATGACCAGACCCACCACACCGTGTGCACTTACGCTTCCTTGCTCCAAGTCCAGCTCCTTCGCTGCAAGGTCTGATTTGACTCTTCCTTGGTCTACCTGCTCTTCTCTTCAGAACTGGAGCGCAAAGCTTGAATCCAGGGTCCACCATGTCCCATTGTTGTTTTCCCTCCATAGCAGGCAAGGCATAAGCATGTGTGGCTTTGAACCTTGCAACAGAGTACTAATCATGCATATACTTTTGTATGTTCCCTGCTGGACCTGGGAGAGAAGTGATGAAAAAAAAGGCATGAATGCATGGCAACCCAGTTATCTGCCATTGCCTACAACTGCAAGTTCTAGCTTCTAAATCCACTGGATATCTCCATTCCCTCTTCTCTTTATCCAAATATGATATCTCTGTTGTGGTACCCGAGCAAAGAATCATGTTCATTTCCAAGCCTGTTGTTTTCTGCTTCAGTTCATTCATCACGGCAAGGATGATAATGTGGCCCATGAATTTTGCCTCGGCTATTCCTGCACGATAATGAAATTTCTGCATGTATTCTATTCTTATCCTGTCAAGCAAATCCACCACATAATGACCCTTTAGTTTCCGGATCGTTGAGTTGAAAGACTCTGCTAGATTATTATGCACATAGTCAACTTTGCTCAGCTCACTGAATTGGCTTCTGGCCCATAACTTGGAGTGGTGTGTTTCCAAGTATTCTTTCACTTTGGGATTCATGTATAACTGCCTCAAGTGGTAGTTGTGCTTCTTCACACTACAAGTCAAAGATGCTGGCATAAATTGTCGGTATACACCTCTCCTTTGAATTTCTTCATGAAATTTGCAGCAAGGTGACGCATGCATTCCCTATGCTCTACTCCAGGGAACACATTGTCCACGGCCACTTCTAAACCTTTGCAGGCATCTCTATGAATGACCAATCCATTGGGATGAGCAATAGCCCGGTGCAGATTATGCAAAACCCAAGTCCAGCTTTCCTCAGACTCTGTCTCCAGCACACCGTAGGCAACTGGAAATACAAAACTGTGTGCATCAACTGCACAAGCTGCTACTAACTGTCCTTTAAACCTCCCTGTGAGAAAAGTGGCATCAATAGCCAAATTAGGCCTGCAGCCTGCCAAAAAACCCCGGTGACAAGCCTCAAAGCAGACAAAAACCCTCCTATAGCATTCCTTGGTCTTTCACTCCCCTGAACGTGTACTCCATGGTGTGGTGATCAATATCTACAATACTACCTGGGCTTGTCCTCTCCACTTCACCTTTGAATGAATACAACAATTGGAAACTTTCCTGCCAGTTACCATAAATAGAATCCATAGCATGTTGTTTACCATTGAACAACCTCATGTATGGTAAATCTATCTTGAACTTATCTTTGATGTTCTTCTGCAATTCCTTTGGACCCACTTGTTGGTTTTCTTTCACCCACTTCCTTACTTCTTCTGCCACCCATCTTGACTTGGCTCTACTGATTGTATCCTTCCTAAGGGTTGATTCCTGGCACGTGTGCTTAAAAGGGTTCACTTTGACCTGAACATTAGTGCTATTTCACATTTTAGATGCAAGCAGCCTCCATGGACAACCCTCAGTCAGACAGTGCACTCTGTAACGTACTTGATCGCTCTTGTCAACTTTGAAAGTACGTTCTACCTTGATGCAGTATGTCACAAGTGCATTTCCACACTCATTCATGGATGGAAAAACTGTACCTTCTTCCATATGAGGGTTCAAAGGGTCCCATTCAACAGCTGCAAGGTCTTCGTCCTCACCACCGCGTCATCATCCACACGGACTGCATTGTGAGCCTCATCTTGGTTTTCAGCCCGAGGTGGCCATCCTAAATTCCGAATAACATCAAAATATGACTTCTCTTCAAAACCCAGAATTGTAATCATCGAGCTCCACTTCAAGGGGGACCCTACTGCCGTTGCCCACACTTGACGAGCCACCACGTCGTCGTGCACCAACTGAACTGTTCTGGCTAGAGATGCCATTACGACGACTTAGTTCTCCCCGAGATGTTGCACCCGCCATCCTAGGTCCAAATGCCTGCTCAAGCACATCAATTTGCAGCCTCACATGAAAATTATCTTTCTCTTTATGCCTAGCAAACATGGTAGCCAGCTCTTCATCATTACTAATTGTCACCCATTTCTTTTCCCCATCATAGTATTTGTATACCACTTCATCAAGCAAACCCCAAGGATATTGGCTACAAAGTACCTCCCCAAATTGTCTGAAACTCCAATTACTAGCCATTGGCAACCGATAATCGAAACCTCCTTGGTATTTCTTCTTATCCTTTGCATCGAATATGTACCGGTCCCTTCTAATTTGCACCAAGAAAGCAAACCGCAACTCCATCCTAACCGACGAAAAACAGAGACGCAATCAGCGCACTAATTGGGCAAACCTACTTGAATCGACTTTCCAAATGCACAAATAAGCTCAATCTAAACAGGATGCATGACTTAGCCCTCCGGAATCCAGTCGTGGATGCGGCCGATCTCCGGCCCGATGCCTACCTCGCCAAATACTCTGGGGTCACCGCTGCTCGCCATTTCGCCCAGGGGTTCTTCCTCCTAGTTCAAATAGCTCCAGCAGCCCCCCACCTTTGAGTGCTTCGGTCGGGCGCATATAAGGAGGCCGCGCTGCGGGTCGAGCAGGTGGCGGGCGCCCCACCCGTGGCATCGCAAGAAGGTGGCAGGCGTTGCAGGTAGCGGTGGAGCGTCGGCGCAGGACGGTAGCGGCGGAGCAGGCCGTGCAGCTGGTGGCGGGGCAGCAGCGACGGCGCAGGACGACCGGCCGACAGGGCAGAGTGGGCTAGAATCCTACGAATGATTTGGGGATTTAGATGCACGGGCCTACATGTCAGCTCCGGACCCACGTCCATGCGGTCCCACGTGTAAGCTCCTGTAGGATCGAAAGTATGTCTAAAGGGGGGGGGTGATTAGAATACTTGACCAAATAAAAATCTAGCCTTTTCCCAATTTTAGTTCTTGGAAGATTTTAGCAACTTAGCACAAGTCAAGCAATCAACCTACACATGCAATTCTAAGAGTATAGCAGCGGAATGTAAACAATCACATATGAAGGTAAAGGGAGGAGTTTGAGGAGGCAAACGTAATGTTGACACGGAGATTTTTTATCCGTGGTTCCGATAGGTGGTGCTATTGTACATCCACGTTGACGGAGACTTCAACCCACGAAGGGTAATGGTTGCGCGCGTCCACGGAGGGCTCCACCCACGAAGGGTCCACGAAGAAGCAACCTTGTCTATCCCACCATGGCCGTCACCCATGAAGGACTTGCCTCACTAGGGTAGATCTCCACGAAGTAGGCGATCTCCTTGCCCTTACAAACTCCTTGGTTCAACTCCACAATCTTGACGGAGGCTCCCAAGTAACACCTAGCCAATCTAGGAGACACCACTCTCCAAGAAGTAACAAATGGTGTGTTGATGATGAACTCCTTGCTCTTGTGCTTCAAATGATAGTCTCCCCAACACTCAACTCTCTCTCACAGGATTTGGATTTGGTGGAAAGAAGATTTGAGTGGAAAGCAACTTGGAGAAGGCTAGAGATCAAGATTTATGTGGTAGGAATGGAATATCTTGACCTCAACACAAGTGTAGGTCGTTCTCTCTCAGAAAATGTATGTAGGAAGTGTAGGCATGTTTTGATGGCTCTCTAAACGAATGAAGAGTGGGTAGAGGGGTATATATAGCCTCCACACAAAATCTAACCATTACACACAACTTACCAAACTCGGTGGGACCGAATCATGAAACTTGGTCAGACCGATTTAGTTCATAATGTGACCTTTAGGCATTTCGATGGGATCGACATGTCAACTCGGTGGGACCGATATGGTTAGGGTTAGGGCATAACGTAATCTCAGTGAGACTGATTACAAAAACTCGGTGAGACCGATTTTGGTAATAGACACACACAGAGTTGCTCAGGCAAACTCGGTGGGACCGATTCGCTCATCTCGGTTGGACGGAAACGTTACGAAAGGGAAACAGAGAGTTTGCATTGCAATCTCGGTGGGACCGATCGCACATCTCGGTTTGACCGAAACATTACGAAGGGAAACAAAGAGATTACAATCCCATCTCGGTGAGACCGAGATCCCTATCGGTGAGACCGAAAAGACTAGGGTTTCTGGCAATGGCTATGTCAACGGAACTCGGTGGCGCCGGACAGAATGTTTCGATGGGGCCGAGTTTGACTTTTGGTTTGGGACATATATGGATGTGAGAAAGTAGTTGAGGGTTTTTGGAGCATATCACTAAGCACTTTGAGCAAGAAACTCATTAAGCAACACCACACCCCCTCTTGATAGTATTGGCTTTTCCTATGGACTCATTGTGATCTTGGATCACTAAAATGGAAAATGTAGAGTCTTGTGCTTTGAGCTTGAGACAATCCTTTTGTCCTTAGCATTTTGAGGGGTCCACGTTTCTCATCCATGCCATGCAAAACATTGAGCTTTCCTAAAATATTTATCTTGAAATAGCATTAGCTCAATGAACTATATGTTGTTAGGAATTACCAAAACCACCTAGGGATAGTTGCACTTTCAATCTCCCCCTTTTTGGTAATTGGTGACAACATATAGATCAAAGCTTCGACAATTGATAATAAGATTGAAAAACATCGTCGCTTTGAGAAGTATGTGATAAGCAAGAGCTCCCCCGAAATTTGTGCACTATTTAAAGCTTGCTTTGGACTGCAAATGCACAATGTGTTAGGATCATGGGTTACTCTTTCATGCCACATACATCTTGGTGGTGCGCTCAAAATGATAATGATTGAACACATGCACTCATCACCAAGCAAAAGTGAATGATCATAAGGATATAAGAGATAATATCCTCCAACAAGCATTAAGGGTAGCTTATGATCAAACACATGATCAACCAAGTAAACAAGTAGCTCACAAGCACAAAATCAAACAAGTTCAACCAAAAACAAGAGAGGCAACAAGCAACATTCTCTCTAGAAGCCTATGATCTATACATTTTCTCCCCCTTTGGCAACAAGTTACCAAAAAGTTCAAAGAATGCACGGTGCTAAATGACTCTCAGGCTTGGTCTTCATGAGGTGGCACTGAAGCTGTGGCAGCTGGTGTAGATGTTGTAGCTCTTGTAACTGTGACTGGCACTGCAGCAGATCTCTGTCCTCTGGGCACTCTAGCAAAAGCATCTATAGTAGACTTGCCCTTCTTCTCCTCCACATCCTCCTGAAGTTGCTCAACTGCACTTTGGATCTCAGTGACCTTGACATCAAGAGCATAAAATTTCTGCTCAATGATCCTCTCCAAACTCTCCTGGTTTTGAGTCAGGGTGGCCAAGCCCTTCTCAATCCTCAAGGTGGAGGCAATCAGATAGCCAAGCTGATCTTGCTTGCTCTTCAGGAATATTTGAGATGCCTCTTCAGCAGTTGGCATTTTTGCAGCTTTCTCTGCCCTTGCCTTCTCTCTCTTCTCATGTGCTTGAGCGGATGATGGTTCATTCTCATTCATAACAACAGTGTTGTCTTCAAATTCAGGGTAGATGGGCAGGTGCTCCTTATCCAATTGATATTTGCCTTTGCCCATCTTGGAGTTGATGAGCTCCTGGATTTGTGGAGCATATCCACGAGATCTCTTCTGATCAGCTGCAGTCCTCTTGATTGTCTCCACAATCAGACTCATGACTTTAAACTTCTAAGGAACATCAAACAAATTTAGCAAATTAATAGCATGTCATCTGATCATCTTGTGATCACCTGACTTGGGTAGCAATGTGTGCCTTAGGATCCAGTTGATGGTAGGCAGACCTGACAACAAGAAATGGACAGATCCAGAGTTATGAGTCTCCAAACCATCATCTAGGATCTCTTTGTACATGTGTCCATAGTGTTATGGTCCTTCTTCCTTTCAGCATAAACATCCAAGTCATCTTCAATTTCTTTTGGAGCATTGATCAACTGAGCCCATTCTTCCACAGAGGATTGGTACCTAGTACCTTCTGACATCCAGATGATCTTCCCATCTGGGTAGAAGTGGGCAGTGGAGTAAAACGACATGATCAGCTCATCATTCCACTTGGTGAGCTTCTGGGCAACAAATGAATCAACTCCACATGCTTTGAAGCTGTCATATACTCCTGGATAGTGATCTTCATTCTCCTTGATGTACTCACAGTTGACCCATCTCATGTCACATGCAATAGGCTTCTTGTCAAGAAAAATTGTCTCATAAAAGTCTTGTTGTTCCTTAGTGTGAAACCTGTAGTTAACAACAGTCCTTCTCCTAACAGCATATGGATCAGACTGTCTCCATAATCTCAGTCCTGAATCCTTCCTGATTTTCATGTTCTCTGCAACAGGATGTGCATCGTTGTGGTTAGGGATCTTGGGTTTCAGTTTTCTCAAAACAAGAGAATCATCTTCTTCTACAACTTCAAGCACTGGGGCCTTGTTCTTCTCCTCAACTGGAATACTTCCAGTGTTCCTCTTGGGTTTAGGATTTTGAGCTAGTGCAGTAGCCTTGGGAGCAGCTTTGGGCTTAGATGGAGCAGCCCCTGATCTGATTGCATCTCCCGTGAGCTTCTGAGCTTTGGGTGCTGGAGCAGCATCCTCTTCCTCTTCATCTTCCTATCAGAATCTCTCTTCATGGAGGGCTTGCCAAGAACTTTGGCAGTAGTTGTTCTTACCCTCTTCTTCTTCTTGTCTTCACCAGCAGCTTCTTCTTCAGACTCAATGGTGAAGTTCATAGTTTCACCTGTGGCAACCTTCCTGGGTTTGCATGTGGGCACTCTCCTGGCAAGTGCCTTCTTGTTCATGCCTGGCTTAGTGGTAGCAGCACTGCCATACTCCTTCTTCATCACTTTCTTCCTTGAAGTGGCCTCATCCTCAACCGCAATATAATCCTCATCTTCTGAATCTGAGGTTTTCTTCTTCCTTGTCCTGGTCGCTACCTTTGGCAAGTTGCTGGGTGTGCTCCTGCTGCCCTCATCATAGCTGCTTGAGGGACTAGTGCCCTCACTCATCTGAGCTTGCTCTTCAGACTTGTTCTGGCTATCACTTTGATCAGACATTTTTGCAAACTCACTGACAACAGACCCTGTGAATAGATATAGATGAGGTAGAGTGGATGAGCATCAGAAAGTACACAGGTTTTGCAAAACAATTGAGTCAAAAACTTAGTTTTAGTTTCCACAGAAAGCATTTCGGAGCTACCGATTTGTAAACTCGGTGATACCGAAGCAGCTTTTGGAACCTAAACTAGTGAACTCGGTCAAACCGAGTCACAGTTCGGTGGCACCGAGACTGCTAGGGTTTCACAAAGAATCAAACTCGATCACACCGATTTGCAATTCTCGGTCAGATCGAAAATCACATGTGCAATGGCCTAAGCCAAATCGGTGAGACTGATTTCAACAACTCGGTCGGTCCGAGATGAGTTCGGCGGAAACCTAACCCTAAATTTTCGAATCTAATCTAATCTACAGGACGTTTTCGCTGGACAGGATTATTTTAAACGTGGCAAGAATCATGGCAAAGCAATGTGCTACAAATCGGAGTTAATAAATAACACAAAGTATCAAGTTCATACCCTAACTCGGCGGTGAACTTGCTACGGTGGCAACGGCGGGGAAGATTGCCATTGACGGCAGCGTAGACCAGCGGTGGGAGGTCGCTGGCGGCGAGAGGATGATCCGTAGACCCGAAGAGGCAGAGCAGGTTATGCGCGGGCGAAGAGTTCCAGAAAAATTTACAAAATTTGACCCGTCAGTATATTTAACCTGACCCTGTCGGTGTGACTGGGTGGAACAACTCGGTGGCACCGAGATGCAAAACTGCGAGCAGTTACTGCAACTCGGTGTGACCGAACGGTTCTAATCGGTTGCACCGAGGTTGAAAACCTAGATCAACTTAGTGATCTCGGTATGACCGAAAAGGGTGAATCGGTCAGACCGAAATGCACAAAGAGGTTTTGGAAGTTTAAGTCTATGAAGAATCGGGGACTCTGAGTGCTCCTCACACAGAGTAGTTCGAATCTGACTTGATCAAACTTTGTGATGTAGCATGAATAGAGTTTGAGACAAGAAAAGCATAGATAGCTAGAGAAGGTTCTTAGGCATTCTTGTCCATCCACTTGGAAAAAAGGAAAGAAACCAAACAATCAAAACAACAAGTGGATGTCCTTGAATGAGTAAAATATGCAACCAACATGCTCGCACAATAAAATGGCAAATGAAATATGTGGCAAAGGATGCACAACCAATTCTAGCATCTATCAACCAATTGGCATTGACTAGGTCATCTTAAATGAGTACATTGACTTAGGAGTCAAATGAGAACATTTGATCATAGGTCATACTCATCGTTTAAGCACAAGTGGGGTTACCACTTTTACATAAAGCATTGTTGTGTTCACACCATTGGAGTTCTTTAGCTCAATTCTTAGAGTAAAGATCCCCCTAGATGTGAGATCCCCCTGAGAGGGATGAACTAACATTGGGTTTTGTGGATGATGACTTCATGTAGGTGTTGAAGATGTGGATGCTCAATGTTGATGTAGATCATTGAAAGTGCAACTAATCCCCGGGTGGTTTTGGTAATTAATAACAACATATATATCATTGAACTAATAGTTACTTGAGAATCATTTCAGAGAGTTCAAGATATGGGTATGGCAAGGATGAAGAAGTGGACCCTCAAAATGCTAAGGCAAGCATTGGCAAAAGCTCAAGACTCCATTTTTGGTTTAGTGATCCAAGATCACATTGAGTCCATAGGAAAAGCCAATACTATTAAAAGGGATGAGGTTATGATGATGATCTGGTTGCTCAAGTGCTTAGTGATACATCTCCTAAACTATCAAGCAACTTTCACCGCCATATACACTCATAAGTAGTCTCGGTCCCACCGATTTTCCAAACTCACCACACCGAGATGAACCACCTCACCATAAGCCAAACCCTAGCAAACTCGGATTTTCCGATTCAAACTCGGTCTCACGAAACATGAGTTGCCAAGCTTCAGAACATTCATCATCAAATCGGTGTCACCGAGATGATGAAGTCGGTCCCACCAAACTGGCATGCTCCTGTCATTGCACGAATCGGACTCACCGAGATTGTATTTTCGGTCCCATCGAAAATCCCAACGTTCACATTATTTGAACTATCGGTCTCACCGAGTTGTCAACTTCGGTCCCACCGAGATTGCTCAAATTTGTGTAACGGTTGGATTTTGTGTGGAGGCTATTTATACCCTCCACCCCTCTTCATTCGTGGAGAGAGCCATCGAAAGAACTACCACTCCTACCTTACATTTCGAGAAGAGAACTACCTACCCTTGTGTTGAGATCAAGTTGCTCCACTCCCACCATATGAAGCTTGATCTCTAGCCTTCCCAAGTTGCTTTCCACTCAATCCTTTCTTCCACCACAGCCAAATCAGTGAGGAGAGTTGAGTGTTGGGGAGATTATCATTTGAAGCATAAGAGCAAGGAGTTCATCACCATCTACAACATCTATTACCTTTTGGAGGGTGGTGCCTCCTAGATTGGTTAGGTGTCGCTTGGGAGCCTCCGTCATCGAGATGTGGAGTTGAACCAAGAAGTTTGTAAGGGCAAGGAGATCGCCTACTTCGTGAAGATCTACCCCGAGTAAGGCTAGCCCTCCGTGGGCGTAGGCCATGATGGAATAGACAAGGTTGCTTCTTCGTGGACCCTTCGTGGGTGGAGCCCTCCGTGGACTCTCGCAGCCGTTACCCTCCGTGGGTTGAAGTCTCCATCAACGTGGAAGTACGATAGCACCACCTATCGAAACCACGAGAAAAATCACCGCGTCTCCAAAATTGCGTTTGCTCTTCTCCACCTCTCTTTACTACATGTGCAATTTACTTTCCGCTGCCTATACCCTAGAATTGCATGTGTAGGGTGATGCTTGACATGATCATAATTGTGAATCTGCCAAAAACTGTTCTTTGTCAAAAGGCAGAATTTTTATATTGTCAAGTAGTCTAATCACCCCCCCTCTAGACATACTTTCGATCCTACAAGTGGTATCAGAGCTTTGGTCTCCATTGTATTGGTTTCCATTGCATTGACTCCATAAGCTTGGTTTCACAACCTAGGAGAGTATGGCGTCTAGTGAGGGTAATTTTCGAGAGGTCCTTACTTTGATGGTACAAATTTTGCTAGTTGGAAGCATAAAATGAAAATGCATATTCTTGGTCATAACCCACCCGCATGGGGCATTATTTGTGTTGGTATGCAAGGTGAATTCTTCGAGGAAGGAAAAGTTCGGATCGCGGCTTCAACGGAAGAATTGCGGATGTTGCAAAACAATGCTCAAGCTTGTGACATTCTCTTCAATGCCTTGTGTCCCGAGGAGTTCAACAAAATCAGCCGCCTTGAGAATGCAAAAGAGATTTGGGATACTTTGGTTGAAATGCACGAAGGTACCGAGTCCGTGAAGGAATCAAAGCTAGATATTCTTCAAGGTCAACTTGACAAGTTCAAGATGAAGGATGGTGAAGTAGTCGCTGAAATGTACTCTAGGCTTGCTCTCATCACAAATGAGATTGCCGGCTTAGGAAGCGAAGAAATGACCGATCGATTCATCATCAAGAAGATTCTCAGAGCTTTGGATGGAAAGTATGACACCGTGTGCACTTTGATCCAAATGATGCCAAACTACAAGAATCTCAAGCCAACCAAGTCATTGGAAGAATTGTTGCTCATGAGATGACACTTAAGGATAAGGAAGAGCTTCACAACAAGTCAAGTGGTGCTTACAAAGCTACAAGTGATGCTCCCACAACCTCAAGTGACAAGTTAGTTTCCAATGAAGAGATAAGCCTAATGGTGAAGAACTTCAACAAATTCTACAAGAATAGAGGCAAAGAGAGAAGCTCAAAGTCTAGATCATATGATGAAAAGAGATCTTCTAGTCGTGATCGAATGCTACAATTGTGGAAGACCCGACACTACTCAAATGAGTGTACGACTCCCCACAAGAGAAGAGAAGAATCTCCAAGAAGAAGAAGCTCAAGAGATGAGTCACCTCGGAAGAGAGAAGGAGTAGAGATGATCGTTATGAACGAAGACCCTCTCGGAGAAGCAAGGATTCGGAGAGGAAAGGCAAGTCATCAAGGAGCTACACAAGAAGAAAACATCAAGCTCATGTAGGTGAATGGGTCTCCGGCTCCGACTCGGCAATCAATCCGAAGGAAGCTATCACTCCAACTCCGACTACATCAAGATGAAGGTGTTGCGGTCTTGCTCTCGATCCTCCAACTCCAACTCCTACGACTTATTTGATTCACCAAATGAGGGAATTGGAAGATGCTTCATGGCTAAAGGCCCCAAGGTATCACACCTGAATTCATTGACTTCAATAGTGATGAGGATGACTTGCTTGGTGAAGATGAACTCTTGCTTGATAAATCCAAAGAGCCTAGTAACGATGAACTTGCTAGTAGTCTTTATAGTCGAGAAGAGTCGAATGACAATGCTATGAAGGAGATTGAGCGTCTAACTAAAGAACTAAACACTCTTAAGTTAGCTCATGAAACAACTCAAGAAGATCATAGAGAGCTCCTAAGATCTCATGAGAAGCTACGCTTCGAGAAGCTCACTCTAGAGCAAGAACATGAGTTTCTAAAAGCAATCAATGACGATCTTCGAAAGAAGAGTTCTTCATATCATGCCAAACGACTTCTCTTGTCTAATTTCTTGCCACCCATTAAGACTAAGCATGACAAGCATAAGAAAAATTCTTCCTCTAGTAGTAACAATAACCATGCTAAATCCAATATTGTTGCTTCTAGTAGTTCTTTTGATTCCACTAACAATGTTTCAAGCCAAGTTACACTTGAGCAAGAAAATAGTTTATTGAAAGGGATCATAGAGAAAGGTGTCTACAAGAGCCTTGCCGGAAGCAAGAACTTTGAGGAAATTATTCGCAAGCAAGGAAGGCACCGGAAGAATCAAGGAATTGGTTTTGAGCAAAAGTTCAACGCCGAAGGTGTTGAATGGGAAGAAGGTCAATATCCTACTCCACAGTTTGTTCCTCAAAAGGAGAAGTATGATCCTACTTCTTCCAAGGTGGAACAAGCTCAAGATGACCTTCCACCACAAGACCACAAGCTAAAAGGCAAGGACAAGCTTCAAGAGGAGATTGATGCATTTGTTGAAGCACCTCAAGCCATGGTCAAGTGGGTTCCCAAGGAAACGTCAAGTTCTACTTCGTCAAGTTCAACTACAACCCTAAGGATTCCCATCAAGATGATGTGGATCCCGAATAAGAAGAACTAGAAAGTTCTTGAGGGTGACTCCGCCAACATACTTCACTCACATTCATTTTGGCAAAAACTTGTGCAATCAACTTCCACATTGTGCACTAGTTCATGGAGTCACAAACCCTCTTGTTGGTAAGTCAAGGGACAAGGTAATCATTGCTTTCATGGACATCATCTATTGTGAACTTCAATCTATGTCCATGGATATCCTTGTTTGTTCCTTGTGGGACTAACCCATGTAGGTATTGAAAGTGCCCGAATCCAAAGGATAGCTCCCAACTCTTGATGATCTTCATCAACATTGAGCATCCACATCTTCAACATCTACATGAAGTCTTCTACGACAACCCAAGGTTAGTTTGACCCTTTAAAAGGGTTCTCACATCTAGGGGGAGCTTTGCTCTAAAAATTGAGCTAAAGCATCTTCAAATGATGTGAACACATCAATGCTTTATGTAAAAGTGGTAACCCCACTTGTGCTTAAACGATGAGTATGACCTATGATCAAATGTTCTCATTTGGCTCCTAAGTCAATATACTCATATAAAGATGACCTAGTCATCGACAAATTGTGTGTTAGTTGCTAGAGTTTTGGTTGTGCATGTTTGACACATATTTCATTTGTTATCTTATTGTGTGAGCATGTTGGATGCATGATTTTATCCATTCGAGGACATCCATTTGTTGTTTTGGTCGTTTTGAGTTTTCTGACCAAATGGATGGACAAGAATGCCTAAGTACCTCCCCTAGCTATCTATGCTTTCTTTTCTCAAATTCTATTCATGCTTACATCACAAATTTTGAACAAGTCATTTTCGGACCCTCCGGGTGAGGAGCACTCGGAGCCACCGATCCGTCAAGGGCTAACTTCCAAAACCTTCTATTTGATGTCGGTCAGACCAACTCACTCAAAATCGGTCGTACCGAAAGCATTTAGACTGATCTAGGTTTTCATCTCGGTGAAACCGAGTTGTGATTTTCGGCGTGACCGAAGTGCATAACTGCCTAGCAGTTATCCATCTCGTGCCACCGAAGTTTTACACTCGGTCCCACCGACAATGAAGGGGTATATATTCCGAGGGCGGCGCTGATTCCTCCTTCAAACGTTTAGCCCCCACCCCTTGCCGCCGCCGCCTTGGTCTCCGGATCGTCGCCGTAAATGCCGCCAGTCGCCCTCGCCAGAGTCTCCGTCGCCGTCAACGGACATCTGCTCCGCGTCGTTGCCGCCGTGAAAAAACTCCACCAAGTTAGGGTGAGTTTGATCCCACTCGTGCTCCCATCTCCGATTCAATGCACGTTTGGATTGCCTAATATCTTGCCACGATTAAAATCCTCCTGACACCAGATTAGTTCGTTTGAACTAGATTCGAGTAAAAGTTTTAGGGTTAGGTTTCATGGAACACATCTCGGTGAGACCGATTTTATAGTTTCGGTATGACCAATTTGGCCTATGGCCATTACAGATCGCACCCTTCGGTCCAACCAAGTTGTGCAAAATCGGTGTGACCAAATGAAGAATCTGTGAAACCCTAGTGTTTTCGGCGGGATCAAACCCACTTCGTCAAACCGAAAGTGGTGTGACAAGCTCTGTTTAACACTTGGATTCACGAACCTTAAACTTCGGTCGGCCAAATGTCTTCTGTGAAAACTTAATACTAGAATTTGAACTCAATTTTTTTGCAAAAACTTCTGCAGTTTGTGATGACTCTTCTTCTCTGCCTACACCTTATCTATTCACAGGTTGTCACCATGTCGATGCCGTGACAATCGAGCAGTCGAGACACCCATTGCGAGACATTCCAGAGGCAGGCACTAGTCTTGATCCTAGTAGCTCATCTGATGATGGTGAGAGGAGTACACCAAGTGGCTTGCCTCCTGCAGCCACCAGAGCTAGAAAGAAGAGGAATTCAGATGATGAAGACTCAGATTTTGTTGTTGAGGAAGAGGTGACCTCAAAGCCTAAAAGGAAGGTTGTTGCCAAAGAGCAACAAAGTCAACAAACTAAGAAGGGCACTAGCAAAGTCAAGCAGTCAACTGTTGCTAAGAAGCTAAATTTGGGAGAGGCAGCTGCAAGCAAAGTGAAGAAAACAACCAAGAGAAAGAGGATAGTGCATGATGATGTAGCAGTAGAGGATGAGGATGAGGAAGCACCCCAGCCTCCTTCTCAGAAGCCAAAGTTCATGGGTGATGCCATTAAGGCCGAGCCACATCAAAGCCCAAGAAATCTGCTCCGATTAAGGCAGCTCCAAAGAAAGCCTGCTGCCAAGCCCAAGAAGACCGTCAGAACATTCCAGCGTCTGAAAAGAACAAGGATGATGTGCCACCAATGAGTCGATGATGAAGGACCAGTTTTGCGTAAACTTCGTCCAAAACTGCCACTACATAATGATGCTCATCCTCAAGCCGAGGATATGAAGGCAAGGAAAGATAGAGGTCTCGGGCTATGGAGACAGATCGACCCATATGCCGTGCGGAGAAGAACTGCTGAGATCCCAGATTTCACACCGAGAGCAGCAGGACTTCTATGGGACCGTCTTGATGGACAAGAAGCCCATAGTCGCAGACACCCGATATGTCGATGGAAGTACATTGACAAAAAGAGCACAGAGATTTCTTTCCACATGTGCATGAAAGTTTCACCGCATGTGGTGTTGCAGACTTTGTAGGTCGAAATTGACCAGTTGGAACGATGAGATGATAATGCAATTCTATGCCACACTCACTTCTACCCCGATGGAAAGATTATGTGGATGATGAAGGTCAAAGATTTTCTTCTTCTGTTGAAGAATGGGCAGAAATTCTGAATGCTCCAAAGGCAACGAGAAGATGATATTGATGTATATGGGATTCCAAAGAAGAATCATGAATCCATGAAGAACATGTACAAAGAGGTTCCACAAAGGATTTGGGAATCTGGAAGCTCGGCTCGATCTACTATCTCCGAGCGGGCTTACCTACCACTAATACCATTTTGAGGCATACCTTGATGCCCAAATCTAGAGATCATCGCATGATCGAGGATACTCTATCAACATGCTGCACATACTTGATGAGAAAGCACCTTTCAAGGTGATGGACTTGATGGTAGAGACCATTAAGAGGACTGCAATGACGAGAAAAGGTCATGTGGATTTGCCCCACGATTCAGATGCTTATCAATGCCAAGTTTGGCACGGGCACATTCTTGTTGGATAGAGAACATTTACCATTGCAGCGAGCATGAAGACAATGTTGTTGTGATGGATAAGGAGGATCCGACATCTGTTGAAGGTCAAGCCAAGATCGAAGCTGCTAAGAAAGCCAAAGTCGACAAGGAAGCAAAGAAGCAGCAGCAGCTAAACCAAAGAGTTTGGAGAGCAAATTCTTGAAGCTACTCAAAGGATTGAACAACGCTGGCTAGCATTGTACAGTCTCGGGAGAGCTTAGAGAGGATTGTTGAAGACAAGATCCACGCCTAGACGTGAAGTCGATCAAGTACAAGTGACCGCCAACAAGCTCGAGGCGGATATTGAGGAAGCAAAGCGGAGAAGGAAGAGCTTATGCGTGAGTTGCGGGATGACTTAGTCCAGATTCTCATCGACAGATCGCTGGTTTCCCACAGACCCCGATCACCGCTATTCCATGGATCGACACGGGACTACAGCTTCAACCTCCCACAGTTCAGCGAAGCTACTCCAACTCCAGCTCCAAAGTGACCACTCCTCCAAAGACAGACACATCGGTTTGAAGTCTTCACGATCTTGTCATATCCACTCCGACATCAACCTGCACGGGAGCCGCCAAAGAGTCCACAGTGACGCTTAGCTCTATGCTTTTTCGAACTTTTGGTAACTTGTTGCCAAAGGGGAGAAATTGTATAGATCATAGGACTTCGAGAGAGAGTCTGTGTTGTCTTTGCGCTTTTGCTCTTTCGTTCTTTTGCAGTTTCTTTGAGATACTTTTGGTTTTCAAGACATTCAGTGTGTTTGATACTCCGTTTAATTCTACCTTAATGAGTGCTTGGTCGTACTATGCTTTAATGTGTGCTTAATGCTTATCATATGTCCTATCTTGTATGACCATTTACTCATGTCTTGGTGATTGGGTGCATGCTGTTCATTCTTATCATTTTGTGCGCTCCACCAAGATGTATGTGACATGGAAGAATGACCCATGATCCTAATCGATTGTGCATTTGCATTCAAACGCAAATCTTAAATAATGCACAAATTTAGGGGGAGCTCTTGCTTATCACATACTTCTCAAAGCGATTTATATTATTCATTGATTATATCCTTTGTCGAAGCTTTGATCTATATGTTGTCATCAATTACCAAAAGGGGAGATTGAAAGTGCAACTAATCCCGGGTGGTTTTGGTAATTAATAACAACATATATATCATTGAACTAATAGTTACTTGAGAATCATTTCAGAGAGTTCAAGGATATGGGTATGGCAAGGACTGAAGAAGTGGACCCTCAAAATGCTAAGGCAAGCATTGGCAAAAGCTCAAGACTCCATTTTTGGTTTAGTGATCCAAGATCACATTGAGTCCATAGGAAAAGCCAATACTATTAAAAGGGATGAGGTTATGATGATGATCTGGTTGCTCAAGTGCTTAGTGATACATCTCCTAAACTATCGGCAACTTTCACCGCCATATACACTCATAAGTAGTCTCGGTCCCACCGATTTTCCAAACTCACCACACCGAGATGAACCACCTCAGCCATAAGCCAAACCCTAGCAAACTCGGATTTTCCGATTCAACTCGGTCTCACCAAACATGAGTTGCCAAGCTTCAGAACCTTCATCATCAAATCGGTGTCACCGAGATGATGAAGTCGGTCCCACCAAACCGCATGCTCTGTCATTGCATGAATCGGACTCACCGAGATTGTATTTTCGGTCCCATCGAAAATCCCAACGCTCACATTATTTGAACTATCGGTCTCACCGAGTTGTCAACTTCGGTCCCATCGAGATTGCTCAAATGTGTGTAACGGTTGGATTTTGTGTGGAGGCTATTTATACCCTCCACCCCTCTTCATTCGTGGAGAGAGCCATCGAAAAGAACTACCACTCCTACCTTACATTTCGAGAAGAGAACTACCTACCCTTGTGTTGAGATCAAGTTGCTCCACTCCCACCATATGAAGCTTGATCTCTAGCCTTCCCAAGTTGCTTTCCACTCAATCCTTTCTTCCACCACAGCCAAATCAGTGAGGAGAGTTGAGTGTTGGGGAGATTATCATTTGAAGCACAAGAGCAAGGAGTTCATCACCATCTACAACATCTATTACCTTTTGGAGGGTGGTGCCTCCTAGATTGGTTATGTGTCGCTTGGGAGCCTCCGTCATCGAGATGCGGAGTTGAACCAAGAAGTTTGTAAGGGCAAGGAGATCGCCTACTTTGTGAAGATCTACCCCGAGTAAGGCTAGCCTCCGTGGGCGTGAGCCATGATGGAATAGACAAGGTTGCTTCTTCGTGGACCCTTCGTGGGTGGAGCCCTCCGTGGACTCTCGCAGCCGTTACCCTCCGTGGGTTGAAGTCTCCATCAACGTGGAAGTACGATAGCACCACCTATCGGAACCACGAGAAAAATCACCGCGTCTCCAAAATTGCGTTTGCTCTTCTCCACCTCTCTTTACTACATGTGCAATTTACTTTCCGCTGCCTATACTCTAGAATTGCATGTGTAGGGTGATGCTTGACATGATCATAATTGTGAATCTGCCAAAAACTGTTCTTTGTCAAAAGGCAGAATTTTTATATTGTCAAGTAGTCTAATCACCCCCCCTCTAGACATACTTTCGATCCTACAATCATTCGGAGCAATCCATTGGAGTGAGTTGCACTTTCAATACCTACACGGGTTAGTCCCACAAGGAACAAACAAGGATATCCATAGACATAGAGTGATGCACACACAAGATGATGTCCATGAAAGCATTAGGTTACCTTGTCCCTTGTCTTTCCAACAAGAGGGTTTGTGACTCCTTGAACTAGTGCAAGATGTGGAAGTTGATTGCACTTGTCCTTGCCAAAATGATATGAGTGAAGTATGTTGGCGGAGTCACCCTCAAGAACTCTCTAGTTCTTCTTCTTTGGGATCCACATCATCTTGATGAGAATCCTTGGGGTTGTAGTTGTACTTGATGAAGTAGAACGTGATGTAGTCTTGGGAACCCACTTGACCAAGGCCTTAGGAGCTTCTTCAAATGCATCAATCTCCTCTTGAAGCTTGTCCTTGCCTTTTTGCTTGAGGTCTTGTGGTGGAAGATCATCTTGAGCTTGTGTTCCTTTGAAAGAAGTAGGATCGTACTTCTCTTGTTGAGGAACAAACTTCGTCTTGGGGTATTGATCTTCTTCCCACTCAACTCCATTGGCATTGAACTTTCGTTCAAAACCAACACCTTGATTCTTCCGGTGACTTCCTTGATTGCGTACAATCTCCTCGAATTGCTTACTTCCGGCAAGGCTCTTGTAAACACCTTTCTCTATAATTCCCTTCAATAAGCTATTTTCTTGCTCAAGTGTAACTTGGCTAAGAGAATCATTAGTGGAATCAAGAGAACTACTAGAAGCAACAACATTGGATTTAGCATGATTATTGTTACTACTAGAAGAAGAATCTTTCTTGTTCTTGTTACTAGACTTCACTTGTGGCATGTAAGTAGATAGGAGTAAACGCTTGGCAATGTAAGAAGAACTTTTCTTGTGAAGATCATCATTGATTGCCTTTAAAAACTCATGCTTTTGCTCAAGGTTGAGCTTTTCAAAGCATAACTTTTCATGAGTCTTTAAAAGTTCTCGATGATCTTCCAAGATAGTTTCATGAGCTAACTTAAGAGTGTTTAGTTCTTAGCTAGGCGCTCAATCTTCTCCTTATCATTGTCATTCGTTTTATCATGATTACCATGATTAATTAACGTTTCATCATAGTATTCATCACTAGAGTTGTCAACAAGTAAATCATCTTCACCTAACAAGTCATCTTCATCACTATTGAAATCAACATACTCGGGGTGTGATACCTTTGGGCCTTTAGCCATGAAGCATCTTCCTATTCCTTCATTTGGTGAGTCAAATATGTCGTTGGAGTTGGTTGACACATGTGCTGGACCGGCAACACCTTCATGTTGAGTATATTCGGAGTTGGAGTGATAGCTTCTCTCGGAGTGATTGTCGGACTCGGAGTCGGATATCCATTCACCAACATGAGCTTGATGTCTTCATTTTGTGTAGCTCCTTGATGACTTGTCCTTCCTTTCCGAATCCTTGCTACTCCGGGATGTTCTTCGTTCATAACGATCATCTCTACTCCTTCTTTCTCTTGATGGTGATTCTTCTCTTCTACTCCTTCTTTTTGGAGAATCTACTCTTCTTTTGTAGGGAGCCGTACACTCATTGGAATAGTGTCAGGGTCTTCCACAATTGTAGCAATTACGCTAACGACAAGAAGATCTTTTGTCATTGTGGGACCTTGACTTGGAACTTCTTTCCTTGCTTCTACTCTTGTAAAACTTGTTGAAGTTCTTCACCATTAGGCTCAATTCTTCATTGAAGGTTTGTTTCTCACTTGATGATGTGGGAGCTTCACATGAGGCTTTGTGTGCACCACTCGACTTGTTGTGGAGCTCTTCCTTATCCTTGAGTGACATCTCATGAGCAACAATTCTTCCAATGACTTCCGTTGGCTTGAGATCTTGGGCATCATTTGGATCAATGTGCACACGGCATCATATTTTCCATCCAAGGCTCTTAGGATCTTCTTGATGATGAATTTGTCGGTCATATCTTCACTTCCTAAGCCGGCAATCTCATTTGTGATGAGAGCAAGCCTAGAGTACATTTCAGCGATGCCTTCACCATCCTTCATTTTGAACTTATCAAGTTGACTTTGAAGCACATCCAATTTGGATTCCTTGACGGAGTTGGTACCTTCGTGCATGTCAATCAAAGTATCCCAAATTTCCTTTGCATTCTCAAGATGGCTGATTTTGTTGAATTCTTCGGGGCACAATCCGTTGAAGAGAATATCATAAGCTTGAGCATTGTATTGTAGCATCTTCAACTCTTCCACGGTAGCTTCATGGTTCGGTTCCCTCCCATCAAAGAATTCACCTTGCAAGCCAATACACACAATAGCCCAAACGGTAGGGTTATTTCCAAGAATATGCATTTTCATCTTATGCTTCCAACTAGCAAAATTTGTACCATCAAAGTAAGGACCTCTACGGTGGTAATTTCCCTTGCTAGACGCCATACTCTCCTAGGTTTTGAAACCAATGCTATGACCACCAAAAGCTATGGAAATCAGAGCAAATGGAGACCAAAGCTCTGATACCACTTGTAGGATCGAAAGTATGTCTAGAGGGGGGTGATTAGACTACTTTACCAAATAAAAATCTAGCCTTTTCCCAATTTTAGTTCTTGGCAGATTTTAGCAACTTAGCACAAGTCAAGCAATCAACCTACACATGCAATTCTAAGAGTACAGCAACGGAATGTAAAACAATTGCATATGAAGGTAAAGGGAGGAGTTTGAGGAGGCAAACGCAATGTTGACACGGAGATTTTTTATCCGTGGTTCCAATAGGTGGTGCTATCGTACATCCACGTTGATGGAGACTTCAACCCACGAAGGGTAACGGTTGCTCGAGTCCACGGAGGGCTCCACCCATGAAGGGTCCATGAAGAAGCAACCTTGTCTATCCCACCATGGCCATCGCCCACGAAGGTCTTGCCTCACTAGGGTAGATCTCCACGAAGTAGGCGATCTCCTTGCCCTTACAAACTCCTTGGTTCAACTCCACAATCTTGACGGAGGCTCCCAAGTAACACCTAGCCAATCTAGGAGACACCACACTCCAAGAAGTAACAAATGGTGTGTTGATGATGAATTCCTTGCTCTTGTGCTTCAAATGATAGTCTCCCCAACATTAACTCTCTCTCACAGGATTTGGATTTGGTGGAAAGAATATATGAGTGGAAAGCAACTTGGGGGAGGCTAGAGATCAAGATTTATGTGGTAGGAATGGAATATCTTGACCTCAACACAAGTGTAGGTGGTTGTCTCTCAGAAAATGTATGTTGGAAGTGTAGGCGTATTCTGATGGCTCTCTCCACGAATGAAGAGTGGGTGGAGGGGTATATATAGCCTCCACACAAAATCTAACCGTTACACACAACTTACCAAACTCGGTGGGAACGAATCGTGAAACTCGGTCAGACCAATTTAGTTCATAATGTGACCGTTAGGCATTTTGTTGGGACCGACATGTCAACTCGGTGGGACCGATATGGTTAGGGTTAGGGCATAATGTAATCTCGGTGAGACTGGTTACACAAACTCGGTGAGACTGATTTTGGTAATAGACACACAGAGAGTTGGTTAGGCAAACTCGGTGGGACCAATTCGCTCATCTCGGTTGGACCGAAACGTTACGAAAGGGAAACAGAGAGTTTGCATTGCAATCTCGATGGGACCGATCTCTCGTCTTGGTTTGACCGAAACGCTATGAAGGGAAACAAAGAGATTACAATCCCATCTCGGTGAGACCGAAAATACTAGGGTTTCTGGCAATGGCTCTGTCAACGGAACTCGGTGGTGCCGGATAGAATGTTTCGGTGGGGCCGAGTTTGACTTTTGGTTTGGGACATATGTGGATGTGAGAAAGTAGTTGAGGGTTTTTGGAGCATATCACTAAGCACTTTGATCAAGAAACTCATTAAGCAACACCTCACCCCCTCTTGATAGTATTGGCTTTTCCTATGGACTCAATGTGATCTTGGATCACTAAAATGGAAAATGTAGAGTCTTGTGCTTTGAGCTTGAGCCAATCCTTTTGTCCTTAGCATTTTGAGGGGTCTACATTTCTCATCCATGCCATGCAAAACATTGAGCTTTCCTGAAATTTTTATCTTGAAATAGCATTAGCTCAATGAGCTATATGTTTTTAGGAATTACCAAAACCACCCAGGGATAGTTGCACTTTCAATCTCCCCCTTTTTGGTAATTGATGACAACATATAGATCAAAGCTTCGACAATTGATAATAAGATTGAAAAACATCGTCGCTTTGAGAAGTATGTGATAAGCAAGAGCTCCCCCTAAATTTGTGCACTATTTAAAGCTTGCTTT
Organism: Aegilops speltoides; assembly: GCA_021437245.1. Classification (NCBI taxonomy): domain Eukaryota; kingdom Viridiplantae; phylum Streptophyta; class Magnoliopsida; order Poales; family Poaceae; genus Aegilops; species Aegilops speltoides. The sequence continues at coordinate 394,364,790 of CM038146.1, read as the reverse complement.
GGACTGCAAATGCATAATGTGGTAGGATCATGGGTTACTCTTTCATGTCACATACATCTTGGTGGAGCGCTCAAAATGATAATGATTGAACACATGCACTCATCACCAAGCAAAAGTGAATGATCATAAGGATATAAGAGATAATATCATCCAACAAGCATTAAGGGTAGCATATGATCAAACACATGATCAACCTAGTAAACAAGTAGCTCACAAGCACACAATCAAACAAGTTCAACCAAAAACAAGAGAGACAACAAGCAACACTCTCTCTCGAAGCCTATGATCTATACATTTTCTCCCCCTTCGGCAACAAGTTACCAAAAAGTTCAAAGAATGAACGATGCTTAACGATTCTCAGGCTTGGTCTTCATGAGGTGGTGTAGAGATGACTCCAAGGATGAAAGCGTCTGTAGATGTAGCTGGAGCCAGTGGAGTGGCTGCTGGAGTTGGTGGCACTGAAGCTGTGGCAGCTGGTGCAGATGTTGTAGCTCTTGTAACTGTGACTGGCACTGCAGCAGATCTCTGTCCTCTAGGCACTCTAGCAAAAGCATCTGTAGTAGATTTGCCCTTCTTCTCCTCCACATCCTCCTGAAGTTGCTCAACTGCACTTTGGATCTTAGTGACCTTGACATCAAGAGCTAAAATTTCTGCTCAATGAGCCTCTCCAAACTCTCCTGGTTTTGAGTCAGGGTGGCCAAGCCCTTCTCAATCCTCAAGGTGGAGGCAATCAGATAGCCAAGCCGATCTTGCTTGCTCTTCAGGAATATTTGAGATGCCTCTTCAGCAGTTGGCATTTTTGCAGCTTTCTCTGCCCTTGCCTTCTCTCTCTTCTCATGTGCTTGAGCGGATGATGGTTCATTATCATTCATAACAACAGTGTTGTCTTCAAATTCAGGGTAGATGGGCAGGTGCTCCTTATCCAATTGATATTTGCCTTTGCCCATCTTGGAGTTGATGAGCTCCTGGATTTGTGGAGCATATCCACGAGATCTCTTCTGATCAGCTGCAGTCCTCTTGATTGTCTCCACAATCAGATTCATGACTTTAAACTTCTAAGGCACATCAAACAAATTTAGCAAATTGATAGCATGTCCTATGATCATCTTGTGATCACCTGACTTGGGTAGCAATGTGTGCCTTAGGATCCAGTTGATGGTAGGCAGACCTGACAGCAAGAAATGGACAGATCCAAAGTTATGAGTCTCCAAAGCATCATCTAGGATATCTTTGTACATGTATCCATAGTGTTATGGTCTTTCTTCCTTTCAGCATAAACATCCAAGTCATCTTCAGATTCTTTTGGAGCATTGATCAACTGAGCCCATTCTTCCATAGAGGATTGGTACCTAGTACCTTCTAACATCCAGATGATCTTCCCATCTGGATAGAAGTGGGCAGTGGAGTAAAACGGCATGATCAGCTCATCATTCCACTTGGTGAGCTTCTGGGCAACAAATGAATCAACTCCACATGCTTTGAAGCTATCATATACTCCTGGATAGTGATCTTCATTCTCCTTGATGTACTCCCAGTTGACCCATCTCATGTCACAGGCAATAGGCTTCTTGTCAAGAAAAAATGTCTCATAAAAGTCTTGTTGTTCCTTAGTGTGAAACCTGTAGTCAACAGCAGTCCTTCTCCTAACAGCATATGGATCAGACTGTCTCCATAATCTCAGTGCAACAGGATGTGCATCATTGTGGTCAGGGATCTTGGGTCTCAGTTTTCTGAAAACAAGAGAATCATCTTCTTCTGCAGCTTCAGGCACTGGGGCCTTGTTCTTCTCCTCAGCTGGAATACTTCTGGTGTTCCCCTTGGGTTTAGGCTTTTGAGCTGGTGCAGCAGCCTTGGGAGCAGCTTTGGGCTTAGATGGAGCAGCCCCTGATCTGATTGCATCTCCAGTGAGCTTCTGAGCTTTGGGTGCTGGAGCAGCATCCTCTTCCTCTTCATCTTCCTCATCAGAATCTCTCTTCATGGAGGGCTTGCCAAGAACTTTGGCAGTAGTTGTTCTTACCCTCTTCTTCTTCTTGTCTTCACCAGCAGCTTCTTCTTCAGACTCAATGGTGAACTTCATAGTTTCACCTGTGGCAACCTTCCTGGGTTTGGATGTGGGCACTCTCCGGGCAGGTGCCTTCTTGTTCATGCCTGGCTTAGTGGTAGCAGCACTGTCATAGTCCTTCTTCATCACTTTCTTCCTTGAAGTGGCCTCATCCTCAACAACAATATAATCCTCATCTTCTGAATCTGAGGTTTTCTTCTTCCTTGTCCTGGTGGCTGCCTTTAGCAAGTTGCTGGGTGTGCTCCTGCTGCCCTCATCATAGCTGCTTGAGGGACTAGTGCCCTCACTCATCTGAGCTTGCTCTTCAAACTTGTTCTGGCTATCACTTTGATCGGACATTTTTGTAAACTCACTAAGAGCAGACCCTGTGAATAGATATAGATGAGGTAGAGTGGATGAGCATCAGAAAGTACAGAGGTTTTGCAAAACAATTGAGTCAAAAACTTAGTTTTAGTTTTCCATAGAAAGCATTTCGGAGCTACCGATTTGTAAACTGGGTGATACCGAAGCAGCTTTTGGAACCTAAACTAGTGAACTCGGTCAGACCGAGTCACAGTTCGGTGGCATCGAGACTGCCAGGGTTTCACAAAGAATCGAACTCGGTCACACCGATTTGCAATTCTCAGTTAGACCGAAAATCACATGTGCAATGGCCTAAGCCAAATCGGTGAGACCGATTTCAACAACTCGGTCGGTCCGAGATGAGTTCGGCGGAAACCTAACCCTAAATTTTCAAATCAAATCTAATCTACATGACATTTTCGCTGGACAGGATGATTTCAAACGTGGCAAGAATCATGGCAAAGCAATGTGCTATGAATCAGAGTTAATAAATAGCAGAAAGTATCAAGTTCATACCCTAACTCGGCTGTGAACTTGCTACGGCGGCAACCGCATGGCAGATTGCCGTTGACGGTGGCGGAGACCAGCGGCGGGAGGTCGCTGGCGGCGAGAGGACGATCTGGAGACCCAAAGAGGCAGAGCAGGTTATGCGCGGGCGAAGAGTTTTGGAAAAATTTACAAAATTTGACCCGTCAGTATATATAACCTGACCCTGTCGGTGTGACCGAGTGGAACAACTCGGTGGCACCGAGATGCAAAACTGTGAGCAGTTACTGCAACTCGGTGTGACCGAACGGTTCTAATCGGTTGCACCGAGGTTGAAAACCTAGATCAACTTAGTGATCTCTGTATGACCGAAAAGGGTGAATCGGTCAGACCAAAATGCACAAAGAGGTTTTGGAAGTTTAAGTCTATGAAGAAACAGGGACTCCGAGTGCTCCTCACACAGAGTGGTTCAAATCTGACTTGATCAAACTTTGTGATGTAGCATGAATAGAGTTTGAGACAAGAAAAGTATAGATAGCTAGAGAAGGTTCTTAGGCATTCTTGTCCATCCACTTGGCAAAAAGGAAAGAAACCAAACAATCAAAACAACAAGTGGATGTCCTTGAATGAGTAAAATATGCAACCAACATGCTCGCACAATAAAATGGCAAATGAAATATGTGGCAAAGCATGCACAACCAATTCTAGCATCTATCAACCAATTGGCATTGACTAGGTCATCTTAAATGAGTATATTGACTTAGGAGTCAAATGAGAACATTTGATCATAGGTCATACTCATTGTTTAAGCACAAGTGGGGTTACCACTTTTAAATAAAGCATTGTTGTGTTCACACCATTGGAGTTCTTTAGCTCAATTCTTAGAGTAAAGATCCCCCTAGATGTGAGATCCCCCCTAAGAGGGATGAACTAACCTTGGGTTTTGTCGATGATGACTTGATGTAGGTGTTGAAGATGTGGATGCTCAATGTTGATGTAGATCATTCGGAGCAATCCATTGGAGTGAGTTGCACTTTCAATACCTACACGAGTTAGTCCCACAAGGAACAAACAAGGATATCCATAGACATAGAGTGATACACACACAAGATGATGTCCATGAAAGCATTAGGTTACCTTGTCCCTTTTCTTACCAACAAGAGGGTTTGTGACTCCTTGAACTAGTGCAAGATGTGCAAGTTGATTGCACTTGTCCTTGCCAAAATGATATGAGTGAAGTATGTTGGCGGAGTCACCCTCAAGAATTCTCTAGTTCTTCTTCTTTGGGATCCACATCATATTGATGGGAATCCTTGGAGTTGTAGTTGTACTTGATGAAGTAGAACTTGATGTAGTCTTGGGAACCCACTTGACCAAGGCCTTAGGAGCTTCTTCAAATGCATCAATCTCCTCTTGAAGCTTGTCCTTGCCTTTTTGCTTGTGGTCTTGTGGTGGAAGATCATCTTGAGCTTGTGTTCCTTTGAAAGAAGTAGGATCGTACTTCTCTTGTTGAGGAACAAACTTTGTCTTGGGGTATTAATCTTCTTCCCACTCAACTCCATTGGCATTGAGCTTTCGATCAAAACCAACACCTTGATTCTTCCGGTGACTTCCTTGCTTGCGTACAATCTCCTCGAATTGCTTACTTCCGGCAAGGATCTTGTAAACACCTTTCTCTATAATTCCCTTCAATAAGCTATTTTCTTGCTCAAGTGTAACTTGGCTAAGAGAATCATTAGTGGAATCAAGAGAACTACTAGAAGCAACAACATTGGATTTGGCATGATTATTGTTACTACTAGAAGAAGAATCTTTCTTGTTCTTGTTACTAGTCTTGAGTTGTGGCATGTAAGTAGATAAGAGTAAACGCTTGGCAATGTCAAAAAATTTCTTGTGAAGATCATCATTGATTGCCTTTAAAAAGTCATGCTCTTGCTCACGGTTGAGCTTTTCGAAGCATAACTTTTCATGAGTCTTTAAAAGTTCTCGATGATCTTCCAAGATAGTTTCATGAGCTAACTTAAGAGTGTTTAGTTATTTAGCTAGGCACTCAATCTTCTCCTTATCATTTCATTCATTTTATCTTGATTTGCATGATTAATTGACGTTTCATCATAGTATTCATCACTAGAGTTGTCAACAAGTAAATCATCATCACCTAACAAGTCATCTTCATCACTATTGAAATCAACATACTCGGGGTGTGATACCTTTGGGCCTTTAGCCATGAAGCATCTTCCAATTCCTTCATTTGGTGAGTCAAATATGTCGTAGGAGTTGGTTGACACAAGTGCTAGACCGGCAACACCTTCATGTTGAGTATATTCGGAGTCAGAGTGATAGCTTCTCTCGGAGTGATTGTCGGAGTCGGAGTCGGATACCCATTCACCAACATGAGCTTGATGTCTTTGTTTTGTGTAGCTCCTTGATGACTTGTCCTTCCTTTCCGAATCCTTGCTACTCAGGGATGTTCTTCGTTCATAACGATCATCTCTACTCCTTCTTTCCCTTGATGGTGATTCTTCTCTTCTACTCCTTCTTTTTGGAGAATCTTCTCTTCTTTTGTAGGGAGCCGTACACTCACTGGAATAGTGTCCGGGTCTTCCACAATTGTAGCAATTACGCTCACGACAAGAAGATCTTTTGTCATTGTGGGACCTTGACTTGGAACTTCTTTCCTTGCTTCTACTCTTGTAGAACTTGTTGAAGTTCTTCACCATTAGGCTCAATTCTTCATTGAAGGTTTGTTTCTCACTTGATGATGTGGGTGCTTCACATGTGGCTTTGTATGCACCACTTGACTTGTTGTGGAGCTCTTCCTTATCCTTGAGTGACATTTCATGAGCCACAATTCTTCCAATGACTTCTGTTGGCTTGAGATCTTTGTAATTGGGCATCATTTGGATCAATGTGCACACGATATCATATTTTCCATCCAAGGCTCTTAGGATCTTCTTGATGATGAATTTGTCGGTCATATCTTCACTTCCTAAGCCGGCAATCTCATTTGTGATGAGAGCAAGCCTAGAGTACATTTCAGCGACGCCTTCACCATCCTTCATTTTGAACTTATCAAATTGACTTTAAAGCACATCCAATTTGGATTCCTTGACGGAGTCGGCACCTTCGTGCATGTCAATCAAAGTATCCCAAATTTCCTTTGCATTCTCAAGACGGCTGATTTTGTTGAATTCTTTGGGGCACAATCCGTTGAAGAGAATATCACAAGATTGAGCATTGTATTGCAGCAACTTCAACTCTTCCGTGGTAGCTTCACGGTTCGGTTCCCTCCCATCAAAGAATTCACCTTGCAAGCCAATACACACAATAGCCCAAACGGCGGGGTTATGTCCAAGAATATGCATTTTCATCCTATGCTTCCAACTAGCAAAATTTGTACCATCAAAGTAAGGACCTCTACGGTGGTAATTTCCCTTGATGGAGACTTCAACCCACGAAGGGTAACGGTTGCACCCATGAAGGGTCCATGAAGAAGCAACCTTGTCTATCCCAGCATGGCCATCGCCCATGAAGGTCTTGCCCCACTAGGGTAGATCTCCACGAAGTAGGCGATCTCCTTGCCCTTACAAACTCCTTGGTTCAACTCCACAATCTTGACGGAGGCTCCCAAGTAACACCTAGCCAATCTAGGAGACACCACACTCCAAGAAGTAACAAATGGGGTGTTGATGATGAATTCCTTGCTCTTGTGCTTCAAATGATAGTCTCCCCAACACTCAACTCTCTCTCACAGGATTTGGATTTGGTGGAAAGAAGATTTGAGTGGAAAGCAACTTGGGGAAGGCTAGAGATCAAGATTTATGTGGTAGGAATGGAATATCTTGACCTCAACACAAGTGTAGGTGGTTCTCTCTCAGAAAATGTATGTTGGAAGTGTAGGTGTGTTCTGATGGCTCTCTCCACGAATGAAGAGTGGGTGGAGGGGTATATATAGCCTCCACACAAAATCTAACCGTTACACACAACTTATCAAACTCGGTGGGACCGAATCGTGAAACTCGGTCACACCGATTTAGTACATAATGTGACCGTTAGGCATTTCGGTGGGACCGACATGTGAACTCGGTGGGACCGATATGGTTGGGGTTAGGGCATAACGTAATCTCGGTGAGACCGATTACACAAACTCCGTGAGACCGATTTTGGTAATAGACACACAGAGAGTTGGTCAGGCAAACTCGGTGGGACCGATTCGCTCATCTCGGTTGGACCAAAACATTAAGAAAGGGAAACAGAGAGTTTGCATTGCAATCTCGCTGGGACCGATCGCTCATCTTGGTTTGACCGAAACGTTACGAAGGGAAACAGAGAGATCACAATCCCATCTCGGTGAGACCGAGATCCCTGTCGGTGAGACCGAAAAGACTAGGGTTTATGGCAATGGCTATGTCAACGGAACTCAGTGGCGCCGGATAGAATGTTTCGGTGGGGCCGAGTTTGACTTTTGGTTTGGGACATATGTGGATGTGAGAAAGTAGTGGAGGGTTTTTAGAGCATATCACTAAGCAATTTGAGCAAGAAACTCATTAAGCAACACCTCACCCCCTCTTGATAGTATTGGCTTTTCCTATGGACTCAATGTGATCTTGGACCACTAAAATGGAAAATGTAGAGTCTTGTGCTTTGAGCTTGAGCCAATCCTTTTGTCCTTAGCATTTTGAGGGGTCCACGTTTCTCATCCATGCCATGCCAAACATTGAGCTTTCCTAAAATATTTATCTTGAAATAGCATTAGCTCAATAAACTATATGTTGTTAGGAATTACCAAAAACACCCAGGGATAATTGCACTTTAAGCTCCGGACCCACAACCACTAACGCCGGCGGTCGGAATGGACTCAAATATGGCCGTTTGGCCTTGTCATAGTAGCTGTGCATGGACTAGGGGCAAAACTAAGCTCGATTCGCATCTGAGGGCAAAACTGAGCACATGGACACCACTGAGGGCAAAAGGATAATTAACCCTTTCAAGAAAAAGGGCAAAGGGAAGAAGGGGAACTTCAAGAAGAACGGCAAGAAAGTTGCTGCTCAAGAGAAGAAACCCAAGTCTGAACCTGAGCCTAAAACTGAGTGCTTCTACTGCAAAGGGACTGATCACTAGAAGCGGAACTGCCCCAAGTATTTGGCAGATAAGAAGGATGGCAAAGTGAAAGGTATATTTGATATACATGTTATTGATGTGTACCTTACTAATGCTCGTAGTAGCGCCTGGGAATTTGATACTAGTTCTGTTGCTCATATTTGCAACTCGAAACAGGGGTTATGTATTAAACGAAGATTGGCTAAGGACGAGGTGACGATGCACGTGGGAAATGGTTCCAAGGTCTGTGATCGCCGTCGGCACGCTACCTCTACATCTACCTTCGGGATTAGTTTTAGACCTAAATAATTGTTATTTGGTGCCAGTGTTGAGCATGAACATTATATCTGGATCTTGTTTGATGCGAGACGGTTATTCATTTAAATCAGAGAATAATGGTTGTTCTATTTATGTGAGTAATATCTTTTATGGTCATGCACCCTTGCCGAGTGGTCTATTATTGTTGAATCTCGATAGTGATGATACAAATATTCATAATATTGAAGCCAAAAGATGTAAATTTGATAATGATAGTGCAACTTATTTGTGGCATTGTCATTTGGGTCATATCGGTATAAAGCGCATGAAGAAACTCCATGCTGATGGGCTTTTGGAATCACTTGATTATGAATCAATAAGTGTTGAAGCTCGTGGCAGGTATCATTATTTTCTTACCTTCACAGATGATTTGAGCAGATATGGTTATATCTACTTAATGAAGCACAAGTCTGAAACATTTGAAAAGTTCAAAGAATTTCATAGTGAAGTGGAGAATCATCGTAACAAGAAAATAAAGTTTATACGATCTGATCATGCAGGAGAATATTTGAGTCACGAGTTTGGCCTTCATTTAAAAACAATGTGGAATAATTTCACAGCTCACGCCACCTCGAACACCACAGTGTAATGATGTGTCCGAACGTCATAACTGCACTTTATTGGATATGGTGCGACCCATGATGTCTCTTACCGGTTTACCACTATTGTTTTGGGGTTATGCATTAGAGACAACTGCATTCACTTTAAACAGGGCACTGCTACATCTTGAGCTTGCGTTGGTTTTCCTTGAAGAGAAAAGGGTGATGCAGCAATAGTAGCGTAAGTATTTCCCTCAGTTTTTGAGAACCAAGGTATCAATCCAAGAGGAGGCTCCTCGAAGTCCCACGCACCTACACAAACAAACAAAGAACTCAAACCAACGCAATAAAGGGGTTGTCAATCCTTCATGGCCACTTCATAAAGTGAGATCTAATAGAGATAGTATGATAAGATAAATATATTTTTGGTATTTTATAATATAGATGCAAAAAGTAAAGATGCAAATAAAAGTAAATTGGAAGCAAATATGATAAGAGATAGACCCGGGGGCCATAGGTTTCACTAGTGGCTTCTCTCAAGATAGCATAAGTATTACGGTGGGTGAACAAATTACTGTCGAGCAATTGATAGAAAAGCGAATAATTATGAGATTATCTAGGCATGATCATGTATATAGGCATCATGTCCGTGACAAGTAGACCAACTCCTGCCTGCATCTACTACTATTACTCCATACATCGACCGACTCCTGCCTGCATCTAGAGTATTAAGTTCATAAGAACAGAGTAACGCCTTAAGCAAGATGACATGATGTAGAGGGATAAACTCATGCAATATGATATAAACCCCATCTTTTTATCCTCGATGGCAACAATACAATACGTGCCTTGCAACCCTTTCTGTCACTGGGTAAGGACACCGCAAGATTGAAACCAAAGATAAGCACTTCTCCCATGGCAAGAAAGATCAATCTAGTAGGCCAAACCAAACTGATAATTCGAAGAGATTTGCAAAGATAACTCAATCATACATAAAAGAATTCAGAGAAGATTCAAATATTATTCATAGATAAACTTGATCACAAACCCATAATTCATCGGATCTCGACAAACACACTGCAAAAAGAGTTTACATCGAATAGATCTCCACAAGAGAGGGGGAGAACATTGTATTGAGATCCAAAAAGAGAGAAGAGGCCATCTATCTAATAACTATGGACACGTAGGTCTGTGGTAAACTACTCACAACTCATCGGAGAGGCAAGGATGTTGATGTAGAAGCCCTCCGTGGTTGATTCCCCCTCCGGCGGAGTGCCGGCGAAGGCTCCAAGATGGGATCTCGCGGATACAGAAGGTTACGGCGGTGGAAATTGTGTTTCGGTGGCTCCTTGGATGTTTTTGGGGCACGTAGGCTTATATAGGAGGAAGAAGTATGTCGGTGGCCGCCCGAGGGGTCCATGAGACAGGGGGCGCCCTATAGGGGGGGCGCGCCCTCCTATCTCGTGGAGGCCTTGGCTGCTTCTTGACTTACACTCCAAGCCCTCTGGATCACGTTCATTCCAAAAATCACGCTCCCAAAGATTTCATTCCGTCTGGACTCCGTTTGATATTCCTTTTCTTTGAAATACTGAAATAGGCAAAAAAAACTGCAATACGGGCTGGGCCTCCGGTTAGTAGGTTAGTCCCAAAAATGATATAAATGTGTAAAATAAAGCCCATAAACATCCAAAAGGGGTGATATAATAGCATGGAACAATCAAAAATTATAGATACGTTGGTGACGTATCAGGCACCATCAAAATCTGTTGAGACGACGCCTTATGAACTGTGGTTTGGCAAGAAACCAAAGTTGTCATTTCTTAAAGTTTGGGGCTACGATGCTTATGTGAAAAAGCTTCAACCTGATAAGCTCGAACACAAATTGGAAAATTGTGTCTTCATAGGATACCCAAAAGAAACTGTTGGGTACACCTTCTATCATAGATCTGAAGGCAAGATATTCGTTGCTAAGAATGGATCCTTTCTAGAGAAGGAGTTTCTCTCGACAGAAGTGAGTGGGAGAAAAGTAGAACTTGATGAGGTAATTGTACCTTCTCCTGAATTGGAAAGTAGTTCATCACAGAAATCAGTTCCAGTGATTCCTACACCAATTAGTGAGGAAGCTTATGATGACGATCATGAAACTTGAGATCAAGTTACTACCGAACCTCGTGGGTCTTCCAGTCTGATCCACACCAGAGTGGTACGGTAATCCTATTCTGGAAGTCATGTTACTAGACCATGATGAACCTACGAACTATGAGGAAGTGATGATGAGCCCAGATTCCGCGAAATGGCTTGAGGCCATGAAATCTGAGATGGGATCCATGTATGAGAGCAAAGTGTGGACTTTGGTGGACTTGCCCGATGATTGGCAAGCCATAACAATAAATGGATCTTCAAGAGGAAGAGGGACACTGATAGTAGTGTTACTATCTACAAAGCTTGACTTGTTGCAAAAGGTTTTCGACAAATTCAAGATGTTGACTACAATAAGATTTTCTCAACTGTAGCGATGCTTAAACCCGTCCAAATCATGTTAGCAATTGCCATATTTTATGAAATCTGGCAAATGGATGTCAAAACTACATTCCTTGAATGGATATTTCTTAAAGAAGAGTTTTATATGATGCAACCAAAAGTTTTTGTCGATCCTAAAGGTACTAACAAGGTGTGCAAGCTCCAGCGATCCATCTATGGACCGGTGCAAGCATCTCGGAGTTGAAATATACGCTTTGATGAGTTGATCAAAGCATATGGTTTTATGCAGACTTTGGGAGAAGCCTGTATTTACAAGAAAGTGAGTGGGAGCTCTGTAGCATTTCTAATATTATATGTGGATGGCATATTGTTGATTGGAAATGATATAGAATTTCTGGATAGCATAAAGGGATACTTGAATAAGAGTTTTTCAAAGAAAGACCTCGGTGAAGCTACTTACATATTGGGCATCAAGATCTATAGAGATAGATCAAGACGCTTGATAAAGATTTTTCAATAAGTACATACCTTGACAAGTTTTTTGGAAGAGTTCAAAATGGATCAGTCAAAGAAGGAGTTCTTGCCTGTATTACAAGGTGTAAAGTTGAGTAAGGCTCAAAGCCCGACCACGACAAAAAACAGAAAGAGAATGAAAGTCATTCCCTATGCCTTAGTCATAGGTTCTATAAAGTATGTCATGCTATGTACCAGACCAGTTGTATGCCTTGCTATGAGTTTGGCAAGGGGTACGATAGTGATCCAGGAGCGGATCACTGTATAGCGGTCAAAGTTATCCTTAGTTATCTAAGAGGACTAAGGAAGTATTTCTCGGTTATGGAGGTGATAAATAGTTTGTCGTAAAGAGTTATGTCAATGCAAGCTTTTACACCGATCCAGATGACTCTAAGTTTGAATCTGGATACATATAAAAAGTGGGAGCTATTAGCTAGAGTAGCTCCATGCAGAGCATTGTAAACATAAAATATTTGCAAAATACATACGGCTCTGAATGTGACAGGCCCGTTGACTAAACTTCTCTCACAAGCAAAACATGATCACACCTTAGTAGTCTTTGGGTGTTAATCACATAGCAATGTGAACTAGATTATTGACTCTAGTAAACCCTTTGGTTGTTTGTCACATGTCGATGTGAACTATGGGTGTTAATCACATACAGATGTGAACTATTGGTGTTAAATCACATGGCGATGTGAACTAGATTATTGACTCTAGTGCAAGTGCGAGACTGAAGGAAATATGCCCTAGAGGCAATAATAAAGTTATTATTTATTTCCTTATTTCATGATAAATGTTTATTTTTCATGATAGAATGGTATTAACCGGAAACTTACTACATATGTGAATACATAGACAAAACATAGTGTCCCTAGTATGCCTCTACTTGACTAGCTCGTTAATCAAAGATGGTTATGTTTCCTAACCATACACACGTGTTGTCATTTGATGAACGGGATCACATCATTAGGAGTGGACATGACCCATCCGTTAGCTTAGCATTATGATCGTTATAGTTTCATTGCTATTGCTTTCTTCATGACTTATACATGTTCCTCAGACTATGAGATTATGCAACTCCTGAATACCGGAGGAACACCTTATGTGCTATCAAACATCACAACGTAAATGGTTGATTATAAAGATGTTCTATAGGTGTCTCCAAAGGTGTTTGTTGGATTGGCATAGATCGATATTAGGATTTGTCACTCCGTGTTTCGGAGAGGTATCTCTGGGCCCTCTCGGTAATGCTCATCACTATAAACCTTGCAAGCATTGTAACTAATGTGTTAGTTGCGGGATGACGCATTACGGAACGAGTAAAGAGACTTGCCGGTAACGAGATTGAACTAGGTATGATGATACCGATGATCGAATCTCGGGCAGGTAACGTATCGATGACAAAGGGAACAACGTATGTTCTTATGCGGTTTGACCGATAAAGATCTTCGTAGAATATGTAGGAGCCAATATGAGCATACAGGTTCCGCTATTGGTTATTGCCCGGACATGTGTCTCGGTCATGTCTACATAGTTCTCGAACCCGTAGGGTCCGCACGCTTAATGTTTGATGACAATTTTTATTACGAGTTGTGTGTTTTGATGACCGAAGTTTGTTCGGAGTCCTGGATGAGATCGCGAAAATGACGAGGAGTCTCAAAATTGTCGAGACATAACGATTCATATATTGGAAGGCTACATTCGGACACCGGAATGGTTCAGGTCGTTTTGGATAAGTTTCAGAGTACCAGGGGTTACCGGAACCCTCCCCAGGAAGTTATTGGGCCTCATGGGCCTAGTGGCGGAAGAGAGGAGGCAGGCCAAGGGGTGGAGCGCACCCCCCTAGCCCAAATAGAATTGGACTAGGGTTTTTGGGGGCGACCCCCCTTTCCTTCTCTCCTCCTCCTTCCCTCCTTCCCCTACTAGGAATAGGAAAGAGGAGGGAAATCCTACTTGGACTGGGGAGTCCTAGTAGGATTCCCCATACCTAGCGCGCCCCCCTTGGGCCGGCCACCTCTTCCCTCCCCTCCTTTATATACGTGGCCAGGTGCACCCCGTAGACACACAAGTTGATCTTTTAGCCGTGTACGGTGGCCCCCTCCACAGTTACACACCTCGGTCATATCGTCGTAGTGCTTACGCGAAGCCCTGCGCCGGTAACTTCATCATCACCGTCGCCACACCGTCATGCTGACGAAACTCTCCCTCGGCCTCAACTGGATCAAGAGTACGAGGGACATCATCGAACTAAACGTGTGCTGAACGCGGAGGTGCCGTATGTTTGGTACTTGGATCGGTTGGATCGCGAAGGCGTTCGACTATATCAACCACGTTAACTAACGCTTCCGCTTTCGGTCTATGAGGGTACGTGGACACACTCTCCCCTCTCGTTGCTATGCATCACCTAGATAGATCTTGCGTGATCGTAGGAATTTTTTTGAAATTACCGTGTTCCCCAACAGGGGGGCCCACATGTCGGCGACTGGTGCTGCCCAGCCAGCACCGTTGACCGAAGTCAACCTGGTCAAGCGGGGGACACTTGGGCCACCGGTCAGCGACCCAGCGGGTGGCCCCGGGGCGGCCACATTTGTGGGCCGGTGAGGGAGTGGCTCCGGCGACCAAAGCAATGGTGGCGCCTCGCCGAATGTGGCCGGAGCCGCGCTGCAGGGGGCCTCCGGACCTACGGCTTGGACCTACGGGTGCGGCCCGACATTGCGCACGCGATGGTGACGACGGTCGGCATCGGGGATGACTGTTGCATCGCCGGTGGTGAGCGGAGGCGGCAACAACGTTCAGGTGTGCTACGGAGATGGCGGCACACGGCCCTAGCGGCTAAATGGAATACTCCGGCCACACCGTAGAGGTTCCTCGAGCACACTGACGTGCTCGGACGGCCACGAGAACGACGGTGATGACGGCAGCAAGCTGCACGGCAGAGCTGGGCTCGGCCTATGGCGGCGAGCATGGCTATGCGCGAGGCAGCAGGGGTAAACAAGAGAGGAATAGGGCGATGCTCACTGCGGGTCGGTAGTGGAAGGCAGTAGGCTCGGGGGAGGGTCAACGACGATGAGATCGGCGGCAGAGTGTGTCGGAGCCGAGGAAGAAGAAGAAGACGAGGCAAGCGCTCCGATGGCTCCGAGCTCGAAGTCGAGGGCGCAGACGACATAGCGGTGCTCGACGAAGCTCCTGGGCATGACGACGTGGCATGGGGCGGCCGGTGGCCGCGGTCAGCTTGGCGGCGAGGCCACGGGCATGCTCGGCGCCGTGGATCTGGAGGAGAGAGGGGATCACAGTGGAGAGGGAGAAGAGAGCGATCGAGATCTCGTGGGGAAGCGGGGGAGTGGGCAGAGTAGGAGGAGGGGAGGGGATCCTTATCCCCTCGACACCGACAGCGACGAGTCGTTGTGGTGGCGACCGGGTGCACCCTATCTCGCGGTCGGAGGAACATGAAGGGGGTGACCGGGGAGCTAGGCGGCCGGCTGGGCCGCCCACGTGACCGACTGGGCCGACTGGGTTGAAGCCCAAAAGGGGGAGGGGGGTTTGTTTTTCTTTTGTTTGTTCCTGTTTCATTTTTAAATACACTTTTACTTTAGTTTTGTTAAATGTAAAACTTGCACCAAAAAATATAGTTGAAAATTAACCCACTGCCACAATTTAGTTTGAGGTTAAATAAAATAGTTTAGCATTTTTATAAAACAAAGGCATTTATTTAAATGATTTAGCCACTGTTGTAAACAGTTTGTGGCATTAAAACATTTTACAAAAAGGTTGGTTCACCACCAATATTAACAAGTGAAAATTTGCCACATGATGAACATTTTTGTTTTCATGTTTCAAAAGTTTTGAATTTTGACTATAATTTGGATTTGAAGTTGAATTGTTTTTGAATGCAAATGAGGATTAGCAACAGTAAGAGTGATGACATTGCACCATCAACAGGGGATTACTGTAGCATGATTCGCCGGGTGTTACAGTCTATTTACTGTGTATGATGCTACCTTCCAAAGGTTTTAGATGTTACATGTGAAACTTGGTGCTATTCTGTAATGACGTTGCTATCTATATGTCTATATGGTGTAAATGAGTGCTGAAGCTATCTGATGTTGTACTCTGATGTAATTCAATTATGAAATCCTAGTTGCCGTAATACGGATATGAAATATATGGTGTGTTTGATATGAAATGTCATCATGCTCCAACTATTAATCAGTTTGTTATGAACTTAATACCTTAAGGTGCATGTTGGATAGCGGTCGAGGGGTGGAGTAATATTAGTAGATGCAGAATCGTTTCAGTCTACCTGTCACATACGTAATGCCTACGTACTGATCATGTCATAAATAACATCATAAATATGAACTTTCTATCAATTGCCCAACAATAATTGGTGTACCCATTGTCACCGCGCTCATGAGAGAGATGCCTCTAGTGAAAGCTATGCCCCCCGGGTCCATTAACATCACATTATTAAAACCCTAAATAACTTGCTGCAATTTATTATATTTTATTTTGTTTTGCAATTCATCTATCTACCATTACCATAATTAATCCTTGTAATTAACGAGTAGAAGGGGATTGAAAACCCTCTTGCCTGTGTTGGGCACAAGTATTTGTTTTGTGTGTGTGCATGTACCATTTATCTTTGTTTGTGTAAATCTCCTACTGGTTCGATAAACATTGGTTCTCTACCGAGGGAAATACTTTCTGCTACTATACTACATCATCCTTCCTCTTCGGGGAAATCCCAACACCTCTCACAAGTAGCAGTGTGATGAGTGTAAAAATCACACTAATCAGTGCCCGCGTGCCTTAGCAATCGCGAGCGGAAATTCCTCCTTGACAAACTGGTCGTGCCAGTTGTGGTGGGGTGGCAACGCTGACTCGTCAATCTGGGCGAACCTACTGACGATGATGACACTGGCTCCTCCTTCGCATGACGCCCGATTTGGACGTCGCGGTTGCATGCCGGTGACACTGGCTCCTGCTTGATGCGACACCCAATTTGGACGTCGTGGTTGTGTAGGGGTTGCGTACTCCTCCTTCACGCGGTTGAAAGGTGACATTGGGTCTTGCTTGACGTGGTAGCACGGTGAGGAGTGCGGCTCCTCCTTGACTAGACGCGGCGGCGAGGGTGATGTTGGACCATGCCCCCAGAGCTACTTTTCCGTCATCATCTCCATCTGACAGACGAACTCCTCGTCCATCAAAGCGACATTTGAGATGAGGCGCCACTACTGTTGTGGTGATGCTTGGTTCTCCTCATTGCTGGAAGGGATGAAAATATCCTCCTCGTAGGAGGAGCCAACGGCTTTGGAGCCCGAGGGCCCTGGAGAGCGAGGGCGACGGCCCCAAGATCCGAATGAAGATCTAGTGCCGCCGCCAGTCGGTACGAAGAACCCCGACTTCATCGTCATTGGAGGAGGATGAGAAGTACGGAGAGTAGGAGGCGCTCGGAGAAGTGGAGAACTGGAGGTGTGGATGTGCATGTAGGGGAACGTGCTATGCAATTACCTTTTATACTACATGATCATACCCAGGAACACTATGAAGATGGCGGTGACAATCAAACTAACCGACGAGCAGAGTAGCGAAACGAGTGACTAGTCGGTGCAATGCAAAGATTCCTGTTGATTCCCGCAACTAGGTTATACCTCAAGCCGTTAGAATGTTCTCCGAGACGAGAGTCAAGTAGACGACCTCTCTAAGGTATCCACACATTCCCAAAGTAGTAGTCCGACAGAGCTTCGACGTTCAGGAAGAAGAAGTGTGAGAAAACCAGAGAGAGAAAGCCTAACGACACTTCTCGTCTAATTAGGAGTCTATTCTACTAGACCAATTAGACTGACTTAGAGCCCTTCTAATTAGGAGCCTAAACACTTAGGCTAATTAGACTGGGAGAGTGTCGATTTATGTGTCTGAAGAGGGAGCTCTCCACACACACACACACACACACACACACACACACACACACACACACACACACACACACACACACACACACACACACACACACACTTATAGGACGTCCTAGAACACCTACCGGACAATAGTTAACAACAAGATCTGTACACCCTTATTAACTCCCGCATATTCACAAAGTTCTTGAACGAAGCTTTGTTTACAAACACCATTCCCTTTGCCTTGCGACACATTTACAAAATCCAAGGCAGGATTATCAGCATCCCCGTGATCAACTCGTTGATCACTATACCGGTTATCCTTGTTATAGATTTCATTCTATTTACTCGTGTCCATGTTTCGGTATCTCATGATCATAATCACAAGTGCCTAGCCAGACGATAATGAAACCGTAACACTATGTGGGCCTAGGGAGTATCTCTCCATCGTGAGAGGATCAAATCCCAGTCCTGAACTATTGATATCGAGACATACATTTTATATTCCTAAATTACTTTTACTCAAGTCCAGTTACGGAAGTGACATTCGGTAACCCAAAGTAACCATCCAATATGTTGATATAGAATATTCTCATGGTCTAAGGAGCAATGCATTCGTTCACAAGTTATATGAAATATCGATAACATAACAACGAGGACATCTCTTTGTAAATTATAAAGTTGGGTCTATCTAACTTCGATATTAGCATGGCAATGGTGTTCTCTTATATTGATAGCATCCTTATTACACTCACAATGCTCATTATCAGGAAAACAAGATCATCGTCAATACACGAGCTAGTCATAGAGGCTAGACTAGGGATCCATTGGTATTTATATTATCACACATGTATTTGAGTTTTACTTTGAATCTCGTATTCAAGAACCAATACAACTGTAGCACAAAAACATAAACTTAATAACGAACATGAAAAATATAATAATATATTTACTATTGCATGTAGGGCATATTTCAACATCGTATCGCCGAAGCATGGTACATATAGCTGTTGTCAGGCGAGGCGAATAGACGACTAGTCCAATTCAATGTAGCACAATGGCCAAAGTAGGTTCTTGGGACGGCGCGTCTGCATTGAAGCGGCCATGCCCGTCTGATCGCGTTGGTCAGTGCCGCCCTCCCGTGTGGTCGTATCGCGCGACATCAGTGTCAGGCACTCTAGTCTGACATTAATGTGACATGGGAAGCGACGCGTCCGTTGAAAAAATAGCACGAGAGAGGATTCTGGGTGGGGTCATGAGACATGTGCGTGACAGTGGTCTGGACGTCCACAAAGCCCATCTAGTTTGCTTCCGCTTTGCAAGAAAAAGGATGCCTGGACCGGTTCGCGGATGGATCTGGGACAATATTGGATGACAAAACACGTCCGGACCGCGTGGTCTAGACGAATGCAGACGGTTCGTGGATCTGCGTTGGCGATGCCCTTAAACTCTTCATTAAAACAGTGAAAACCACTTTTTTTAGAAAATGACCCGCCTTCAACCCCATTAACTCTAGGGAATTCTTTTATTTGGCTTTATTCTCGACTGTTATCACTATGAAATTTGTTAAACATAATCTCATCTCTTTGTTCTGACTTCCCACTTATTATGTCTTACTATATGTGCTCACGTCACAAAATGCTTGATTTCCACAAATTTTAGTAAGATAATCTCCCCCTCCTACTTTCAGAAGGAAGTTCCCAATTTCAGTCCATCTTTTATCCGATGGATATCCTTGTGAAGAACAACACATACTCCCTCCGTCCGAAAATACTTGTCATCAAAATGAATAAAAAGAGATGTATCTAGAACTAAAATACATTTAGATACATCCTCTTTTATCCATTTTTTCAAGGGTACGCCAATGACGTACCTTAGCTTTGTAGAAGAGGAGAAAAATATTTACAAGAGATTACATATTCACTAGGTAGGCGTCACACACCATCCTACCATAGCCTCCACACACAAACCAAGCCAACTACTCACAAAACCTGGTTACTCTGGTAGCTCCAGCCCTAGTCCACATTTCGAGCTCTTGCCAGACCAGGTCCATTGTTCCCCCTTCGTTCCGTAAATCCGTACGTCCAAACACCCTGCCGTTGCGCTGTTTCCATAGGTTCCAGCATATGGACGTGACCACGGAGTCAACCCCCTTCCGGTGCAATTTTGGCATGCGCTTCCTCGCTTCCGACCACCATCCACCAATTCTATCTTGAGCCGAGGGGCATAGAGCCAGATCAATCCCCATTCGAGCAAAACACATGAACCAGACTTGTCGGGGAAAGACAAATTGCATCGTAATGTGGTCAACCGTGTCTTCTTCCTACTCACATAGGAAACATGGTGATATCTCATCTTGCAGCATGTGTCTCCATCTTCTGTCTGAAGTCCAAAGACTGTACTGGACGGCAATCCACATGAACAATTTGCAAACTAGGGGAGCCCAACACTTCCAGATTGCAGTAGAGTGCTGAAATCTAACCCCACCAAGACACATCATGTTGTACGCGGATGAGGCTGTGTATTTTCCTTCCCTGTTCCAGTACCAAACTGGCGTATCCTCCAAGTCAGGGGCCAATTGCACGTCCATTAGAATCTCGCACAACCTGATAAATTGTGCCAACCCATCCGTGTCAAGCTCTCCGCTAATATCCTCCATCCAGGCTTGCATCCATAAAGCATCCCTCACACATCTTCTGTTGGCAACTTACATTCTGACACGACCGAACACCCGAGGCGCCAACTCCTTGATTGTAGTCCCATTGATCCACGATCCATCCAAAAAATCACCTTAGTGCCATCACCCAATTGCCATCTCACTAGGCTGCCGAACGCCTCACATACCTGCTTGTCCGGTCTCCAATTAAGCCCCTGCCACGGCCTTGAATCGCCAGTTCGCCATAATCATGCCCATCTCAACCTTAGGGCAATTCCTTGCTTGCAAAGATCAATGACACCCAATCCTTCCAGCTCTTTAGGCCGATAAACCCTCTTCCAGGAGACCAAGCATCTGCCCCCATGCACCTGTTCTGACCCAGCCCCAAAAAATGCTCGACATCCTTTATCAATACTGTCAAGAGCCCACTTGGGAGCCTCTGCCACAATCAGATGGTGTGTCACCCTAGCTCTCATGACTTGGTTCACCAGGATCAGCCTCCCTGGCCATGTGACAAGTTCATGTTGCCATCCCAGGACAACGTGCAAAGCTGCGTCTACCATAGGTTGCCACTCCGATCGCTTAAGTTGTTTGATGCTCAGCTGCAAGCCGAGATACTTGCACGGAAACGACTCCATCTTCCATGGCAAAGCATCCTTGACTAACTGCTCATCCTCCGGATCAACCCTGATCATAATTGTGGCAGACTTCGAAAAATTGATTTTCAAACCTGAAGCTTCCCCAAAAATGCCGAGCACCACTCTCACAAAGTATAGGTCTGATATGTTTGGCTTGATAAACAAGACCACATCATCCGCATATAAGGACAATCTCTGCAAAGGGGTACATCCATTCATTTTACTAAAAACCTCTAAGTCATGTGCCTTGATCACAATGTCCGTGAGCACATCCATGGCAATGACAAAAAGCAGTGGGGAAATTGAGTCTCCTTGTCTTAACCCCTTTGCATGCATGAACTTAGCTCCCGCCGATCCACTCGCAATCACTCTAGAGCTGGCCGAAGTAAGAAGAGTGGCCACCCAAGAAATCCATCGCTCCGAGAACCCTTTTGCTCTCAACACTACAAAAAGGAAAGGCCACGAGAGTGAGTCAAACGCTTTAGAGATGTCCAGTTTGAGTAACACACCCTTGGCCTTCCTCTTGTGCAGCCTACGTGCCATCTGACGAACCAACAAGAAGTTGTCATGTATGTTTCTGCCCTTTATGAACGCTGACTGGTTAATATGCACGAGCTCTCAACATCCTCGGTCTCAACCTAGTTGCCATGAGCTTGGAAGCCAACTTTCGCACTATGAATCTAATTGATCGGCCGGAAGTGATTAATGTTGCATGCCTCCGGAGACTTTGGAATGAGGGTTATAAGTGCTTGGTTTAACCTCCCAAAACCAACCCCATTGTGAGTGAACAGTTTATGCAAAGCAGCAATCAGATCTCCCTTCACAATCTCCCAGGCTTTTTGAAAAAATAGTCCAATGAACCCGTCCGGTCCCGGTGCCTTATCCGAAGGCATCTCTTTAACTACCGCTCAAATTTCCTCCTATGAAAAGACCAGATCTTGCTCAGACAGGTCCACCGCGGTGATACCTAGAGATTATAGGTCCAAAGTATGCTCCTGTAACTCGTCCCTTCCAAGGATTGCCTTATAAGCATTAATGAAAGCATCCTCCTTGCCATCTTGATCTGTGATAACCTGCCCATCCACGTGTATAGCTGGGATGTAGTTCTTCATCCTCCTCCCATTGGCCACTAGATGGAATAGATTTGAATCAGCATCTCCTCCGTGCAACCAAGAGATCCTAGACCTCTAGCGGGATATAGTTTGTTCCAACGAGGCAAGCCCGAGCACCAAGCACTTAAGCATTCCTCGCATCCCTCGTTCCTCTCTGGTCAGCAGCCGATTCTCTTGTGCGTAATCAAACTGCAATATGACAAGATTTGCAACGACAATCTGTAACTTGATGTTTCCAACTCTTTTGTGACCCCATACCGCGAGGATTCTGGCCGTGTTCCTGAGCAACATGTCAAGCCGGTGAAAAGGATCCGAAATCGCTGGGTCACAAACCCAAGCCTCCCTCACCACATCCAGGAATCCATCTAGCTTGACCCAAAACTTCTCGAATCTAGATCTCTTCGTATAGTGTAAATGTTCTTCCAAAGATAGGAACAGAGGGCAATGGTCGGAGGTTGAAGTAGAGAGAGCCAGCAATAAACACTGCGGGTGGTCCAGCTCCCAATCAATGGACACAAAAGCTCTGTCAATCTTAGTGAGCATCGGCACTTCTCGCTCACTACTCCACGTAAATCTCCTCCCATGCAAGAAAAACTCCTTGAGGGCGTTATCCTCCACAAACCTTCTAAACTTGCTCATCATCCTCCGATCCATCAAAGCATTATTCTTGTCTGCCGCATACAGAATCATGTTAAAGTCTCCCCAAACTAGCCAGGGTCCAGGACAGAGTTGTTGCCTTGCCGCTAGTTCCTTTAGAAACATGATCTTATTAGCATCTTCTTGCGGTCCATAAACCACTGTGAGCCACCAGGACGACCCCTCCAACAGGGACACATAGCCAGTAGTGAAGTTTGTGTCATTGACGAAGTTAGTCAACTACACCTTCGTGGAATCCCACGCCACAAAAATTCCACCACGCGTGTCCGAGGTCGGCAGGTAAAAAAAGCCATCATAGGCTGGCCCAACACATTGCATAACTACAAATTGATCCACCGATTCCAGCTTAGTTTCTAAGATACAAATGATAGCGACCCGAACGGACTCGACAAATTCTCTAAGGGCTTTCTTCCTAGCAGGGCTATTCAGTCCCCTCATGTTCCAGCATACCATCTCCTGTGGATTGTACGACATGGGAAAAGGGGCGCTCCATGTCCGTACACACCGCCCCTCGAGAGACCTAGGCGGACACCAACTCATTGCTCTCTAGCTCAGCCCCCAAGTTGAGAGGGATTGCCTCGCCAAAAATGGCCGTGATCGCCCTTAACTGTTGTTCTTGGAGGGGTGAGTCAAACACCTCACTAAGCTGACCTAGCGCATCTTCCGAGACCGCCAAATCCTCGCAGCCGAACCCTAGAGTCTTGAGCAGCACCGTCTCTGTAGCCGAGGCCTTAGTTTTGCGTGGCCCTCCCACACCTAGCGACCTGTTAGTGCGTCGAGCTGTGAACGGATCCTGCCCTGGTCGCACGCCTCGCAACCCCTTAAACTCCTTGAGTAGAGGAGGTGCCAGTTTCTTCAGCAATCCCGCGCAGAAAGTCTTGATATTTCCAAGGGCAACTTGCTCTTTGGTGGAAAGACTGGATTCCGAGCAAACCAAATGTCCAGGGCTCAAAAATACGTCCCTAGTGTCGCTGCATGGGATCGACGTGGTCACATCCTGACTAGCAGTCTTCCCACCCCCCATTGGGTGCATGGGCACGGGCACCGATGTGGCTGCCCCCTCCACCGGCGCACCACCCTCCCCAGATGTGTTGGTCCACAGAATATCCTCCATTGGGGCCCAACCATCAGTCAAAGGCATATCTGCGTCCTTGTCTCCACTTGCCCTGGCACCGAGGGGATTTTCTGCGGCTCCAATGATTGATTTTCCATCAGTGTGCTGGGAGGCACTAAGACGATCATCCGCAATGGATCCCCCGACGAGTTCTGCTCCAATCCCAGCATGGCCACCTGGTCCTCCTGCTGTGGTATCACCAAGGCTGTCGCAGTCGGCTCCACCACCTGTCCAATCCCAGCTCGACGGCATGGGGCCCCAGCTGTGGCTCGACCAAATCAGTCATGGCCGGCTCCACATCTTGCACCTCAGCCTAATTGGTGCCCTTCTCCAGCCCGGTGCCAGCCCCTGACACAGAAGGCTCGGGAATCTGGACCGCTGTCCTGATCTCATTGGCCGGGGGACCGGTCACCCTCTCACCTTTGGCAACGGATCCGATGCGACGAGCCCAACATCTGTCTGCAACGGGTCCCCGTCTCTTCCTGTAGACCTGATAGGACAGTTTGAAATGATTGACTGCGCAACGACCCTGGTCTTGTGGCCCACCGCCTCTGGGGCCCCAGCAGCGCCCATTGGTGGAAATCTCCAGTCCGATGGGCCCACACGCCCCTCGGCGCTGCCGATGCAGTGGCGGCGCCTGCTCCAGCTCTGCCTGCCCTCGACCACCGCACTGCACCCGTGCATCGCAGCGCCAGCGCTTCGTGGCTGAACTTGCCAATGGCCACCAGGTCCCGAATCCCGAGAGCTGCCCGGCAAACCGCTCTGGCCGTTGTCCCCGTCCTCACTGTCAGCTCTACCCTAGAGCTCCGGTGGTGTGTAATCCCGCACTCTATCAACATGGATGATGGTGGGGTACTCAAGCAACTGTCGAAATGTTGCACGTCTCTCCACAGGATTCGAGCTCGCCGGCGGCGGGACACAGGCACCTCCTCCGGATCCACACACTAGGCCCTCAGCTTGAAGAGCGACAGGTCGTCCCCACTCTCTGTTTCAAGAGCTAAGCTATCAATCAGACACGAGCTGCCCATGAGCTCCACCGTCGTGTCCCGATCCCAAGCATGCGACGACACTCCCTCAATCATTAGATCCACCTGCATCCTCATCAACCTGGATTTTGCTTGCGCCTGCCTCAGCCATGGCTTGATGAACAGCTGCACCCCCACGGGATACAGAAGGGACAACAAGAGCTTCGTTCCTAAACACATGACCTGCGAACACCACCAAGAAATCCTCCGGGTGGTACTTGTGCACCGAGAACCTGTGCCGCGGTATGTCGAGATGCTCCGACAAAATCTCCGCCGCCGTAACGCAGATCCTTGGCCTTTGACCCCCCACATACATCACCACCGCCAATTGCAGCCGGCACTCCATGTTGGCCATGGCATCAGAGCGGGGCAGAATGCAGACCTCCCCCGACGGCGACGATGTCTCCGGGAACAATGGAATGATGTTGGGCGCAACCGGCGAGGGAGGCGCCCACGGCGCCCCCTGCCCAGGCTCCAACAACAGCCTTCCCCCTTCCCGAGCCAGCCTCTTCGCCATCGGCTCAGCCCCGGCCGCCCTGGCGATGACCGCCCTCCGCAACTCCTCCGCTGAGATGGGGCTCCTAGGCTGCGAGCACTGCGACGGGACATGCCCCGACAAACCGCACCTGATGCAGAGTGGGTCGTTCGAGCAATCATACCTCTGATCTCCTTGAAACACCGAAAACAGAGCCCATAGAGGTCCGGCGGGATTTGACGCCGCTCGGAAGAGGAAGGGGACGCCGACCTGCCCCGCAGGCCAGCCTCCTGCTGACGCCGCAGAGCACGACGCCGACGCCACATGTCCTTGCGAGACGGCCCTGGCCTGTGCCAGGCCGCCTCCATCCCCGAAGCAGCCGCCACCGCCTGCGCCACGTCCGCCGACGAGGAGCGCGCCGAACCCAGGGAGTCCGAAAAGCCCCAACCCAGACACCACCGGCCGCTCGCGATGCATCGAGGAGGTGACAGATGGGGGACTGCGAGATCCAGATGCCATGGCCAAAGGGGAGGGGAGGAAGATCACCGGGGCCGGAAAGACCAGCGGCGAGACGGGGTGGTCGCCGGGGCCGGAGTGGCCACCGGCGAGAGGGGTGGACGCCGGAGCCGGAGCGGCTACCGGCGGGAAGGGGAGAGGGGAGCGGGATTTTTATCCATTTTGATGACAAGTATTTCCGGACGGAGGAAGTAGTTACCACCTCCGTCAAGTGGCCTCTAACAAAAACCAGCGGCTCTTTGCTAGCTCGGGTGATAACGTGGAACAAGAGGAGATGCATGGCAACTTATTTAAGATGTCTAGGAGAGCAATGTTGAAAGAGAGCGCATCCTTTTCCATGGGCACACTCGTGCATGTGCAGTCTGCACACGTAGCAACTCAATGATTTTTTTTTCTTTTGCGAATGAACTCAATGAAATTTCAAAAAAGAAAAGAAATGGCTAGGAGAGCACAGGCAAGAATGGTTGAAAAACCAACGATACATGAGACACGGGGAATAGCAAGAAAATGCTCTCGATTGTAAACGGGAAATCATACCCCTATCAAAATTTCGTTCTTTTCAGGGGCGGGACATGACGTGAGCCTCGAGAGAAAAGAAAAACAGGTCTGGTCGAACGCGTGCCGTTGCTCGGTCGTTGGTTCGTGTACCCCGGCCCGAATCCCTCGGCGCAGGCACACTCGCTCACGCACGCACGCACACGGCACGAGCTTCAGCTCACGCCGAGGCAGTCGCGCAGGAGACGCGCACACACCAACCAAACACTAGTCAGCAGCGCAGCCCACCCAAGTTGACAAACGTCACTCCCTTGTCTCCCCCACCCAGCAGCTCCCCTCTCCCCCTCTCGCTCTCGCTCACGCTCACGCTCACGACACAGGTCCGCACAGCCGCACGGAGACGAATCGAATCGAAGCCCGAGCGGTGGACAGGCGAGGCCGTACCTAGGGTTTCGCTCGCCGGCGAGGATCCCGACGCAGCGCCGCCGGAGGCGGCGCCTCCGCTGAGGTAACCGCCCCTCTGTTCCGGTCCCCCTCCACGCCGCTGGGTCTAGTCGAGCTCAAGCTAGGGTTTCCGCGACGGAATTCCGGGGGCGTTTTCGGCGGGGTTCGCCGGATCTGGAGGGGCTCGGGGGGTCGATTGGGAGCGCTCCTCGCGGGAATTGCGGGCTCCGGAGGCGCCGCATTGGCGGGGGTTGGTGGGGTGTGGAATTGGGGACACTTCCTGCGCGTAGTGCTTGTGGCGTACGCTACGGGATTCCACTTTGCGGGGAGCTTGTATGCATGTACGAGGCGAATGTTGAAGGTTTTATATAGGGGTTTTGGGTTGTGATGGCTGCTCGACCTCTCCCTGGAGGGAGCCTTGAAATGATGCCGCCTGCTTAGGAGCTTAGGAGCACCGCGTTGCTGCATGTGGTGCTTTAGTTGCCATCTGGAGTGGTGTTAATTTGGTGGCCATTTGGGAGACTTTGTAGCAAATGACTTGGTTAAATTTAGTTGTCTCTACAGCGTAGACACACTGGGTATAAGGCTGGTACTGTTTCAGATATAGCTGTGGATAGGGTGATTTTGCCGGGCAACGGTTGGATTTGGTGCTTTTAGTATGTATCTTTGAATTTGCGAGACGTTTCAGATATAGCTGTGGATAGGGTGATTTTGCCGGGCAACGGTTGGATTTGGTGCTTTTAGTATGTATCTTTGAATTTGCGAGACGTTTCAGATATAACTGTGGATAGGGTGATTTTGCCGGGCAACGGTTGGATTTGGTGCCTTTTGTATGTATCTTTGAATTTGCGAGACGTATCTCTTTCCATTTCTTGCCAGGCCTCCACGTTGGTGCCTACATGACTGATGTGTTAAGAGATATTAATATCCCTAATATTCCGTGTAGCTTAGTTCTTGGTGATTTAGGCTAAGCATCTGATTTTGGTAACCTTTCTGCAGTAATGAGTAATTTTTGGTTGGACTGCTGAACTGGATGTGCTTCATTAAATTTTAGAAGCGAATTTCCGTTGGGGTCAATTAGAAGATTCACCGTAGTGATCAAATTTAGCACGCCATGTTAATGATTTAACTCCAGTTCATTGATTGGGCTTCACCGATAGGCGGCAATTGGTCCGGTGATACTGTATTTTTAATGTTTGACGGAATTGGGATTACTTTAGGTGATGACGTTACTACTGGTCCTAGCGCTATTTTTATTTTCTTGAATTTTTGGCGTTATTCTCACGGATCTGGACTTAGTCTTCACCCGATTGGAGTCGGACAAGTCAGCTGTCGTACTAATAGTCGGAATTTTCATTGGTTCATAATGGTGCTGCTTAAGGGGCATTGATTTATTGGAATGGGCGCTACCGTTCGCTTTTCTAGCTGTCAGATAACGGACTTCTTAAAATGGTGTTGAAATATTATTTTCCGTTCTCGATGCTTTTCTGGTTTACCAAAGAAGTCCTTAAGTCATGTTGATATTGTGACTTTGAGGTTGCGATGGTATTGTTTGGTACTCCTACATATACATCACCCTGTCTCTGTGAAGTTGTGCTAGCGTAGGGCAGCATGGTGAGACAAAATTTATTATCATATAGTTTGGGTTTCTTGGTGCGTCTTTTTGTATGGAAAATACCAAACCTGTATACTCGAGTGCCGTGTAGTTATTTTTGGCATTGTAATTTCTAATATGGGATTTATCACATTCTACTTGTTTGGCAGGTTTCTTTGGTCCTGTACCCATGCTTTCAGCTTTCAGAAGGTGATTGTAGAGGGGGAGGATGGAAGAGGAGGAACATCGTGGAGTTGTTCTGGTATGCAGCGTCTGTGGGTTCCTCTTCGCTGTCCTTGGCCCTCTCAGCTTTTGGATTCTATGGGCTGTGAATTGGAGGCCATGGAGGTTATATAGGTATGCTAGTGATTGAATATACTTTTTGCGAGGATTATGCTTTTATTTGCATGTATCATTTGTGTGTTTCTTACTTGGGATTAACTAATAACCTGCTATGTTAAATTCGTTGTTTGTGCACTCTCTTTTTTCATATTCAAAGTCCATGCATTTTATCTTTGTGTACCATTGAATGTTGCCATTGGTATAAAGCTTGACGCACCAGTCTAATCACATGCATCATACGCAAAGTAGCCCCCGCCCTCTCCCCAATTATTCTTTACCTCACTTTGATATTTGTAATGTTTTTATGAGTATCCAGCTAGTAGTTTGGTTGTTGCATTTGCAGATATTTTACTCAGTAAGAATCATTTTTATCCTAATGATACCAAGACAGCAAAGTAGGTAGGGTTGGTATCAGTAACACACTAGCGCATTAAACTATTCTTGCAATTCTATTATATTTCCATTCTAGCTTCATACTTCCTGATTACTGAAAGCCTGTTGTCCATGTATGGAGTATAGTGTTTTCTTCTTTCTGATCCTGTGTTTGTGGCGAGTAGCGGATTGGCAAATATACATCCTTATTTGGGCTCATTGTGTTCACAGTGCATGACTTCTGGTTTCACTCGTTTGGCTTTCCTAGTTAGGTGTTAATCTTTTTCATCCTATTTTCTTATTCAGCTGGATATACGCAAGGAAATGGCCAGCCTATGCGCAAGGACCTCAGCTAAGCACACTCTGCAGCTTTTTGACCCTTTTTGCATGGCTTGTCGTCATTTCCCCTATAGCAGTTGTGCTAGTGTGGGGAAGCATCCTTATTGCTCTTATGGAAAGGAACATAACTGGTTTAGCTGTTATAATGGTTGGCGTTGCTTTGCTTCTATCATTCTACTCTATAATGCTCTGGTGGAGAACACAATGGCAAAGCTCAAGTATGTTTTCTATCCTTTGTGTTGATTTTATAAATTGGCATTTCTTCTTCCAGATTTTTTGCCCATGTAGTTCTCATTTTTTTCCAAACGTCATCATGCTTGAGTATGGTTGCTCCTGAAATGCATTGGATTTTTGGTGGGCGTTATATTATCTCTCTAGAACATGAACCCTCTGTCTTCTGGCTATAAATAAACACTCAATTCTTTTTAGACACTGATAATAATTCAATGTTACTGGACCCCCATATATTTGCCATGACATGGCGTTTTGTACTTCTGTATCCAATTTGCACGGTGTTTGGTTCCGGCATCTAGCATTCCGCCCACAATAGTTGGCCATACAACCGCGATTATTCCATATCAAAATTTCTTGCGGAAGGAGCTGACTAGTCACATTAGAAAATAGAGATACTATGGGAATTATTTCAAAACATGTTCAACATAGAAGTTTTTAGATCATCACAACCAAAGTGTGGCTAAATCACTTCTGTAGCTAACCACATTTTGCCTATGCTAAGTTAGCCGTTAACCAAATGGACGGCTTACATAAAGAGAAGTTCTAAATCCCTGTGGACCTTTGAGGTTCAAAATGTTATCAGCCGTTTCATCTAAAAAAGTTATCAGCAGTACTTGTTCCAGAATTTCTTCACTTTGTTTTCTTTTCGCTTGATCTATTAAAGATATTAACAAATGAAAATCCCTGTGGGCTGTGGAGGTTCAAAATGTTATCAGCTGTTTCATCTAAAAATTGTTCCATCATTTCTTCACTTTGTTTTGTATTAGTTGTTTCTACTACTGGATCAATCAACTATCTGTTTGTCCTTTAGTGAGCGTTTTGGTTGATCTATTAACGATATTAACATATGGATTGTTTGTTGCAGAGGCTGTTGCTTATCTTCTCCTCTTGGCAGTAGGTCTGCTGTGTGCCTATGAATTTTGTGCTGTTTATGTCACAGCCGGTGCTAGTGCTACTGAGATCAATTCTCCATCTGGTTTCTTCTTTGGATTATCTGCAATATCATTGGCCATCAATATGCTCTTTATATGTAAAATACTGTTTAATGGTAAAGCCACTTCTCAGCTTAGTTGAGCCTTATCTTAATATAAAAAATCATGAAACTTTTGAAATTCAATACATATTATCTGCAGGAAGTGGATTCGATGTTGATGAATACGTCCGGAGGTCGTACAAGTTTGCATATTCTGATTGTGTTGAAGTGGCCCCTGTCTCATGCTCCCCTGATCCCCCGGATCCTAGTGAGTTATACATGACAAAATCCAGCAGGTCAGTCCAGCATTTTATTCTCAAAATATCTTTTACTAACTTAACTAAACTGCGGTATACCAGCTTCAGTAAGTTTTATGATGTTCACTTGGCTAATCTATTTTTCTTTCAAATTTAATAAGATGATGAGTTAAAAATGCAGGGTATTGCATCTAGGGCTTCTCTACCTTTGCTCCCTGGTTGTGCTTGTTGTCTATTCCATCTTGTATGGTGTGACATCAAAAGAAGCACGTTGGTTGGGCGCTTTAACTTCAGTTGCTGTAGTGATTCTTGGTAATGCTTTCTCTGTGGACTATCGATTGTTTGTGCTCTGTATCTGTTTCTTTGACATCCTGGTTTTCTGTTGTACAGACTGGAATTTGGGTTTGTGTTCATTCAGGTTTGAGCTTCTTAAAAGTCGGACGCTAGCGTTATTTGTGGCTGGAACATCGCGTGTTTTTCTCATATGTTTTGGGGTTCATTACTGGTTTGTATTCATCTTTGTGCTTCTTTAGTTGATCATATTCAAGTCCTAGTACTTCTTCCTACTTACTAAGGTATTAAATTATAGGTACCTTGGACATTGCATTAGCTATGCTTTTGTGGCATCTGTTCTTTTAGCTGCTGCTGTCTCTGGCTGGCTTTCTATTTCCAACCCCTCAGTTGCAAGGATTGATGCACTAAGAAGTACAGTGATAAAGCTGCGAGAAGGATTTCGAAGAAAAGGACAAAATAGTTCTTCAAATTCATCAGAAGGTTGCGGATCTAGTGTGAAGCGTAGTAGTGGTAGTGTTGAAGCATGTCAACATGGTAACACTACTGATTCTATTTACAGAAGTAATTCACAGAGTGATGGGGTCCATTGGAATAGTGTTCCTTTTGATCGATCCAACAGTTGTCAAGAAGGCAGAAGCTCTGACAAGAACATGGATAGTGGACGTGCAAGTTTAGCACATCGCAGTAATTCGTGCCTTTCTGCTGTCCAAGACTCTGAAACTGCGATCATTTCTGCAGATAGACATGGGGATACCACTGCTTCACTTGTTGTTTGTTCTAGCAGCGGTTTGGAAAGTCAAGGCTGCGGGTCTAGTGGATCAGCCACTGCCTCGGGTAATCAGCAACTGTTGGATTCGAACTTAGCTGCAATTTTTCAAGACAGGCTGAATGACCCAAAGATCACATCTATGCTAAAAAGGAATGGGGGACTTGGAGACGTGGAACTGGCTAATCTTCTACATGATAAAGGCCTGGATCCTAATTTTTCTTACATGTTGAAAGATAAGGTTATGGATCCACGGATTTTAGCTTTGCTACAGAGAAGCAGCCTAGATGCAGACCGAGAACATCAAGATGATGCAGATGCTACTGCTACTGAGGAATTGGATACGACTATTGCAAACCAGATCTCTTTGTCAGAAGAACTCAGGAGAAACGGGCTAGAAAATTGGCTGAACATTTCAAGACTGATTTTTCATCAAGTGGCCGGTACTCCAATACGGTCCTTTGTTGTATTTACCCTAATATTTATTGTAGAGACGGTTACTGTTGCTGTCCATCGACCAGAGCCCATCAAGGTGATAAATGCAATACATGAACAGGTAATATTTGTCGCAGAAGCACTATAGCAGCTTTGAAAGATTGATTTAGCATTGATAAAACATGTGATAGTTTTCCCCCCTTCATTTGGCAGTTTGAGTTTGGTTTCTCCATACTGCTTTTATCACCAGTCGTCTGTTCCATCATGGCATTCACATGGTCCCTGCGTGCGGAAGAGATGATGATGACATCCAAACCACAGAAGGTGATTAGTGATATACAACAAGAGAACTTTTCATTCTTTAGTACCAATTATCATGCCATGTCAGATTATAACCGTCATACTAATACGAGGTTCTTATCACCATATCAGAACAAGTACTTTGTACTATTTCTGTTTTAAAACTTACCATGAGCCAGATGCTATGTAATGCAAAAGGAATATGATGCTAGAGGCAGATTGAAATGTTGTGCAAGAATTTTAGCAATACATGTGCGTGCCTCCGGATAACTCTGGATATCTTTACTAGACATGCTTTAGTGCATCAAACTCTCTTATGTAAAGGCCATCTGTGCTTATCTTTCGAAAACAAATAAATATGTGCTCACATTGCACTGAGTATGCTGGGTCTGTCCTTTTATTGCACTGAGTATGCCGTTATGTTGCTTAATTTTACTTGAAATGCAACTTCATTCTCAGCTATATGACTTGCCATTGTTTTCCACATCTTCAGTATGGCTTCATCGCGTGGCTGCTGAGTACATGTGTTGGCTTACTTCTCTCTTTCTTGAGGTACACTCACTGCTTAATATCTGAAATATCAGTAACTATTATAATTTTAACCATGTGCAATATT
This sequence comes from Aegilops speltoides, assembly GCA_021437245.1. Lineage (NCBI taxonomy): Eukaryota > Viridiplantae > Streptophyta > Magnoliopsida > Poales > Poaceae > Aegilops > Aegilops speltoides. The sequence goes on along the minus strand of CM038146.1, from coordinate 394,331,395 downwards.
GCTAACTGATTTCTGTGCCTGTTTATTTTCACTTAAGACTAAATATTTTCACAAGGGTATACAATGATAATATGCACATCATGCCAGTCATAACCATTTGTTCCACATATGGTCTTAAGGGCACTTTATTATTTATATACGTTTCATACATAATTTTTCTTCAAATGGCTTCTGTACAAGAGAATCATTTGTGTATGTGATTTCTCTTAAAAAAACTTACGGCTCTTTATATTTGCGGAAGGGGTTAGTGTATACTAGAAATCCTGAGTGTGCCATCCTCAGTTGGCAAGTGACGTGACCTATATCTATTAGTTGTGTTACATGCATGTTTCACTTTAGGTGGCATGAGATGATGATACATGCTCAAAAATAGATCTCCACTTTGTTTCTATGGATATCAATTTACAGCCGGTTCTACTATGAGGTGCTTTATCCTGTAGGATGTTAGAGAAATACAGATCCTTCGTACTCCAGTTATCAAGTGAGCTAAGATATAATGCAATAAAACATGATTCAAGCAAGTACAATAATTATACGGGATTAAGCATAGGCTAGCACACAGACACCCTTAACAAAGTCTAATGGTGGTGTCACTGCTGAAGGTTTTCTATTGTTTGCCAGTTTGCCTTAGGATGAGCTTCATTATGTGATTGATTAACTAAATTTATTTTGGGTGCATGTGCAAGACTAAAGGTTTAGGTTGACTGCTATTTTATAGCTGGGTAATGATGATGGCTTGACACATCCACTGTCTATAGTCAAAACCTGTTTTACATATAGACTCTGTGGCAACTAGATATCTTCAATGAGTGCAATTCCTATTTTCATTGGTGAAATGTATCCTTTTTTGGGTCTGAATGTTACCTATGCTATTCTGCAGCAAGTCATCAGTTATATTGGGTTTGTCTCTCACGGTCCCACTTATGGTGGCTTGCCTCTCATTCGCTATTCCTATATGGATGCGTAATGGCTATCGTTTCTGGATTCCGGGAGGGGAACTTGATAATCGTGAAAATATTCGTCAATCTCCAGGGAAGAAAGAGGTTTGTTTCTCGTATCTTCTTAAAATTTAGCAATGGGTATTATTTATATATGTACTAACCAATATGCAACGTTCATCTATCTAAGCTCTTTGCATACCCTGTACTTATAATGTATGACACACTCTGACCCAGCTTCGTGTTATGTCCTGAGCTGTAGTTTTATTGCGTGCACCATGTTCTGCAGTATATATATCTAAACATGGACAGTTTTCTGTCCCTATTTTACAGTATTACCCCCTCCGTCCCATATTAGTTTCGCTGAAACGGATGTATCTAGCACTGAAATATGTCTTAGATACATCCATTTCAGCGACAACTAATATGGGACGGAGGGAGTATTATTATTCTAGATACCTTCAGTCCACCAATGGTATTTGAAATTATGTTCATGTTGCTCATTATTAGTCTTTTGTTGTCAGGGGACTCTCTTCGCAATCAGCATAGTTGTTTTCATTGCATCAGTTATTGGCCTTGGTGCAATAGTATCAGCGAAGCCTTTAGATGCTTTAGGCTACAGAGGATGGGATGCTGATAAAAAGAGTTTTTACTCTCCCTATGCAACATCTATGTATCTTGGATGGGCATTATCTTCCACAATTGCGGTGCTTGTTACTGGGGTGATACCTATTGTTGCTTGGTTTGCCACATACCGATTTTCGCCTTCATCGGCCATATGTGTTGGCCTTTTTGCAAGTATGTCGTACTTGATCTTTTCTCAATTTGATATTGAAGCTGACACTATCAGATATAACTGATTCCTGAGTTGTTACTTTTTGTAGCTGTTCTTGTATCCTTCTGCGGTGCATCCTATTGGGGAGTTGTAAATTCACGTGAGGACGGAATTCCTCTAAAGGCTGATTTCCTGGCAGCACTACTCCCCTTACTTTGCATTCCTGCAATGTTTGCTCTGTTCACTGGGCTGTATAAATGGTATAAAGTCCACCTGTAGCATTTGCATTTCTACTCATATTTTTGCTGTGCTGAGATGAAACACAAAAAATTGCAGGAAGGATGATGATTGGAAGATCTCTCGAGGAGTTTACCTTTTCGTCGGCATGGGAATGTTGCTATTGCTTGGTGCAATATCAGCAATTATCGTCACAATTAGACCTTGGACTGTAAGTTAACCTAAATCATGGAGAAATCTTCATATACATGTTTAATTCATCTGTGTATAAGTTATAACGGAGTATAATTGACATGCCATCTTTATACAGGTCGGAGTCGCATGCCTCCTAGTTATCCTGTTCCTCGTATTTGCTATTGGGGTCATTCACTACTGGAAATCTAATAACTTCTATTTAACAAGAACACAGATGCTACTTGTCTGTTCCCTTGCTTTTCTCCTCGTGCTGGCTGCCTTCCTTATGGGTCTGTTTCAGGGTGAGTACAGGTTCTCCCTTCGCTGTCTTCCATTCTGCTTTCACTAGTTTTAGCAGTTTGGTGCACTGTGCTACTGTCATTATTTCATATTAAATGTGAATATCTTTTACAGGCAAACCTTTTCTTGGAGCATCTATTGGTTATTTCTCATTTCTGTTTCTTCTCACTGGAAGGGCTTTGACTGTAAGTTTGATTTATGTTACTTGCATAACTATTAGCCATCAGATGCTAGTTTTGATGTTTGCTGATCATCCCATAACACTGAATGAATATAACATTCTCAGGTCCTTCTATCTCCACCAATTGTTGTTTATTCACCACGGGTATTACCCGTATATGTTTATGATGCTCATGCAGACTCTGCCAAAAATGTTAGGTATGGTAAACAACCATCATACCATAACCTTCTGAGATGAACCTAATCTTTCTTATGTTCTGTATTGATCATAATTTATTTTTGTTTCTGTTCTGTCCTATCCTATAAGTGCTGTTGTCATCTGATAAAATACCCTAACACCACTCTCTTTACAGTTACGCCTTTCTTATCTTGTATGGGATTGCATTAGCAACTGAAGTTTGGGGTGTTATCGCTAGTCAAATAATGAATCCACCGTTTGTTGGGGCTGCTATTTGTGCTAGCACTCTTGTAATTGCCTTCAGTTTCGCTGTTTCTCGTCCATGCCTAACTCTTAAGGTTGGTACTTTTGTACAGTATAAGCAAACACCGAACATTCTTTGTTTTTGCTCTTTTTTCATCTGTAATTCCAAGTAATAATCCCTATGGAACTTGAATCAGATGATGGAGGATGCCATTCATTTTCTCAGCAAGGACACAGTTATTCAAGCAATGTCACGGTCTGCTAACAAAGTAAGTCGATTTATATCCTACTATGAAGACGCTTCTTAACAAACTACTGATTTGAAAACTGGTCAATATAGCATTTTTTTCTGCATACCACTGTTAAGCCTGTCTGAACCATCTTTTCCACTTTCTTTTCATTAACAACATTTGTTGAGAACTATCACCAAATTTGTGTCTAGCTAGTGCATATTCTACCTCGTTGCATACCTTTCCTATCCGTGAACTTTCAGAAGTACATAAATGTTACCGAGATGGCATCCTTTTGTAATTACGTGCCAATAGTTCTTCTGCCGTAGGCATGATTATCTATCAGCTGTCAGTCTAGATGAGAATCTTGTTAGCGAGTCCACCAATTTCCAGGATATGCACATGACAACGAGAGCACCATATAACAATACAATATTGTTGTTACTGTATCGTTGACCATATGTTCTTTGTACAACTCAGACAAGAAATGCTATATCCGGGACTTACTCAGCACCTCAGAGGTCTGCAAGTTCTGCTGCTCTTTTGGTGGGAGATCCTGCTGTTACTTTGGATAGGGCTGGGAACTTTGTGCTTCCTAGGGCTGATGTTATGAAACTGAGGGATCGTTTGAGAAATGAAGAAGTCACTACAGGATCTTTCTTTTGTGGAGTAAAAAATTGTTTCATGGTTTGCCCTGGATCTCCAGCAGACGTTGATTATCGGAGGAATATGTGTGCCCATGCACGCATCTTGGCTTTGGAAGAGGCAATTGATACTGAATGGGTTTATATGTGGGACAAATTTGGTGGTTATTTGCTTCTGTTGCTTGGATTGACTGCCAAAGCTGAACAAATACAGGTAAACTCTATACTTTCTGCCATTCTTGTCTCTCCCTAATTCATGAGCATTGTTAATGCTGTATATTTCTGTTTGTTTCAGGATGAAGTTCGTCTTAGGCTATTTTTGGACAGCATAGGCCTTTCTGACTTGAGTGCTAAAGAAATTAAGAAATGGATGCCTGAAGATCGAAGGCAATTTGAACTTATTCAAGAAAGGTAATTAGTGATGTTTTTACATGATACCATAGTTTATATGTAGGGCTCCCTGGAAGTCATGAGCTCATCATCAAAATTTTGCTTTTACTTATGTCTGCAGCTACATAAGGGAGAAAGAAATGGAAGAGGAGGTCTTGATGCAAAGGAGAGAGGAAGAAGGGAAGGGAAGGGAAAGAAGGAAGGCATTGTTGGAGAAGGAGGAACGCAAATGGAAGGAGCTCGAAATATCATTGCTGTCTAATATACCTAATGCTGGAAGCAGGGATGCTGCGGCTATGGCTGCAGCTGTCAGAGCTGTGGGAGGTGATTCTGCTCTGGAAGACTCTTTTGCCAGGGACAGAGTCTCGTCAATAGCCCTTCACATACGAAAAGCACAATTGGCACGACGAGCAGAGCAGGTGCTATTCCCATTATACTTATATTTATTTTTTATGGTGCTATATGCAAAATATGTACTTTTTGGGTGCACGAATTGCGGATAGCCATCCTTTGTGAGTTTATTGAATGTTTCGTGGTTCACCTTGAACTGGTAACCTGACAACACATCCGTTTAATGACTTCATGATCAAAAATAGCATTTTAAAATAAATTCTATAGCACATACTACATGCACATTTCCATTAGTTACAGTTCCTGCTGATACTACTTAGATATCCAATACTGTTACGAACTGTTGAATAGACTAGCATTCCTTTTCTTGCTGATACTATTTAGAATTTTAGATATCTGACATTGTTATGAACTGGTGAACAGACTAGCATTCCAGGTGCTGTATGTGTACTTGATGATGAACCAAGGAGTACTGGGCGCCATTGTGGAGAAATTGACTTGTGTCTTTGTCAAAGTCAAAGAGTGAGCTTCTCCATTGCAGTAATGGTTCAACCGGTATCTGGTCCAGTCTGTCTTTTCGGAACCGAATTTGAGAAGAAGGTGTGCTGGGAAATCTTGGTGGCAGGGTCAGAACAGGGAATGGAAGCAGGGCAGGTTGGTCTTAGATTGGTAACTAAGGGTGAAAGGATGACTACTGTTGCTAAAGAGTGGAATATTGGTGCATCAAGCATTGCAGATGGCAGGTATGAACTTTTCACCACTTTTATATTTTGTGTGGAAACAAAAGAAAATCAAAAGCAGCTAGCCTGTTCAACATTTCCTTGTCACTGCAGTGACTGCAAGCATTTACTGTCTGTTAGACTTACCGTGTTGTTTTTCTGTGGGGTTCCACTTTTTCTTCTACTAGTATCTGTATAGAAAGAATGTAAATCTTAACATTTGTGGTTCAGACCAGACCTGTTAACTCCTGCTACATTATTAGTGGTTTCCCCCTATATAGTGTTGCTTTAGTTGTAATGTTTTCAATGAATAATTAGGCGGCAGTTCCACTGAAAAATCTTTTGATGCAGATTTAGTTTCCTCTACTTTCTTTTACTAGTCTCATACTCGCCGATTTTGCAGGTGGCATATCGTCACAGTGACTATAGATGCTGACCTAGGTGAAGCAACTTCTTTCATAGATGGAGTTTATGATGGATATCAGAATGGATTACCGTTGCCTAGAAACAACGGCGTATGGGAACCTGGGGCAGATATTTGGGTTGGTGCGAGGCCACCCACAGACTTGGATGCCTTTGGTAGGTCAGACAGTGAAGGTACAGACTCAAAGATGCAGATAATGGATGCTTTCTTATGGGGAAGGTGTCTGACTGAAGATGAGATTGCTGCGCTATATACAACCATGAGTCCTGCGGAGTATGGCTTTTTTGACCTTGCAGCTGAAGATGCTTGGCATGGAAGCTATTCTGCTAGGGTATATTCTAGCTTCTATTTCCTTATTTGTACCCTTTTGTGATGTCATTATTTTGAAGGTAATATGAAATTACAAATGCCATTTTCTTAAATTTACTGTATTTTCGTTCAGGTGGATGACTGGGAGAGTGAAGAAGCAAACTATGAGCTATATGATCAAGAGGATGTCGAATGGGACGGGCAGTATTCAAGTGGTAGGAAACGTCCGGTGCGCGATGCAGTAGCTATTGACATTGATTCCTTTGCTAGAAGACCCAGAAAACCGAGGTTTGAGACACGAGAGGAAGTCAACCAGCGTATGTTGTCTGTTGAAAGGGCTGTCAGGGAAGCTCTTATTGCAAAAGGGGAGAGGGCATTTACTGATCAAGAGTTCCCTCCAGATGATCGATCTTTATACGTGGATCCAGGGAACCCTCCTCTAAAATTGCAGGTACTGTTCATGCATATATGTGCTCTTGTGCACTAAATATTGTTCTAGTCTTTACAATTGATTTTTGTATGAGTTCAGGTTGTTTCTGAGTGGACGAGGCCTTCTGACATAGCAAAGGAGATATCTATTAATTCTCAGCCATGCTTGTTTTCTGGTTCTGTGAATTCCTCGGACGTATGCCAGGTATATAGTGTTTGGTTTGTGCCGCTCTGGTATTTTTCCCTACAGTAGATTTTTTTAGCAAGATTACCATGTTTTGATAGTACTAACGAATTTCCCTAACTGTTCTTTTCAGGGTCGGTTGGGAGACTGCTGGTTCCTGAGTGCAGTTGCAGTTTTAACTGAGATGTCTCGTATATCTGAAGTTATAATCACTCCAGCATACAATGAAGAAGGGATTTACACTATCCGATTCTGCATTCAGGTATTTGATATTCTGAACCTATCTCTGATACCATGTGAGGAAATATTCAGCTTCTATTTCCATGAGGCCATAGACCGGTATATATACGCGTACATGTGAAGTAAATAGACGGATTGCACCACTCAGATTATTGGCGTTTCTCCTAAACCTAGAGATGTTAGCAGAAGTTCCATATTATATTTGATGCCTCTTTGTTATCATATACTCCAACAAACTAACACCCTGACAAGCAGCTGACCCAATTTACATATAGTACATTATGCACGTATTGCAGTAAAAAAGATACCAAAATTATTCATTAGTGCAGTTTTACCAATTTAGCACATGCCTGCAGTCCTGCACAGTTCTGTTCCCCATTTAATTGAGTAGATTATGCCTACATGTATTATAGATCAATTCATTAGTGATCACACAATTTCCTGATCAAACTCAACAGTACCCAAGAGAACGAACTAGTGCACACAGATATTTGTCTAGGGTGCATCATAGTTTCTCTAGGGTTTATGCATTATTTTCCACCAATAATCTAATTCACTTTATGAACTAGAGCATATGCATTATCTTCAGCTAACTTGACTCTTTCTTCATCACGCTTTTCCACTAGGGTGAGTGGGTGGCTGTGGTCGTCGATGATTGGATTCCCTGCGAGTCTCCTGGAAAACCAGCATTTGCTACGAGTAGGAAACAAAATGAGCTATGGGTATCCATTCTTGAGAAAGCTTATGCAAAACTTCATGGCTCTTATGAGGCGCTAGAAGGCGGGCTTGTGCAAGATGCTCTAGTAGACCTCACAGGAGGAGCTGGCGAGGAGATTGATATGCGGAGTCCCCAAGCACAGATCGATCTTGCTAGTGGAAGATTGTGGTCTCAGCTGTTACATTTTAATCAAGAAGGTTTTCTTCTTGGTGCTGGAAGTCCCTCTGGCTCTGATGCTCATATTTCATCAAGCGGCATTGTTCAGGGACATGCTTACTCCATTTTGCAGGTTTGCTCTCATTTGTTTGTTTCAGCTTTTGGCAGTCTCCATTCTACGTTGATACATTTATACTGTATTTTCAGATAAGAGAAGTTGATGGCCACAAGCTTGTCCAAATTAGAAATCCTTGGGCAAATGAAGTTGAATGGAATGGGCCATGGTCAGACTCGTCACAAGAGTGGACTGAACGAATAAAGCATAAGCTCAAGCATGTTCCACAGGTACTAATCTTTTCCCGGCTATAATTTTGAGTGAGTAGATTGTACTCCATTAGCTTTCATCAGAAAAGATTAACATTGATTTTTTTGTATTACCAGAACAAACAATATATTTTTATTATGAAAGAACTGTTCCACACAATTTTTACCATCTCAATGTGTAAGCAATCAAGTAAACAGAGTGCAGCTTATTTTAAAATTGTGTGAAAATAAAAAATATCTTATTATCAGTACTTCAATAGCCACCCCTGCAATTTTCGGTTATAAATTGTCTCTTTCGAAAAAAACAGGCACCTGCATTTTAATTTACAACTCTCTCCACTCACCACAGTATCTTATTGTCTATTATTGTTGGTGCAGTCAAAGAATGGTGTATTCTGGATGTCTTGGCAAGATTTTCAGATCCACTTCCGATCAATATATGTTTGTCGTGTTTATCCACCTGAGATGCGCTATTCTGTCCATGGGCAATGGCGTGGCTACAGTGCAGGTGGTTGCCAAGATTATGACTCGTGGCATCAAAATCCTCAGTATCGACTTAGGGTAACAGGACGTGATGCACTGTATCCTGTCCATGTGTTTATTACCCTTACACAGGTATGTGCCATCTGCATGTTAATATAAGACTTGAAGAAAGCACTTTGATGCTGATTTTGACACGGACTTCTGCTTGTCAGGGTGTTGGTTTCTCTAGAAAGACAAATGGTTTCAGGAATTACCAATCTAGTCATGATTCTTCCATGTTTTATATTGGAATGAGGATACTCAAGACAAGGGGCTGCCGTGCTGCTTACAATATCTACATGCATGAATCTGTTGGCGGGACAGATTACGTAAACTCAAGGGAGATATCATGTGAATTGGTCTTGGAACCTTATCCGAAAGGATACACAATTGTGCCAACAACTATCCATCCAGGGGAGGAAGCACCTTTTGTTTTGTCAGTTTTTACAAAAGCACCAATCAAACTAGAAGCTGTTTAGGGCAAGATTGAGACTCCATGCGGTTGCTACTGGTCGCTGTGCCTTACAGCTGCTGGCCCAGGTTCTTTGAGGCCGAGTGACAGTCCCAGCTGTGGGTTCAAGAAGACCAGGAAATGGGTAAGCGCTTGATCCTTGCAGTTGTCTATGTTCCGACTTTGCCCTACTTCCGTCGGCAGTATGGTCTAATGCTGAAGTGTGCTCCAAACTATAAACAACCTATCTGGTGTGCTGCTGCATTAATTTAGATAAAAAGATGGAGTTCAAACAACTGACGGACCTTATAACCATTTCAGGGTATTTGCCAAGAGCGGTACGCCTATAGCTGGGATTTATGATGCAGCAGCTCTGCACTTGGACCTGAATATGCTGGAATCCATCAGGGCGCTCTACCTGCAAGCTGATGAGAGAAGGCAATGTTTTTGCTAGCAAAGAAAGAGAAGGTAACGTTTCCAGTCAGCAGGTTGCATGGCGTGAATTGATCGGTGCATGTGCTGGATGAAAAGAATCGTGGCGTTTTGTGTCCATGCTTGTAGATAGTGGTGGCAGCTGACATTTAGACCTAGTAGCCCAATCCTGTGTATACCTGTCCGTGTTACCCCTGTACATACTATAGAGTTAGATGAGTTTAACCTTGCGCGTGTCGTTCTTAAGCGCATATCGCTCTTGTGCAGCTTGGAAATGCCGTTCTAGCAAGCTGCAGTTTTGCTGATCCATAACCTGAGGGTAGTCTGGCCATAGTTGTTTTCATTGATTGCCTGTATGTAATCGAAATCTGATCTCATTGAAAGGAAGCGATTTTTTGGTATATGATGTGAAGCCTTTGTTCCTGTGCTCGTCATTCACCCAGTGTTGCAATGACTAAAGGGATTCTGCTTTCCCCCTACTAAAATGGATTCGGACACAAGCAGTATTACTGTACTATTTATACTTCAGAACTTATCAAGGGAGGTTCGACGATGTGGATCATGCGTAGCTGGGCAGAGCACGCACGCGGCACGCCGTCTTGAACTCAAAACTCTTTGAAGTGCTCCTCGTCTCTACGCCAATCTGGCGGTCGCCGGCATGCAATAATCCGGCGCCGTAGAGGTGGGTGCTTCTGGGGGACCGCCACCTGAGTCAGAGTGACCATAGCCTGAGCTGCGTATACGTGAGGGAAGCAAATCGTCCGCAGTAGGTACGTACACGTGCAAGCAACGGTTTTACTCACGCGCTAGTGGTTTCTTGGTAGTCGCTGCGCTACTTTGGTCGGCACGGTCGATCTACGGGGTGAGCCCTGGTGTCCGAAGCGATAAACAAATTTTTGTACGAATAGAACCGATAAACATTTCCATTGTTCAGGTCACAACCGTTGTCCCCTTCAATAAGCTGCACGATTGTAGGCAGCAGCGATGATTATCAGGCCAGAAAGGAAAAAGGTGCCAAGGAGAACTTTTACTGACGCCGAGCCCCGGTATCACGTCACCTATCGGTGTCAACCATGGAACGTCGGCACATGTACGCGCACGCCCTGTGGCCTGCGTGCTGTGCCCTCTCACATCCGCCGCTCCGAGACACCTGCGCGACGCCCGTACGTGCCCTGCCTGCCCGTTCGGTTGCCCGGCCGGCCGGTCGGTCCGTCAGGCGGCCGTGTTAATCGCATCGCACCGCACCTCACCGGTCATTCCCTCTCGTCCTCTCGTGCTGGTATTTACGCCGCGCCGGGCAGGGTGTTCTCCGCGCGAGCCGCTTTGCGAAAAGCGTACCGCCACCACCCCTGCCGCCCCCCTGCCAAGTGCTAACCACCTTAAAGCAGGCGGCTTTGCCACTAAAACCCCGTCAAATACTCCACCCAGCGGCCACGAATCATTAGCATCGCGCACGCACGGACGGGCGCAGCAAAGAAAGGCAGAGAGAGTGGGCGAGCTTGCCGGCGCTGGTCATCATGGCGAGAGCCTTTCGCGCGGCATCCCCGCTGCCCCTCCCCTCTTCCAGCTCCAGGAGCGCCACCGCACCGAGCGGCGGCGGTGGCAGCGGGAGCTTCACTTGGCTGCTCAAGAAGCGCTCCAGCAAGGCGCCGCAGCGCAGCGGGCCGAGCGGCCAAGAGGCGGAGGACGAGGGAGACGAGGAGGAGGCTGGAGCAGCCGCTCTGTCCTCCGCGCACTCGTCTTCCACCGGCGAGCAGTCCTCCTCTTCCTCCTCCTCCTCGTCGTCGTCGAGGAAGAAGCGCGCGGACGCGCTGGCGCGTCTGCGGTCGGTGTTCCTGGCGGCGATCACGCACCGGCGCCGGCGCCGTCAGCTCGGGTCGTGCGTCACGGGCACCATCTTCGGTCGGCGGCGCGGGCGCGTGCACGTGGCGCTGCAGACGGACCCGCGATCGGCGCCGGTGCTGCTGGTGGAGATGGCCGCCTACTCCACCGGCGCGCTCGTCAGGGAGATGTCCTCGGGCCTCGTGCGCCTCGCGCTCGAGTGCGAGAAGCCGCCACTCAACGCAGGTACGTCTGCCATCCGTACAATCACAGCTCAAGCGCCAAAGCTAGAGATTAACCCGCAGGCACGTGCAGGGGAGAAGCGGCGGCCGCTGCTGGAGGAGCCGACGTGGCGCGCGTACTGCAACGGGCTCAAGTGCGGCTACGCGGTGCACCGCGAGTGCGGCGCCGACGAGTGGCGCGTGCTGGGCGCCGTGGAGCAGGTGTCCGTCGGCGCCGGCGTGCTCCCGGACGACGGTGCCGCCGGGGCCGCAGGCGGCGCCGGCGAGGGCGATCTGATGTACATGCGCGCCAAGTTCGAGCGGGTCGTCGGATCGAGGGACTCGGAGGCGTTCTACATGATGAACCCCGACGGCAGCGGAGGACCCGAGCTCAGCATCTACCTGCTCAGAGTCTGACGGCCGATCGAGCAAAAAATTCTTCCTGTATGGACTTTGTACACGTCCTTTTGTGCATGCATATTTGGGGTTGTTTTTTATTCTCTTAGGTTCCATGTATTCTGGTGCAGGACTTAATTGGCTGGCCTCGTACAGTATGTAGTACTCCCTCCGTTTCGAATTACTTGTCATAGATTTGTCTAGATACGGATGTATCTAGCACTAAAATGAGTCTAGATATATCCGTATCTAGACAAATTCAAGACAAGTAATTTAGAACGGAGGGAGTACGTACAATAGTATCATTGCTCACTATAGTGCTTAATCAAAATTAATGTTGATATTTCCTCCATTTTAACATGCAGTGCACATTAGAGCAAAGGTTAACCAAATTTATAAAACAAAATATAATCATCTACAGAACCAAATCACTATTATTAGACTTCTCATGAAATATATTTTCATGGTATTGTGGACGCAATCTCATCCATTCAATCAACCCCTTCGGCTCTCTTTTTCCGAGAGCAGGTAAATTGTGGACGCAATCCCATCCACCCATCGGACTTTGGTCACCGCTGTCTTGACCAACGTTGTATGGACTTTGGACATGTCCTTGTACACTTGAAAGAGCGACAATTACAAAACGAACTATCCTTGCCGACGCACCAATTATGCTTGAGTGCCTAAAAGAGTTGGTAGGTGGGTGATAGGACTCAGATAACCCCGGAAATGTCATGGTCTTGGACTCATCCATGACGGTGTACATAGCTCCCCTGAAGAACAATCCAGAACAGCGGTGAGCACCAAGAGAGGAACAATGTCGAGGGTGTCGCCATTACCGATCTGGAACCGAACCTAGGCTTTCGCCCGGAGACAACCAACCAAGTGCGAGAGAGCGAGATGCCAACATACCACAATGACACCTCCAAGGAGGGGAACACTACCCAAATGCGCCATCGCTGCTGGCACCGACCGAAGACGGCCATGACTTTCATCCGAATCATCACGCACCTACATTCCTGCCCATCAGAATGGGGCACACCGCCCATGTTGGTTCGCTCCGCTGTCGCCGCAACACCACAACGATGGAGCCGCATTGTCTCGCCCCACCAACACCACCATGCCGAGCTACCAACACTTCCGCCTGCACCACCATGGTGCCAAGGAGCAGTCGAGGCATGACTTCACCATGCTTGCCAGTATCCACGGACCAAGCCCACCAACCAGATCCAGATCAAGATCCGCCGGAACTTCGCCGCACCTTGCCGCCAAGCACTCCGCCGAAAGGGAGTCACACCACCACCAGGGAGAGGGGGAGGGACTAAGACACCCCGGACATGAAGGTACTACCGTCTAGGGCCGCTAGCGGGCGCCTGAGTCACCCCCACCCAGAACAGAATGAATCTATGTAGGGGAAGCTCCGATCCACTGCCACCGACCTACACGGCTAGTTACCATGCTGCCCTCACACGCATGGTGGCGCAACCACCGCCGATAGCCCATGGGGTTGCTGCCCTAGCACCCAGGCTCCGCCATCATGCAAGGCGCCGAGGGACGCCGCCACACATCGGAGGCCTCATGGAGGTGTAGGGGAACGTAGTAATTTCAAAAAATTTCCTACGCACACGCAAGATCATGGTGATGCATAGCAACGAGAGGGGAGAGTGTTGTCCACGTACCCTCGTAGACCGTAAGCGGAAGCGTTATGACAACGCGGTTGATGTAGTCGTACGTCTTCTCCGACCGATCCAAGCACCGAACGTACGACACCTTCGAGTTCAAAGACACGTTCACTCGATGGCGATCCCGGACTACGATCCAGCGGGTGTCGGGGATGAGTTCCACAAGACGACGGCGTGGTGGCGACGATGATGATGTTCTATCGACGCAGGCTTCGCCTAAGCACCGCAACGATATGACCAAGGTGGAATATGGTGGAGGGGGGCACCGCACACGGCTAAGGAACGGTCACGAAGATCAACTTCTATGTCTAGAGGTGCCCCCTGCCCCCGTATATAAAGGAGGGAGGGGGGAGGTGCAGCCGGCCCCTAGGGGTGCGCCTGGAGGAGTCCTACTCCCACCGGGAGTAGGACTCCCCCCTCTTGCCTTGGTGGAGAAGGAAAGGGGGGAGGGGAAAGAGGAAAGGGGAGTGCCGCCCCCCTTCCTTGTCCTATTCGGACTAGGGGAGGCGGCGGCCGCCCCGGCCGCCCTCCTCTTCTCCCTCATGGCCCATGTAGGCCCATTAACCCCGGAGGGTTCCGTAACCCCGGTACTCGGTAAAATCGATTTCACCCGGAACGATTCCGATATCCAAATATAGGCTTCCAATATATCAATCTTTATGTCTCGACCATTTCGAGACTCCTCATCTTGTCCGTGATCACATCCGGGACTCCCAACAACCTTCGGTACATCAAAAATTATAAACTCATAATAAAACTGTCATCGTAACGTTAAGCGTGCGGACCCTACGGGTTCGAGAACTATGTAGACATGACCTAGAACTATTCTCGGTCAATAACCAATAGCGGAACCTGGATACTCATATTGGCTCCTATATATTCTACGAAGATCTTTATCGGTCAAACCGCATAACAACATACGTTGTTCCCTTTGTCATTGATATGTTACTTGCCCGAGATTCGATCGTCGGTATCCAATACCTAGTTCAATCTCGTTACCGGCAAGTCTCTTTACTCGTTACGTAATGCATCATTCCGTAACTAACTCATTAGCTACATTGCTTGCAAGGCTTATAGTGATGTGCATTACCGAGAGTGCCCAGAGATACCTCTCCGACAATCGGAGTGACAAAACCTAATCTCGAAATATGCCAACTCAACATGTACCTTCGGAGACACCTGTAGAGCTCCTTTATAATCACCCAGTTACGTTGTGACGTTTGGTAGTACACAAAGTGTTCCTCCGGTAAACGGGGGTTGCATAATCTCATAGTTATAGGAACTTTGTATAAGTCATGAAGAAAGCAATAGAAACATACTAAACGATCAAGTGCTAAGCTAACGGATCAATCACATCATTCTCCTAATGATGTGATCCCGTTAATCAAATGACAACACATGTCTATGGCTAGGACACATAACCATCTTTGATTAATGAGCTAGTCAACTAGAGGCATACTAGTGACATTATGTTTGTCTATGTATTCACACATGTATCATGTTTCCGGTTAATACAATTCTATCATGAATAATAAACATTTATCATGATATGAGGAAATAAATACTAACTTTATTATTGCCTCTAGGGCATATTTCCTTCAGTCTCCCACTTGCACTAGAGTCAATAATCTAGATTACACAGTAATGATTCTAACACCCATGGAATCTTTCTGATCTTGTTTTGCTCGTGGAAGAGGCTTAGTCAACGGGTCTGCAACATTCAGATCCGTATGTATCTTGCAAATCTCTATGTCTCCCACCTGGACTTGGTCCCGGATGGAATTGAAGCGTCTCTTGATGTGCTTGGTCCTCTTGTGAAATCTGGATTCCTTTGCCAAGGCAATTGCACCATATTGTCACGAAGATCTTCATTGGTCCCGATGCACTAGGTATGACACCTAGATCTGAAATGAACTCCTTCATCCGCACTCCTTCATTTCTTTGCTTCAAGCAGCTATGTACTCTGCTTCGCATGTAGATCCCGCCACGACGCTTTGTTTAGAACTGCACCAACTTACAGCTCCACCGTTTAATAAAAACACGTTTCCGGTTTGCGATTTAGAATCATCCGGATCAATGTCAAAGCTTGCATCGACGTAACCATTTACGACTAGCTCTTTGTCACCACCATAAACGAGAAACATATCCTTCAGGTATTTCAGGATGTTCTTGACCGCTGTCTAGTGATCCACTCCTGGATTACTTTGGTACCTCCCTGCTAAGCTTATTGCTAAGCATACGTCAGGTCTAGTACACAGCATTGCATACATGATAGAGCCTATGGCTGAAGCATAGAGAACATCTTTCATTTTCTCTCTATCTTCTGCCGTGGTCGGGCATTGAGTTTGACTCAACTTCACACCTTGTAATACAGGCAAGAACCCTTTCTTTGCCTGATCCATTTTAAACTTTTTCAAAACTTTATCAAGGTATGTGCTTTGTGAAAGTCCAATTAAGCGTCTTGATTTATCTCTATAGATCTTGATGCCCAATATGTAAGCAGCTTCACCGAGGTCTTTCATAGAAAAACTTTTATTCAAGTATCCCTTTATGCTATCCGGAAATTCTATATCATTTCCAATTAATAATATGTCATTACATATAATATCGAAATGCTCTGAGCTCCCACTCACTTTCTTCTGAGCTTCTCCAAAAGTCTGTATAAAACCATATGCTTTGATCACACTATCAAAGCGTTTATTCCAACTCCGAGATGCTTGCACCAGTCCATAAATGGAACGCTGGAGCTTGCACACTTCGTTAGCGCCTTTTGGATCAACAAAACCTTCTGGTTGCATCATATACAACTCTTCTTCCAGAAATCCATTCAAGAATGCAGTTTTGACATCCATTTGCCAAATTTCATAACCATAAAATGCAGCAATTGCTAACATGATTCAGACAGACTTAAGCATCACTACGGGTGAGAAAGTCTCATCATAGTCAACCCCTTGAACTTGTCGAAAACCTTTCGCAACAAGTCGAGCTTTGTAGGCAATTACATTACCATCAGCGTCAGTCTTCTTCTTAAAAATCCATTTATTCTCAATGGCTTGCCGATCATCGGGCAAGTCAACCAAAGTCCATACTTTGTTCTCATACATGGATCCCATCTCAGATTTCATGGCTTCTACCCATTTTGCGGAATCTGGGCTCATCATCGCTTCCTCATAGTTTGTAGGTTCGCCATGGTCAAGTAACATGACTTCAAGAATAGGATTACCGTACCACTCTGGTGCGGATCTTACTCTGGTAGACCTATGAGGTTCAGTAGAAACTTGATCTGAAGTTTCATGATCAATATCATTAGCTTCCTCACTAATTGGTGTAGTTGTCATAGGAACCGGTTCTTGTGATGGACTACTTTCTAATAAGGGAGCAGGTACAGTTACCTCATCAAGTTCTACTTTCCTCCCACTCACTTCTTTCGAGAGAAACTCCTTCTCTAGAAAGGATCCGAATTTAGCAACGAAAATCTTGCCCTCAGATCTGTGATAGAAGGTGTACCCAATAGTCTCTTTTGGGTATCCCATGAAGACACATTTCTCCGATTTGGGTTCGAGCTTATCTGGTTGAAGTTTCTTCACATAAGCATCGCAGCCCCAAACTTTAAGAAATGACAACTTTGGTTTCTTGCCAAACCACAGCTCATAAGGTGTCATCTCAACGGATTTTGATAGTGCCCTATTTAACGTGAATGCGGCTGTCTCTAAAGCATAACCCCAAAACGATAGCGGTAAATCAGTAAGAGACATCATAGATCACACTATATCTAGTAAAGTACGATTACGACGTTCGAACACACCATTTTGTTGTGGTGTTCCGGGTGGCGTGAGTTGTGAAACTATTCCACATTGTTTCAAATGTAAACCAAACTCGTAACTCAAATATTCTCCTCCACGATCAGATCGTAGAAATTTTATTTTCTTGTTACGATGATTTTCCACTTCACTCTGAAATTCTTTGAACTTTTCAAATGTTTTAGACTTGTGTTTCATTAAGTAGATATACCCATATCTGCTCAAATCATCTGTGAAGGTGAGAAAATAACGATACCGCCATGAGCCTCAATATTCATTGGACCACATACATCGGTATGTATGATTTCCAACAAATCAGTTGCTTGCTCCATAGTTCCGAGAACGGCGTTTTAGTCATCTTGCCCATGAGGCACGGTTCGCAGAACCAAGTGATTCATAATCAAGTGATTCCAAAAGTCCATCGAGATGGAGTTTCTTCATGCACTTTATACCGATATGACCTAAACGGCGATGCCACAAATAAGTTGCACTATCATTATCAACTCTGCATCTTTTGGCTTCAACATTATGAATATGTGTATCACTACTATCGAGATTCAATAAAAATAGACCACTCTTCAAGGGTGCATGACCATAAAAGATATTACTCATATAAATAGAACAACCATTATTCTCTGATTTAAATGAATAACCGTCTCGCATCAAACAAGATCCAGATATAATGTTCATGCTCAATGCTGGCACCAAATAACAATTATTTAGGTCTAAAACTAATCCCGATGGTAGATGTAGAGGTAGCATGCCGATCGCGATCACATCGACTTTGGAACCATTTCCCACGCGCATCGTCACCTCGTCCTTAGCCAATCTTCGCTTAATCCGTAGTCCCTGTTTCGAGTTGCAAATATTAGCAACAAAACTTGTATCAAATACCCAGGTACTACTGCGAGCCTTAGTAAGGTACACATCAATAACATGTATATCACATATACCTTTGTTCACTTTGCCATCCGTCTTATCCGCCAAATACTTGGGGCAGTTCCGCTTCCAGTGACCAGTCTACTTGTAGTAGAAGCACTCAGTCTTAGGCTTAGGTCCAGACTTGGGTTTCTTCTCTTGAGCAGCAACTTGTTTGATGTTCTTCTTGAAGTTCCCCTTCTTCTTCCCTTTGCCCCTTTTCTTGAAACTGGTGGTCTGATTAACCATCAAAACTTGATGCTCCTTCTTGATTTCTACCTCCGCAACTTTTAGCATTGCGAAGAGCTTGGGAAAAGTCTTGTCCATCCCTTGCATATTATAGTTCATCACGAAGCTCTTGTAGCTTGGTGGCAGTGATTGAAGAATTCTGTCAATGACACTATCATCAGGAAGATTAACTCCCAGTTGAATCAAGTGATTATTATACCCAGACATTTTGAGTATGTGTTCACTGACAGAACTATTCTCCTCCATCTTACAACTATAGAACTTATTGGAGACTTCATATCTCTCAATCCAGGCATTTGCTTGAAATATTAACTTCAACTCCTGGAACATCTCATATGCTCCACGACGTTCAAAACATCGTTGAAGACCCGGTTCCAAGCCATAAAGCATGGCACACTGAACTATCGAGTAGTCATCAGCTTTGCTCTGCCAGACGTTCTTAACGTCATCAGTTGCATCAGCAGCAGGCCTGGCACCCAGCGGTGCTTCCAGGACGTAATTCTTCTGTGCAGCAATGAGGATAATCCTCAGGTTATGGACCCATTCCGTGTAATTGCTACCCTCATCTTTCAACTTTGCTTTCTCAAGGAATGCACTAAAATTCAACAGGACAATAGCACGAGCCATCTATCTACAACAAACATAGACAAGCAAAATACTATCAGGTACTAAGTTCATGATAAATTTAAGTTCAATTAATCATATTACTTAAGAACTCCCACTTAGACAGACATCTCTCTAGTCATCTAAGTGATCATGTGATCCAAATCAACTAAACCATGTCCGATCATCACGTGAGATGGAGTAGTTGTTGGGGAACGTAGTAATTTCAAAATTTTCCTACGTACATGCAAGATCATGGTGATGACATAGCAACGAGAGGGGAGAGTGTTGTCCACGTACCCTCGTAGACCGTAAGCGGAAGCGTTATGACAATGCGGTTGATGTAGTCGTACATCTTCACGATCCGACCGATCCAAGTACCGAACGCGTCGACACCTCCGAGTTCAGACACGTTCAGCTCGATGATGATCCCGGACTCGATCCAGCAAAGTGTCGGGGATGAGTTCCGTCGACCGACAGCGCGTGGTGACGATGATGATGCTCTATCGGCGTGGGGGCTTCGCCTAAACTCCATGACGATATGACCGAGGTGGAATATGGTGGAGGGGGCACCGCACACGGCTAAGGAACGATCCGTAGATCAACTTGTGTGTTCTAGGGTGCCCCCTGCCCCCGTATATAAAGGAGCCAAGGGGGAGGGGGCGGCCGGCCAAGGAGGGCGCGCCAAGGGGGAGTCCTACTCCCACCGGGAGTAGGACTCCCTTCTTTCCAAGTTGGAGTAGGAGAAGGGGAAAGGAGGGGGAAGAGGGGAAGGAAGGGGGGGCGCCGCCCCCCTCTCCTTGTCCTATTCGGACTAGGGAGGGGAGGGGGCATAGCCCACCTCTTGACTCCTCTCCTCTTCTCCCTTAGGGCCCATGAAGGCCCAATAACCCCCGGGAGGGTTCCGGTAACCCCCCGGTACTCCGGTAAAATGCCGATTTCACCCGGAACACTTCCGATGTCCAAACATAGGCTTCCAATATATCAATCTTTATGTCTTGACCATTTCGAGACTCCTCGTCATGTCCTTGATCATATCCGAGACTCCGGACAAACTTCGGTACATCAAAACTTATAAACTCATAATGAAACTGTCATCATAACGTTAAGCGTGCGGACCCAACGGGTTCGAGAACTATGTAGACATGACCTAGAACTATTCTCGGTCAATAACCAGTAGCGGAACCTGGATGCCCATATTGGCTCCTACATATTCTACGAAGATCTTTATCAGTCAAACCACATAACAACATACGTTGTTCCCTTTGTCATCGGTATGTTACTTGCCCGAGATTCGATCGTCGGTATCCAATACCTAGTTCAATCTCGTTACCGGCAAGTCTCTTTACTCGCTACGTAATGCATTATTCCGTAACTAACTCATTAGCTACATTGCTTGCAAGGCTTGTAGTGATGTGCATTACCGAGAGGGCCCAGAGATACCTCTCCGACAATCAGAGTGACAAAACCTAATCTTGAAATACGCCAACCCAACATGTACCTTCGGAGACACCTGTAGTACTCCTTTATAATCACTCAGTTACGTTGTGACGTTTGGTAGCACCCAAAGTGTTCCTCCGGTAAACGGGAGTTGCATAATCTCATAGTTACAGGAACATGTAAAAGTCATGAAGAAAGCAATAGCAATATACTAAATGATCAAGTGCTAGGCTAACGGAATGGGTCATGTCAATCACATCATTCTCCTAATGATGTGATCCCATTAATCAAATGACAACACATGTCCATGGTTAGGAAACATAACCATCTTTGATTAATGAGTTAATCAAGTAGAGGCATACTAGTGACGTTATGTTTGTCTATGTATTCACACATGTATCATGTTTCCGGTTAATACAATTCTAGCATGAATAATAAACATTTATCATGATATGAGGAAATAAATAATAACTTTATTATTTCCTCTAGGGCATATTTCCTTCAGTCTCCCACTTGCACTAGAGTCAATAATCTAGATTACATAGTAATGATTCTAACACCCATGGAGTCTTGGTGCTGATCATGTTTTGCTCGTGAGAGAGGCTTAGTCAATGGGTCTGCAACATTCAGATCCGTATGTATCTTGCAAATCTCTATGTCTCCCACTTGGACTTGGTCCCGGATGGAATTGAAGCGTCTCTTGATGTGCTTGGTCCTCATGTGAAATCTGGATTCCTTTGCCAAGGCAATTGCACCAGTATTGTCACAGAAGATCTTCATTGGTCCCGATGCACTAGGTATGACACCTAAATCGGAAGTGAACTCCTTCATCCAGACTCCTTCATTTGCTGCTTCCGAAGCAGCTATGTACTCTGCTTCACATGTAGACCCCGCCACGACGCTTTGTTTAGAACTGCACCAACTTACAGCTCCACCGTTTAATAAAAACACGTATCCGGTTTGCGATTTAGAATCGTCGGATCGGTGTCAAAGCTTACATCGGCGTAACCATTTACGACTAGCTCTTTGTCACCTCCATATCGAGAAACATATCCTTATTCCTTTTCGGTATTTCAGGATGTTCTTGATCGCTGTCGATGATCCACTCCTATATTACTTTGGTACCTTCCCCCAAGCTTATTGCTAAGCACACGCCAGGTCTGGTACACAACATTGCATACATGATAGAGCCTATGGCTGAAGCATAGGGAACATCTTTCATTTTCTCTCTATCTTCTGCTGTGGTCGGGCATTTAGTCTGACTCAATTTCACACCTTGTAGCACGGGCAAGAACCCTTTCTTTGCCTGATCCATTTTGAACTTTTTCAAAACTTTATCAAGGTATGTGCTTTGTGAAAGTCCAATTAAGCGTCTTGGTCTATCTCTATAAATCTTGATGCCCAATATATAAGCAGCTTCACCGAGGTCTTTCATAGAAAAACTTTTATTCAAGTATCCCTTTATGCTATCCAGAAATTCTATATCATTTCCAATTAATAATATGTCATCTACATATAATATCAGAAATGCTACAAAGCTCCCACTCACTTTCTTGTAAATCTGAGCTTCTCCGAAGTGCAGTATGAAACCATATGCTTTGATCACACTATCAAAGCGTTTATTCCAACTCCGAGATGCTTGCACCAGTCCATAAATGGATCGCTGGAGCTTGCACACTTTGTTAGCACCTTTTGGATCAACAAAACCTTCTGGTTGCATCATATTCAACTCTTCTTCTAGAAATCCATTCAAGAATGTAGTTTTGACATCCATTTGCCAAATTTTCATAATCATAAAATGCAGCAATTGCTGACAAGATTCGGACAGACTTAAGCATCGCTACGAGTGAGAAAGTCTCATCGTAGTCAACCCCTTGAATTTGTCGAAAACCTTTCGCAACAAGTCGAGCTTTATAGACAGTTACATTACCATCAGCGTCAGTCTTCTTCTTAAAGATCCATTTATTCTCAATGGCTTGCCGATCATTGGGCAAGTCAACGAAAGTCCATACTTTGTTCTCATACATGGATCCCATCTCAGATTTCATGGCCTCTAGCCATTTTGTGGAATCTGGGCTTATCATCGCTTCCTCATAGTTCGTAGGTTCATCATGGTCAAGTAACATGACTTCCAGAATAGGATTACCGTACCACTCTGGTGCGGATCTTACTCTGGTAGACCTACGAGTTTCAGTAGAAACCTGATTTGAAGTTTCATGATCAATATCATTATCTTCCTCACTAATTGGTGTAGTTGTCATAGGAACCGGTTATTGTGATGAACTACTTTCCAATAAGGGAGCAGGTACAATTACCTCATCAAATTCTACTTTCCTCCCACTCACTTCTTTCGAGAGAAACTCCTTCTCTAGAAAGGATCCGAATTTAGCAACGAAAATCTTGCCCTTAGATCTGTGATAGAAGGTGTACCCAACAGTCTCTTTTGGGTATCCTATGAAGACACATTTCTCTGATTTGGGTTCGAGCTTATCTGGTTGAAGTTTCTTCACATAAGCATCGCAGCCCCAAACTTTAAGAAACAACAATTTTGGTTTCTTGCCAAACCACAGTTCATGAGGCGTCGTCTCAACGGATTTTGATGGTGCCCTATTTAACGTGAATGCGGCCGTCTCTAAAGCATAACCCCAAAATGATAGCGGTAAATCAGTAAGAGACATCATAGATCGCACCATATCTAGTAAAGTACAATTACGACATTCGGACACACCATTTCGTTGTGGTGTTCCGGGTGGCGTGAGTTGTGAAACTATTCCGCATTGTTCCAAGTGTACACCAAACTTGTAACTCAAATATTCTCCTCCATGATCAGATAGTAGAAATTTTATTTTCATTTTACGATGATTTTCCACTTCACTTTGAAATTCTTTGAACTTTTCAAATGTTTCAGACTTGTGTTTCATTAAGTAGATATACCCATATCTGCTCAAATCATCTGTGAAGGTGAGAAAATAACGATACCCGCCGCGAGCCTCAACATTCATTGGACCACAAACATCGGTATGTATGATTTCCAACAAATCGATTTGCTCACTCCATAGTTCCGGAGAACGGCGTTTTAGTCATCTTGCCCATGAGGCACGGTTACATAAGTACCAAGTGATTCATAATCAAGTGATTCCAAAAGCCCATCGAGATGGAGTTTCTTCATGCGCTTTACACGATATGACCTAAGCGGCGAGGCCACAAATAAGTTGCACTATCATTATCAACTCTGCATCTTTTGGTTTCAACACTATGAATATGTGTATCACTACTATCAAGATTCAATAAAAATAGACCACTCTTCAAGGGTGCATGACCATAAAAGATATTACTCGTATAAATAGAACAACCATTATTCTCTGACTTAAATGAATAACCGTCTCGCATCAAACAAGATCCAGATATAATGTTCATGGTCAACGCTGGCACCAAATAACAATTATTTAGGTCTAAAACTAATCCCGATGGTAGATGTAGAGGTAGCATGCCAATCGCGATCACATCGACTTTGGAACCATTTCCCACGCGCATCATCACCTCGTCCTTAGCCAATCTTCGCAATCCGTAGTCCTGTTTGAGTTGCAAATATTAGCAATGAACCAGTATCAAATACCAGTGCTCTGCGAGCATTAGTAAGGTACACATCAATGACGTGTATATCACATATACCTTTGTTCACTTTGCCATCCTTCTTATCCGCCAAATACTTGGGGCAGTTCCATTTCAGATCTCGATCGCTTGCAGTAGAAGCACTCGATTTCGGGCTTAGGTCCAGACTTGGGTTTCTTCTCTTGAGCAGCAACTTGTTTGCTGTTCTTCTTGAAGTTCCTTCTTCTTCCCTTTGCCCTTTTCTTGAAACTGGTGGTCTTGTTAACCATCAACACTTGATGCTCCTTCTTGATTTCTACCTTCGCGGCTTTTAGCATTGCGAAGAGCTCGAAATAGTCTTGTCCATCCCTTGCATATTATAGTTCATCACGAAGCTCTTGTAGCTTGGTGGCGATGATTGAAGAATTCTATCAATGACACTATCATCGGAAGATTAACTCCTAGTTGAATCAAGTGATTATTATACCCGCACATTTTGAGTATGTGTTCACCGATGAACTATTCTCCTCCATCTTGCAGCTATAGAACTTATTGGAGACTTCATATCTCTCAATCCGGGCATTTGCTTGAAATATTAACTTCAACTCTGGAACATCTCATATGCTCCACAGCGTTCAAAACGTCGTTGAAGACCCGATTCTAAGCCGTAAAGCATGGCACATCTGAACTATCGAGTAGTCATCGCTTTGCTCGCGACGTTCTTAACGTCGTCGGTTGCATCAGCATGAGGCACTGCACCCAGCGGTGCTTCTAGGACGTAATTCTTCTGTGCAGCAATGAGGATAATCCTCAGGTTACGGACCCAGTCCGTGTAATTGCTGCCATCATCTTTCAACTTTGCTTTCTCAAGGAACGCATTAGAATTCAACGGAACAACAGCACAAGCCATCTATCTACAACAAACATAGATAAGCAAAATACTATCAGGTACTAAGTTCATGATAAATTCAAGTTCAATTAATCATATTACTTAAGAACTCCCACTTAGATAGACATCCCTCTAATCCTCTAAGTGATTACGTGATCCATATCAACTACACCATGTCCGATCGTCACGTGAGATGGAGTAGTTTCAACGGTGAACATCAATATGTTGATCATATCTACTATATGATTCACGCTCGACCTTCGATCTCCGTGTTCCGAGGCCATATCATTATATGCTAGGCTCGTCAAGTTTAACTGAGTATTCGCGTGTGCAACTGTTTTGCACCGTTGTATTTGAACGTAGAGCCTATCACACCCGATCATCACGTGGTGTCTCAAAGACGAAGAACTTTCATAGCGGTGCATACTCGGGAGAACACTTCTTGATAATTTTAGTGAGAGATCATCTTAAAATGCTACCGTCAATCAAAGCAAGATAAGATGCATAAAGGATAAACATTACATGCAATCAATATAAGTGATATGATATGGCCATCATCATCTTGTGCTTGTGATCTCCATCTCCGAAGCACCGTCGTGATCACCATCGTCACCGGTAGCGACACCTTAATCTCCATCGTAGCATCGTTGTCGTTCGCCATCTATTGCTTCTCGACTATCGCTACCGCTTAGTGATAAAGTAAAGCAATTACATGGCGTTTGCATTTCATACAATAAGCGACAACCATATGGCTCCTGCCGATTACCGATAACCGGTCACAAAACATGATCATCTCATACAATAAAATATAGCATCACGTCTTGACCATATCACATCACAACATGCCCTGCAAAAACAAGTTAGACGTCCTCTACTTTGTTGTTGCAAATTTTACGTGGCTGCTACGGGCTGAGCAAGAACCGTTCTTACCTACGCATCAAAACCACAACGATAGTTCGTCAAGTTAGTGCTGTTTTAACCTTCGGAAGGACCGGGCGTAGCCACACTCGGTTCAACTAAAGTGAGAGAGACAGACACCCGCCAGTCACCTTTAAGCACGAGTGCTCGTAACAGTGAAACCAGTCTCGCGTAAGCGTACGCGTAATGTCGGTCCGGGCCGCTTCATCTCACAATACCGCTGAACCAAAGTATGACATGCTGGTAAGCAGTATGACTTGTATCGACAACACCTCACTTGTGTTCTACTCGTGCAAATAACATCAACGCATAAAATCTACGTAGTAATTTCAAAAAATTTCCTACGCACAGGCAAGATCATGGTGATGCATAGCAACGAGAGGGGAGAGTGTTGTCCACGTACCCTCGTAGACCGTAAGAGGAAGCGTTATGACAACGCGGTTGATGTAGTCGTACGTCTTCACGATCCGACCGATCCAAGCACCGAACGTACGGCACCTCCGAGTTCAGCACACATTCAGCTCGATGACGATCCCCGAACTCCGATCTAGCAGGGTGTCGGGGATGAGTTCCGTCAGCACGACGGCGTGGTGATGATGATGATGTTCTACTGACGCAGGGCTTCGCCTAAGCACCGCAACGATATGACCAAGGTGGAATATGGTGGAGGGGGGCACCGCACATGGCTAAGAACGATCACGAAGATCAACTTCTGTGTCTAGAGGTGCCCCCCTGCCCCCGTATATAAAGGAGGGAGGGGGGAGGTGCTGCCGGCCCCTAGGGGTGCGCCTGGAGGAGTCCTACTCCCACCGGGAGTAGGACCCCCCCTCTTGCCTTGGTGGAGAAGGAAAGGGGGGCGCCGCCCCCCCCTTCCTTGTCCTATTCGGACTAGGGAGGGAGGGGGCGCGCGGCCTGCCCTGGCCGGCCCTCCTCTTCTCCCTCATGGCCCATGTAGGCCCATTAACCCCCGGGAGGGTTCCGGTAACCCCCCGGTACTCCGGTAAAATCCCGATTTCACCCGGAACGATTCCGATATCCAAATATAGGCTTCCAATATATCAATCTTTATGTCGAGACTCCTCGTCATGTTCGTGATCACATCCGGGACTCCGAACAATCTTCGGTACATCAAAACTTATAAACTCATAATAAAACTGTCATCGTAACGTTAAGCGTGCGGACCCTACGGGTTCGAGAACTATGTAGACATGACCTAGAACTATTCTCGGTCAATAACCAATAGCGGAACCTGGATGCTCATATTGGATCCTACATATTCTACGAAGATCTTTATCGGTCTAACTGCATAACAACATACGTTGTTCCCTTTGTCATCGGTATGTTACTTGCCCGAGATTCGATCGTTGGTATCCAATACCTAGTTCAATCTCGTTACCGGCAAGTCTCTTTACTCGTTACGTAATGCATCATTCCGTAACTAACTCATTAGCTACATTGCTTGCAAGGCTTATAGTGATGTGCATTACCGAGAGTGCCCAGAGATACCTCTCCGACAATCGGAGTGACAAAACCTAATCTCGAAATACGCCAACTCAACATGTACCTTAGGAGACACCTATAGAGCTCCTTTATAATCACCCAGTTACGTTGTGACGTTTGGTAGCACACAAAGTGTTCCCCCGGTAAATGGGAGTTGCATAATCTCATAGTTATAGGAACTTTGTATAAGTCATGAAGAAAGAAATAGCAACATACTAAATGATCAAGTGCTAAGCTAACGGAATGGGTCAAGTCAATCACATCATTCTCCTAATTATGTGATCCCGTTAATAAAATGACAACACATGTCTATGGCTAGGAAACATAACCATCTTTGATTAATGAGCTAGTCAAGTAGAGGCATACTAGTGACATTATGTTTGTCTATGTATTCACACATGTATCATGTTTCCGGTTAATACAATTCTATCATGAATAATAAACATTTATCATGATATGAGGAAATAAACAATAACTTTATTATTGCCTCTAGGGCATATTTTCTTCAGGAGGAAGGACGCAAGCCCGCCACCGTGGTCTGCCGGCCGAGCTTTGCTCGTGCCTGGGGGAAAGTTCAATGCTCATTGTTTCACACATTATGTCAGGGATGTATGCCTATGTGCCTGTGGACATGCACTCCTCTAGGTGTGCTCCGCTAAGCTTCCATGTATGCGCCATTTTGACATGTCGTACTATAAACATCTCTAGTACAACTTAGACCCCATGTAGGTTTGGGTGGTAATGACATGTAACTAGGGGACCAATGACATTCATGAGTTATATTAGGTATTTGTCACATGGTTATGAAAATATTGCTCGGGACCGACTAAGAAAAAATAAAAATAAAATAAAATGGTCCATTTTATTTTTACATATTTCTCTTATGCTTGAGTTGTAGGAAAGTACCATTGCATTCAACTCAAAGCTTCAAATGTTGTGCATTTGCTCCGAAAAGTTTGTGGAAGTTAGTAAGTCACCTCAAGATCTACTTTTTAGTGAGTGAGCTACAATTTTTTTGAAGCTCAAGGAGAAGAAGGCGAGGCATTGCCCCCACCCCGAGTTGAAATTTGGGATACATCATTGCGTTTTGTGCCTTTGGTTATGTTGTTCCTGAGCTTTAATAACTGCTTTGACTGCAACTCTTACTAATCTTATGCATTAGCTGGAACATACTGCTACTTAGGATTAAGCACTAAAATAATCACAAATGGACCAAAAAAAAATCTCAAATCCGTCAAAAAAATAACTAAAATTGCATATTCATCAACAGTTTCGCAAAAACTGAAATTCATTGTACCGAGAAATGATTCATCAACAGATCGATGGACAAAAGTATCCCGCATGATGTTTACTAAATTTTTAGTCCAAGGTGTATAATGGTCTCATGCTCATACACCAAGAACATAAAAAGACACATCCCGGTCTCACAGGATAAGAGAATCACAATCTTCTGTACAAATACATCCTTCTTATTTGTACAATCACCATGATTTTTTTGCTGATAGATTCATATACCATATGTACAAGATCAGAAATTTGGGCTAACAAAAATAATAAATGAAAATCCACCAATGCAAGTATCTTTCCATAGAGGATTACGCTGGATAGAACGATCCATAATTACCCAATTGTTTTTAAAAAGTCACCACAATCTAAAAAATCATCCCAAATCTCAAGCAATGCAATAGGAAAACCAAAAATACGCATACAAATCCAATGTGAAGTCCCGATCATATCCAATCAAATCAAGGAAACAAGGCAAACAAGAAGAAGCAAACGCAAAGATTCAATGGAGGAGGCAGAAGTTTCCTTGGAGGAAATCAATGGTGAGTGGCAAGACATTGATCTAGATCGATCTCGTCTCCACCCCTCATCCCGATCTGGATGCAGATCACTTTTAATGCACTTGAAAAAGTTGCTGATGACTCACATCCCCAAACTCGACATTGCCTGCGGTGTCAACCGAGATGAGCGAGCGGTGAGACGGGAGCGGAGGAGAAATAAATGAAGAGAGAAAAAGTTGATGTAGGTGGTGCGCATGAATCCTACCGAGGTACTTCACCAACATGACTCAAGTGTATATGGTAACGCTGTTCAAAATGGTTGTATTATAATCATGTATTGGCATAGTCAATCTTATTATCCAAATCCCAATGAGCAAACACATGTCAGGATACCGAGCGTCGGGTAGCTCGTCCTCCAAAATGTCCCTCTCCATATTTTGCCCATATTAGTCAAGATATCAGGCCAAAGGCTGGTCATATTGTCCCATATATCGGTCAATATGTGCGAAGTTAATTTTATGATATGCTAAATCGGTATTAGTAGGATGTTAAATGTATATATTGGTTGATATATTAGTCACATCGGCCTATATTGATAACCTTGAGTGATGCTATTGCAATACCTACCGAGTGTACGTCGTCAGGACATAAAATACAATGACTAGACCATAGAAGATTCAATAAGAGAACAATACCAAGTATTCAAGGACAAGCCATTGTAAGTACACCTCATACACTATATTTTTTATCCACTCACACCTAAGATACAAAGTGCTTTACTCTTTTATTTTGTGGATGAGACAAAATCTTATTTTAGAAACCTCTTTCATGATATTTTTACTATCTCATTCATGATATTTGTTAGACAAAAGCATATTCTAAAAACCTCTCTAATGCCTTTTTTTACTATTCTTTCATGATATTTGTTGGAGAAAAATTAGACTTCTTCCCAAGATATTTAAACATGCTAAATGAAAGCAAATCAAACACATATTTATATACACTAAATTCACCTAAGTGGCAGAAACTAATCCATGGAGGAATGCGATTTGTGATTCTTTTATTTATTTTTAGAATTCAGGAGAACATGATTTGAAGAATGGTTCCAGGGCAATGTCTCGAAAAGAATCGCCAGATGTAATTATCCTTGGAACATATGACTTAAAGTTAGTGTTAGCTATGTGTGTAATGATGGATCCATTAAAGTTGTATGATAAAGAATGTCTTACCTATCCGAGGTGGTTAATTGTTTGCTAAGTTTAATAGAAAAATATAATAGTTAAGCTAGTATGTTGATAGAATAAGTTATAAAGAAGTAAAAAATGTGATTAACTTTGCTGAGTGTAATAGAAAAATATATTAATTAAATTAGTATGTTGATAGAATGAGTTATAAAGAAGTAAAAATGTAATTAATTTTGCGAAGTGTAATAGAAAAGTATCCTAGTGAATATTATGCGCTGATAGAATGAGTTATAAGTAAATATAAAATGTAACTAATTTTGCTAAGTATAATGAATAAATTTAACCTTTATGATCGTGGATGATAATATATATATATATACATATATATATATATATATATATATATATATATATATATATATATATATATATATATATGTTACTATTCATCACCCAGGGTGCAGAATAAGTTATTCTTCACCGAGGTAATCTTACGATCATTTCATAATTAAATTACGTTTGGAATTCAAATAGTTACATTCCTATCGATTCACGACGTAAAATTTAACATAAGAAAATAAAAATATAGGTCATAAGACAAGAAAATTTACAGTTTATGTGTATTTTACACTATGTTTATAAATTTGTAATTTTACATAACATAAAATATTTTTCCGACGATTATATATTTTCTTACAGTCTCTTTTACTTCAGAAATAAGGCAAAATTTACGGAACGTAAAATTACGGTCCATTGATAGTAAAATAGAGGGGTGAAGAATAACTATTCCTCACCCAGGGTGACGAATAGTCAATCCTATATATATATATATATATATATATATATATATATATATATATATATATATATATATATATATATATATATATATATATATATATTATTTTTAGCAATGTGGAATTATCAACCAATGGGATTATTTCATGGGGGTGATCACAGTGGAAATTTGTAATGGGCAACCACAAGCTCATAACGCCCATGTGCTATGTGCTAAGCTTAAACATCATAACCATGACCTACGTTCGAGAAAATCTACATCCCATCCAGACATGCCCCATTTAGAATTGCAATATAGTCCTAAAGCATATGGATATAATGATATATTTGTCCCCCTCAAACACCGGGATAAAGTTTTAAAATATTTCTGAAGAGACATATTGTTTAGTTACTATTCAAAAAAACTAGAGGAAGATATGCACAATTTGATGGGTGTAGTTTAGGATAAAAACTACTTATTTTCGTGTGTGTGCAATATAGCGTATTAGAAGAAATGCCATTGCCTCGTTAACCCCCTAGAAGGTGGTCGTACGATAAATTAGCATGACGTGGCTACAACCTTTCCGCTCATGTTTTATCATCCTAATGGGGGTCTCTTATTTTAATCTGTTTTTTGCGAGTAATCTGATTTAATCAGTTGGCTAGAAGGACTTGAAGCATTGTTAGTATACTATTTACTTAAGAGGAGTCTGCCAAAAAATATTTGCATAATCCTCCAGACAAGGCCATGAGACTGGACGGTTTTAATCGGTTGCTCATAAAGGTACTCCCTCTATCCGAGTTTATAGAGCGTGCACATGTTTTTAGATCTTTTATTTGACTAACACATATGGGTTATATGGCATAAAATATAAATTATGAAAATTCACTACAAATTCAGTGAAATGCTTTTAATGATATATGGCACATTTTTTTTTGAAAAAATTGAGTTACTAAATCATGTGAATGCCTTACAAACCCGGGTGGCGGGAGTATGTTAGAACAGTATTGGTCCATATTTTTCTCAACTTTTTTGAAGAAATAATAAACGAGTGTCTTAATAGCTTCTTGATTACACCGACCCCCAAAAGGATTGGATCTAAGGCAGCTAATGACTATCATTCAATCTCACTTCTAATTGTTATCTTAAAGTTTGAATCAAGATCTCTTCGATTCAGAGGATTTCGTAGGAATATAAGGGATTGGAATCCTCAGAATTCATTCCTATGTCGATTGTCTGATTCATAGGATTGAATCCAATAGGAATTCCTAAGGATTTCTTTTGTGCTATATTCCATAGAAATTTTAGCATGCACTCAAACCTCTTGGAAAGAATTACCTAGTTTCTTGTGATGCCAATGTTGGGAAATGTAGTAGAAAACAAAAAAAACGACCTACGAATCTAGTTCCCATGATCACTATGAAGATTATGCATACAAGGTTAGATATGAAATCACCAACAAACAAGTTGCAACGGAAAAAGAGTTGATGAAGAGCACGTTCTTGACGTCCCTTGGATCTTCCCACGATCAGTTCCCTCGAATAAGAATCAAACATATGATTCCTCTGTCGGATTGCACACGTACAAATCCTTTGATCCAGCAGGGGTACACCGTCCAGAGCTATACCGTGCTGGAGTAGAAGTAGAGAGTAGCCCTATGGGGTGGGTGATGGTAGAGAACTACAGAGAGAGGGAGAGTCCAGCCACGGGCACGAAGAACTTGTGTGTTTGGGGCTGCCCTTTCTCCCTCTACTTATAATAGGCCGAGGAGGGGCCAACTTGCAGAAGGTGGCAACAACCCCAAGGGCGGGGGGTGCCCATCTGGGGTTGCCTCCAAGTGGTGCCCCCTCCCCAAACCCTAGGGCGCCACCAGCTGGCTTGCCCACCAAGGCTAAGGGGACGCCCCACTATTGCGCCCCTAGGGCCCATGCGGCTGCCCCCACCTTGGACCTTGCCATGGGACAAGCCCATGGCACCCCTACGACTATTTTAGAGGGTTCTGATAAATCCCGGACCTCCCATATCCTCTGGTGGACTTTCTACGGTCTCAGGAACTTTTCTGATTCCCCAAAACTTCTCCGGTTTCCCCGAAACGATTCCGATTCTGCCTCGAAACAATTTTTTTTTTGTCCTTGAAACTTTTCCAATGACATTCTCTAGTACCCCTAACCAGTTACTACCCAACAGATCACATTCATCTTAAGTGTGTGACCCTGCAGATTCGGTGAAATATAGAATGAACAAAACTTCCATTTGTTCAGTGATCAACAGCGGAACGATGAACATTCATGTTGACCCCTATACTCCCACAAATGCTATTCGAGTGAACTTATGGTTATCTTATGTTTTTGACACTAGTGTAGTGTAAAAATGCTCTTATATTATGGGACGGAGGGAGTACAATACTACTACCTCCGTATGAGTTTATTAGTCCCCATCGTTTTTTAGGTCAAAGTTTGACCATATATTTGATTAGCAAAGTGTTAATGCATGTCACCAAATATTATATTGTTGAATTCGTATTTGAATGTAGTTCTAACAATATTATTTTTGCTATATGTCACTAATACTTTATTAGTTAAAATTATGGTCAAAATATGACCCAAAATATGACGGGACTAGTAAATCTGGACGGAGTACAGTGATCATTCATGTGTGTTTTTTGCGATGGCATTCATGTGCTTAATTAATTATAGTATCAATTTTTTTAAAACTTAATAATAGTATCAATTTGATGTGGTGCTAGTGTAAACATCTAAACGGGACACGTTGAAGATTAGCGCCCCTGCAATTCACCATTTGCTATTCTATCTAGATCTAATGGTAGGTTAACTCGCCGCCACTATGCATACACACTTCAGCTTTTGCCCTAACATATTTGGACACGCGCACACCGTACGTACATGCAAGTGTTGCTTTCGGGAGTCGAAACTGTACAACGAAGCAGATCAGTTGGTAGGTGCATCCCTATCTTCCATCTTCTTGTGATCGCAGCTTTGGGGAAGTTTATTCTTGAAAGATATATTTGCCAATAACATTATGAACCAAAGAACCTAACGCATGCATGGGACCATTGATCAGTTGATTCCCATTCGTGAATCATGATTGATATGCACATATTATTCTCTTATCTTTATCTTTGTCATCATTATATTCATCCTCAAGAGGCAAGGTGCATCGCCTAAATGATTAATCTTTCACGACCCAAGTTATAACAATGACCAACGAGATCGATAAAAATATTAGCAGGTCGTGAAGCCATGCAGATATATAAGGTTTTTAAACGATAATATATAATTAACTTATTAAGACTAGCTATGAAATCATTATCTTCTAAAAGAAGAATACAAGACGACCTGGAGTATATAGTTCATTTTTTTATAAGGTCGAAACCCCCTGACTCTGCATCATTGTGATGCACATAACCATTGTTTTTCATTATTAAATAGAGTACAGAACCAAGGCAACTACAACAAACCATTACAAGAAAAATGAACAAAACACCTATGCCTAAGCCGCCCCCTTCTGCACCAGTGCCTTCAAGATGGGTACACGCCCTTGCACTGGCGTCGTCATGTCCGACATTATCAAGACAAGGATTTTCATCCTGGTTGTTGAGACTAACCACTAAAGACCAGTACAACCGACATGGAGACACCATCTTCAACAAAGTAACGAGGCAAGTTCATCGCTGTTGAGCCCAACCAATAAAGGTCAGAACAAGAGTTTTCACTCAGACGTGAAGTGGCGTTCCAACCATCATCTTAAGGACGGGCTTGATAGTCACCCCTACCAGTACTCCACTGCATGACATAGTTGCAGTAGCGGATGGGTGAGATGTCTTCCCACCATAAAATGAAGGCCCCAGCCGTCAGGGGACCGCCCATGTCGCGACACTAATCCGAGGGCCAGTTCTTTTCACCTCTAGCTTATGCAGAAGCCACTGTGGAAATAAGCCCCTAAGAAGCTACGGTGGAAATAAGCTAAGTGTGAATAAGCCTTCCAGTTCTTTTCAGCCTCTGTCCCTTCAGCTTATTTCCTATGTACCCAGTGAAAAGTCTGTAATACCACAACGCAAAATTCATGCACGAGAAAGTATTTTTGGTCATACATGTACATGTACATAGCAATCAGTGTACAATCAGAAGTATTTGTTTTCACTCTCTAATGTAGCACAGATTATACACATGACAAGCTCCAGAGCTTGCATCGCACGCCGAACTGGAAAGAAGTACGTAGAAGGATAAAAGGATAGAAGGTGCTTACCTTGGCAAGAGCTTGGACAGGGACGACTAGACTAGTATGAAGGCCGGATGTGCAGGATGTGCAGCAGGACGGGAGCAGCAGATGAACGGGTGAAGGCCGACGATCCGGACGTTCGAGCATGGTAGCGATGTTGGCTAACCTCCCTGCATGACGTCGGGAAGGGCGGCCGCGGCTGCTAGCTGGACAAGAGGCGACGGCGGCGGCGAGGAAGCCTAGCAGACGCACGAAGCAACGATGTGCCAGGATAGATGGGCGATGCTGTGGTCGTGTGTTTCACGGGCGGCATTTCTCTCTTGTAATAACTTCCAGCAGTGAGGGTGTAGGGATATACCGGTTCGATTTTTAATGGGCTGTGCTCGGGAAGCTGCTCTCGCGTGGCTTCTCCCAGACGTAAAGGGACCGGCTTTGGCTTGAAATTAAGCCGAACACTAAAAAACAAGTTCTTTTCGGCTTGAGCTTATTTTTCATCATAAGCCATCCATAAGCCAGAAAAGAACTGAGCCTCCGTTGTCACTCCACACCGTCGCGAGCTGACATGCAACATCCACCACATTTTCGGAACCGTTGCCCCGGCATCCTCCACATGAACGGAGGTAGATGACGTCGAGCATGATGTCAAACGGGGGAGCGCCATTGCGCGTCGGCCCCATCAACAAACACAAACCTTCCCAAGCGTCAATTGTTGCTTGCGCAGTAGACCACCTACGTTGCAGGGATACGTCACATAAGTGCCGTATCGGTGCAGGATACTGCACTAGGACGGGGATACGCCAGGATACGCGAGGGATACTCATATCCCTACGTATGACGTTTTTTGCGAATTAAAATAATGAGAAAGAAATAGGGGTACGGCATGGATACTTTAGGCCTGTTACCGCTCCATCTCCAGCCCAACAAAAGGCCTACTCACGATGGGTAAATAATAAACCTAGCTAAACGCTGGAGTCCTTCATCGTGCCGTCACCTGCAGTTGCCAAATCGTGACGGCTCAAGTCGCATCTCCAGACACCCTTCCATCGCCACCGCCGCCGGCACCTTGCAGCTCGCCGCCTACCTCCGTTCTCCAACTCCAGGTCGGCAAGTCTTCCCCATCCTGAATCTGTACGCAAGCTTCAATCCATTGCTTCAAGTTCTCTGTATTTAAGTCAATCATCTGTTGCTTGTTCTGGGACTGGGTCTGTTAGTAAAGGCGCGGTTGATACCGAGGAGAACCAATATACCAATCCTTAAATATCCCACTCATGTTACTTTCTCAGATCACCCTGAATGAAAACTTCATAAACATCCATGTTCTCATCCTCTAAAAAAATGTTATTGGTGCTGACTTTTTTATGCATTCATACATATACTCGCGTATCCCCGTAAGCCTATTTTCAGAAAATGCCGTTTTCCCGTATCGCTGTATCTGTATCCCCGTACGATGTAACATAGTAGACCACAAACGTCTGCCCTCGACAACAGAACGTCCATCCCGAGGACGCATACACACCACCATTAAAAGACCACCGACAATGGGATCAAACCCCTCTCTGCTCAACATTGACGAATCATCCTTCGCCGATTTCATGGCGTCGTTGCATGCTGCCGGCACGGGCGCATATATGCGTGCTAGTAATCAACTTGAAGCTCCATCCGAACGCATCGCACCACCACCCTCCTGGCCGTGGCCGTAGCCCCGGTGCCCAGTGTATCCCAGCCGTAGTGCCGCGCAAAAGCGGCCGCCAGAGGAGCAAATCTTAAAAATAACAATCCAAGCAGGGCTAAATCTTTCTTTTGAGTTTTGTTGTTGTTAAGGCGTCTGTAAATATAAAATATTCACAATTCAGTTTTTAATATAGAATATTCGCTCCAAAAGCTGGAACAAGGACCTCAACATCTTCATATTCGCAACTAACAAACCCACTTAGTTCGTCATCATTAGACATTTAGGGGTGAAGAGTGGACCAAGGACCTTTTTTTTTGAGGGGCGAGTGGACCATGGATCTTTTCCGTTCTTCTTTATGCGTGGACCAGGTGGGCCACACTAGGTGAATAAGAGCGGGCCATGTACATGCGCGCATGGCATTTGTATGGTCCAATTTGTCTCAAATATTTTTTTTTGTATTGGTCCAATGAGGGCGCTGAGGTTGTTTGTTGGGCCATAGGATCGTAAAGTTGCTGCAACCTTAAGCCCAGACTTTTGCTCAAAAAAAAAACTTAAGCCCAGACTGGCCTCTCTGCTCAATGTTCGGCGCTCGCCCGATTGCATCATTGCCGCGCTTAAAGCTGTCGCCGGCTCGCTGGCTGTCTGGGTTGACAGAACGTCGTGATACTTCAGGACTAGAGAGGGACAGATACTGTCGTGGCCGACCACTCTAGTGATAATCAACAGTGTTATGAGAGGAGTGGGGCGTCGCGTCGAGGCTTAACCTACTCACAAGTCACAACTCGTCCAGGACAATGTGCTGAGTGTAAGCTAGTGGATGAAGGCTTTTCGTAAGAACAATTATATCGTGCCGTCTAATCTTTTTTTTTAATAAAGACACCCAAAGGGCATCTTAAATCTTGTTATCAACGAGGAAAACAAAGGTCAGTACAATGGATAGACAACTGGACGTAGAACGACCAGTAAAAAATAAAATTACAATAAAAAGCATGCTAGTCTTCTTCTTCCTCCGATTATATGCTGCTCGCCGGTGATTGAAAATTATAATAAAAAACACTTCCTATCTATAGTCTGATCCGAGACCAACGTCAGACTACTCGACTACCGTTGATCCCATTAGAATCTCACGGTCCTTGCTTCAAGAAAAAGGGGTTGCGTCCACCAAGGTGCTAATCTCCCGTACCACCCGCGGTAACTCCCTCCCTAATCATTCGCTCGTATACTATCTCCTTACCGGGTCCGGCTCTCCTGCTGGGTTCCCTGCACCCAGTATTATGCAGGGCCAACCAATGCACGACACATGTCATGTAGGCCCCACATCTCAAAAACATATTTTTCTTTCTTCGTTAACTCAAATTCCCTTATCGTCCTCTCCTCTCACGTACTCTTTGAGGCTTGAGAGCAGCCATTAGAGCTTCCTGAGAGGATTCTCATGAGCTGCACACGCTTATAGGTTATAGCATCCATCACGTGGTGGGATCATCGCAATGGCTGGCACCAAGGCAGCAACTATATCGTCCATGCCGTCCGCGCAATATACGTGACGAACCCAGGCAATCACCACCTCCATTATCTAGCGTTTAGGCAGATCCCGAAGTCCATGGGGAAGTTCTGGACGTAGGTAGAACCCGGTCGCCATGTTCTAGTGACCTGGACCGGCGGCGGCAGCCCGGCCTTGTGCGCGTACACCTGAGCGAGGCCAGTGAGCGCCGGCGGAGGTGTCCGGGACGGAGAGGATCTTGGAGGGAAGCAAATCATGACACCAGCGGCGGCCATGGGGGTGCGCGGACGTGGGGGCGGCTAGTCTGTTGTTTATGTCCACAAGAATCACCGGCGAGGGCAACGTCGGCCGCCTTGCTGCCGGTCATGACCACAGCCCCACGTGATGGACACTATGAACCGATTGCGTTAAGAGGAATCATCTCACGGAGCTCTCTAATGGCTGCTCACAGGGAATGACCGAAGAGAAGATAAGGGAGAGTAATTGAAAAAAAATATAGTACTATGTTTTTGAGATGTGGGGCCAACTGGACATGTGTCATACATTGGTTGGCCCTGCACGATACTGGGTGCAGGGAACCCAGCAGGAGAGCCGGACCCCTCGTTATCCGTTGGATGGCTGCCGGAGTTTGGCCCAATGCTCGGAGACATACAACGGCTTCTGGCACTGCCGACTTTTCATTGGTATTTATGTTCTTTGTTTGCCTGCTAGTATTGTCTTGGTCATGTTTTAGGGTGTTGGGGATATCGCTTATGGGAATTTATCGGTCGACCTATGATAAGGTGGTAAATCGGCCAGTTTATCGGTATATCGGCCGATTTATCTTATCGGTCAAGCAACGGTAAGCGATAAATCGGCCGATTTATCAAAATATCGACATTATTTTAGGGGTTATGAATCATCAAACAATTTTGTAGTTGGACTTTTTACATAATTCAATCACCCTTATATATGTAGGCAGGCAATCATGCTTATTTCCTAGTTTCAAACATTAGTGCTTTAAATTAAGATGTTAATTGTTGACAAAACAATCTTTTATTGCCGCCGCATATAGAGTTTCCACAAATATGATCCACCGTTGGCGGCAGATTCTTCTTGTAAAATTTCATGCTTCCAACTAAAAATTATAATGCACCCATTGTATTATTTCCTGCTTCTTACCTGGGTGCTTATATGTTGTAATTATTTTGTTTTGGCGGAGTAGGAAAATGCTTCCATGTATCAATAGCAACTCGATTATGTTTTGGGAGTTGGCGACACAGAAGATGCATCCTTATCTTGCTACTAGGCTAAGGTTTTTATCCATTCTCAATTTCCTATGTTTCATACCAACA
Organism: Aegilops speltoides; assembly: GCA_021437245.1. NCBI lineage: Eukaryota > Viridiplantae > Streptophyta > Magnoliopsida > Poales > Poaceae > Aegilops > Aegilops speltoides. The sequence goes on along the minus strand of CM038146.1, from coordinate 394,291,327 downwards.
TTGACATGTTGATTTTCCATGTTTTCATGCTTCCTCTAATTTTATCAGAAACATCATGCCCCATTTGGTGACACTTTTTGGTATCATTTCATTTTTAAATTTCCATGTTTCCAAGTAATGCGCCCTATGAACCCAGTGCAGTTTTTCATGTTTCTCACCGGGGTGCTTCTACTTAGTAAACATATGATTTTGTTCATCTACGAAATTGCATCCATCTATCAAGTGATAATCGTTCAATTTGTACGTTACCGACACAACAGATGCATCATCATGAGGGTGCCGATCTCACTTTCTTATCTACTAACATTGATATATTGGTCATACAAGTTTCCTAATGTTGAGTTCCCATATTTTCATACTTACTACATTCTTGTTGTATTTTGTTCATACTTACTACATTCTTGTTGTATTTTGTTCATACTTACTACATTCTTATTGTATACTCAGTTCATACTTACTAAATTGTGTGCTTCCTTCTTTCTCATCAAATGCTTTAGTTGTACGGATTCCCAATAATGAGCAATGTGTTGAGTACTAGACTAACCGGGTTCTAAGTTGTCGGTTCTACGACGAGCGGCGCAGAGCTCATGGCACACGCGGATCTTGTCATGGTCAGATTAGCTTGCCGCTATGTTGACTACGACGAGATGAAAATAGTATTGTAATAGTATTTTATTTTGGTTGTAAAGTGAATTTGTAAATTTGTGTTACATCATATTAGTTTGTATCAATGCATCATCATACATGTCTTGCTTCAACGTGATTTCTTTGTGAAGCAAAAATAATAATTCTTTTTAGGAATAAGATTGTTTCGTTTGCAATTTTATTACTACTTTGGTTGGAAGCAATTTTATAGTTGATGGAAGCAAGAGATTGATGCTTTTTGAAACTAGTGTAAATATTTTTTCTATTTGATGGAGACAAATCACTGTTTGGTTGGAAAAATTCTCTACCCAATGGAACAATGCTTCTGACACAAAATATTTGTTACTGGGAGATAGTTTTAGATGGAAGCAAATATTACAAACGAAGCTGGAAACAAATATTGGTGTGTGGAAGATACTCAATGTCATACATAATGTTCCTTGAGCGAGGCAAATCCGGTATGCACTAGCAGCAAATTTTCCAAGTATCTAGAAAAAAGTTGAATAAGTTTCCAATATAAGCAAGTATACAAAGCATTATAAAACTATGTATGAAGAAACTAAATTTATAGTAAACCAACTTAAAAATGTCCACAAAACATAGTTTTTGCTGGGTAGTAAACAATTGTTTAAAAAATACTGGATTGAATCAAATTTATATCACAAAGGAAGCAAATTATTCTTTACATGGAAGCATAATTTTTTGGGGATCCACGGGGAACGTGCATGATGCATGGAACATACTTTGTTGTGCTGGAAGCAAAATAACGATGTAGGAAGCATGGACATAGCTAGATGACGGGGAGTACAGTATATCAACGTGATTGATTTTTTTTTTTGAGGACTTATCTCTTAGTGTAACAGTTACAAGGATTACAGTAGGATTATGAGGGTGCCCCAACCAAAGGGGCGACCCTGATCAAGCAAAAGGACATGTCTAGCTAGTTTATGCTACTCAACATTAGATAACCTAGACTCATGAACACAAAAATTGAAAATAGTTTTCCAGGACCTAATTTCTTTTACCACTCCTCCATAGTTTCCTCTTGACGCCTCCTTGATATGCTTCATCACGGTCGAGCAGTCGGATGCACTAACTAAATCCTGGAGTTCCAAGTCTTTCGTAAGAGATAAAGCTTCGCGACAAGCGATCGCCTCCAAGCTCGCCGGATCAGTTAGTACCCTGATAACAAATGCCGAAGAGCCCATATATTCATCATTGTGGTTCCTGCACACAACTATTGCAGTGCCCCAGCCACGTGATACCGCCGCATCAACATTTATTTTGTATTGTCCCGCTGGCGGAGCTATCCACCTCTTCACCTGTTGGATCGGTTGTTGGGGTGGCGCTCCTCCTCCCCGAACTTCGCCATTGCTTTGAATCTCATCCAAATTTGAAATAAATTGAGAGATGAACATATGTGTTTAAAGCAGGTTCCATTGATACCTTCATGAATTAGTTTCCTCCCTGCTGTCCAAATAGCCCACATCGTGACTGATACTTTAACGAACTTTTCATGCGACAGTCTCTCAATCATTGCAAATAGCCAATTCTTAGGGTAACTGATGGAAGCGGAGATCCATGCATCATGAATACTGCCAGGCCCATGTTACCTTAAACCCATGTACTAAGTTCGATGGACACGGGGACAGTTATGACGGAGCACTCAATTAATTAACGAAACAAATTAGCAAAACTAATAGGCCTAACTACTACTTACATCAGACATTGATACGTTCATTTTGTATCATGTTTTCCTACTGTTATTTTACTGTTTTGAAGTTATATTCCACATTATGAGGTAATTCTAGTGTCTTTTCTATCTTAATATGCAAGATACACTAAAAGAAGGAGATTACCGATACCTAAAATTCTAACCTGAAAAAGTTACAGCGGAGATAGCTATTCTCCGGAGCTCCAAATGACCCGAAAATTATGGAGAATTAATTTGGAATACATAAAAAATATTGAAATAAAGAAGTACCAGAGAAGGCCCTCGGTGGGGCCACAAGTCAGGGGGCGCGCCCTACCCCCAGGACATGCTTCTCTCATATGGAGAAAGTGAAGATATCGATGTAAAGAGTTACGTCCACACAAGACTCATTGTAAGTAGTTACATCGATGAAATATTCATCGGTGCTCCAAGAAATTTTTGATTTCAATTAAAGGATATGTATAATACATTAAATTGGTGGCGCGGTAAGGTGGAATTGGTCCAAGAAGGTTACTGTGGCGGATTCTATGATTGAAGCTAAGTATGCTGTCACTTTAGAAGCAACAATGAAGGGTGATGAATCAAATAGTTCATTTATGAACACTTGGTATAATTCAATAGCTCAGACTAAGGAATCAAAGATCCTACGAGTGATTCAAGACATACAAAGCTAGGTCCATGCTAATTATGATTTTTTGTGGAAGCATGAAGGTGCATGGGAATACAAAGATACACTCGGATATGAGCTTGTAATATTTGAGAAGATGAAGGCTATAACACAAGCAAAATATGAACTAACACCAGATTGCATGCTATTGGTGTAAAAAGAAGATGTGCTAACTAGATTATTGACTCTAGTGCAAGTGGAAGTCTGTTAGAAATATGACCTAGAGACAATAATGTTGTATTATTTATTTCCACGTTTATAATTAAGAGTTTGTATTCTATGATATAGTTGTTATGATCCTGGAATAAGCGATTCAGTGGAAAACTCATAAGCATGTGTAGAATGATAAACAGTAAAATATGTCGGTGTTCTGGATATGGGGGTATCCAGACTTGCCTGCCAGCGGCCCACCACGTGGCTCCCCCGACGGCCTGGTACGGCCCAGCTTCGGCATCAACGACTCAAGACCCTCACGAGGGGCCAAGCCTCGCGAGGAGGACGACACCAAGACCCTCGAGGGTATCGGCCTCTTCAGGCTGGCTCCCGAGGGGCGGAGAGTTCTATGCAAGGTGCGCCTCACGAGGCTAAGCTGACGTGAGCCAGGCGGGCGCCAGCGGGCGTAGAGCGCCAGTTTCCTCTTTGATGCAAGGGAGGCAAGCCATAGGTGTGGTGTCCCGAGGAATCAGCCAAAGGTTTCCATTCTCATGCAACAAGACCAAGACCGCCAGGACGACAGGACGAAGGTCATCACCGAGCCCACCACAGCGTCACGACTAGAGGCTTTTCGCAGGCGAAGACCACTTTAGTCAGGATAAGCTGTACTACTTGTCCCCTTTCAAATACGACCGTTGTGGGATCCCTTCTCGCCAATATTTGGGAAGAGGACCAAGGCCACTATAAATAGGACTTAGCCACCACCATAGAGGGGGATCGGATCCACTCTCACCCGACCAGCTCACCAGTTCTCTTGAGCTCAAGAACACCTCACCTCCCGAGGCCAGTTCATCCACTGTACTAGTTCATCCTCAGCCCTTCGAGGCAATCCACCAAAACGCTGGAGTAGGGTATTACACCGCAAGATGGCCCGAACCAGGATAAACGGCTGTGTCTCTTTGTCCCTTCGAGCTCGTCGCGCTAGGCTTAGGAGGATCGCGAGTAGGCAGGCTGGATAGGTTGAGATCTTCGCACGCACCCCAGAGTTCGAACCTTTCAAGGGTTTGCGGAATCTATAATCCGACATTTGGTGTGCCATGTAGGGGTGCGTCGGATCTCCTCGTCCGTCGACCGGCCCTCCGCCACTTCAGCAACACCATGACCGATGCCCCGAGGGTGCACGTCGAGCACTGGGTTGTCCGGGCCTCCACGACAGCGCCCGCCAACGAGGAGGACCTCCACTCCGCTCTGCTCGCGGCCCGCGCTCCGCCTGGGGTGGACGACCGCGGGGGCGCGGGGCGCAGCCTTCCCCTTTGGCGCCGCGCCGCAACCACGCCGCCGCGCGATTTGCAAGCTACGCCGCGGCAACCGCACCGCACATGCGCAGGGAACAGGCAAACATGCGGGCTGCGGTTATCGTGGCTCGGGAGCTCTTGAGGTGCAGGCTTCTAGAAAGCGGCCGCAATGACCTGCTGGAGCGGGTTGCCGAGCTGCTGGACGCGGCGTGCAGGGGAGCAGTGCCATTCTGCACCCTGCCCACATCGCAGGCTGTGGTAGGGGCGCGCGCCCGTCCCCTCCACAACCGCGCGCCCCCTCCCGGGGCCCTTGAGGAGCCTCTCGGCGCCGGCGAGCCTCACGGTGCAGTCCGAACACCTCCGAACATGCCACCTCGGCATGGAGATGCTCCGAGCAACATCCCCAGGGGCCACGCAGGAGCTCCGACCCCTAGTTGACAGGACCAGAGAGCGACCGAAGAAGGCGGGAACGTGAGGCAGCCGGGCAGCGATTCTGGTGCAGCCAGCCCGAAAGCCTACGCCCCCGTCGCGATGGACCTGAGGCACGCGTAGCGAGAGGCCCCCAGCCGATCCCCCATGCCAGGCTGGGCGCTGGACATACACGAAGCCGAGACCCCTTACGAACCACCGCCGAGCCCCGCCAACGTCTCCAACGGCAACAACCTCTGGGTATAGCTAACGCCACATGGGCACGCTTATGCTGACCATGGATCACAGGTGAACCAGGGCGCAACTACCATCAGGACTCTCAGGACGGTGGATCCACTGCAGGAGCGCGAAGGGCGTTGGGAGCAGTGCAAGGGGAGCCCAGCGTCGGGGCCTTCCCCGCGTTGTGCAGAGCAGGACCCTGCTTGGAGGTAGGTTCCCCGCGGGGGAAGATGCCGGTGAGCCCTTCCCCTGTGGGGGGCCTATGGTCGCCGAGGACTGATAACCCACAAGTGTAGGGGATAATTGTACCCTATTTCTATAAGTAAGATTGTTGAACCCAATGAGGAGCTAAAGGTAGAACAAATATTCTCTCAAGTCCTATCTGCCACTGATACGACCCTACGCACGCTTAGTGTTCGCTTTACCTAGAACAAGTATGAAACTAGAAGTACTTTGTAGGTGTTGTTGGATAGGTTTGCACGAAAATAAAGAGCACGTAAATAAAAAGTAGGGGCTGTTTAGATAAAGACACAACTAAGTTAGTTTTAGTAGAGAGCTTTTTTCATGAGAAAGTTATTTGTCCCTAGGCAATCGATAACTAGACCAGTAATCACTATTGCAATTTTATTTGAGGGAGAGGCATAAGCTAACATACTTTCTCATCTTGGATCATATGCACTTATGATTGGAACTCTAGCAAGCATCCACAACTACTTAAGATCATTAAGGTAAAACCGAACCATAACATTAAAGTATCAAGTCCCCTTTATCCCATACGCAAACAACCTACTTACTCGGTGCATGCTTCATCACTCCGCCACCCACCATAAGCAAATCATGAACATATTGCAAACCCTACAGCGGGGATCCCTCACGCTTGCGCGACACGGAGGGCACAATAGGACAGCACCAATAATAAAACATGCAACTCAAACTAATCACAAACTTCAAATGATATAAGTGAAGCACATGAAGCATTCTATAAAGCCATACTCAAAAGATTTAAGTGAAGTGCAATGATCATTCTATAAATCAACCATGGACTATCTCATACCAGCATGGTGCATAAAAGAAAAGTGAAAACTAAATGCAAAAGACGCTCCAAGACTTGCACATATCGCATGAACGAAACGAATCCGAAAACATACCGTTACTTGTTGAAGAAAGAGGGGATGCCTTCCGGGGCATCCCCAAGCTTAGACGCTTGAGTCTCCTTGAATATTTACTTGGGGTGCCTTGGGAATACCCAAGCTTGGGCTCTTGCCTCTCTTCCTTTTCCTCATATCGAGACCTCCTCGATCAAACACTTCATCCACACAAAACTTCAACAGAAAACTCGGTAAGATCCGTTAGTATAATAAAGCAAATCACCACTCTAAGTACTGTTGCAAACCAATTCATATATTGTTTTTGCATTGTGTCTACTGTAATATAACTTTTCCATGGCTTAATCCACTGATAGAAATTGATAGTTTCATCAAAACAAGCAAACTATGCATCAAAAACAGAATCTGTCAAAAATAGAACAGTTTGTAGCAATCTGAACATTCACCATACTTCTGGTACTCCAAAAATTCTACCAAAATTAGGAAAAAATTGTGTACAACAATACAGTGCAAAAAGAATCAGAACCATTTGACGTTCCAGTAAAAAATGTAAAATCGCGCACTACAGCCAAAGTTTCTGTCCTGCACCGTACAAACCAACAAGCATTGTAAACATCCTAAAGGCAAACCTTGGCACATTATTTTTATAATACAATGGAATTGTACAAGGGGATAATTATTTTTGATGAAAAGTTTCTGTAATCGAGATTTTATTTTTCACAAAGTTTCCGTGAGCATGAACAAAGTTCAAGGAGCTCTCCCACTTCAACAATGCTTGTCTTTCTCACTTTCACTTTCCTTTTTGAAAAGTTTTGGGTTCCCCTCTTTATTTTTTTGTTTTTAGACTAAATAGAAGCACTCAACAAGAATAAATGACTCCCTAAAACTTCCAGGTTGTCTCCCTGGCAGCGCTTTCTTTAAAGCCATTAAGCTAGGCATATAGTGCTCAAGTAATGGATCCACCCGGATCCCAAGGTATATCAAAGCCAATTTTAATTAACAATGATTTGTAATTTGGTAGTGAGCACAAAGTAACATATATCATGCAACAACGAAGTCTAACTCTCTTCCTATGCATTGTCATGTCATAAAAGAACAATTCATGCACACATAGTAAAGGCCAATGCATAGTATAAACAGTTTTTGCAATTTCATCATATTGGAAACATAGAGAGGTGGAGATATAGTTCCTCTCTCATAATAATTGCAAGTGGGAGCAGCAAGCACACGCATATTATATTCATCAAAATCATCATGTGTAGTAGTAAAACGCAACCCATCAATATAATCCTTAATAAGCACAAACTTCTCCGATATAATGTAGTCGGGAGAATTCAAAAAGATAATAGGACTATCATGCGTGGGTGCAATAGCAACAATTTCATGTTTAACATAAGTGAAAGATCGAGGATGTCGCCTAGAGGGCGGGGGTGAATAGGCGCTTTAAAATAATTACGGTTTAGGCATGAACAAATGCGGAATAAATCTAGCGGTTAATTTGTCAAGCACAAAACTAAAACAACTAGGCTCACCTATGTGCACCAACAAATTATGCTAAGCAAGATAAGCAACTATGTGATAGCAAGATATATGACAAAGAACAATATGGCTATCACAAAGTAAAGTGCATAAGTAAAGGGCTCGGGTAAGAGATAACCGAGGCACGCGGAGATGACGATGTATCCCGAAGTTCACACCCTTGCGGATGCTAATATCCGTTTGGAGCGGTGTGGAGGCACAATTATCCCCAAGAAGCCACTAGGGCCACCGTAATCTCCTCACGCCCTCGCACAATGCAAGATGCCGTGATTCCACTAAGGGACCCTTGAGGGCGGTCACCGAACCCGTACAAATGGCGACCCTTGGGGGCGGTCACCGAACCCGTACACTTTGGCAACCCTTGGGGGCGGTCACCGGTACCCGTCAAATTTCTCGGGGCGATCTCCACAACCTAATCAGAGACCCCGACGCTTGCCCGGAGCTTTACACCACAATGATTGAGCTCCGAACAACACCAACCGTCTAGGGAGCCAAGGCACCCAAGAGGAACAAGCTCTAGGGTGTCCAAAACACCCAAGAGTAACAAGCTCAAGGGTACCAAGCACCCAAGAGTAATAAGCTTCTCAACTTGTAACTTCCACATATCACGTGGAGAACTCAAACCGATGCACCAAATGCAATGGCAAGGGCACACGGAGTGCCCAAGTCCTTCTCTCTCAAATCCCACCAAAGCAACTAATGCTAGGGAGGAAGATGAGAGTAAGAACAAGAAGGAGAACACCAAGAACTCCAAGATCTAGATCCAAGGGGTTCCCCTCACATAGAGGAGAAAGTGATTGGTGGAAATGTGGATCTAGATCTCCTCTCTCTTTTCCCTCAAAAACTAGCAAGAATCCATGGAGGGACTGAGAGTTAGCAAGCTCGAAGAAGGTCAACAATGGGGAAAGAACACGAGCTCAAAGGATAAGGTTCATTGGGGAAGAAGACCCCCTTTTATAGGTGGTAAAAAATCCAACCGTTATGCTCACAGCCCGCACAGAGCGGTACTACCGCTCCAAGGAGCGGTACTACCGCTAGGGCGGTAGTACCCCTTTGAAACACAACAGCGAGGAGAAAAAAAGGCCAGAAGAACCATCGGAGCGGTAGTACCGCTTGACCTCACGGTACTACCGCTAGGGGTAGCGGTACAACTGCTAAGGGTAGCGGTACTACTGCTTGCGAGCGGTACTAAAAAATTACATCCGGGCCTACCACCGCAGGACTTGGGACGAGTTTTTGATCCGGAGCGGTACTACCACTGTAGGAGCCACGGTAGTACCACTCTGGAGCGGTAGTACCGCTCTGTAGCGGTAGTAACAAATTACATCCGCTCCAATTCGCGGTAGTACTAGTGCAGCCTTTTCTAAACACCAAAACTGCCACAACTTTTGCAAACGGACTCCGAATTCGATGAAACCAAGTTTGTTAGAAAACTAGAGACAAGGGCTAACACAATATTTAAAGAAATATCAATAAGAAGAAAATTAGAAAATGCCCATAAGAAAATGGTGAGAACCCTTCCTCGGATAAGACCGGTAAAACCTCCAACACCGAAAACATCATAGAAGATGCATGCGAACTCCGTTTTCGATGAACTCAAGCTTGTCATCAAGATGACCATAAGCTCTAAGACTCACAAAGAGAACCAAACAAGAACCAAGAAACATGATGCAAGGATGCAATGGTTTGAGCTCTGTACTAACGATACGATCAAGCTACCAACTTGAGAGCCCCCTTGATAGTACGGCAAACGATCCTATAACCCGGTCTCCCAACTACCACCATGAGACCGGTAAAACAGAAAACCTATCAAGGGAAAACTTTTGCCTTGCACATGGTCCACTTGAGCTAGATGATGATGATCTTGACTCCCTCAAGTTGGACCACCTTTCTTGATTGCGTTGGCTCGATGAAGACTAGATGATTGCTCCCCCATAGTCCACTATGGGTGAGCCACTCTTCGGCTCATCTTCACAAGTCCATTGTCACCACAATGGGCGGCAAGCTTCAAGCACTTGATCTCTTCGTGATGCATCACTTGAACTTGCACACTGCATCCTAACCCCACAAAGAACTCTCACGAAGACCATGGGTTAGTACACAGAGCGTAATTGACAATGCTTACCATACCATGGGATCACTTGATCCCTCTCGGTACATCTTCTACGCTTTGTGAGTTGATCAACTTGATTCACTCTTGACTTAGTCTTGATCAACCTTTAATCTTTCCAACTCTCTTCATTTGGGTGATGTCTTGAAGGTAAACATGAATGATCACACAATCTTCTTCTTCAAGACATGCTTGCAATAAGCTCAACACTCACATGACCAATCTTTGGATAATTTCTTAATAGCACCTTGGTCAACTCATAAACTCCTTGAAACCAACACATGGACCTCAAGAAAAGCCTATGGACAAAACCTTCAAATATAACTCAAGGCAACCATTAGTCCATAGAGATTGTCATCAATTACCAAAACCAAACATGGGGGCACAACATGTTCTTTCAATCTCCCCCATTTTGGTAATTGATGAAAATCACTTTCAAGAGAGTTTATAAGGAGTTATGCATCACCATGCGATGCAACAACCAATGATGCATGAGAATGGGATGCAAATTCTTAGGAACCAAAACCAAAGGAAGGAGAAAACTCTGAAGACTTCTCCACAAAACTCTCTGAAACTCCTCCCCCATTGGCATCAATTGCCAAAATGGGTGAAAAGCTTAGAAGGCCAATATAAAGAGTGTTCCTCCATAAATTGTGTATCTCTCAAAAAGAGAGTGGAATGCAATACACATATCCAATGGTAAATACTTGGAGGAAGACAAACTATATTGAGGCCCAAAGATTGCAGAAGAATGATACGCCACAAAGACATAACAAAGAGAGAAACAAGTAATCGAGCAATCAAAAGATACCAATTGAAGCAAGCAATCAAAGGATATAAATTGAACCAACTAGACCAAAGATCCTATGAGCCACATGAATGAAGGATATTATGATATGAGCAAAGGAGTGTTCTAAATAAGCTAGAGAAGCTCCCCATGATTTGTGCACACATAATAATTTTTTTATTTGGTTACAAAGTGCACAAAATAGGATCATAGCTCCCCCAAAATCAATAGAAACAAACAACAAGTGCAAGTGAGCATAAAGGAAACTAAGCCTAGCACTTGCAACAAACACATGGTTGAGCAACATGTAAAAGAGGCAACTTAAGAATAGGCTCAACCAAAATGATGTGTGTGAGTCATGGCAAAGCACATGATAAGACTAATATATGGATGAGCATAAGCATCAACATAGTCTCGAATGAATGAGATACACCGTGCAAAGCCTTTCATTCTCACACACAACTAAGCAAATGGGTTCACAAGAATACTAAATATGAAAAATGAATAACCAACACTTGTGACAACCCAAGGTGAAGATAGAAAACATAAGCATCATCAAGATAGGGGATACCAATTAAGATGGCAAAAGCCTCGTCAAGACAAGCATGAGGAAAATAATTTTCACCACACAAGAGTGCATCAAGATGCAATGAGATAAGACACGCACTCAAGGCAAAAGCTTTCACAGAGCCACCAAAGAAATAACATAAGAAAGACAAGGTGGACGTGAAAGAAAGGAAATCATCTAGAGATGTAATTTCTCTCAAGTGTATAAGGGTCTAGGTAGACGAAATCATGATGATATATATCTACAAAGAAGGATGTACACCCGAAATAGTTACAACACGAAGGAACAAGATATCCAAAAGGAAGTCATACATATACCAATAAGATATGTGCTTGGAAGCATAGCCCAAGGCTAGATATGGTCTTATTGTATATAAATGAATTCCTACCACACAACCATCAAAGACATCACAACTAGCAACAAGAGATCATTGTTGGGATGCTTTGAGAAAGGAAACAAGTATCACAAGAAAGAAAGAAAGAATAACATGCCATGATACAATCTACACACGATTGATGCAATAATGTGTGCATGTAGTACATGATGATACTTGTTACCGAGATAGCATTGGAAGGATGTAGTAGATACCAATTGAAGGTAGAAATTAGTTAATTGATCATCCTAGCTTGACTCCAATAAGCGCATGGTGAAATCACCTTCCTTTTGAATGATCCAAGTATCCAATGCATCTCCAATTGTTCCTAGAACAACAACACAAACAAAATGGTACCCAAACTCATTGGGACCAAAGAGTTAGAGAACCAACAATACATAGGACAAACTCCACATAGATGTGTGCATATAGATATGAAAATGAATCTCATGCACATCTCATCCAATTTGAGACTTGGTGGAGTTTCCCCTATATATTGGGTCAAAGAAAGAAAACATGCCAAAGGAACTACATGAAGTTAAAATGCATGCTCAAGACTTTCAAGAACCGATACCAAAATATAAGGAAAAACCAAGTGAAAAGGATACCAAATGGAGAAATCATCACTTGGAAGATATCATTAAAAGATACATCAAGGAATGAGATATCCATTGGAACACACAAAAAAAGATGTCAAACTCCCAAAGGAGAGGATGGTTCCAAACAAACGAAGCTCTCTACAAAGTTTCATGTTGGCACAAAGTACCAAAAGAAACGACTTGCCATCCACCAACACACACTTAATATGGATCACAATATGAGTGTTTTATAGAAAATAGGATAGCTCCCCCAAGACTAGTGCATTATAGAGAATTTGCATTTGAATACAAAATGCACAAGGTGGGATCACCATTTTCACTATATCTAGAAAACACTAAACAAGATCAAGAAAATAACAAGATCCACAAGTGGTATGGAAAACAATGGGAGTTGACACAATCCTAGGCACGAGATAAGGCAAATAAAGCAAAGGCCAATGTAAAGATGATCAATAATTTCTACCACACATAAGTGAGTACCAATTGTCATAAGACAAGAAGTATTTGGAAATAATTCCCGTTGGTAGATAGCAAGGATATCCAACATCATCTTCATACCAAACACAAGAAAATTGCAACTTGTAGAGCTAACATGCCACCTAGGAACAAGATAATCTACAATATCAACACTAGGTGACAAAATCTCAAATGTACACATTTTCTAGGCTAGTAATATACATAGCATATTACTCCCCCATAATGTGATACCAATGAAGAAAACTTAACAAGAGGCAATAAGAGGATCCAACTAGAGATAATTAATGGACAATTTAGAATTTGAATTTCTCATGAGAAGACATACCACATAGCAACTAGATAATCTTGAATTATCAATACTAGATGGTATTACTCATGTACACACATTTATAGGATTGTGAGGTGCACAAAGCACATCACTCCCCCATAATGGGATATTCCATTAATCTCTCACAAGATACAACTAAGAAATAAACAAGATGCAAAAGGCTCAATGCATGACACACACATACATGATGTGCAAACCAACACACACATACTTGATTGCTCAAGATAATCAAGTTGGAAGCACAACATATACAAACACATGCAAGGAACAAAACCAAAACATGCAAGTGGGCAAGTAACTTTCAATGTAAACAATTTAAGTACAAGTTACCGCAAGGAGACACATTGGATATAAGATATAAGCTTGATGATTCAATTGACTTGGCTTGAGGCAATAAGAGTGATGAAGTCCCCTTAATTCTTCATAATGTAGCCAAGTGTCCAATGCCCTCCAACAACACCTATTGATCAAGTTTGAGCTAGTTGGTCCCCAACCAAGTTGGGTCCTAAGAGGTTAGTCACAATAGGCTTGGCTACCCAAATGGTTCTTTGCTTCAAACCACTTTGAGTACCAACAGACTTGGCAAACACATTGCCAACCTTATCCTTCCCAAGATAATAGACATCATCAATGATAATTGGGTTGGATGAGGTACCATTTGTGCATGAAGAAGTGATGTGACCTTTTTCACAACATAGGTAGCAACATCTACTTTTTACTTTCTTCTAACTTGATTTCTCAACTTGAGATTGAGAATGAGAGTGAACTTGTGGCCGCTTCCCTTGTTGCTTGTCACTAATGGCCTTCTTCTTCAAAGGGCAAGATCTAACATGATGCCCTTCAATTTTGCACTTGAAGCAAATGATCTTGGCCGAATTCTTGACTTGTTTTTGGCCCTTCTTCTTGTTGCTCTTGGACTTCTTCTTCTTATCAAAGTTGAATCCAAGTCCACCTTTGTCATTGGGGAATTTTTGCACACTCAAGATATCGTTGAGTGTGAATTTTCCTTCATGACTCTTTTCCAAGTCTTTCTTCAAAGAAGTGACTTGGGCCTTGAGCTCTTTGATTTCCTCTACATGGTTAGTCTCAACACAAGTACTAGAGGAAGTATAAGCTTCATCGTTAGAGCAAGAAGGCAAGAAGAGCAATTCATCACAAGATGTACCAACATTATGAGTAGATGAATTACAAGGACTAGCACATCGCAATATAGCATTTTGACTAAAAGTAGTGCTAGTATCCACATGAGGCTCACTTGATGTTACCTTAGCAATCATGGCCTCATGAGATATCTTTAGCACGTTATGGGACACTAGAAGATCATCATGAGAGCTTGAGAGCTTTTCATGGCTTTCTTCCAATTTCCCATAATTGATAGATAGCAACTCAAGTTGAGCCTGTAGCTCAACATTCTCCTTCAAAATGGATGCTTGACAAGAAATAGAGTTAGTAGCACAAGCATCATAATTGTCAACAATAGGAGAGGAAAACTTTTCAAGCTCTTTTAAATAAGAAGCTTCATGTTGAGCATGAGACTCGGTGAGTTTGATGAGCTCACCCTTGATGACCCTTGAGCCATTTTTGAGGTGCTCAAAATCCTCAAGGAGTCTAGCATGAGCAACTTCAAGCTTAGCATTTTTAGTTTTGAAATCATTGGCCACCTCAAGTGCTCTATCATGAGATTCCCTCACTCTAGATAATTCTAGAGAAAAAGTCTCCTCAAGAGATTCTTTGGTGGTTTGTTCTAGTTCAAGAGCTTGAGAGAGGTCCGCAATCTCATTTGCATAATCACGCTCATGAGCTTCCATTTTCTCAATGGTGACCTCATGCTCCTCTAGATGAGATTCCAACTCCTCAATGTATTTCTTGCCCTCAATGGCAATAGACAAGATTTCCATGAAGTTGGAACGAGCAAGTTTATTTTTGTGAAGAGCTTTAAAAATCATTTCCCCCTTAATTTTTAAGGAGGCAACATCATCATAATCGACATCATCATCACTCTTGCCATCATCAATATCATCACAAGATATATTGGGATTAAAAGTGGGAGATACCTTTGAAGCCTTGGCCATAAGGCAAAAAGCAATAGATGATGATGTAGGATCCGTTGAAGCACCATTCAAGACCACATCTTGTTCCATGGAGTGTTGGGTTTCCTCTACATTGTTAGCACAACAACTCGAGTAAATACATGCATTTTTATCATGGCAACAAGATATAGCAAGCATATCATCATGAGATTTAGTCAAGCAATTTCTACATGATATGCAAGAACTATCAACACAAGCATGTGAAACATTTGGAGTGCTCGAAGTGCTAAAGTCCAAAGATGAAGCATTGCAATAAGAAAGTGATGAAGGATTATCAACAATAAGCCCACTATCACCATTGCAATGAACACCACTACTCACCATGTCATTACCTTGTGGCAAACCACATGTAGGTGAAGTAGAAGAAGTTGAGACCGCAACACGGCCGGAGGTGGAGGGAGAACGATCATCCTTACAAATCTTGGACACACCATATTTATCTTGAAGCTTTGTTCACAACTCATGAGCATCCCGGAACGACATGAGTTCAAATATAACTACATTGCTCAAAGCATCGAAAAACACATTAGAAGCTTGAGCATTGAGATAAGAGTTTTTCACATCCTCTAAAGATAAGCTTTTGGGATCCTTTGGAGGAGAAAAACCCATATCTACAATTCGCTCTAAATTTGGGTCCATGACCCTAAAGAGATTAAGCATACGAATTACCCAAACATCAAAATTTGTGCCATCGAAACTTAGAGTGTCAGAGAATCCTAATCCCCTAGTCGACATCTTTACTCTCTAGGCAGTTAAGCCCAACAAAGAGAGACAAGGCTCTGATACCAATTGAAAGATCGAGGATGTCGCCTAGAGGGGGGGGGTGAATAGGCGCTTTAAAATAGTTACGGTTTAGGCTTGAACAAATGCGGAATAAATCTAGCGGTTAATTTGTCAAGCACAAAACTAAAACAACTAGGCTCACCTATGTGCACCAACAACTTATGCTAAGCAAGATAAGCACCTATGTGATAGCAAGATATATGACAAAGAACAATATGGCTATCACAAAGTAAAGTGCATAAGTAAATGGCTCAGGTAAGAGATAACCGAGGCACGCAGAGACGATGATGTATCCCAAAGTCCACACCCTTGCGGATGCTAATATCCGTTTGGAGCGGTGTGGAGGCACAATGCTCCCCAAGAAGCCACTAGGGCCACCGTAATCTCCTCCTGTCCTCGCACAATACAAGATGCCGTGATTCCACTAAGGGACCCTTGAGGACGGTCACCGAACCCGTACAAATGGTGACCCTTGGGGGCGGTCACCGAACACCTACACTTTGGCAACCCTTGGGGGCGGTCACCGGTACCCGTCAAATTGCTCGGGGCGATCTCCACAACCTAATTGGAGACCCCGACGCTTGCCCGGAGCTTTACACCACAATGATTGAGCTCCGAAAACAACACCAACCGTCTAGGGCGCCAAGGCACCCAAGAGGAACAAGCTCTAGGTGTCCAAAACACCCAAGAGTAACAAGCTCAAGGGTACCAAGCACCCAAGAGTAATAAGCTTCTCAACTTGTAACTTCCACGTATCACGTGGAGAACTCAAACCGATGCACCAAATGCAATGGCAAGGGCACACAGAGTGCCCAAGTCCTTCTCTCTCAAATCCCACCAAAGCAACTAATGCTAGGGAGGAAGATTAGAGGAAGAACAAGAAGGAGAACACCAAGAACTCCAAGATCTAGATCCAAGGGGTTCCCCTCACATAGAGGAGAAAGTGATTGGTGGAAATGTGGATCCAGATCTCCTCTCTCTTTTCCCTAAAAAACTAGCAAGAATCCATGGAGGGATTGAGAGTTAGCAAGCTCTAAGAAGGTCAACAATGGGGAAAGAACACGAGCTCAAAGGATAAGGTTCATTGGGGAAGAAGACCCCCTTTTATAGGTGGTAAAAAATCCAACTGTTATGCTCATAGCCAGCACAGAGTTGTACTACCGCTCCAAGGAGCGGTACTACCGCTAGGGAGGTAGTACCCCTTTGAAACACAACAGCGAGGAGGCAAAAAGGCCAGAAGAACTGTCGGAGCGGTAGTACCACTTGACCTCACGGTACTACCACTAGGGGTAGCGGTACTACTGCTAAGGGTAGCGATACTACTGCTTGCGAGCGGTACTAAAAAATTACATCCGTGCCTACCACCGCAGGACTTGGGACGAATTTTTGGTCCGGAGCGGTACTACCGCTGTAGGAGCCGCGGTAGTAAAAAATTACATCCGTTCCAATTCGCGGTAGTACTGCTGCAGCCTTTTCAGAACACCAAAACTGCCACAACTTTTGCAAACGGACTCCGAATTCGATGAAACCAAGTTTGTTGGAAAGCTAGAGAAAAGGACTAACACAATATTTAAAGAAATATAAATAAGAAGCAAATTAGAAAAGTCCCATAATAAAATGGTGAGAACCCTTCCTCGGAGAAGACCGGTAAAACCTCCAACACCGGAAACATCATAGAAGACGCATGCGAACTCCGTTTTCGATGAACTCAAGCTTGTCATCAAGATGACCATAAGCTCTAAGACTCACAAAGAGAACCAAACAAGAACCAAGAAACATGATGCAAGGATGCAATGGTTTGAGCTCTCTACTAACAATACGATCAAGCTACCAACTTGAGAGCCCCCTTGATAGTACGACAAACGATCCTATAACCCGGTCTCCCAACTACCACCATGAGACCGGTAAAACAGAAAACCTATAAAAGGGAAAACCTTTGCCTTGCACATGGTCCACTTGAGCTAGGTGATGACGATCTTGGTTCCCTCAAGTTGGACCACCTTTCTTGATTGCGTTGGCTTGATGAAGACTAGATGATTGCTCCCCCATAGTCCACTATGGGTGAGCCACTCTTCAGCTCATCTTCACAAGTCCATTGTCACCACAATGGGCGGCAAGCTTCAAGCACTTGATCTCTTCGTGATGCATCACTTGAACTTGCACACCGCATCCTAACCCCACAAAGAACTCTCACGAAGACCATGGGTTAGTACACAGAGCGTAATTGACAATGCTTACCATACCATGGGATCACTTGATCCCTCTCGGTACATCTTCTACACTTTGTGAGTTGATCAACTAGATTCACTCTTGACTTAGTCTTGATCAACCTTTAATCTTTCCAACTCTCTTCATTTGGGTGATGTCTTGAAGGTAAACATGAATGATCACACAATCTTCTTCTTCAAGACATGCTTGCAATAAGCTCAACACTCACATGACCAATCTTTGGATAATTTCTTAATAGCACCTTGGTCAACTCATAAACTCCTTGAAACCAGCACATGGACTTCAAGAAAAGCCTATGGACAAAACCTTCAAATATAACTCAAGGCAACCATTAGTCCATAGAGATTGTCATCAATTACCAAAACCAAACATGGGGGCACCGCATATTCTTTCAATAAGGAACTATAGCAAGTTCATCTCCATAAGCATAATTCATATTGGCATGTTGGCTACAAGCATAGAAAGCATCAACATCAAAAAGGGATATTTCAAGAGAATCAACGGGATCAGAGCAATTATCATAGCAATCATCCTTCGGTAAGCACGAAGGAAAATTAAACAATGTATGAGTTGAAGAGTTACTCTCATTAGAAGGTGGGCACGGGTAGCTAATCCGCTCTTCCTCCTTTTATTCTTCGCTCTCCTCATCATCTTTTTCATCCAATGAGCTCACAGTATCATCAATTTCCTCTTCCATAGACTCCTGCAAAATATTAGTCTCTTCTTGGACAACGGAGACTTCCTCAATAAATGCATCAATATCGACATTATATTCATAATTCCCATAGCAATATCTAAGTATAGCAAAATTTCCAGGTCTGTAAATAGCATCATCAAGATTTTCACACATTTTAAACAAAGATACAATTTCATAAGCACCCATAAAAGCAATAAATTCTTCTATTTGTTCCACATCATAGTAATCATATATACCATTAGCATAAGAAGCCAAGGTTTCATTATCATTAAATTTGCATGAAAAGGAAAGGTGTGGAGCTTTTATCCTAGAGCAACAAGTATAATCATATCTCAAGCATAGTTCCCGAGCATACCAATGCAACATATGAATTTGATCCCATAATAGTCTCCCTTTTTGTGTCAAGCGATAATCCCTAAAGTATTCACGTTGATCCAACGTGTCTCCCATTACATAATTGAATGGGGTTTTATCAGGATTATCAAAGTAGTACATAATATTTTTAACATAACCATGAGGGTTTTAGGAGGTTCCCCATCTCCATGAGTAGCGAGTACACCTAATTTTTTTGGTATTTCGTGTTCCATATCCATAACTAAAGATAGAGAACAACTTCGAACAACAAATAAAAATTACTTGGTGATAAAGCAAACAAGCACTCACAAGAATATTCACCCCACGCTATGACTCCCTGGCAACAGCGCCAGAAAAAGGTCTTGATAACCCACAAGTGTAGGGGATAATTGTAGCCTCTTTTGATAAGTAAGAGTGTCGAACCCAACAAGGAGCTAAAGGTAGAACAAATATTCTCTCAAGTCCTATCTTCCACTGATACAACTCTACGCACGCTTAGTGTTCGCTTTACCTAGAACAAGTATGAAACTAGAAGTACTTTGTAGGTGTTGTTGGATAGGTTTGCAAGAAAAGAAAGAGCACGTAAATAAAAAGTAGGGGCTGTTTAGATAAAGACACAACTAAGTTAGTTTTAGTAGAGAGCTTTTTGTCACGAGAAAGTTATTTGTCCCTAGGCAATCGATAACTAGACCAGTAATCACTATTGCAATTTTATTCCAGGGAGAGGCATAAGCTAACATACTTTCTCTTCTTGGATCATATGCACTTATGATTGGAACTCTAGCAAGCATATGCAACTACTAAAGATCATTAAGGTAAAACCCAACCATAGCATTAAAGTATCAAGTCCCCTTTATCCCATACGCAAACAACCTACTTACTCGGGTCTGTGCTTCTGTCACTCACGCCACCCACCATAAGAAAATCATGAACATATTGCAAACCCTACAACAGGGATCCCTCACACTTGCGTGACACGGAGGGCACAATAGGACAACACCAATAATAAAACATGCAACTCAAACCAATCATGATCATCAGTTAACCCATAGGACAAAACGGATCTACTCAAACATCATAAGATAGCCATACATCATTGGGAAATAATATATAGCAATGAGCACCATGTTTAAGTAGATATTACAGCGGGTAAAAGAGAGGTTACACCGCTGCATAGAGGAGGTAAGAGTTGGTAATGAAGGCGGTGAAGTTGTTGGTGTAGATCGCGGTGATGATGATGGCCCCCGGCGTTCCTGCGCCACCGGAAGCAAGGGGGAGAGAGCCCCCCTTCTTCTTCTTCTTCTTCTTCTTCCTTGACCTTCTCCCTAGATGGGAGAAGGGTTTCCCCTCTGGTCCTTGGCTCCCATGGCGTGTGAGGGGAGATAGCCCCTCCGAGATTGGATCTATCTCTTTGTCTCTCTCTGTTTCTGTGTTTTTTGATTCTGCCCTTTCACCGTTTCTTGTATATCCGGAGATCCGTAACTCCGATTGGATTGAAACTTTCGCCCAGATTTTTCTTTGAAAATTAGCTTTCTTGCGGCAAAAGAAGAGCGTCAGCCACCTTACGGGGTGCCCACGAGGGTCAGGGGCGCGCCTGCCCCCTGCCTCGTGGCCCACTCGGGCACCGTCTCGCGTTGGGTTTTCTTCCCAAAAATCATAAATATTCCAAAAATATTCTCCGTCCGTTTTTATCCCGTTTGGACTCCGTTTGATATTGGGTTTCTACGAAACATAAAACATGCAACAAACATGAACTGGCACTGGGCACTGGATAAATATGTTAGTCCCAAAAATAGTATAAAAAGTTGCCAAAAGTATATCAAAGTTGAATAATATTGGCATGGAACAATAAAAAATTATAGATATGACGGAGACGTATCAAGGACGCCGCTAACGTCCCCGTTGCCCCTTGATCTCGTCCTGGTTTCCAGTCTCCCCAACGGTGGTCGGGGCGGGGTCCTCGTCGGGCGACATGAAGCAAGGCTCCGGCCTGTGAAGGTCTCCGCTCGTGACACTCTCACATAATAATGAGTGGGGCTGTACACGCCCCGGAGTCTCCTGAGCGCCGCCCTGGGGCCTCACGGAGGCTCCCACCCACGTCCTAGTGGAAGCACCATGTTCCGTGCTGACCGTCGACACTGTCGCCCAATGACTATGCCCAGCCAGTGGAAGCACTTAGCTCCGCGCTGGTGAGAAGACTTGAAGACTAGCTAGGCGTCGGACGTGGCCATTTGCTTTCACCTCCTTTTTTGTACTTGTTCGTCGGCCTTTTGGAGTAAACTCGGTTCTCGTGCATTTATAAAAATGGGGGGAGTTTTTCTCGTCTTGCGTTGTTCTCTTGCTTTCTATTCTTGCGTTTTTCTGGAGCTCGTGACTGTCGCCCTTCCCTCGAGCGCCTCACGAGCGGGGGCTGGGTGCGGTGTGCGCGTCAGGATCGGTCGCTTTCCCCCCAGGGGCTCAAGGGTGCGGCCGCCACGTGCGCCCACCTCACCACGATCTGGCAGTTAGGCTCCTTGCGAAGCACTCCAGGACAGGTCAACAGGCTCCTCGCAAGAGCCAGACCCTCATGAGCCCGCAGCAGGTGTGCCTCGGGAGGACAAATGTTTCTGCAGCGTCAGGGCTCGCTCGAGACTCGTGGAGCCAAAGAGTCGCGACCACCATCCTGCCTAAGGTTGTGGACCTAAGGGGTCGCCCCGTGGCATCATTTCAAGGCATTTCACGATTATGTACATCATAAGGGGCCCCCCTTTTCAAAATGCTCTCACAAGGGAACTTCCAAGTTTGGTCATACAGGTTAAAGCAAACATGAGTACAGGTCTAGCTGAGCGTGCCCTCTTCGTCGTCTCCGCCTGCACCGCTCACACTGGCCGAGCCGTGGCAACTATCCTCCTCATCACCACCGCTCGTGCCATCCGCTCCGGCCATGAGCACGGCTGTGTCATCCTCAAAAGCCAGCTCCTCCACCAAGGCGTTCACATGGTCGTCCACCCACCTGGCGAGCTTGTCATGGGTAGCCGCAGGCACGGGGGCTAGCATGGCGTTGAAATCAAAATGGGAATCGCGATTCAGGAGATTGTTGAAGATGCACGAGAGCGCATGCCCGAGGGGGCCCCGGCTCCTCCCCTCAACAAGCTGGCAAGCCTTCGCGGCCTGATACTCCAGGCGGGTCACAACGTCAGTAAAGAAGTTAAGAAGGCTGGCGTGGTCACTCTCGTGCGGGTGAGGAGCACTCTCGTCGCAGATAGCGCCCAAGGCACGGTTAGCTCTGACGCGCAGACCTTGGAGCATAGAGCCGTGCTCGCGTTCCAGTGTCATGCGGTGTCTCTTTTCATTCGAAGCCCTCTTCAGGAGGGAGGCGGTGTCCTTGGCTTGCTGCTAGAGGAGAAATCTCGACGCGGGCAGAGTTCAAGGCAGATTCGGAAGAGGTCAGGGCTTCTCGGACGGCATTCTCACGCCGCTCTACGGATTGCCGCTTCGTCTTCAGGGCGGCGGTCCTGCCTTCCAGCTCGGCCTTGAGCAGCTCCAGATCCAGGCGGTGCTGAAGGCAATATGCCCTAGAGGCAATAATAAAGTTATTATTTATTTCCTCATATCATGATAAATGTTTATTATTCATGCTAGAATTGTATTAACCGGAAACATGATACATGTGTGAATACATAGACAAAAATAACGTCACTAGTATGCCTCTACTTGACTAGCTCATTAATCAAAGATGGTTATGTTTCCTAACCATAGGCATGTGTTGTCATTTGATTAATGGGATCACATCATTAGGAGAATGATGTGATTGACATGACCCATTCCGTTAGCCTAGCACTTGATCGTTTAGTATATTGCTATTGCTTTCTTCATGACTTATACATGTTCCTGAAACTATGAGATTATGCAACTCCCGTTTACCGGAGGAACACTTTGGGTGCTACCAAAGGTCACAACGTAACTGGGTGATTATAAAGGAGTACTACAGGTGTCTCCAAAGTAGATGTTGGGTTGGCGTATTTCGAGATTAGGTTTTGTCACTCCGATTGTCGGAGAGGTATCTCTGGGCCCTCTCGGTAATGCACATCACTATAAGCCTTGTAAGCAATGTAACTAATGAGTTAGTTACGGAATGATGCATTACGTAACGAGTAAAGAGACTTGCCGGTAACGAGATTGAACTAGGTATTGGATACCGACGATCGAATCTCGGGCAAGTAACATACCGATGACAAAGGGAACAACGTATGTTGTTATGCGGTTTGACTGATAAAGATCTTCGTAGAATATGTAGGAACCAATATGGGCATCCAGGTTCCGCTATTGGTTATTGACCGAGACTAGTTCTAGGTCATGTCTACATAGTTCTCGAACCCGTAGGGTCCGCACACTTAACGTTACGATGACAGTTTTATTATGAGTTTATAAGTTTTGATGTACCAAAGTTTGTTCGGAGTCTCGGATGTGATCACGGACATGACGGGGAGTCTCTAAATGGTCGAGACATAAAGATTGATATATTGGACGACTATATTCGGACACCGGAAGTGTTCCGGGTGATTTCGGAGAAAACCGGAGTGCCGGAGGGTTACCGGAACCCCCCCGGGAGAGTTAATGGGCCACATGGGCCTTAGTGGAAAGAGAGAGGGGCGGCCAGGGTGGGCCGCGCGCCCCCCTCTTTCCTTCCCCCTCTCCCCCTTCCTTTCCCCCTCCTAGTAGGAGTAGGAAAGGGGGAGTCCTACTCCTACTAGGAGGAGGACTCCTCCTCCTTGGCGCGCCCACAAGGGCCGGCCGGCCTCCCCCCTTGCTCCTTTATATGCGGGGGTGGGGGGGCACCCTAGAACACACAAGTTGATCTACGGATCGTTCCTTAGCCATGTGCGGTGCCCCCCTCCACCATATTCCACCTCGGTCATATCGTCGCGGAGTTTAGGCGAAGCCCTGCGCCGGTAGAACATCATCATCGTCACCACACCGTCGTGCTGACAGAACTCATCCTCGAAGCTTTGCTGGATCGGAGCTCAGGGATCGTCATCAAGCTGAACGTGTGCTGAACTCGGAGGTGCGGTACGTTCGGTACTTGGATCGGTCGGATCGTGAAGACGTACGACTACATCAACTGCGTTGTGCTAACGCTTCCTCTTACGGTCTACGATAGTACATGGACAACACGCTCCCCTCTCGTTGCTATGTCATCACCATGATCTTGCGTGTGCGTAGGATTTTTTTTGAAATTACTACGTTCCCCAACAGGTGCCCCTCAGCCAATTCAGCACGCGCCTTCGCCACCCTCTCCTCCACCTCCAGCTGGACCTTGGCTTCTCGGGCAGTGACGGCATCCTCAGCCGCAGCAGCCTGGCGCTCCCTCACCTCCAACCTCTCCAATGCCATGCTATGCTCCACGGCCTCCAACGCCAGGTCATCATGGTGCCTCAGGAGCTCCACCTCGGCAAAGGCTACCTCGTCTGGTGAAGAGGCCAGGAGGGCGCGCTGCTCCTCAACTTCTCGCTCAAGGGCATCATTTGAAGACAGAAGCTCCCGCTCCCGCTCCTCAGCCGCCTCGCGATGGCGGTTGGCAGCTTCGCCCTCCTCCATGGCACGGGCGCAAGCCTCACGAGAAGCTGCAAGTGAGGCCGCCGCAAGCGCGTCGGCTTGGTCACGCTGAAGTTTCCCAAGGTTGATGGCAACCTTCAGCTGCTGCCACTCATGCGCCAAGTGGTGGCTTTCCGCCTCAAGCCTGGTGTCGACATTAGCAAGCTCCCCGCCAAGCTGGATCATCGCACACATTGCCTCGCCGAAGAGCTCGAAGCGAACAACGCTGCGCCCGCGTGCAAGCGCCAAGGCCTTCTTTAGCCCCAGAGGCTACCGAGGAGGCACGGGGCGTCTCGCCTGCCTCCGGCCGGGGGCTGGCCGGTGTAGCCCCACAACCTAAAGACAAAGGCTACCCAAGAGGCGCCCGCTTACCAGCAATTACCAGAGGAAGGATTGCCGGTGCGTCCCCTGTCCTACAGGCCGGGACGCGGAGAAAGGAAGCAATAAGCTCGGGCCCGGGCTCCCCTTGCGGCACCCCAGCGGCCGGAGTCGGCCCCGCGCCCTGCATAGGGCCAGGGCACCGGGGGCTGTGTGCTGGGGTCAACACAGGATCCTTGGAGGCACTAGCCTCCCGAGGTTTCGTCATCACGGGAACCCTGCAAGGCCCTGGTCAGAAGAGAACGTGGCGTGCAAGGAATCAAGAGCGAAGGTACTTACTCATCTGCAGCCACATATCTCCTCAGCTTCAGCGGTCGACGGGTGTCGTTGTTGCTGCACGAATATCCCTTCCTCTTCAGGAGCGATTCAAGGTTCGGGCGGGGCCGACCACACCCCGATGGGCAACCCTCGGGGGGAGGAGCATTCGGCGAAGCGTCCGGGGTGGAGGCCCTAGGAAGAGAAGCGCCTGGCCAGGTCTTCTGCGCGGCGGCTCCGGAGCCGTCGGTGGGTGCCTCGCCATCGGCAGCTACCTCGAAGCCATCACCCTGAGCTTCAGGAGCTTTTGCTTCCGGAGGACACGGTTGCGCTGACCCCGTGGCGGCCCCCTTCTGGGTCTTGGAAGTCTCGATCTCCCGGGCCCCCAGCGGCGCAAGGCCTCCGGAGGAACCCTCAACAGTTGCTAACGACAGGCGCCCCCTGCTTCCACACTTGGGGCGCACGCAGCAGGATCGAGCAACAGGGGAGTCACGAAGACGGGGTTCTCACTAGGCCCCTCCAGGCCCTCCAGGCGCAACCCCCACTCATTGAATAGGGGCATCTGCCCCACGAAGACCGTCTTGTTCAAGCATGATAGAGGAGGCAGCCATCTCCTGGAAGGTTGGCGGGGTTGGATTCGCCCGTCAGGAGCCCAAGCACCATGCTAAAGGTCTCGATGGTCAGTGACTGCTTCTGTAGCCTCATAGGATCCCCGACGCCAGCAAGGTCCCACATCGGACGAGAATGGCACTGGAGGGGGGCGACGCCCTGCCTGACGAATTCCTTCACCACCATCGGCGTCATCACCCCCAGCCCCTGCAGCCTCGCCAACCTCTTCCATACGCAAGTAAGGCGCCGGTTGGAGAGCTTCACGTGCCCCCAACCGAAGCTGGGCGAGGCCGGTGCCCGAGGAGTCGGGAGCAAGGGGCTGCACGTGCCAGCATCCATAAGCAGCCACTACTTCCGGAACCCCTTCGCAGCGGGCGAAAGCTCAAAGTCGATCCCTGAGCCGGCAGTTGTGGCCACAGCTTTGAAGGTCGCGCATCCCGAGCACTGACAAGCATCGACCAATCGGAGCAAGAAGAAATGGAGAAACAGGGCCACGGAAGGAGTAATGCCGACCATGGCCTCGCAAAGGAAGGCGAAGGTGGCGAGGAGGATGACGGAGCGGGGATCCGGATGCAGTAGGTGGATCTGGTAATGCGAGATTACGGCATTGAAGAAGGGAGAGAAGGGGGGAATTAGACCCGCGAGGAGAGCATGGAGATAGATGGGGATCTCAGTGGCGCTCATCTCATCCACAAGCCAAGACGTAGGACGGACGACCGTTGCCTTCCACTCGTTGGAATTGGCTGCAAGGGCATGGCGGACCTTGTCCAGCCCCTCCCGATTGATCACCGTCGACCGCTCAAGAGCTGGCTCCAAGGCCGGCAGGGGCCCGGCCAAGGCACGCGGCTTCCCCTTCTTCCTCCTCTGCTGCGGGGCCATGGCAGAAGCTGGAAAAGGGGGCAAGGTGCCGACGCCGGATCTGCGCACGGAGCTGCAAGATTGGGAGAAGAAGAAATGAAGGCCAAGTGCGACAACCTCCAAGGGTGAGCTGCTCTGGCAACGGGCGACCACTAGGCCTGGCGGATATCAAGGCGGCATGGGGAAGTGGAGGCGCCCACGTCCCATCAATGGGCACATGTTGTCAAGGCCGCATGCGGTTAGGGCCCGCGGGGCTCCGCACTTGCCCTTTGGTTTCGCCTGGAAGCCAAGTCCGAGCGCGCCTTGGGCCCAGGGGCTACTGTCAGCGTTCTGGATATGGGGGTACCCAGACTTGCCTACCTGCGGCCCACCACATGGCTCCCATGACGGCGTGGTACAGCCCAGCTACGACATCAATGACTCAAGACCCTCGTGAGGGGCCAAGCCTAGCGAGGAAGATGACACCAAGACCCCCAAGGGGATAGGCCTCTTCAGGCTGGCTCCCGAGGGACGGAGAGTTCTATGCAAGGTGCGTCTCACGAGGCTCAGCTGACGTGAGCCATGAAGACCAAGGCCAGGCGGGCGCCAGGCGGGCACCATCGGCCGCAGAGCACCAGTTTCCTCTTTGATGCAAGGGAGGCAAGCCACAGGCGCAGAGTCCCGAGGAATCAACCAAAGGTTTCCACTCTGGTGCAACAAGACCAAGACCGCCAGGACGGCAGGACAGAGGTCATCACCGAGCCCACCGCAGCATCACGACCAGAGGCTTTTCGCAAGCGAAGACCACTTTAGTCAGGATAAACTGTACTACTTGTCCCCTTTCAAATCCGTCCGTTGTGGGATCCCTTCCCGCCAACATTTGGGAAGAGGACCAAGGCCACTATAAATAGGACTTAGCCACCACCGTAGAGGGGGGTCGGATCCACTCTCACCCAACCACCTCACCGGCTCTCTTGAGCTCAAGAACACATCACCTCCTGAGGCCAGTTCATCCACTGTACTAGTTCATCCTCGGCCCTTCGAGGCAATCCACCAAAACGCTGAAGTAGGGTATTGATACGTCTCCGTCGTATCTATAATTTTTTATTGTTCCATGCCAATATTCTACAACTTTCATATACTTTTGGCAACTTTTTATATTATTTTTGGGACTAACATATTGATCCAGTGCCCAGTGCCAGTTCCTATTTGTTGCATGTTTTATGTTTCGCAGAAAACCCATATCAAACGGATTCCAAACGGGATAAAAACGGACGGAGAATATTTCTGGAATATTTGTGATATTTGGGAAGAAGAATCAATGCTAGACGGTGCCCGAGGGGGCCACGAGGCAGGGGGCGCGCCCCTGACCCTCGTGGGCACCCCGTAAGGCGGTTGCTGCTCTTCTTTTGCCGCAAGAAAGCTAATTTTCGAAGAAAAAAATTGTGGCGAAGGTTTCGATCCAATCGGAGTTACGGATCTCCAGATGTATAAGAAACAGTGAAAGGGCAGAATCAGGGGAACGCGGAAACAGAGAGAGACAGAGAGACAGATCCAATCTTGGAGGGGCTCTCGCCCCTCCCATGCCATGGAGACCATGGACTAGAGGGGAAACCCTTCTGCCATCTAGGGAGAAGGTCAAGGAAAAAGAAGAAGAAGAAGGGGGACCTCTCTCCCCCTTGCTTCCGGTGGCGCCGGAACACCGCCGGGGGCCATCGTCATCACCGCGAACTACACCAACACCGCCACCATCTTCACCAACATCCCCATCACCTTCCCCCCATCTATATTCAGCGGTACATTCTCCCGCAACCCGCTGTACCCTCTACTTGAACATGGTGTTTTATGCTTCATATTATTATCCAATGATGTGTTGCCATCCTATGATTTAATTTGCTTGTGGTTATGTTGCTATCCTATGGTGCTCTCCGTGTCGCTCAAGCGTGAGGGATTCCCGCTATAGGCTGTTGCAATACGTTCATGATTCGCTTGTAGTGGGTTGCTTGAGTGACAGAAGCATAAACCCGAGTAAGGGGGTTGTGGCGTATGGGATAAAGGGGACTTGATGCTTTAATGTTATGGTTGGGTTCTACCTTAATGATATTTAGTAGTTGCGGATGCTTGCTAGAGTTCCAATCATAAGTGCATATGATCCAAGAAGAGAAAGTATGTTAGCTTATGCCTCTCCCACATAAAACTAGCTATCGGTCTAGTAAAGTAGTCAATTGCTTAGGGACAATTCCACAACTCTTACCCCCACTTTTCCACACTCGCTACATTTACTTTATTGCTTCTTTATCTAAACAGTCCCTAGTTTATATTTACGTGTTCTTTATATTCTTGCAAACCTATCCAACAACACCTACAAAGTCCTTCTAGTTTCATACTTGTTTTAGGTAAAGCGTGCGTAGAGTTGTATCGGTGGTCGATAGAACTTGAGGGAATATTTGTTCTACCTTTAGCTCCTCGTTGGGTTCGACACTCTTACTTATCGAAAGAGGCTACAACTGATCCCCTATACTTGTGGGTTATCAGGTATTACACCGCAAGGTGGCCAGAACCAGGATAAACGGCTGTGTCTCTTTGTCTCTTCGAGCTCGTCGCGCTAGGCTTAGGAGGATCGCAAGTAGGCAGACTGGGTAGGTTGAGATCTCCGCACACACTCCAGAGTTCGAACCTTTCAAGGGTTTGCGGAACCCGTAATCCGACAAAATCAGATTCCTAGTCTCACCACAAGGACTAGCTCAAGTGTTGTTTCTGATCATGTTTTGGGGTTCTTGGGATATCGTTAAGTGTAACGATAGTCCCAAAATAACTTTAGTTCCTTATACCATGAGAGTATCTTAGCTACTTCTCACCGTACGATGGACTTTGGGGTTGCTCAACGGCATATGTAACACGGTGATCATGACAACAACTTACAAGTTCATCAAAAAGTTTGACAAGGGGCTGGATAGCTCAAGAGTGGGATTTGCTCCTCCAACGATGGAGAGATATTCTTAGGGACCTCTCGGTGTGATGACATCCATCATCGTCTCGCCAGGCACAGGTGACTAGGTCACAGGGATGACAAAACATGTCAACGAGAAAGAAGAACAAAGCCGATAACGAGGAGATCGGTATAGTGACCATGAGAATGACTCAAGAGGATACCGATACATCTCACCTCGTATTTTGTAATGTATCATGAAACAAATGGAATGGCACATGATAACCAAAGGTTCACTCAAATATCCTTTGTGTATTCATAGGGATCAATATGGATGTCCATGGTTCCATAATTGGTCATTGAACGAATGGAGTTTTGTTAATGTCTATGTTTTACCAAACCTACAGGGTCACAAGCTTAAGGGAATCATGATCTGTTGAGTGTTAGTGGAGTGAGATTTATGATAAAATATTCTCGAAATAGTTTCAGGAATATAAAAAATAGTTTCAAGAGAAACCAGAAGCGTTTCGGGGTTATCGAAATTGTTTCGGGGAATACCAGGTAATGTGAAAAATGTTATATAGGAAAAAATAGTTTCTGGGGACTTAATATGAATAATAGAGGGCTCTAATATAGATTGAGAGGCTCCTAGGATTTATTTAGAGCCAATGGGATAAGGAAAATATCAATTCGCCTATTAGTGGAGAGCTAATGAGCCTTGAAGGCCCAAGTGGGGATGGCACCCCCTTTTAGCTTATTGGAGAAGCTAAGGGGTGCAGGGGAGTTGAAGGAGGACTCCTCCACCTTGGTCAAGACCCAAGGAAGGGTTTTCCCTCCTCCAAGTCGTCCTAGCCCCTCCCTCCACCTATATATATATATGTGTGTGTGTGAGGGGCCGCCCCCTTTGAGATACACAAGTTCTCCCTTACCTCACGTGCGCCCTCTCTCTCTAGTTCTAGTTTTTTATCTAGACTTAATCTATATTATAGCTAGTTCTAGTTCTCTCTAATCCTCACAATAGAGAAGCCTCATGAGGTTCTCTTCTCCCTCCTCTAATTCTCCGGCAACGATTAGCTCTGGATGGTGAAGTGCTACCAGATCATGAAGTCAGTACGCTTGCAATTTGTAGAGAGATCGTGCTTTTGGTCTTCCTTTTGAGGGATCATTTGTGAATGGTTCAAGGGACTTCATCAATGATCTACACTGTAACTTGAAGTTGGTAATGATCCAATCTAAACTTCTATTTGCATCTTCATAGTGTTACTGGACCGTGATCGTAGGACATTTTTTTTGTTTTCTACTACGTTTCCAATAGGTGCGTCTCGCTGGGTGCCGCTACTCGAGGTCAAGATTGTGACACGGGCACCTCCCATTGAAGTCGAGATCGGGAAGGGGCACTGTCGCTTGAGGTCGCATCCATCCATTGGCAGTTTCAGGAGGACTAGTTCGGCGGAACGAGAGGTCAGGGAGGGGTAAGGCACTATGAGAGTAGGGGTTGCTAGGCATAACACTGAGAACATGCTGGAGTTGTCTATGCACCATAGTTTGGGCCTCTGTGCACCTTGGAGCTACATGGGCTCTTTCGGCCCAATCAACCATATGGCTCGAATTTTTCTATCGGAGTAGTAGTTCATCAGATAGCTCAGTTTGGCACATACATAATTAGACATAGAATGGATGGCCAGAAATTCCTAAGCCCAACACATGCGATCGGACGACCAAAAGTGTTAATTATGTGAGAGGGATGGAAAGTAGTTCGTTTTACTGTTCTAAACTGAACGGTGAGTTATATGTTTTGTATATCTCAAGCTCCCATACTTTATCATTGACCCCCCTCTAAAACCGACCAAACACATTGCTATCGACCGGGCATTTGATCTTTTTCTTGCATTACTCGACCATTTGATCATTTGCCTCACACTACATTGGCTTTGACAATATGACACATATTATTTTGACCTGTTAACGATATTTCATTCTCACTGCTGGAGCCCAAAGGCGCTTTCGCACTCTTCCTTGGACACATTGGGTCATTCCCCAAATTGTTTTGCCCTTCTTCCTTGCGTGGATTCTGTTGTCCTGTGTTCTTTCCAAGATCTGTCAGACACAATCCCACAAGAAAGCACGAAGGGTGGTGACGCACGTCTTTGACTGCACCTTCTTGCCCATGTATTGTATGGTGCCCTCAACATTGCAAACTCAATAGCAAATTAATCAATGCGAACACAAATCAAGGAAATTGACGAATAATATTACGTCTCCAAGTTTAACTGTACACCCGCATATTCATTTGATCCATCAATTTATAGAAAAAATCAAAGCTAAAATTAGATTTGGGGTAGAGAACTTGAAGCCATGGAAGCTTCTCTGCGACCGGCCAGCATTTACCATTGTGTGCTGAGCTGCACGGTCATGCCACAAGGCCGAGCCTCATTGGCCAAGTCCACCCTCATCGCTCGTGCCACCAAAATGTGACCCCTCGCCGAGTTCCTCCTTGCTCAACGTGGTTGTCCTCATCGTCAAACTGCCTCCTGGAGCCCCACCCCATGGCCTCCACGTTGCCCATCCTGAAAGCAACATCACTTGGTGGTATTTGGAGTATAGGGAGCATCCGCGCGCCCTTGTTTGGTTGAGTGTGAGGGGAAATGATGAAATGATGGAGTAATGCGTGGAAAATGATAAAATGATGGAGTAATGCATTAATACCTTGGTATTGCACACCTCATCCATCATAACAAATAGGAAAACCCATATACCGATAAAAACTGAATCCATCCTGAATTTACAGTTACTAGCAAAAGGGCCCGTGTGTTGCAACGGGATAATAAAATCGTGGTGTTCAAACCAAGTTTCAAATATTCACACTCCATGTATATACATGTATTTGTAGGATCGAAAGTATGTCTAGGGAGGTGATTAGAGTACTTGACAAAATAAAAATCTAGGCTTTTCCCAATTTTAAGTCTTGGCAGATTTTAGCAACTTAGCACTAGCCAAGTGAACAACCTACACATGCAATTCTAAGAGTATAGCAGCGGAATGTAAGTCATTGCATATGAAGGTAAAGGGGAGGAGTTTGGAGGGAGCGAACACAATGTAGACACGGAGATTTTTGTGTGGTTCCGATAGGTGGTGCTATCGTACATCCACGTTGATGGAGACTTCAACCCACGAAGGGTAACGGTTGCGCGAGTCTACGAAGGGCTCCACCCACGAAGGGTCCACGAAGAAGCAACCTTGTCTATCCCACCATGGCCATCACCCACGAAGGACTTGCCTCAGTTGGGTAGATCTTCACGAAGTAGGTGATCTCCTTGCCCTTACAAACTCCTTGGTTCAACTCCACAATCTTGATGGAGGCTCCCAAGTGACACCTAACCAATCTAGGAGACAACACTCTCCAAAAGGTAATAGATGGTGTGTTGATGATGAACTCCTTACTCTTGTGCTTCAAATGATAGTCTCCCCAACACTCAACTCTCTCTCACAAATTTGGCTATGGTGGAAAGAAGATTTGAGTGGAAAGCAACTTGGGGAAGGCTAGAAATCAAGATTCTTGTGGTTGGATTGGAATGTCTTGGTCTCAACACATGAGTAGGTGGTTCTCTCTCAGAAAATGAGTAGTGGAAGTGTAGGCACGTTCTGGTGGCTCTCTCACAAATGGAGAAGGGGCTGGAGGGGTATATATAGCCTCCACACAAAATCTAACTGTTACACACAATTTACCAAACTCGGTGGGACCGAATAGTGAAACTCGGTAAGACCGACTTGGTTCAAAATGTGAATGTTAGGCTTTTCGGTGGGACTGACAACATCGACTCGGTGAGACCGATGCGCTAGGGTTAGGGCAAAACCTCATCTCGGTGAGATCGATCACATGAACTCGGTGAGACCGATTTCAGTAATAAGCAAACAGAGACTTGGTCAGGCAAAGTCGGTGGGACCGATCGCTCATCTCGGTTAGACCGAAATGCTACAAAAAGGAAACAGAGAGTTTGCACTGCGAACTCAGTGGGAACGAGCGCTCATCTCGGTTAGAACAAAACATTACGAAGGGAAACAGAGAGTTTGCAATCCCATCCCGGTGAGACCAAGATCCCTGTCGGTAAGACCGAACTGATTAGGGTTTGTGGATATGGCTATGTCAAGTGAACTCGGTGGCGCTGGATAGATCAAATCGGTGGGGCCGAGTTTGACTTTAGGTTTAGGACATATGTGGAAATGAGAAAGTGGTTGAGGGTTTTTGGAGCATATCACTAAGCATTTTGAGCAAGCAAGCCATTGAGCAACACCTCATCCCCTTTTAATAGTATTGGTTGTTCCTATGGACTTAATGTGATCTTGGATCACTAAAATGAAAATGTAGAGTCTCGAGCTTTAGCAAATATGTGTTCTTAGCATTTTGAGGGGTCCACATATTTAGTCCATGCCATACCAACCATTGAACTTTCTGAAACATTTATCTTGAAAGAATATTAGTTCACTGAGCTATATGTTGTTATGAATTACCAAAACCACCCGGGGATTAGTTGCACTTTCAATCTCCCCCTTTTTGGTAATTGATGACAACATATAGATCAAAGCTTCGACAAATGATAATATAAATGAAGTACATTATCACTTTGAGAAGTATGTGATAAGCAAGAGCTCCCCCTAAAATTTTGCATTATTTGAAATTTGCTTTTGAATGCAAATGCACAGTCAATCGGGATCATGGGTCACTCTTCCATGTCACATACATCTTGGTGGAGCGCTCAAAATGATAGAATATGAAATATGCACTCATCACCAACAAGATATGAATGATCATACATGAGAGATAGAATATCATCATTAAGCACAAGCATTAAAGTATGATATGATCAAACATATTGTCATAGAAGTATCTCACACACAAGCATAAAACATTGTATCGACCAAACAAGCAAAGCAAAATAGAGTACCAAGAGAGCAAAAGAAAGCAAACACTCTCTCTCGAAGCCTATGATCTATACACTTTCTCCCCCTTTGGCAACAAGTTACCAAAAAGCTTGAAAATGCATAGTGCTATGCGACTCTCTAAGCATGATCTCCGGTAGCTCTAGAGTACGAAGGTGACGTGGAGAGGAGTCCTGCGATGAATGCATCCGAAGAGGTCTGAGGAGCTAGTGGAGTTACAACTGTAGGAGCAATTGAAGCTATAGCTGCAGGTGCTGACACTTTGGGTCTGAGATCAGTTACAACTGGCATAGCTGATGACCTTGGTCCCCTTGGGACTTGCTGAAAAGCATCTGTAGTAGGTCCCTCATCCATGTCTTTAAGCTCTTCTTGGATCTTCTCCATAGTAGAATGAATTTATGTGACCTCTACATCTAAGTCATGAATTTGTTCTCAATTATCCTCTCAAAACTCTCTTGATTCGGAGTCAGGGTGTCCGGTCCTTTCTCAATCCTCAAAGTGGCTTGAATGAGATAACCAAGTTGATATTGCTTGGACTTCAGAAATATCTGGGAGGCTTCTTCAGCACTTGGTGTCTTGGTTGCCTTCTCTGCTTTAGCTTTTTCTTTCTTCTCGTGAGCCCGCACAGAAGTGGGATGGGATGGATCCATGACAACCACATTGTCTTCAAACTCTGGCAACGAGGGAAGATGTTCCTTATCCAAAAGATACATGCCCTTGCCCATCTTGGAGTTGTTGAGCATCTAAATGTGTGGAACATAGCCACATGATCTCTTTTGGTCTGCAGTTGTCCTCTTGATTGTCTCAACAATCAGTGTCATCACTTTGAATTTTTCAGGCACATCAAACATATGCAGTAGATTTATTGAGTGCCCTCTGATCATTCTGTCATCTCCAGACTTGGGCAGCAGAGTGTGTCTGAGTATTGTGTTGATAGTTGGCAGACCTGACAACAGATAGTGAATTGACCCAAACTTGTGGGTGTCCAAGGCAGCATCTGGAATTTCCTTGTACATGTGAGCCATTGAGTTATGTCCTTTTCTTGGCTTAGCATATACCTCGGTGTCATCCTCATGCTCTTCTGGGGCATTAATCAGCTTTGCCCACTCAGCTACGGAAGATTGGTACCAGGTACCCTCTTGTCATCCAAATTTTTTTACCATCAGGGTAAAAGTGTGATGTGGAGTAATGATCAACTCATCATTCCATTTTGTCAATTTCTGACCAACAAATGCATCAACTCCTGTTGATCTAAAACTCTCATGGACTCCTGGGAAATGATCTTCATTGCTGTTAATGAATTTCCAGTCAACCCATCTCATGTCACTTACTATTGGCTTCTTGTCCAGAAGCACAGTCTCATAGAAGTCTTTTTGTTCCTTTGTATGGAACCTGTAGTCAACAGTTGTCCTTCTTTTTATGGCATATGGGTCATTCTGCCTCCATTGCCTGAGACCTACATCCTTTCTCAGCTTCATGTTTTCAGCCACTAGATGGGTGTCATCATGGTCAGGAATCTTGGGCTTCAACTTTCTAAGCACTTGCCATTCCTCTTCTTCTTCCACTTTAGGCATTGGGGCCTTGTTCTTTTCAGCTGCTAGAATGTTTCTAGTGGATCTCTTGGGGGCTTGAGCAGCAGCCTCGGGGGCAGACTTGGGCTTTGACGGAGCAGCCCCTGATCTGATTGCATCCCCCATCAATTTCGAAGACTTTGCAGGAGGTGCATCTTGCTCTTCCTCCTCATCTAGGTCTCTGATCATATAAGATCTCCCAATAACTCTGGCCATGGTATTTTTGACCCTCTCTTTCCTCTTCTTGCCCTCACCAGCCTCTTTGGGTTCAAGTGTGAACTCCATGGTTTCTTTGGTTGAGGCTCTGGCTTTGGACATAGGAACTCTTATTGCAGGAGCTTTCTGCTTCATCCCTGGCTTCGTGTTAGCAACAGTACCAAGCTCTTTCTTGTCTCCTTTCCTCTTGGAAGAGACTTCCTCATCAATCTTGAAATCCTCATCCTCAGAATCTGATGTCTTCTTCTTCCTCTGCCTAGTTGCAGCTTTTGGCAGGTTGCTGGGAGTGCTTCTACTCCCATCATCATAACTGTTCTCAGAGGGAATGGTGCCCTCACTCATCTGAACCTGTTCCTCAAACTGATTCTAGCTATCACTGTTGTCAAACATGCTGAAAGCTGACCCTATGAATAGATATACATGAGATAGAGTAGATGAGCATCACAAAGTGCAGAGATTTTGCAAAACAATTGAGCCAAAAACTTAGTTTTAGTTTTCTACAAAAGGCATTTTGGAGCTACCAAATTCTTGAAATCGATGACACCGAAGCAATGTTCAGAGTCTAAATTGGTGACATCGGTCAGACCGAGTCATAGTTCGGTAACTCCGAGACTGCTAGGGTTTCACAGAGATCTGAACTCGGTCACACTGATTTGCAAGATTCGACCAGACCAAAAATCACAAGTGCTATGGCCTAGGCCAAATCGGTAAGACCGATTTCAACAACTCGGCCGGTCCGAGATGAGTTCGGCGGAAACCTAACCCTAAGTTTTCGAATCAAAACTAATCTAATGAACTTTCTGATTGGATAGAAGTGTTTCAAACTTTGTAAGATTCACGGCATTGACCTAAGTGTAGGAATCAGATGAAAAGATTGCACAAAGGGTTGAGCTCATACCCTAACTTGGCGGTGAGCTCGCTGCGGCGACAACGGCGGAGGAGAATCTGTTGACGGCGGCGGAGACCAGCGACAGGGATCGCTGGCGAAAGAGGTGACGATCCGGAGACCTCGAGTCGGCAGAGCTGGACAGCATGGGCGAAGGGTTTCGGAGAAATTTCCAAAAATTTGCCCCGTGGGTATATATATCCAGACCCTGTCGGTGTGACTGAGTGGAACAACTCGGTGGCACCGAGATGCAAAATCGTAAGCGGTTATTGCAACTCGATGAGACCGACGTGTTCAAATCGGTTGCACCGAGATTGAAACCAAGATCAACTCAATGAACTCGGTATGACCAAAAGGAGTGGATCGGTCAGACCGAAATATATCAAGAGGTTTTGGAAGTTTAAGTCTATGACGAATCGGTGGCTCCGAGTGATCCTCACCCAGAGGGTTCGAATATGACTTGATCAAACTTTGTGATGTAGCATGAATAGAGTTTGAGACGAGAAAAGCATAGATAGCTAGAGGGAGTACTTAGGCATTCCATTTGGCAAAATAAAAGACCAAACAATCAAAACAACAAATGGATATCCTCGAGTGAAGAAAAGTATGCAACCAACATGTGCACACAATAAGATAGCAAATCAAGTATGTGGCAAAGCATGCACAAGCACTCTAGCATCTATCAAACAATTGGCGATGACTAGGTCATCTATATATGAGTATATTGACTTAGGAGTCAAATGAGAACATTTGATCATAGGTTGTACTCATCGTTTAAGCACAAGTGGGGTTACCACTTTTACATAAAGCATTGTTGTGTTAACACCATTAGAGTTGCTTTAGCTCAATTATTAGAGTGAAGCTCCCCCTAGATGTGATATCCCCTTTTAGAGGGATGAACTAACCTTGGGTTTCGTCGATGATGACTTCATGTAGATTTTGAAGATGTGGATGCTCAATGTTGATGTAGATCATTTGGAGCAATCCATTGGAGTGAGTTGCACTTTCAATACCTACATGGGTTAGTCCCACAAGGAACAAACAAGGATATCCATAGACATAGAGTGAAGTACACACAAGATGTTGTCCATGAAAGCATTAGGTTACCTTGTCCCTTGACTTACTAACAAGAGGGTTTGTGACTCCTTGAACTGGTGCAAGATGTGGAAGTTGATTGCACTTGTTTTGGCCAATATGAATATGAGTGAAGTATGTTGGCGGAGTCACCCTCAAGAACTCTCTAGTTCTTATTCTTCAAGATCCACATCATCTTGATGGGAATCCTTGGGGTTGTAGATGTAATTGATGAAGTAGAACTTGAGTTAGACTTGGGAACCCACTTGACCAAGGCCTTTGGAGCTTCTTCAAATGCATCAATCTCCTCTTGAAGCTTGTCCTTGTCTTTTAGCTTGTGGTCTTGTGGTGGAAGATTATTCTTGAGCTTGTGTCCCCTTGAAGGAAGTAGGATCATACTTCTCTTTTTCAGGAACAAACTTTGTCTTGGGGTATTGATCTTCTTCCCACTCAACTCCACTGGCATTGAATTTTCGTTCAAAACCAACACCTTGATTCTTCCGGTGTCTTCCTTGCTTGCGTACAATTTCCTCGAATTGCTTACTTCCGGCAAGGCTCTTGTAAACACCTTTCTCTATAATTCCCTTCAATAAGCTATTTTCTTGCTCAAGTGTAACTTGGCTAAGAGAGTCATTAGTGTAATCAAGAGAACTACTAGAAGCAACAATATTGGATTTAGCATGATTATTGTTACTACTAGAAGAAGAATCTTTCTTACTCTTGTTGCTAGATTTTACTTGTGGCATGTAAGTAGACAAGAGTAAACACTTGGCAATGTAAGAAGAACTTTTCTTCTGAAGATCATCATTGATGGCTTTTAAGAACCCATGTTCTTGCTTTAGGTTGAGCTTCTCGAAGCGTAGCTTCTCATGAGTTTTTAAAAGTTCTCGATGATCTTCTAAAGTAGTTTCATGAGCTAACTTAAGAGTGTTTAGTTCTTTAGTTAGACGCTCAATCTCCTTCTTATCATTGTCATTCGTTTCATCTTGAATTGCATGATTAATAACAGTTTCAACATTGTTTTCATCACTAGCATTGTCAACAAGTAACTCATCATCACCTAGCAAATCATCTTCATCACTATTGAACTAAATATACTCGGGTGTGATACCTTGGGGCCTTTAGCCATGAAGCATCTTCCAATTCCTTCATTTGGTGAGTCAAATATGTCATAGGAGTTGGTTGACACAAGTGCAAGACCGGCAACACCTTCATCTTGAGTATATTCGGAGTCGGAGTGATAACTTCTCTCGGAGTGGTGGTCGGAGTTGGAACCGGATACCCATTCACCAACATGAGCTTGATGTCTTTGTTTTGTGTAGCTCTTTGATGACTTGTCCTTTCTTTCTGAATCCTTGCTTCTGCGAGAGGTTCTTCATTCATAACGATCATCTCTACTCCTTCTCTCTCTTGGAGGTGGTTCTTCTCTTCTACTTCTTCTTTTAGGTGAGTCTTCTCTTATTTTGTAGGGAGCCGTACACTCATTGGAGTAGTGTCCGGGTCTTCCACAATTGTAGCAATTTCACTCATGACTAGAAGATCTTTTGTCATGGTAGGATCTTGACTTGGAGCTTCTCTCTTTGCTTCTACTCTTGTAGAATTTGTTAAAGTTCTTCACCATTAAGCTCAATTCCTCATTGAAGACTTGTTTTTCACTTGATGTGGCAGGAGCATCACATGAGGCTTTATAAGCACCACTAGACTTGTTCTGAAGCTCTTCTTTATCCTTGAGTGACATCTCATGAGCAACAATTCTTCCAATGACTTCCGTTGGCTTGAGATCTTTGTAATTGGGCTTCATTTGGATCAATGTGCACACGATATCATATTTTTCATCCAAGGCTCTTAGGATCTTCTTGATGATGAATCTGTCAGTCATCTCTTCACTTCCTAAGCCGGCAATCTCATTTGTGATGAGAGCAAGCCTAGAGTACATTTCAGCGGCACCTTCACCATCCTTCATTCTGAACTTGTCAAGTTGACTTTGAAGCACATCCAACTTGGATTCCTTGACGGACTCGGTACCTTCGTGCATATCAATCAAAGTATCCCAAATTTCCTTTGCATTCTCAAGATGGTTGATTTTGTTGAATTATTCGGGGCACAATCCACTGAAGAGGATGTCACAAGCTTGAGCGTTGTATTGCATCATCTTCAACTCTTCCGCAGATGTTTCACGATTTGGTTCTCTCCTATCGAAGAATTCATCTTGCAAACCAATACACACAATAGCCCAAATGGCGGGGTTATGTCCAAGAATATGCATTTTCATCTTATGCTTCCAACTAGAAAAATTAGTACCATCAAAGTAAGGACCTCTACGGTAGTAATTTCCCTCGCTAGACGCCATACTCTCCTAGGTTGTGAAACCAAGGCTATGATCACCAAAGCTATGGAAATCAAGGCAAATGGAGACTAAAGCTCTGATACCACTTGTAGGATCGAAGTTATGTTTAGAGGGGGTGGAATGATTAGACTACTTGACCAAATAAAAATCTATCCTTTTCCCATTTTTAAGTCTTGGCGGATTTTAGCAACTTAGCACTAGTCAAGTGAACAACCTACAGATGCAATTCTAAGAGTATAGCAGCGGAATGTAAATCATTGCATATGAAGGTAAAGGGGAGGAGTTTGGAGGGAGCAAACGCAATGTAGACACGGAGATTTTTGGCGTGGTTCCGATAGATGGTGCTATCGTACATCCACGTTGATGGAGACTTCAACCCACGAAGGGTAACGGTTGCGCGAGTCCACGAAGGGCTCCACCCATGAAGGGTCCACGAAGAAGCAACCTTGTCTATCCAACCATGGTCATTGCCCACGAAGGACTTGCCTCACTTGGGTAGATTTTCACGAAGTAGGCGATCTCCTTGCCCTTACAAACTCCTTGGTTCAACTCCACAATCTTGACGGAGGCTCCCAAATGACACCTAACCAATCTAGGAGACACCACTCTCCAAAAGGTAATAGATGGTGTGTTGATGATGAACTCCTTACTCTTGTGCTTCAAATGATAGTCTCCCCAACACTCAACTCTCTCTCATAGATTTGGCTATGGTGGAAAGATGATTTGATTGGAAAGCAACTTGGGGAAGGCTAGAGATCAAGATTCTTGTGGTTGGATTGGAATGTCTTGGTCTCAACACATGAGTAGGTGGTTCTCTCACAGAAAATGAGTAGTGGAAGTGTAGGCACGTTCTGATGGCTCTCTCACAAATGGAGAAGGGGTGGAGGGGTATATATAGCCTCCACACAAAATCTAATTGTTACACACAATTTACCAAACTCGGTGGGACCGAATAGTGAAACTCGGTGAGACCGACTTGGTTCAAAATGTGAACGTTAGGCTTTTCGGTGGGACCGACAACATCAACTCGGTGAGACCGATGCGCTAGGGTTAGGGCAAAATCACATCTCGGTGAGACCGATCAC
This sequence comes from Aegilops speltoides, assembly GCA_021437245.1. Classification (NCBI taxonomy): domain Eukaryota; kingdom Viridiplantae; phylum Streptophyta; class Magnoliopsida; order Poales; family Poaceae; genus Aegilops; species Aegilops speltoides. Next base: position 394,249,466 of record CM038146.1, on the reverse strand, counting down.
ATGAACTCGGTGAGACCGATTTCAGTAATAAGAAAACAGAGACTTGGTCGGGCAAACTCGGTGGGACCGATCACTCATCTCGGTTAGACCAAAATGTTAAGAAAATAAAATAGAGAGTTTGCACTGCGAACTCGGTGGGACCGATGGCTCGTCTCGGTTAGACCGAAACGTTATGAAGGGAAACCGAGAGTTTGCAATCCCATCTCGATAAGACCGAGATCCCTATCGGTAAGACCGAACTGATTAGGGTTTGTGGATATGGCTATGTATAGTGAACTCAGTGGCGCCAGATAGATCAAATCCTCGGGGCCGAGTTCGACTTTAGGTTTAGGACATATGTGGAAATGATAAAGTGGTTGAGGGTTTTTGGAGCATATCACTAAGCATTTTGAGCAAGCAATCCATTAAGAAACACCTCATCCCCTTTTAATAGTATTGGCTTTTCCTATGAACTCAATGTGATCTTGGATCACTAAAATGAAAATCTAGAGTCTTAAGCTTTAGCCAATATGTGTCCTTAGCATTTTGAGGGGTCCACATATCTAGTCCATGCCATACCAACCATTGAAATTTTTGAAACATTTATCTTGAAAGAATATTAGTTCAATCAGCTGTTGGAAATATGCCCTAGAGGCAATAATAAAATGGTTATTATTATATTTCCTTGTTCATGATAATTGTCTATTGTTCATGCTATAATTGTATTGATCGGAAACCGTAATACATGTGTGAATACATAGACCACACCATGTCCCTAGTGAGCCTCTAGTTGACTAGCTCGTTGATCAACAGATGGTCATGGTTTCCTGACTATGGACATTGGATGTCATTGATAACGGGATCACATCATTAGGAGAATGATGTGATGGACAAGACCCAATCCTAAGCATAGCACAAGATCGTGTAGTTCGTTTGCTAGAGTTTTTCTAATGTAAAGTATCATTTCCATAGACCATGAGATCGTGTAACTCCCGGATACCGTAGGAATACTTTGGGTGCACCAAACGTCACAACGTAACTGGGTGGCTATAAAGGTGCACTACAGGTATCTCCGAAAGTGTCTGTTGGGTTGGCACGAATCGAGACTGGGATTTGTCACTCCGTATGATGGAGAGGTATCTCTGGGCTCACTCGGTAATGCATCATCATAATGAGCTCAATGTGACTAAGTAGTTAGTCACGGGATCATGCATTACGGAATGAGTATAGTGACTTGCCGGTAACGAGATTGAACGAGGTATTGGGATACCGATGATCGAATCTCAGGCAAGTAACATACCGATTGACAAAGGGAATTGTATATGGGATTGCTTGAATCATCGACATCGTGGTTCATCCGATGAGATCATCATGGAACATGTGGGAGCCAACATGGGTATCCAGATCCTGCTGTTGGTTATTGGCCGAAGAGCTATCTCGGTCATGTCTGCGTGATTCCTGAACCCGTAGGGTCTACACACTTAAGGTTCGATGACGCTAGGGTTATAAGGAAGATATGTATGTGATTACCGAATGTTGTTCGGAGTCCCAGACGAGAACCCGAACGTCACGAGGAGTTCCGGAATGGTCCGGAGGTGAAGAATTATATATGGGAAGTTGTCATACGGTCACCGAAAATGTTCGGGGGCATACCGGTATTGTACCGGGGCCACCGGAGGGGTTCCGGGGGTCCACCGGGAGGGGCCACCTGTCCTTGAGGGCCTCATGGGCTGTAGAGAGAAGGGAACCAACCCCTTGGAGGGCTGGGCGCCACCCCCCCTTGGGCCCATGCGCCTAGGGTTGGGAGGAAACCCTAAAGGGGGCGCCCCCCTTGCTTGGGGGGCAAGCCCCCTTCCCTTGGCCGCCCCCTCTAGATCTCATCTAGAGGGGGCCGGCCCCCTTCTCCCTGTAAATAGAGGGGCGTGGGGAGGGCTGCAACACCACATCCAAGGCGCAGCCCCCCCTCCCCAACACCTCTCCTCCTCCGTAAGAGCTTGGCGAAGCCCTGCCGGAGAACTGCTGCTCCATCACCACCACGCCGTTGTGCTGCTGCTGGAGCCCTCTTCCTCAAACTCACCCTCCTCCTTGCTGGATCAAGGCGCGGGAGACGTCACCGGGCTGCACGTGTGTTGAATGCGGAGGTGCCGTTGTTCGGAGCTTAGATCGAAGTCCACCGCGATCTGAATCGCTTTCGAGTACGACTCCTTCATCCACGTTCTTGCACTCCCCTCTCTCTCGTTGCTAGTTACTCCATAGATTGACCTTGGTGATGCGTAGAATTTTTTTTAATTTCTGCAATGATCACCAACAGTGGCATCATGAGCTAGGTCTATGCGTAGTTTCTATGCACAAGTAGAACACAAGATTGTTGTGGGCGTCGATTTTGTCATTTACTTGCCACTACTAGTCTTATCTTGTTTCGGCGGCATCGTGGGATGAAGCGGCCCGGACCGACCTTACACGTACACTTACGTGAGATAGGTTCCACCGACTGACATGCACTATTTGCATAAGGTGGCTAGCGGGTGTCTGCTTCTCCCACTTTAGTCGGATCGGATTGGGATATAACGTTGTGGTTTTGGCGTAGGTAAGAAACGTTCTTTCTAGAAACCTATAGCAGCCACGTAAAAAACTTGCAACACCAATTAGAGGACGTCTAACTTGATTTTGTAGCATATGTCGTGTGATGTGATATGGCCAAAAGGATGTGATGAATGATATATATGTGATGTATGAGATTGATCATGTTCTTGTAATAGGAATCACGACTTGCATGTTGATGAGTATTAAAAGGATCGAGATGGACCTAGAGGGGGGGTGAATAGGTACAACTACAAATTTTAATTGTTACTTAGCAATTTTAGGCACTAATGCGGAATATGAAAGTGAGCCTAACAATTGTAAAGTGTAGTACTAAGTGTTAAGCAAGATAAACAAGAAACCCAAGTATGTAAGTAAACAAGCACAATATGATATAAGTAAGTGCTAAGAGACAAGTAACCACAAGTAGAGAGTTAGGGTTAGGAATAACCGCAACTCCGGGAGACGAGGATGTATGCCGATGTTCACTTCCTTGGAGGGAAGCTACGTCATCGTTAGAGAGGTGGGTGTTACCACGAAGGCACACTGTAACGCCCCGAGACCGACGCTCCAGAAGACTTCCAGCTATTCCGAGATTCGTCGTGGATTTGTTTTGTTTGTTGCTTTCATCATTGCGTCATTTGCATTGCATCATGTCATCATGCCATCATATCATTAATTTTTAAAACCTCAACTAAATAAATGGCATGGATCTCTGATCCATTTAAATCGAGGGAATTCACGATGGTGACTTCTCTTTATAACATACCCTCCCGATATTTAGGGAGCTATATTAAATATTCCACTATTTTTGGAATTCACCATAACACACTTGCAAAAATCCCCACTCCCTTTCTACTTCAAGTTTGGTCCCCAAACTTTGTCAACATTTCTTTTCCCATTTATCGAGGCTCCTCCTAAATTCTCTACATTTTTGGACTCTTCTAAATCCTAGTCCTAGTTCAAACCTATTGAATTAAATTCAAATGATTTTGAATTTAATCTTACAATCTTGCTCACTCCTATTTTCTTGGGACTAGTGCATTTTTTCTGAGTCCAAGAATATTATTTGCATGTGCTAATTCTTTGCCTATCCTTCTCTTTCTTTCTTTCTCTTTTTCTGTTTTGTTTAAATGGGAAAATGAGAGAGAAAAGAGAGAGTGCAGCCAGCCCAGCCGGCCTCTTGGGCCTGTCTAACCAGGCCGGCCCACTAAATCCCAGCAGCCCAGCCGCCCCACCCCTTCTAACCCTAGCCCGACTCCCATCGATCCCCATCGCTCCCTCCGCCGCCGCCTCTCCTCTCGATCTCTCCCTCTCGCTCACGCAGCCCGATCCCATCTCTCCCTCCTGCTCCTCGCCCTTCTTTCTCCCTCGCGCGACCAGCGCCACCGCGCCTCCTGCCTCTCCCCCTCGACCTCCTCCACCGCGTCGCCAGGCCGCAGCCCGCGCCTCCATCTCCCTCCTCCGCGACCACCACCACCGACCCGCCGGCGTGCCCTCCTCGCCTTGAAGCCCCGTGCCCGGCCACCGGAGCCGTTACCGCTTCCACCGCCGCCCGCCGCTGCTTCCTCCGCCGCCCGCAGCTGCTCCGCCGCGCCAACCTCCGACGCCGCGCGCCCTGCGCATCCCGCGCCGCCGGCCAGGCCCCGCCTCTGCGCCGACCTCGTCAGGCCTGCGCCGCTGATCCGCCGTCCTCTGGCCTCGCCTCGCCTGGATCCGCTCCACCTCGCCCGTGCGTCTCCTCCATCAGCAGCCGGCAACGCCCGAGGGGAGCCGAGCACCTCCATCCCCATGGTGCTGCGACCCCATCTCCTGTGCGAGATCCGCATCGCCGCCACTCTGCTCCGTGCGCTCATCTCGGTTGCATCGCCCATGGCCTCTCCAGCCTCCAGAAGCTCTGCTTCCCAGGCCGACGCCGGCCCCACTTTGTCTTGCTGCTGTTCCGCCGTCGACCTCCGAAGAACAGGGTTTTGCCGAGTACCCCTTCGTTTTGTCAAGACCATCAAGTCCGTCGACGACAAGTGCACGACTACGAGGAGTGTACCAAGTACCCCTTCGGATCGCCAAGTTCCACGACGACATGTACGACTACACCTGCTGATGCGTCAAGCACCTTGGAACGTCTACGACTACGCGGACTCGCCAAGTACCACGTCAAACGTGTACCACTACCGCCGCCCGAACACCTACGAACGGTGTACCACGACGACCCGTGAACAACGACTTCCACTACCGTCGACATGTACGACTACGGCACGAGTACAACTACTTCCACCATGACCCACGTGTACCACTACTTCCCTCGACGAACTCGATTCGCCCGAAACGCACGCTTCAAAGGTATACCACCGAGACGACGCCCGTGAACGAATGCATGCTTGGTTGTATGAGATGCTCAAGTTTTGCACCGTGGTCGAATTGTCCTTGCGACGCCCCTCTTTTGCCATGCCACCGACACGTGGGAACCCGGTTGCCGGGATCATTCCACCATCTTTCGCATGTTCCGCACGCTCACGTCACCTTTCTTTTGCACCGACATCTCGAGGAGTTGTCGGATCACCGATATGTTGCCGTGGCATCATTTTCGGATTTCGCCGCCGTGGCACCCTTTTCATTTCGCCGCCGTGGCACCCTTTTCGTTCCGCCACGGCTACAAATGCTTCATATCATGCTCATGTCAACGTTTTCATAAAGGTTGCATAAAACTTGCATATGTCATCCGCATCATCATAACAACAATTAAAATGTTTAAAATTGTTGTTGCTTTAACTTGCTAAATGCATATGGGGATTTACCGGATTTGTTGTTTTTATATTCGGCCCCATTTAAATTGTTTAGATGGTATAGTTTTTGGTATGCTTCACCTCTCGCCATGTTAACCAACATTTAATCTTGTCTTGTTCATAACCGAGAGAGAACTAAATAATTGATGTGGTGTTTTGTCAATATGCAACTCGTTGCATATCGAGCTCCACTTAATTTGTAAGATAGTTTTGTGCATTTTGCCATGCCATGTTTCATTAAACCGGACATGCATCATACTTGTTTGCGCATCATGCTATGTTTATGTGATGGTTGTTTACTATGTTGTTTGTTTCTTTCCGGGTTGCTTCTCTCGTTAGCTTCGGTTTCGTTCCGGAGTTGTGAGGATCCGTTCGACTACGTCCTTTTGTCTTCTTCATGGAATCGTTCTTCTTCCTTGCGGGATTTCAGGCAAGATGATCATACCCTCGAAATCACTTCTATCTTTGCTTGCTAGTTTGCTCGCTCTTTTGCTATGCCAATGCTACGATGCCTACCATTTGCTTGTCAGCCTCCCAAATTGCCATGTCAAACCTCTAACTTTTGACACCATTCCTAGCAAACCGTTGATTGGCTATGTTATCGCTTTGCTCAGCCCCTCTTATAGCATTGTTAGTTGCAGGTGAAGATTGGAGTCTGTTCCTTGTTGGAACATGAAGATGTTGTTCCTGGTTGGAACATGTTTACTTGTTGGGATATCACAATATATCTTATTTAATTAATGCATCTATATACTTGGTAAAGGGCGTTATAAGTTGGTAATCAGAGCCTTCCCCGACCTTAGGAGCCCCACTGCTTGATCGTTTTTAGTGGCCGAGTTGTGTCTAAAAAAATGTTTTGAGTCATTTAGGATTATATATATCGGAGAGTTTAGGAATTCTTTTTACTCCCCAGTCCTTGACCTTCCGGTGAGGTATCCCGACGTAGAGTTTTGACTCTTCTCTTCTCAAATTTCACTAAAAAATTTTTAGGATCACGCTGGTATCTTGGAATCGTTCGATATTCTTATGACGAGAACATTGTTCTTGGTGCCTCGACATTTAGGGGTTGTGGCGGTGTCCCGGGAGTTGAGCTCCGAGGTGTTGTCGTCATAATTTTATCGTTGCAGTTCTCGAATACCGAGTTTAGTGCGCCGACATCGAAAATCTCTTTTATACAGTTGTTGGTGAGATAATCCCGCTAACCCAAGATCTTGAGGTGAGTACGGAGTATTGCCATGACTCGTATAACGGATGCTTTTCAAGGTTGAGGTAGACGATTTCCGAAGGTTTCTTGGTTATGTGTTGACGGATGGATACAGGTGGATGTAGGGATTGTTAGTTTGGGTGAGATATATTGCTCCCTGTATCCCCAACACCAGATTGCATAACCGAAAGTTTCGGGAGTTTTATAGGTGGGAATTCAAGTAGCTCTTAGGATATCTTTCCGACGGATGTATGATATGAAATTGGGGTTCGGCGTCTAGTGGTCCGCCTATTCACGGTTGGTTTTACTGATGGTCTCGTTGTGTCTTAAAGAGTCCTTGGCTATGCCGACTGGGACGCTTCAGTATGTCATGTGCACTGCCTTGTACATGATGGTGCTGTCTGATTGAGCCCGTGTAGGCCCCACCACTAAAACTTCGGACGAAATCTCTATCATATGTTTGTTCCGCTTATTCGCAAGCCAGTCCTTTGTTTTTGTTTTGAGTTGTGGTATTCGAGTTGCTTCAATGTCAAATGTTGAATCCATACCTTCCCTAATTGGTGTTCTCATATTTCTATGTGAGTGTTAATCCTTCTCGACAATCGAGATTGTCATGTCAATCCTTTTCAACCGACGTGTTTCTCTTCAAGTGGATCCGATTACTTCAACATCAGCAAGACCAATTATCTTTTCTTCTCAACGGTGTTTGTTTCATCCGTCTCCAAGTTGCCTTTGTTTTTCCCCGCCCGCCCACCCTTTTTCCTCAAGGACTAAGATTTCTTAATCAAGTATCCATTTATTCATGTGAAGTCTCTTCACTCTTTTCTTTCTCCCAGAGTATCTCAGCAATTCATGGTGGTTCTCAAGAAGATGTTCTACTAGTTCGTCATTCCTCATTCCTTTCTCTTCTCCGGTGGATTCAAGTCAAGTTTTGTTGATTATACCTTTTTCCTCATTTCAATGTCTTCTCATACCGGTGCACCTCATTATCGTTCTTCTTCTCACTATTTGTTAGTCCGGAGTGCTCAAGATATCTCGAAGATTCGTGTTTCCACTCTGCATTCGTTCAAGCCATTTGGAGATTGTTATCTCATTCAAGCCATTTAATTCAACCGGTGCAACATCTCTTTTAAATCTTTTCAACGGTGTTCTTTTGAGTGGGCCCTAACCCACAGGTCTTTTCCTGAGGATCTTACGACTCTTCTATTTTCCCGAGCTATCCTAAATTCTTCTCCAAGTTTGGCGTAAGAATGAGTTATCATCACCAAATGCTTTTCTCCAAGATCTTTCAAATTCTTTTCATAGTTGGCTCAACCTCTTCGCTTTTGATTCTTCCGGTGTGCCTCAATAATTCTTGGTGGTGTTTCTCGTTGTCATTCTCATCATTTGAAGACCGAAGAAGAGTTTCTCTTTAATCTTGCTCTATTCTCTTCAAGATTCATGGCGCTAGCTTGTTGCCATCCTCTCATAATTGTTTTCGATTGTGAGAATTTTTTTTCACCCATCCGGAGCATTTTAGGAGTCTTTTCAGTTTCATTCTTTGAAGCCCATCTTCTCAGTATTATTCATTCAAGCTTTCAGCTCTCGTTCTCCAAATCATACCGGTGCATCATTCAAGTATTCTCTTATCAGCTCGTGATCTATTCGTTCATTTGTTTCATCTTCTCTTTTTCCCGGAGTTCCAAGCTCTAATTATCATGGAGATCCATCTAAATCATTGCAAGGATTCACCTTGTGTTTTCAATTTATCTTTCTTTTCATTCCTTTTGTTTACCGGAGTTCTTCATGGAGGCTCTAAATGGTGGTTCATCAAGGATTCTCTTCATTTTTCAATTGTTCTTCAAGTTTTCTCTTGAAGTTATGACCCGCCAAGCTATACTCAAAATTAAACAAGGTGCCCAACACTTGTTTTGTTTTGAGGAGTTCAAGCATTCTTCATCGTGCATTCCAAAGTGCAATTCTTTCTACCTTAGCTTTTGAGGTGGTGTTATATCATTCTTGGCAATTTCCATTCTTGTTTCGTGATTCATATGTTGTCAAGAATGAGGTATTTTAAATCCATCAATATTTTCTTTGGAGTTATCTTGGTATAGATTTCACCTTAAGCCTTCCCTAAGGAATGTTGCTATTTTGGTGCTTATTAATGACCCAAGTTATCTCTTTTCCATCTTGATGGAACAAGCTTTCATATCTTCGTTAATCTCAAGCAAGCAATTGTTTTCCGTTAGTGGCTGGTTGTCACCTCATAATTTTGAGATGTTTCCATAAGACCACTACAAACTTATTCTTTTCGTTGTTGGTTTTCCAACAGTTCCGTTCTAACCTTCTTGCAAGGATGCCTTCCAAATTCAATTGTGGTAGAAGTTGTCATTTTCTTCTCCGTCCCTTTATCCCAACGGTCTAACTTCTATTCTTTCTTTACGGAGGCATTGTGATGTTGTGCTCTTCACCCATCACCTCATTTTTTAGGACTGTGTTCTTTTCTTGCTTATCCATTTAACCGGAGTGTTGTATCATCTCTTCTATATCTTTTCATCTCATCAAGTTTTTCTTCTCTTTTCTACCGGAGTGCTGCCCAAATTCTGCCATTCTTGTTCCTTGGCTATCTCATTATAATGATGTGGTCATATTCTTTTCGTTCGTGAAACTCTTGATTCATGTCTTTGCAACCTTCAAGTTCTCGTAATGTTCCCTGTTCCTCTTTTCTAAGGAGTGTTTGCAATCTCGTTCATCTCCATTGTTTCTCTTCTTTCAATTGTTTAAACCTCTCAAGGTTCGTGGTTTCACTTGTTTGCCGAAGAAGCAACTTAGTTTTACCTTTCTTTTTCTCTCCCGTTTTCCCTCCGGTGCCATTCTAGATCTTGGGACGAGATCCTCTCGTAGTGGTGGAGTGTTGTAACACCCCGAGACCGACGCTCCAGAAGACTTCCAGCTATTCCGAGATTCGTCGTGGATTTGTTTTGTTTGTTGCTTTCATCATTGCGTCATTTGCATTGCATCATGTCATCATGCCATCATATCATTAATTTTTAAAACCTCAACTAAATAAATGGCATGGATCTCTGATCCATTTAAATCGAGGGAATTCACGATGGTGACTTCTCTTTATAACATACCCTCCCGATATTTAGGGAGCTATATTAAATATTCCACTATTTTTGGAATTCACCATAACACACTTGCAAAAATCCCCACTCCCTTTCTACTTCAAGTTTGGTCCCCAAACTTTGTCAACATTTCTTTTCCCATTTATCGAGGCTCCTCCTAAATTCTCTACATTTTTGGACTCTTCTAAATCCTAGTCCTAGTTCAAACCTATTGAATTAAATTCAAATGATTTTGAATTTAATCTTACAATCTTGCTCACTCCTATTTTCTTGGGACTAGTGCATTTTTGTGAGTCCAAGAATATTATTTGCATGTGCTAATTCTTTGCCTATCCTTCTCTTTCTTTCTTTCTCTTTTTCTGTTTTGTTTAAATGGGAAAATGAGAGAGAAAAGAGAGAGTGCAGCCAGCCCAGCCGGCCTCTTGGGCCTGTCTAACCAGGCCGGCCCACTAAATCCCAGCAGCCCAGCCGCCCCACCCCTTCTAACCCTAGCCCGACTCCCATCGATCCCCATCGCTCCCTCTGCCCGCCGCCTCTCCCTCTCGATCTCTCCCTCTCGCTCGCGCAGCCCGATCCCATCTCTCCCTCCTGCTCCTCGCCCTTCTTTCTCCCTCGCGCGACCAGCGCCACCGCGCCTCCTGCCTCTCCCCCTCGACCTCCTCCACCGCGTCGCCAGGCCGCAGCCCGCGCCTCCATCTCCCTCCTCCGCGACCACCACCACCGACCCGCCGGCGTGCCCTCCTCGCCTTGAAGCCCCGTGCCCGGCCACCGGAGCCGTTACCGCTTCCACCGCCGCCCGCCGCCGCTTCCTCCGCCGCCCGCCGCTGCTTCCTCCGCCGCCCCGCAGCTGCTGCTCGCCGCGCCAACCTCCGACGCCGCCGCGCTGCGCATCCGCGCGCCCGCCAGAGCCCGCCTCTGCGCCGACCTCGTCGGGACCTGCGCCGCCGATCCGCCGTCCTCGGCCTCGCCTCGCTGATCCGCTCCACCTCGCCCGTCGTCTCCTCCATCGGCAGCCGGCACGCCCGAGGGAGCCGAGCACCTCCATCCCCATGGTGCTGCGACCCCATCTCTGCGCGAGATCCGCATCGCTGCCACTCGCCTCCGTGCGCTCATCTCATTGCATCGCCCATGGCCTCTCCGGCCTCCGAAGCTCGCTTCCCGGGCGACGCCGCCCCACTTTGTCTTGCTGCTGCTGTTCGCCGTCGACCTCCGAAGAACAGGGTTTTGCCGAGTACCCCTTCGTTTTGTCAAGACCATCAAGTCCGTCGACGACAAGTGCACGACTACGAGGAGTGTACCAAGTACCCCTTCGGATCGCCAAGTTCCACGACGACATGTACGACTACACCGGCTGATGCGTCAAGCACCTTGGAACGTCTACGACTACGCGGACTCGCCAAGTACCACGTCAAACGTGTACCACTACCGCCGCCCGAACACCTACCGCCGCCCGAACACCTACGAACGGTGTACCACGACGACCCGTGAACAACGACTTCCACTACCGTCGACATGTACGACTACGGCACGAGTACAACTACTTCCACCACGACCCACGTGTACCACTACTTCCCTCGACGAACTCGATTCGCCCGAAACGCACGCTTCAAAGGTATACCACCGAGACGACGCCCGTGAACGAATGCATGCTTGGTTGTATGAGATGCTCAAGTTTTGCACCGTGGTCGAATTGTCCTTGCGACGCCCCTCTTTTGCCATGCCACCGACACGTGGGAACCCGGTTGCCGGGATCATTCCACCATCTTTCGCATGTTCCGCACGCTCACGTCACCTTTCTTTTGCACCGACATCTCGAGGAGTTGTCGGATCACCGATATGTTGCCGTGGCATCATTTTCGGATTTCGCCGCCGTGGCACCCTTTTCGTTTCGCCGCCGTGGCACCCTTTTCGTTCCGCCACAGCTACAAATGCTTCATATCATGCTCATGTCAACGTTTTCATAAAGGTTGCATAAAACTTGCATATGTCATCCGCATCATCATAACAACAATTAAAATGTTTAAAATTGTTGTTGCTTTAACTTGCTAAATGCATATGGGGATTTACCGGATTTGTTGTTTTTATATTCGGCCCCATTTAAATTGTTTAGATGGTATAGTTTTTGGTATGCTTCACCTCTCGCCATGTTAACCAACATTTAATCTTGTCTTGTTCATAACCGAGAGAGACTAAATAATTGATGTGGTGTTTTGTCAATATGCAACTCGTTGCATATCGAGCTCCACTTAATTTGTAAGATAGTTTTGTGCATTTTGCCATGCCATGTTTCATTAAACCGGACATGCATCATACTTGTTTAGCATCATGCTATGTTTATGCGATGGTTGTTTACTATGTTGTTTGTTTCTTTCCGGGTTGCTTCTCTCGTTAGCTTCGGTTTCGTTCCGGAGTTGTGAGGATCCGTTCGACTACGTCCTTTTGTCTTCTTCATGGAATCGTTCTTCTTCCTTGCGGGATTTCAGGCAAGATGATCATACCCTCGAAATCACTTCTATCTTTGCTTGCTAGTTTGCTCGCTCTTTTGCTATGCCAATGCTACGATGCCTACCATTTGCTTGTCAGCCTCCCAAATTGCCATGTCAAACCTCTAACTTTTGACACCATTCCTAGCAAACCGTTGATTGGCTATGTTACCGCTTTGCTCAGCCCTCTTATAGCGTTGTTAGTTGCGGTGAAGATTGGAGTCTGCCTTGTTGGAACATGAAGATGTTGTTCCTGGTTGGAACATGTTTACTTGTTGGGATATCACAATATATCTTATTTAATTAATGCATCTATATACTTGGTAAAGGGTGGAAGGCTCGGCCTTATGCCTGGTGTTTTGTTCCACTCTTGCCGCCCTAGTTTCCGTCATAACGGTGTTATGTTCCCGGATTTTGCGTCCCTTACACGGTTGGGCTATAATGGGAACCCCTTGACAGTTCGCCTTAAGTAAAGCTTCTCCAAAGAATGCCCAACATTGGTTTTACCATTTGCCTCACCTAGCCTTTTTTTTCCCTTGGGTTCTGCAGACTCAAGGGTCATCTTTATTTTAAACCCCGGGCCGGTGCTCCTCGAGAGTGTTGGTCCGAACCGAGATACTGCGGGGCCACCTCGGGAAACTTGAGGGTTGGTTTTACTCGTAGCTAGACTCATCCGAGTGTGCCACGAGAAAGAGATATGTGCAGCTCCTATCGGGATTTGTCGGCACATTCGGGCGGTGTTGCTGGTTTAGTTTTACCTGTCGAAATGTCTTGTTGTACGGGATACCGAGTCTGATCGGAGTGTCTCGGGTGGAGGTCTATTCCTCCGTTGACCGTGAGAGCTTGTCATGGGCTAAGTTGGGACACCCTGCAGGATTTGATCTTTCAAAGCCGTGCCAGCGGTTATGTGGCAGATGGGAATTTGTTAACGTCCGGTTGTAGAAAACCTGAAGTTGACCTTAATTAAAATACATCAACCGTGTGTGTAACCGGGATGGTCTCTTTCCGGCGGAGTCCGGGAAGTGAACACGGTGTTGGAGTTATGTTTGACGCAGGTTGCTATAGGATCACTTCTTGATCATACTTTTATCGACCGTGCTTTGCCTTCTCTTCTCGCTCTCTTTTGCGTTTGTAGCCACATATGCTAGTCGCTTGCTGCAGCTCCACCTCATGCCTTTACCTTACCCATAAGCTTAAATAGTCTTGATCTCGCGGGTGTGAGATTGCTGAGTCCCCGTGGCTCACCAGATACTTCCAAAACCAGTTTGCAGGTGCCGATGTTACCGAGCAGGTGATGCAATCAAGCTCAAGGAGGAGCTCGATGAAGATCTTGCCCTTTGTGTTGTTTCGTTCTAGTTGATCAATAGTGGAGCCCAGTTGGGGTCGATCAGGGTCTTTTGTCGCATTTGGGGTTCTTCTTTTATTTTGGTTCCGTAGTCGGACCTTGATTGTATCTGGATGATGTAATGCTTTATTCATGTAATTGTGTGAAGTGGCGATTGTAAGCCAACTATGTATCTTTTCCCCTTATGTATTACATGGGTTGTGTGAAGATTACCTCACTTGCGACATTGCTTTCAATGCGGTTATGCCTCTAAGTCGTGCTTCGACACGTGGGAGATATAGCCGCATCGAGGGCGTTATACACACCAACGCCACGAAGGCTCACCCTATTCTCCCTTTGAGACAACACCATGAAGGCGTTTCTCAACCACTAGTGGTAGACCTTCGGGTGGTCTCCAAACCCTCACAAACTTATCCGGGGGTAATCACAAAGGTCGATTCCTCTCCGAAAGACTCCTGCCGCCTAGGAGTCTCCAACCTCCAAGAGTAACAAGATCGATGGGGAACAGCTCAAGACTTGCTCAAATCACGAATTCCTTGGGTGCAAAGAAGGGGGAGAAGTGGATCTATCACTTGATCAGACAACTTCTTTCCAAAGCTCTCATATCCCTTGGGGATCTAAGATTTGGCGTGGAGGAATGAGAGAGAGAGTGACAAGTGTTCTAGGGTTTGTTCAAAGTGAATGGTATGTTCTTTCCCGTGGGGAAGAAGAGCTATATATAGTGTGAGCACAAATGTGGCTGTTATATCATAAGTAAATGGGCAGGCCGGACATCCGGGCAGGGTGGCCGGACATCCAGGCTGGCAAGATACTTAGAAGAACAGAGAAGAAACCAGGAGAGAAACAGAGAGGCCGGACCTCCAGAGCCAGGCCCGGACATCCGGTGACACGGGAAGGCCCGGACATCCGGAGCAAGGCCCGGACATCCGGTCAACAACGTGCAAACCTACTGGAGTCAAAGTGACAGGGAGCCGGACATCCGGAGAAATTACCGGACATCCGGCGTGGCTGGGAGACCCGGACATCCGGGGTGCAGCCCGGACATCCGACATGGGACAGAACAGAACATGTGCACAGGGTTTTTCTTTCGTGTGACCCTAAGTTTCTATTTAAGCAAAGAATTATTGGAACCTGAGCAAGTCTTTAGCTAACCCTACCGATCCCCTCTTAATAGTGTGGGATCCTATACTCAAGAAACCAAATATCAAATCAATTTTTATGCTTCATTCTTGAGTAAAAACACTTGTATGCCCTTGATCCACACACCTCGATGAGCTGAGGACTAACACCTGAGATTTACTTAACAACCATTGTTAGTCCCCTACATGTATATTGTCATCAACATCAAAACATGATGTAAAGGCATGATTGCACTTTCAATCTCCCCCTTTTTGTTTGTTGATGAAAATCACACATGTAGTATCACAGTTGTAATAAATAGTCTTAGCATTGACAAATATGAGAGCAAGAGTACAAAGTAAGTTGATGTAACTATTTGTATTTGGTTCCCCCTCATTGTGAGCAAGAGATGAATATGTTAACACATGGACAAAACCAAAATCCATACCCACAAGGTCAACAACATAGGGACTCACATGATCAAGACAATAGCATAGGTAGTAGCAAAGCAACATGATAAGTTCGAATAGAGTGGGCTAACACAAATAGCTAATACATCATATTAAGATACTACTTCTCCCCCTTTGACAGCAACAAGTAAAAAGGGGCGAAGGACTAAATGCACTCGATCACTCCTGGCGAATGTCATCATGATCATCAAAGAACTTAGGAAACTCGTCACGAGAGGGAAAACCGAAGGTAGAGGTGGACAGAGCCGCGGGAATAGGATCATCATCACTCACTGGGCTCCCACGGACATGGAGGCACTGCTTGAGCTGATTCTTGGAGATGATGAGGAGCTTCTGAACATCATGATTTTGCTGACAGCTGAAAGTGATTGACTTCATGATAGCAGATTGAGCCTTGCTGAGGAACAAGGCAAGGCGTCCACGAGGAGCTGACGACGAAGATGGAGCAGAGGAATCAGTGGGCTGAGTCCCACCAGTAGGCCTCTTTGACTGAGACCGAGCAGCATTCTGAGCAGCAGGCATCACTCGCATGTGAGACGCAGGCTTCCAACTAGAATGAGCAGTAGTCTTAACCACTTCAAATGGAGCAGTGTGATCAATCAGAGCCTGAATGAAAGGAGCATGAGGAAACTGGCGCGTCTGAATGAAACTGCAAAGACGGATCTCATGCCAAATGAAATGGGCTGTGTCCAGAGGCTCAGTGGGTTTGTCATGCATAAGAACCATCAAGTCAATGCAATAGTTATAAGCCCTTGAGCGGTCTCCCTTCTTAGGATAGAGAGTGCGGAGCACACACTAATAGAGGATGTAGTAAGGGGCACGGAAGATAGATACCTCGTTGAGTGGGCATTCAAGTTCTGCTTTAGAGAGCTGAGAGGTAGGTTTGACAAGTGGCAAACAAGCTTCAATCGTTTTGGGTTTGTGCTCAGGATCCATGCTGTGGATGCGATGGCCAACACCGGAGAGACCCAGAATCTAAACAAACCTGTCATAGGTGATGCTCATAGTAGTGTTATCAGTCATCCAGGTGAGAGTGTTGTCCGGACCAAAGAAACAAGTGGCATAGAACTGTAAAATGGCAGCTTCATTCCAATCACACCTGAAGGTCATTGCGGGACCAAGGGTCATATCATCAATGATCTTGACCGGATTGTTAGGGAACATGTCAGGATTCTCACGTAGGAAGTTGAGATATAAGTATGAGTGAGGAGCAAGTCCACGCCCACGGACAAAACTGGAATAGAGATCCTGTTGCATTCAAGTCCGAAATCGAGGATCCTCCGCATCAACCACCATCTCATATTGATTGACATCCCGTCGAAACGTAAGATATTGAGCTGCCCCCACAGTTTTGAAGTCGTGTGGACAGCGATCTCCACTGTCCGGAAGCTCCATAGAGATGCGACGACCACGGACAACGGGCATTGCAGAACCATGAACTTGAGGCACCGGCGCCCTCCTAGTGCCAGGCTTGGACTGACCAACGGAGAGTTTGGGTGCACGGACCTCCTCTTCCTCCCCAACATAGTCCGCATCATCACGATCCGAGTCTGACGGACTAGTGGATGGTGCCTGCTTCTTCTTCTTGGCGGTGGTGGCCTTCTTCTTCTTAGGCCGAGCATGCTCATCGGAGTCAGTTGAGCCATGCCGGCGAACAACTGGAATGGATAATGAGAGATCCCGATGAGATGGAGGCAACAGGTATGAACAAGGATAAGACAATATAAACAATGGGATGACCATTTTTGAGCATAACCATAGACAAGGTCCAGTGGTAGAGCAAAGAAAATGAGACATGACCATGATTTAAATTGATTAGACAAGCTCATTGACAGATTTGTAGGCCTAAGAAAGAGACACCAACACACAAGAGAGACATAGACCCCAAGAAATCCATGAGAGAGTGAAAACCTAAGTTTTTTTTCTTTGGTCACCATAGGAGTAGAATGGAGTAGAGATAGCATCCATACCCCTAGAAGAAGTCTCGGGGCGATTGGGGCCGCAATTCTTGGTTCGTGCCATGAGAAACTCCGGCGGTGAATCCCGCGAAACACCGGTCCCTCCTGAGGATTCACACAACAACCCAAGAAATGGATTGGATAGAATCATAGATCGGGAGGAGAAGTGTCCGTGAGCAGGAGATCAGGGCCGGAGGTCGGTGGAGATGGCCGGGGCAGCACCAGAGTGATGGCCCGACGGCGGCGGCTATGAGGGGAGATGAGGAGAGGAACAAAAGAAAGGAAGAACTGCCCCCAAATCCCACACCCCTCCCCAGATATACACGACTGCGGGCGACGGGCCGGACATCCGGGGCAAGGCCCGGATATCCGGCGAGTGGAAAACAGAGAACAAAAGAAGCAGCGCCCGGATGTCTGGCTGAGGCCCAGATGTCCGGCCACTGTAGGTGGTTGATGATCGTTTTGAGGGGCAAGGAACTTTTCCCAGGGCCCGGATGTCCGGCGAGAGATCCGGATGTCCGGTCACTAGACAGAAGACAAGGGCGAGGGAAAGATGTGAAGGAGGAGGCCAACAAGAGTAATTTGATATAGACACCGCCAAGGAGTTTACATGAGATTAATAAGGGAGACAACCTGAGACATCTAAGGCCATGCTAAGATGCATAAATAATCCAAATATTATTAAGAAGAAAGGTCCATATAAGCATTGTACAAGCGGTGACCGAGGTCACCATGTTTGAGCATATGGAACATAGTGCCACAAAGATATAAACTTTGAGCACATGGTCACGACTCCATCATTTTAAAGTACCCTAGTTTGTAAACTATGATAACTTTGAGAGTGTTTGTTCAATTTATGCATTATGTAAGGTGAGAGAACTCATGGATTGAGTGTCTCCCCCTAAATATATGCCTACATCAAGACAAGACATTAAGTTTATGCATGGATGAGTACTAGATTTCACATAATGTTGTCAAGCTCCAAGATACCAAGTTCACGCCTAAGTCGACAAAACCTTGCTTCATCCAATGGTTTGGTGAAAATATCTGCCAGTTGCAAATCTGTACCAATGTGATCAATGTGAATATCACCCTTCTCAACATGATCTCTCAAGAAGTGATACCTAATACCAATGTGCTTGGTGCGGAGATGATCCTTGGGGTTCTCAGCAATGTTGATGGCACTTTCATTATCACATAGAAGAGGCACATGTCTATAGGTGATACTGTAATCCTTCAAAGTTTGCCTCATCCATAATAACTGAGTTGCACAACTGGCGGCAGCATGTATTCAGCTTCTGCGGTAGAGAGGGCAATACAATTTTGTTTCTTCGATGACCAACTTACCAAGGAGCGTCCAAGAAATTGACATGCACCGGAAGTGGACTTACAATCCACTTTGTCTCCTGCCCAATCCGCATCTGTGTACCCAATGAGATCAAACTTAGCATCCTTGGGATACCATAGACCCAACTTTGGGGTGTGAACAAGGTATCTAAGAATATGCTTAACCGCCTTATGATGACTTTCCCTAGGGGAAGCTTGAAATCAAGCACACATGCATACACTAAACATGATGTCTGGTCTAGATGCACAAAGATAAAGCAATGAACCAATCATAGAGTGGTATTTAGATGGGTCGAAAGGGATACCGTTTGTGTCTTCTGTGAGTGTTATTTTGGTTGGCATTGGTGTCTTACATGGACTAGCATCAGACATACCAAACTTCTCTAGGATATCCTTGAGGTATTTTGCTTGAGACAAGAAAATTCCTTCTTGAAATTGTTGAATTTGAAATCCGAGGAAGAACTTCAAATCCGCATTGAGTGACATTTCAAAATTCTTGGTAATTGAAGCCGCAAACTTCTTGCACAAAAGAATGTTAGGAGAACCAAAAATTATCATCTACATAGATTTGGCATAAGATCAAATCACCCTTATCCCTCTTAGTAAAAAGAGTGGGATCGATCACCCCTCTCACAAAACCATCATCGAGTAGAAACTTCTTTAAATGATCATACCAAGCACGAGGTGCTTGTTTGAGGCCATACAAAGCCTTATGAAGTTTGTACACATAGTCTTTGTGATTGGGATCAACGAACCCAGGTGGTTGTGACACATATACTTCTTCTTGTAGAGGACCGTTAAGGAAAGCACTTTTCACATCCATTTGATGTAATGTAAAACCATTGAAAGCAGCATAAGCAAGTAAGATGCGAATGGATTCAAGACGGGCAACTGGGGCAAAGGTCTCACCATAGTCCAAACCTTCAACTTGTGAGTACCCTTGCGCCACTAACCTTGCCTTGTTGCGGATGATTACATCATTCTCATCTTGTTTGTTCTTGAAAATCCATTTTGTTCCAATGACGTTGTGCTTGGTAGGTGGCCTCTTAACTAATGACCATACTTGGTTGCGTTCAGAACTATTCAACTCTTCTTGCATAGCAACTAGCCAATCGTTGTCCATCAATGCATCTTGTACCTTGATGGGCTCAATACTAGACACAAACGAGAAGTGAGCACAAAATTTTGTCAAATGTTTACAAGTGACTCTACCTTCCTATATGCCGGTGAGAATTTTGTCAACATCAACACGACCGGCCACCCGTGGCATGATAGAGGTAAGGGTTTCACGAGGTTCAACTTCATGTCCATCATCTGCGTCCTCAACATATGGATCATTAATGTGTGGAGGAAGATCTTCTTGTTCATATTGCATTTGTTGAGGTTCATCATCAATGATTGGACTTTCTTGTTCTTGCACTCGATGATGATCTTGTTCTTGAAGATTATCATGAAGAGGAACTTGATCATCTTCTTCTACTTGGGCTAAGGGCATTTGTTGAACACTAGGAGCTTGTGATGGTATGGGTGCTGAAGTAGTTTGATGATGTGTGATACTTCCATCTTCTTCTTCATCATCATGAGGTTCCTGTTCCATAGGAAGAAGTGCACCAGCACCCATGGTCAAAATGTCTTGAGAAGAATCTTCTTCACCTGCATCACTTAGATCAACTTGCTCCCCATGGAAGCCATTAAATTCATCAAACACCACGTCACAAGTTTCTACAACACATCCATTGGATTTGTTGTAGACTCTATAGGCGTGAGAGTTTGATCCATAGCCAACAAACATACCCTCAATTGTTTTGGATTGAAATTTTCCTAACCGTTCTCTTTTGTTGAGGATGAAACATTTGCACCCAAATACACGAAAGTACTTGACATTTGGCTTGTTCCCAGTTAGAAGCTCATATGGGGTCTTTTCCAATATAGTGCGGAGGAAGAGCCGGTTTATGCATGGCATGCGGTGTTTACAGCTTTGTCCCAAAAACTATGTGGTGACTTGTATTCATCCAGCACGGACCTTGCCATCTCTACAAGTGTACGGTTCTTCCTTTCGGCTACACCATTTTGCTGAGGAGTGTATGGAGCTGAATACTGATGCTCAATCCCTTCATCACTCAGGAATTCTTCCAAGGTATAGTTCTTGAACTCAGAGCCATTGTCACTTCTTATTGCTAGGATTTCTTTGTCAAACTTGCGTTGAGCTTGCTTGGCAAAACCAATGAAGGTGATCTTGGTTTCGTCCTTGGACTTGAGGAAGAACACCCATGTATATCTTGAGTAATCATCAACAATGACAAGCCCATACTTTTTCCCACCAAGACTATCCCATGAAGGAGGCCCAAAAAGATCCACATGAAGGAGCTCCAGGGGCCTTGAAGTAGATACTATGTTCTTGGGTGGGTGCTTTGATTGATGTTACTTCCCAGCTATGCATGCACTACACACACGATCTTTCTCAAAAGAGACATTGGTTAGTCCAAGGATGTGATTCCCCTTTAAGAGATCTTGAAGATTTCTCATTCCGACATGGGCTAGCCGGCGATGCCATAGCACCCCTTGTCAGCCTTGGCCATTAGACAAGTTGCATGGAATGTGCTCTCTTTCGAGAAATCAACCGTGTAAAGGTTGCCATCCAACTCTCCAACAAAGGCCACTTCGAGAGTATCTCTCTTAAAGACTTTCACATCCGTTAGTCCAAACAGTGTATGATAACCAACAGAAGCCAATTGGCGAACAGAAAGCAAGTGGTATTTAAGGGATTGGACAAGCATGACATTTGCAAGCGACATATCGTTTGTGATAGCCACCTTGCCCAACCCGAGTACCTGTCCTTTTAAACCTCCACCAAACATAATGCTCATAAATGGTTGAATAGCTTCCATGAAATCGTAGAGCAATTTGCTATCTTCGGTCATATGATTTGTACATCCACTATCAATCACCCATTTCACTCCACCGGAGAAGTCAACCTACACACAGTTAAGACTTGGTTAGAGGCACCCATTTTGCAATGGGACCTCTCAAGTTAGTCACAAGGGTCTTAGGGACCCAAATGGCATAAAACCTGAATGCATTTCGAGGACCAAAAATTTTTGCAAAGACTTCTCCATCCTTAGTCTTACGAAGTACATAAGATGGAGGCATGAATTCTTTAGGCTTGTTGAGAGTGGGCATGCCCCTTGTGGCCATCCCACTCACAACCTTACCTTTCTCCTTGTGCCCTTCACGTACAAATGTTTCCTTTAGAGGGGTTGTGCACTTTTGAGAGGGCGTATTCTTCTTGCTTGTGCTTGGGTCAAAACCAAGTCCCTCTTTGGCAAACACCTCATTGTGTTGACTCAATATCTCATCAAGATTCTTTTGCCCTTGAGCACATGTCATGAGACCTTTCTCGACTTGAGCCTTGAGAAATCGATTTTCCTCAAGAATAGATGCTAGATCACTACTAGAGTTAGTAGTACAAGCATCAACATTTATAATAGGAGAAGAGTAAGCCTTGGCTAGAGTTTCAAGATAAGTAAGTTTGAGCATTTCAAAACTCTTCGTAAGAATGGTGAGCTCTCCTTCCTTAGTCTTGAGAGACACGGATAAAAGCTCACAATCCTTAGAGAGAGAAGCATGAGACTTCACAAACTTACATTTATCATTCATCAACTCTTCGCAAGAGTCAATGGCCTTTTTCAAGGAGGCAAGATCATTAGTATGAACATCAATATTTGCATCAATTTTTAAGCATAGTTCATCATTTCGTGTTTCCTCATATTGGACTTTCCGCTGAAGGATTTTACATTTTTCCTTTTCCTCGGTGACGAGGGTTTTGAGTTCCTTAATGGTGATGGTGTGCTTACTCACCATCTCCATAAGCATGTGAAACATAGTGAGCTTCTTTCCTTTGAGGGAACACATGAACTTATTAAGTTTAGCAAGCATAGGATCATCTAGATCATCATCCTCATAGCTATCCTCCGCATCAAGATACTCATCACTAGGAGTAGAAGGAGTGAAAAGAGGAGGATTTGATCGTGGAGTTACCTTGACCTTGTCAGGAGAGATTTAGTCCTCTCCATCTTCTATCATGGCCTTTGCCATTAGGCACTTGTGAGTGTTGCCCTTGTAATCTCTCATGTAGTTGTAAGTGACCACATCACCACTCTTGTTTACTAACCTCAAAGTGTTTTGAGAGTCTTGAGCAACTCCGGCAACACCACTAACATCATCCGGATCGGATTCTTCTTGAGCAACCATTGCTTTCCCATCTCTCTTCTTGAGCTTGGAGTTCAAAGGATTTGGCAATTTCTTCTTAGGAAAGGTCTTGGGAAACCTTGGTTTATCTTCTCTCTTCTCATAAAGGCACTCATTTGAAAAGTGGTTGGTTTCCTCACAGTTGTAGCATTTTCTTACTTTCTTCTTTTGAAATCTTCCCTTGAATTTTCCTGCGCTAAACTTCTTGACAAAGAGATCCATGTCTTCATATGAAGGGCCCTCGTCGTATTTAATCTCATCACCATCTTCATCATCATCTTCTTCTTATTCTTCTTCTTCACTTTGCTCATCTTCACATACATGCTTGGCCTTCAATGCAAGATTGACCTTTGATGATGGGGAACCATGCATGGCAAGATGTTTTGTGGCATTAGCCTTTGACTCTTCAAATAGTTGAAAGGTGGATATGATGTCATCTGTAGTCATTTCCTTGAAGGTATGGTGTTGTCTTATGTCCCACACCATTTGATGGTGATATGGAGCAAGGGCATGAAGCAACTTATCCACAAGGAATCTCTTAGTCATGTTGAATCCATCTTGTGTCTTGTCACACTCACATGACTCAATATCGGCAGTGAGAGTCATGAGGCGCTGATGGAGTTGATTGGGGGTTTCACCTTTCTCCATACAAAAGTTTTGCAATTGCCCCTTGGCAATTTCATATTGAGCACTCCGGAGGGTAGAGGTGCCAGTCTTGGATCGTATAACACTTTCCCATGGTTCCTTGGCACTTGTGATGTGTATGAATGGTCCCCTTTGCTTTTCATCCATACCTCTCCTTATACACATGATTGCAGTGTCATTGAGATTCTTGTCATAAATTTCTCTTGGTGTAGGGTTCTTTGGATCAACCACATGATAGCCATACTCCAAGATCTCCAGCATCTCATCGTTTCCATGTCGAAGATGATCCTGCATAGCAACTCTCCACAAAGCAAAATCAGAAGTGGCACTAAGTAAAGGAGGTTTGCCTTGAGGATTATATCTTGGTTTCTCAACCTGAGGTCTTGCATAAAGCCAAGGAACGCTGGTGTGTTCATTGCTAGGAGGTTGTTGACCAAGTGACGAAGTAGGCACGGTTGGCCTCGAAGTCGTACCACCCGAGAGTGGTGCAAGCATCATGGACAACGTGGCTAATCTCAGTTGGACCAAGGCCTCAAGAGAAGCCTCATGCTCCTCTTTTTGCTTAGCAAGGGCCCGTTCCAGATCCTCAGATGTAAAGGACTTGACTTCAGAAGAAGCCTCACCTTTATCCATAGGATCTGCAACCAGGGGAGTCCCATCCGGGTTCATCTCGCTCTAGGGAGGTTAAGCAACAAGAATAGAGCATGAGGCTCTGATACCAATTAAAAGGACCGAGATGGACCTAGAGGGGGGTGAATAGGTACAACTACAAATTTTAATTGTTACTTAGCAATTTTAGGCACTAATGCGGAATATGAAAGTGAGCCTAACAATTGTGAAGTGTAGTACTAAGTGTTAAGCAAGATAAGCAAGAAACCCAAGTATGTAAGTAAACAAGCACAATATGATATAAGTAAGTGCTAAGAGACAAGTAACCACAAGTAGAGAGTTAGGGTTAGGAATAACCGCAACTCCGGGAGATGAGGATGTATGCCGATGTTCACTTCCTTGGAGGGAAGCTACGTCACCGTTAGAGAGGTGGGTGTTACCACGAAGGCACACCAACGCCACGAAGGCTCAGCCTATTCTCCCTTTGAGACAACACCACGAAGGCGTTTCTCAACCACTAGTGGTAGACCTTGGGGTGGTCTCCAAACCCTCACAAACATATCCGGGGGTAATCACAAAGGTCGATTCCTCTCCGAAAGACTCCTACCGCCTAGGAGTCTCCAACCTCCAAGAGTAACAAGATCGATGGGGAACAGCTCAAGACTTGCTCAAATCACGAATTCCTTGGGTGCAAAGAAGGGGGAGAAGTGGATCTATCACTTGATCGGACAACTTCTTTCCAAAGCTCTCATATCCCTTGGGGATCTAAGATTTGGTGTGGAGGAATTAGAGAGAGAGTGAGAAGTGTTCTAGGGTTTGTTCAAAGTGAATGGTCAGTTCTTTCCCGTGGGGAAGAAGAGTTATATATAGTGTGAGCACAAATGTGGCCGTTATATCATAAGTAAATGGGCAGGCCGGACATCCGGGCTGGCAAGATACTTAGAAGAACAGAGAAGAAACCAGGAGAGAAACAGAGAGGCCGGACATCCGGAGCCAGGCCCGGACATCCGGTGACACGGGAAGGCCCGGACATCTGGAGCAAGGCCTGGACATCCGGTCAACAACGTGCAAACCTACTGGAGTCAAAGTGACAGGGAGCCGGACGTCCGGAGAAATTACCGGACATCCGGCGTTGCTGGGAGACCCGGACATCCGGGTTGCAGCCTGGACATCCGGCATGGGACAGAACAGAACATGTGCACAGGGTTTTTCTTTCGTGTGACCCTAAGTTTCTACTGAAGCGAAGAATTATTGGAACCTGAGCAAGTCTTTAGCTAACCCTAACGATCCCCTCTTAATAGTGCGGGATCCTATACTCAAGAAACCAAATATCAAATCAATTTTTATGCTTCATTCTTGAGTAAAAACACTTGTATGCCCTTGATCCACACACCTCAATGAGCCAAGGACTAACACCTGAGATTTACTTAACAACCATTGTTAGTCCCCTACATGTATATTGTTATCAACATCAAAACATGATGTAAAGGCATGATTGCACTTTCAAGTATGACAACCGGCAGGAGCCATAAGAGTTGTCTAAATTTATTGTATGACCCGCGTGTCATTGAATAACGCCATGTAATTACTTTACTTTATTGCTAAACCGTTAGCCATAGTAGTAGAAGTAATCGTTGGCACGATGATGGAGATCATGGTGTCATGCCGGTGACTATGATGATCATGGCGCCCCGAAGATGGAGATCAAAAGGAGCAAAATGATATTGGCCATATCATGTCACTATTTGATTGCATGTGATGTTTATCATGTTTTACATCTTATTTGCTTAGAACGACAGTAGTATAAATAAGATGATCCCTCATAATAATTTCAAGAAAGTGTTCCTCCTAACTGTGCGCTGTTGCGAAAATTCGTTGTCTCGAAGCACCATGTGATGATCGGGTGTGATAGATTCTAACGTTCACATACAACGGGTGTAAGCCAGATTTACACATGCAAAACACTTAGGTTAACTTGACGAGCCTAGCATCTACAGACATGGCCTCGGAACACAAGAGACCGAAAGGTCAAACATGAGTCGTATAGAAGATACGATCAACATGAAGATGTTCACCGATGATGACTAGTCCGTCTCACGTGATGATCGGACACGGCAATTGACTCGGATCATGTGTCACTTAGATGACTAGAGGGATGTCTATCTGAGTGGGAGTTCATTAACTAATTTGATTAGATGAACTTAATTGTCATGAACTTAGTCTAAAATCTTTGCAATATGTCTTGTAGATCAAATGGCCCACGCTAATGTTTCCCTCAACTTCAACGCGTTCCTAGAGAAAACCAAGCTGAAAGACGATGGTAGCAACTATATGGACTGGGTCTGGAACTTAAGGATCATCCTCATAGCTGCCAAGAAAGCATATGTCCTAGATGCACCGCTAGGTGAAGCACCCGTTTTCCCAGCAACTCAAGACGTTATGAACGCTGGCGATCAGCAGAGTGATGATTACTCCACAGTTCGGTCAAGGGCATGCTTTATAGCTTAGAACCGGGGCTCCAAAAGTGTTTTGAGCAGCACAGAGCATATGAGATGTTCCAAGAGCTGAAAATGGTTTTCCAAGCTCATGCCCGAGTCGAGAGATATGAAGTCTCCGACAAGTTCTACAGTTGTAAGATGGAGGAGAATGGTTACACAATGAGCACATACTCAAAATGTACTGGTTGCACAACCGCTTGTCTCAGCTAGGAGTTAATCTCCCGGATGACGCGGTCATTGACAGAATCCTCCAGTCGCTCCCACCTAGCTACAAGAGCTTTGTGATGAACTACAATATGCAGGGAATGGTGAAAACCATTCCTGAGGTATTTTCAATGCTGAAATCAGTGGAGGTGGAGATAAAAAAGGAACATCAAGTGTTGATGGTCAATAAAACCACTAGTTTCAAGAAAGGCAAGGGTAAGAAGAACTTCAAGAAGGACGGCAAGGAGTTGCTGCGCCGTAAGCCGATTGCGGGAAGAAGCCAAAGCATGGACCCAAACCTGATACTGAGTGCTTTTATTGCAAGGGAAGCGGACACTGGAGGCGGAACTGCCCCAAGTACTTAGCGGACAAGAAGGCCGGCAACACCAAAGTTATATGTGATATACATGTAATTGATGTGTACCTTACCAGTACTCGTAGTAGCTCCTGGGTATTTGATATCGGTGCGGTTGCTCATATTTGTAACTCAAAACAGGAGCTGCGGAATAAGCGGAGACTGGCGAAGGACGAGGTGACGATGCGCGTCGGGAATGGTTCCAAGGTCGATGTGATCGCCGTCGGCACGCTACCTCTACATTTACCTACGGGATTAGTTTTAAACCTCAATAATTGTTATTTAGTGCCAGCTTTGAGCATGAACATTGTATCTGGACCTCGTTTAATACGAGATGGCTAATTTAAATCCGAGAATAATGGTTGTTCTATTTATATGAGAGATATGTTTTATGGTCATGCCTCGCTGGTCAATGGTTTATTCTTAATGAATCTCGAACGTGATGTTACACATATTCATAGTGTGAATACCAAAAGATGTTAGGTTGATAACGATAGTCCCACATACTTGTGGCATTGTCTCCTTGATCACATTGGTGTCAAACGCATGAAGAAGCTCCATGCTGATGGACTTTTGGAGTCTCTTGATTACGAATCATTTGACACATGCGAACCATGCCTCATGGGCAAAATGACCAAGACTCCGTTCTCCGGAACAATAGAGCGAGCAACACTTATTGGAAATCATACATAATGATGTGTGTGGTCCAATGAGCGTTGAGGCTCGCGGAGGCTATCATTATGTTCTCACTCTCACTGATGACTTAAGTAGATATGGGTATGTCTACTTGATGAAACACAAGTCTGAGACCTTTGAAAAGTTCAAGGAATTTCAGAATGAGGTAGAGAATCAACGTGACCGAAAAATAAAGTTCTTACGATCAGATCGTGGGGGAGAATATTTAAGTCACGAATTTGGTATGCACTTAAGGAAATGTGGAATCGTTTCACAACTCACGCCACCTAGAACACCTCAGCGTAACGGTGTGTCCGAACGTTGTAATCGCACTCTATTGGATATGGTGCAATCTATGATGTCACTCACCGATTTATCGCTATCATTTTGGGGATACGCTCTAGAGACATCTACATTCACTTTAAATAAGGCACCGTCTAAATCCGTTGAGACGACACCGTATGAAATATGGTTTGGGAAGAAACCTAAGCTGTCATTTCTAAAAGTTTGGGGATGCGATGCTTATGTCAAGAAACTTCAACCTGAAAAGCTCGAACCCAAGTCGAAAAAAGGCGTCTTTCATAGGATACCCTAAGGAAACCATTGGGTATACCTTCTACCTCAGATCCGAAGGCAAGATCTTTGTTGCCAAGAACGGGTCCTTTCTGGAGAAAGAATTTCTCTCAAGAGAAGTAAGTGGGAGGAAAGTAGAACTTGATGAAGTACTGCCTCTCGAACCGGAAAGTAGCACAGCTCAGGAAAATGTTTTTGTGGTGCCTGCACCGGATAGAGAGGAAGTTAATGATGATGATCAAGTTACTTCGGATCAAGTTGCTACTGAACTTCGTAGGTCCACAAGGGCACGTTCCACACCAGAATGGTATGGCAACCTTGTCCCGGAAATCATGTTGTTAGACAACGGTGAACCTTCGAACTATGAAGAAGCGATGGCGGGCCCAGAATCCAACAAATGGCTTGAGGCCATGCAATCCAAGATAGGATCCATGTATGAAAACAAAGTATGGCTTGACAGACTTGCCCGATGATCGGTGAGCGATAGAAAATAAATGGATCTTTAAGAAAAAGACGGACGCAGACGGAAATGTTACCATCTATAAAGCTCGACTTGTCGCTAAGGGTTATCGACAATTTCAAGGGGTTGACTACGATGAGACCTTCTCACCCGTAGCGAAGCTGAAGTCCGTCCGAATCATGTTAGGAATTGCCGCATTCTACGATTATGAGATATGGCAAATGGACGTCAAAACGGCATTCCTTAACGGCTTTCTTAAGTAAGAATTGTATATGATGCATCCGGAAGGTTTTGTCGATCCTAAGAATGCTAACAAGGTATGCAAGCTCCAGCGCTCCATCTATGGGCTGGTGCAAGCATCTCGGAGTTGGAACATTCGCTTTGATAAAATGATCAAAGCGCTTGGGTTTATGCAGACTTATGGAGAAGCCTGCGTTTACAAGAAAGTGAGTGGGAGCTCTGTAGCATTTCTCATATTATATGTGGATGACATACTATTGATGGGAAACGATATAGAACTTTTGGAAAGCATAAAGGCCTACTTGAATAAGTGTTTTTCAATGAAGGACCTTGGAGAAGCTGCTTACATATTAGGCATCAAGATCTATAGAGATAGATCGAGACGCCTCATAGGTCTTTCACAAAGCACATATCTTGATAAGGTATTGAAGAAGTTCAATATGGATCAGTCCAAGAAGGGTTCTTGCCTGTATTGCAAGGTGTGAAATTGAGCTCGGCTCAAAGCCCGGCCACGGCAGAAGATAGAGAAAAGATGATTGTCATCCCCTATGCCTCAGCCATAGGGTCTATTATGTATGCCATGCCGTGTACCGCACTGATGTAAACCTTGCCGTAAGTTTGGTAGGAAGGTACCAAAGTAATCCCGGCATGGAACACTGGACAGCGGTCAAGAATATCCTAAAGTACCTGAAAAGGACTAAGGATATGTTTCTCGTTTATGGAGGTGACGAAGAGCTCGTCGTAAAGGGTTACGTTGATGCTAGCTTTGACACAGATCTAAATGGCTCCAAGTCACAAACCGGATACGTGTATATTTTGAATGGTGGGACAGTAAGCTGGTACAGTTGCAAGCAAAGTGTCGTGGCGGGATCAACATGTGAAGCGGAGTACATGGCAGCCTCGGAGGCAGCACATGAAGCAATCTGGATGAAGGAGTTCATTACCGACCTAGGAGTTATTCCCAATGCGTCGGGCCCGATGACTCTCTTCTATGACAACACTGGAGCTATTGCCCTTGCCAAAGAGCCCAGGTTTCACAAGAAGACCAGACACATCAAGCGTCGCTTCAACTCCATTCGTGAAAATGTGCAAGATGGAGACATAGATATTTGTAAAGTGCACACAGATCTGAATGTCGCAGATCCGTTGACTAAACCTCTTCCGCGAGCAAAACATGATCAACACCAGAACTCTATGGGTGTTCGATTCATCACAATGTAACTAGATTATTGACTCTAGTGCAAGTGGGAGACTGTTGGAAATATGCCCTAGAGGCAATAATAAAATGGTTATTATTATATTTCCTTGTTCATGATAATTGTCCATTGTTCATGTTATAATTGTATTGATCGGAAACCGTAATACATGTGTGAATAAATAGACCACACCATCTCCCTAGTTAGCCTCTAGTTGACTAGCTCGTTGATCAACAGATGGTCATGGTTTCCTGACTATGGACATTGGATGTCATTGATAACGGGATCACATCATTAGGAGAATGATGTGATGGACAAGACCCAATCCTAAGCATAGCACGAGATCGTGTAGTTCGTTTGCTAGAGCTTTCATAATGTCAAGTATCATTTCCTTAGACCATGAGATCATGTAACTCCCGGATACCATAGGAATACTTTGGGTGTACCAAACGTCACAACGTAACTGGGTGGCTATAAAGGTGCACTACAGGTATCTCCGAAAGTGTCTTTTGGGTTGGCACGAATCGAGACTGGGATTTGTCACTCTGTATGACGGAGAGGTATCTCTGGGCCCACTCTGTAATGCATCATCATAATGAGCTCAATGTGACTAAGTAGTTAGTCACGGGATCATGCATTATGGAACAAGTATAGTGACTTGCCGGTAACGAGATTGAACAAGATATTGGGATACCGACGATCGAATCTCGGGCAAGTAACGTACCGATTGACAAAGGGAATTGTATACGGGATTGCTTGAATCCTCGACATCGTGGTTCATCCGATGAGATCATCGTGGAACATGTGGGAGCCAACATGGGTATCCAGATCCCGATGTTGGTTATTGGACGGAGAGCTATCTCGGTCATCTCTGCGTGATTCCCGAATCCGTAGGGTCTACACACTTAAGGTTTGATGACGCTAGGGTTATAAGGAAGATATGTATGTGATTACCGAATGTTGTTCGGAGTCTCGGATGAGATCCCGGACGTCACGAGGAGTTCCAGAATGGTCCGGAGGTGAAGATTTATATATGGGAAGTTGTCATACGATCACCGGAAATGTTCGGGGGCATACCGGTATTGTACCGGGGCCACCGGAGGGGTTTCGGGGGTCCACCGGGAGGGGCCACCTGTCCCGGAGGGCCTCATGGGCTGTAGAGGGAAGGGAACCAGCCCCTTGGAGGGCTGGGCGCCACCCCCCTTGGGCCCATGCGCTAGGTTTGGGGGGGGAAACCCTAAAGGGCGCCTTGCTTGGGGGCAAGCCCTCCCTTGGCCTTGCCCCCCTCTAGATCTCATCTAGAGGGGGCCGGCCCCCTTCCCCCTTCTCCCTATAAATAGAGGGGCGAGGGGAGGGCTGCAACACCACATCCAAGGTGCAGCCCCTCCCCTCCAACACTTCTCCTCCTCCGTAAGAGCTTGGCGAAGCCCTGCCGGAGAACTGCCGCTCCATCACCACCACGCCGTCGTGCTGCTGCTGGAGCCCTCTTCCTCAACCAATCCCTCCTCCTTGCTGGATCAAGGCGCGGGAGACGTCATTGGGCTGCATGTGTGTTGAACGCGGAGGTGCCGTTGTTCAGCGCTTAGATCGGAGTCCACCGCGATCTGAATCGCTTTCGAGTACGACTCCTTCATGCACGTTCTTGCAACGCTTCCAACTTGCGATCTTCAAGGGTATGAAGATGCACTCCCCTCTCTCTCGTTGCTAGTTACTCATAGATTGATCTTGGTGATGCGCAGAATTTTTTTTAATTTCTGCAACGATCCCCAACATCAGCTATATGTTGTTATGAGTTATCAAAACCACCCGGGGATTGGTTGCACTTTCAATCTCCCCCCTTTTTGATAATTGATGACAACATATAGATCAAATATTCGACAAATGATAATATAAATGAAGTACATTGTCGCTTTGAGAAGTATGTGATAAGCAAGAGCTCCCCCTAAATCTGTGCATTATTTGAAATTTGCTTTTGAATGCAAATGCACAATCAATCAGGATCATGAGTCACTCTTCCATGTCACATACATATTGGTGGAGCGCTCAAAATGATAGAATATGAAATATGAACTCATCACCAACAAGATATGAATGATCATACATGAAGATAGAATATCATCATTAAGCACAAGCATTAAAGTATGATATGATCAAACATACGATCATAGAAGTATCTCACACACAAGCATAAAACATTGTATCAACCAAACAAGCAAAGCAAAATAGAGTAGCAAGAGAGCAAAAGAAAGCAAACACTCTCTCTCGATTGAAGCCTATGATCTATACACTTTCTCCTCCTTTGTCAACAAGTTACCAAAAAGCTTGAAAATGCATAGTGCTATGCGGCTCTCTAAGCATGATCTCCGGGAGCTCCAGAGTGCGAAGGTGGCATGGAGAGGGGTCCTGCGAAGAATGCATCCGAAGAAGTCCGAGGAGCTATGCGAAGATCTCTATTGCAACCAATGTATGCTATGAGATATAGTCGTTCCTGATGGCTTGAAGCTCTGCTGATTCAACATCACGAATGTGTGGTAGAAACCAGTTTGCCACTGCAACAAAGTCACCATGGTCGTCGCGGACAACAACGCCACATGCGCCTAATACAATATTTTCATTGAAAGTTTAATCGACATTTAGCTTGACCAAACCGTGACTAAGTTTTGGCCACATATGATCACGCTTCCGAACCGGTAGCTGAGAAGTCATTGACTATGAAATTTATAGCTAGAACTTGAATAGATATTGTCGTTTTCTCCACTGTTTGGACTGAAACTCCCTTAACCATCTGCCGATGTTGCCACCAGATGTACCACGCCGCTACAAGGGTCAGTTCCGCCGCTGGGAGATAATCCGAAACATCAACAGTTTTGGAGAGAATTTAAGTGTTATGGATCCCGATCGATCATCCAACATAGCTCTATTAATAACTTCTAGCAGACCAAGTGCACCACATATTTCTTTGGGCCGATTGCATTGAAATAAAAAAATGTTAATATATTCAGCTCTAATTGCACAAGTAGGACACTGGGTAATTTACTTCAACTTCGGGGGCAGTTACAATGATAGATGAAAAAATAGAGAAATAATTAACGAAGAGTTTTTTTTTCACTTACGGGTGGCACAGTGGGTAATTTAGTTCAACTTTAGGGACATTTTCAGTGACATGCGAAAAATTCAGAGAAATATTAACGAAGAGTTTTTTTTCCAGTTTATGGGCAGCTTTATGGGTAGCTTAGGGTAGGTGGACGGACCAAAAAATCGGAGAAATGCGTCGTCCTTTATTATTACGAATAATTTGAGGGAATGCTCGCTTTTTCATTTTTACAGATGGCGGGGTGGGTAATTTACTTCAACTTTAGGGGCAGTTTCAATGAGAGACGAAAAATTTAAATAAACAATTAAAGAAGAGTTTTTTTCACTTTTAAGTGACAGAGTGGGTAATTTACTTCAACTTTAGGAGTGGTATCAATGACAGATAAAATAGAAACAATTAATGAAGAGTTTTTTTTTACTTACGAGTGTCATGATGGGTAATTTAATTCAATTTTAGCGGCAGTTTTAATGATCGGGAAAAATATTCAGAGAAACAATTAATGAAGAGTTTTTTTCACTTATGGGTAGTATGGTGGGTAATTTTATTGACAGTTTATAGGGTAGGTGGACGGAAAAAAAATCATGGAAAGTATTTTTTTAGGTATGAAAGATAGATATATATTTTTAGCAGAAAGATAGATAGATATAGAATAGGATTTGCGTTTCGCTTTTCAGCATACAAACGATTATTTTTTGGCAAAGCCGAAAGAACCGATTTAAGGCCCAGCCCACTTACAGCCCAGCCGACCAGGCACTCCGCGTCCACACTCCACACCCCATTCTCCACAAACAAACAAACAAAAAACTCCACGCCCACGGAGTCGCGCAGGTGCGCACAGGCACAGCCACCGCAGCGCTGGCGAGCGAGACGCGCATGCCCAACCCTAGCGAAGCGAGTTGCGAGCACATCCCTGCATCGCCACGCCTCCGGGCTCCGGCCCCGCTCCGCCGTCAGACGCCTGACCTACTCGCCTAGTCCTCGTCTGATCTCCGCCGCCTCCGGCAGCGCCTGCCGCCCACCGGCCCTCGCGTCCAGGGCTCCCGGCGTTCTCCATCCCCGGCTCCCCCCACAGCCTAAAAAACTGCAGGTAAAATCCTCGATTGATGTTGGCTATTATGTGCGGTGTTGCTAGTCTGCTAGTGCTGGATTAACACAATTGGAGGAACATGCGGCTCTAAATCTAGCTCTGTATCTTTCATGTTCCTTTTTTGTGTTCTTCAGAAGTTCAGGTCATCAGATGGCTGAGACTGTAAGCTGCTTGGGTTGTGCTAAACTTGTAATGCACCTTCCCCAATTAGTACTAAACTGTAATCTTGTAAGCTATTGTGGTAAACTGGTAATGCTCCTGCCCCATGGGCCATGGCCATGGGGGATTGTGAGGTTGTGTTCTTCTGCTCTGTTATTATTAACTTATTATTTTTAGCCAAGCTACCACTAGCTTAGCTAATAGTTATACTTGGCGTTTTGCTAGCTTCGTTTTTGTGTTGTTGTGTATAACAGCCCTGCCCCGTGCACTGTTGTATAGCATGTTCACTTCTCAGCTTTTCACACATCATGTGGTCTGCTACTCTGCTTGCTCCCAACCCCTCACTAGTTTGTGAAGTTTTCACAAAATGTTGTTCTCTTGTTTTTCCTAAATTCGCGTCAACTTTGGTTAATTTGTGTAAACCGAAACCATGCCCAAGCCCAATGCATAGAGTTACTCCTCCTTGAAAAAGCTGTCTATGTTCCTCTCTTATGCTCAGATCCACACTATCCCTTCTTGGAATTAACCATGGTTGTGGACAGGATGGAGTCAGCATCCAAGGAGAAGGTGACAGCGTCGAGGTGCTCCACACACAAGGAGGAGGGAACACACATCTTTGAGATCGCCGGGTACAGCCTCAAGAAGGATATGGGTGTCGAGAAGTTCGTCCGGTCGGTCACCTTCACTGTCGGTGGGTACGACTGGTCCATCAGATTTTATCCCGAAGGTACCACCGAGTCGCCCGAAGGGTGTATGGGGATCTGTCTTGAGCTCATGAGCAGCAATGCCGAGGTGCGGACATTCTTTCGGCTTGGATTGGTAAAGCATGAGACAGGGTTGATTGGCTCAATGTTTACGCCAAACAATAAGGTGTTCAGCTCCAAGACCAGGAACAGTCGTGAGTATCATCTGTTCATACTAAGAAGCAGTCTTGAGGCGAAACCAGTAAAGTACCTTCAGGATGATTTTCTCATAATCAAATGTAATATTACGGTAATCAAAGAATCTGAGGTTTATGAAACCTTGGGGCACTCTGAAATTGAGGTGCCACCGTCAGACATCATGGAGCATCTCGCAAACCTGTTGAACACTAAGGAGGAAGCAGATGTCACTTTCAGTGTTGGAGGCGAGACCTTTCAGGCGCACAAGATTTTGCTTGCCATGCGATCACCTGTTTTCAAAGCAGAACTCTTTGGGCCGATGAAGGAGAAGAGGATGCGGTGTTTGGCCATCAAAGACATGCAGCCCGCTGTTTTCAAGGCTCTGCTGCATTTCATTTATACAGATTCATTGCCTGACTTGGATGATCTTGAAGGCGATGATAAGTGTGAAATGATCCGGCATTTGCTGGTAGCTGCAGATAAGTATGCCATGGACAGGCTGAAGGTTATGTGTGAAAACATCCTTGGCAAGAGTCTTGATGTGGAGAACGTGGCAACTACATTGGCTTTAGCTGATCAGTATAGCTGTGACAAGCTTAAAGATGTTTGCATTGAATTTATTGCCTCTTCAGATAAGATGGATGATGTGGTGGCAACCAAAGGTTATGCAAATCTCAAAAGATCTTGCCCGTCTGTCTTGATAGATGCTTTAGAGAAGAGAAGCAGGCCTCGCATATAGAGCAGCTCATGCGTACTAAAATCAGTTACATGCGGTTGTTGAGGTTTCTTATGTTATCTGCACCTTTCCTGAAACTTTTCGACACTCAAATAGTGTGATAGCATGTGTGGAACTGTTATCATCTCAAAATGAATGAATGTTAGTATGTTACATAACAGTATCTTGTTGCTTTGGGAACATAACCACATTACATCATAAATAACAACTACATTATACAACCATGCTGTTAACTGTCTTCCTTTGGGAACTGGAAGATGTCACATCATATACAATCTGGTGCATATGAAAAGAAAAAAACTTGGCATATAATTATTCAAGGCCCAGAAGCTGTGAATACATTCACGTGGTATTCATATTTTCGGAAACTTATATGATTGGTTGCATATATAACATTGTGAAGAATGAATGTTCCTGAATTTTTATTGATCCACTGCAACCCTTAGATGTACTTATATTTGTCTGGGATACTACTGAACTGAGCCTGGAGGGTAAAGTTTACTCAATTTATTCGGTCACTTGATAAACTGTTTAATTTCAATTAATCATCTTACTCCAAAGGCCAAACCAGGTTTTACTATCCCAGATCAGGACTAATGCACATCAAACTGGAAAGGTAGGTACACTTGTTTTACTGATGTAGTCTGTGTTAATCTGTACATTATCAGTTGTAAAGACTAAAGAGTAAGTAAGAATGGTAGAAGCTCAGCATTAAGCATCTTGAAGCTTTGCTTGTGTTTATAATTATGAAGCTTTGCATAAGCCCGAACAAAATCATACATGAATCTCTTGTGTTCTGAGCTAAGCAATGCCAAGAAAATAGTTTTGAGGTTAACTTTACGGAACAGCTTAACACACGGAACCTTTTGAGATTATTATTCATTTACATAAACATTCAGTTTACAACAGCCCGGATGCAACAGGAACACAATGCCGGTAGATCGTGAAAGCAGCGGGCTCACCCGATCTATGACAACATATGGGTCACCTTCTTATGAGCATTACAGAACACCACCTAATACTGTATTTGGCATATCTTGACTAACACGCACGACGTACCCTTTTAATTCTGGAGCTTCGTGGCTGATTCTCATCCTTGGAACGTACAGTAGTATAAGGGCATCTCCAACGACTGCTCCTTAAATCAGATCCCACATCCGTCCGTGGACCAGTGGAGAACAGCCCGAGGACATTGATGTGGGAGCCGGCCATTCAGAGCTAGCCGCAAATGTCTTGTTACATTTGAAATGAAATTTAACAAAAGTGAACAAATTTGATGGAAATTTAAACAAGCCGGATGATTTTCAAGCTTGAATAATTTTTACACAAAACTGGATGGTATTTCATCCGATGAACTAAAAGTCACTAGTAAGTGTGCACGTGCAACACACGTCTTAACAAATATAAATATTAATACCCATTGTGTTATTGGAGATTGTACATTTTCACTATAATTTTAAATATTTTGTTAATCTCAATAACAATCGGGCACACAATATTGAGACAGTACTATCTAAAATACATCACGCACACTTAAATATTAGAAATATCTTACTATAAAAATCATTTGTTTGAAACAAATGCTCCAATAAATATTTTCGCCCATTGTTTAGATCATACATAGTGTTGTGGAAACCCTACCGGTGCAAGGTTCAAATCATGAAAGAGCCATACCTTTACAATGATATCAAAAGAATGAACTTACAGCCCCATATACCATTACAATAACAGAAATTCAGCAGAAATCACCATTCAACTAATAAACAACAATGCGCCCCACCTAACAAATGCTATTAGAAATCAGGGTAAGCAGCTACTATTTTAGCAAATTAATTAGAATCCATAGTTTCATACAGATTACAGAGATAAACACGCATCCTAGAAAGACAGTCTCAACAGCATCGACATATTCTCACAACATGAATTCGTCACCACTCCTGACTCCTGAGCACAACAGGGCCACACAAACCAGAAGCTTGCGAAGAGAATTGACAAATCAGTGTTTTAATCTCTAGGAACATACAAAACTTTCCCCACCAAGCAGCGGTGCACATAAAATTCGATACATAGTTCCAATGTGGACAAGCTTCGTAACATCTGGCACAACCCCTTGGCCTTGCTTTCATGATCGATTGATGAAAAGACATTGTCAACTTTTTTAAGGTTGTTGCCCAACTGAATAACCGTTGCACAAAATCACGTTCATGTTCAGTTCCTAATAATTCACTAATTTCTACTTCTTGGAGGCGATCGAGCACAAGTTTCTCAGTTTTACAGTGTGTTGGCTGATCACAAATGCAACTCGATGGGCATGGAGTCTGTGCCTGAAGTGAGTAGCATATCAACTTTGTAAGATTAACCGATACATTTCATGGCGAAAAAGAGATGAAATGATAAATTATCAGACTGCCTGAGTACTTCGACATGCATCAGCACAATTTACAAAAGAACACCGGGGAATAGTTTGAAGCTAGGATAC
Organism: Aegilops speltoides; assembly: GCA_021437245.1. Lineage (NCBI taxonomy): Eukaryota > Viridiplantae > Streptophyta > Magnoliopsida > Poales > Poaceae > Aegilops > Aegilops speltoides. The sequence goes on along the minus strand of CM038146.1, from coordinate 394,210,952 downwards.
TACAGAAAATATGTTTGTTCTGTAAAAGAGATGCTGGTACGACAAACACTATTATAGAAGTCACATACATTCTTAAGCATGGTATAATGTTCAGCTCTACCTTTGGACTTCACTGTCAATGAAACCTCTTAATAAAGATATCGTAACTAATAAAATTTTCTCCAAGTACTTACTCTAATTGTGTCATCAAGATTGAGCCTGCCAGGCAATAAAGCGCCATATATCCTCACATACATTAGAAAATAGTACGTCACTTTGCTAAACTTGAAGGTGAAAGTATTAGCACTTACATGAGCCATATAATTTCCACAGTTAAAGTTTGAAGACAAGGTATTAGTATTAAACCAACACCTAGAGTAGAGCAACTGGCAATCAAGTCTAGGTATGCCTGAAAGTGCAAGTGCGTATTGTTTTATGTGACTAACCTGATAACTCAAGCATTATAAATAAGTGCTTTACAAAGATATAAACAAATTAAGGATAGTTTTAAATGTCATCGTTCTTACATATATCCAGTTTTAAAGGCTTTTTCCTTCCAACATAATGAAAGGTAATATGATTTCGAGTTAAACATGTATTCACCATTCAGAACAAACATTGGCAAGATGTTACCCCAAGGTGCCCAAATAATAAGTAAAGCATGACTAACAAACATGGTACGATGGCACTAACAAGTTGGGAAGTGCACACAAATTAAAATGATGTGCATGTGTGCAGTAAGGGAAAAAGAATTCAGCAGGTCACAATTTCTGGAAAATAAACAGCCCGGAAAAACCATTGAAAAATCATTCTTTAGCGGAGAAGAAAATACATGTTCATCCTAGTGAGGCACTACTAATTAATAAATACTACAAAATCAATAGCTGATAATAATGTAGTAATAATGAACTAACGATTTTCATTTAGCGCATGAACATTGAATTTATTTATTGTATTGAAGGGAGGATATTTCCTTTGCCGAGAGGAATCACTAACATATGCGAACTTCTTATGCAAATAAGTATATATTAAAACACTAATAACACTGTATAGAACAACCTGAAATACATTGAGCTCCACATCGCTGAAAGCTCCATCCCTGTCGTGGTAAAAAGATATAAAAAAGATGCAGAAGACAAACACTGCTAAATTAAATATTTGCATGGACAAATCACCAACATTATACAGAAGGTAACATACTTATATACTGATATATATGGGATAAAACGAAACCATGCTTCCCATAATAGAGTTTATGAGATGATGGGCAATGGCGACAGCTTAATGTATGTGTTGCCAGATGCACACAAAATAGTCCAAAAATACTTTTGTAGATGTTGTACTCATGCTGTCTTGTACAAAAGCAGTAACACGTAAGAACATTTAGGCTTGTATAAAAAAACAGTTCAGAATTTAGGCTTCAAAGATTACAAGGAACTGAGGAAGGCATACCATTGAGTTGCATTGCAAGTCTTCAATGTTCAGATCTTATACACGCCATGCTTCTGCTATCCAATCCCTAGCTGATCATGGCTTCAGAAAACCTGAAATTGGATATCACATTTCTTTCAGCAATGGATGAAACTGCATTCATCTGAATGTATATACATCTCAAATTTCATATTACAGTTTCACTCTCAATGGGAGAAGCAATCTCAGAAGGGGATGCGGGGTGGCCAGGTGAGATGCACAACATGTCATTGTCGGGAGGGGGTGCAGAGGCCTTCCTACAAGACAATAAGGCCGTCAAGCAAAAAATGTAATTAGTTACTGTTGGTCATCTATTACTCATGCTAGCTTATCTCCTGGGAAAAAGTACTACAAAATCTCCAAGTGTTCATAGACGCAACCAGACTTCAGTTATCCGTTGACACATAGCGAGTGCTCCTAAAGCAGTAAAACAAAAATTACCTATTTGGGTTGATCGTTTGGGAAACTTGGAAAAGAAAAGCATAAAGAAAACAAGATCTCCAAAGGCACAAAAAAGCAAATCATAAAACTATGTTGAGGCTAACCTCGGGATCATGCAGTGTGGCACACAAGAAATTCCATGAGGCAGCAGCAAGGTAATAACGCTCAGGATCATGCCATGTAGTAGTCCAAGAAGTACGAAGAGTGTTTCATTGCAATTGAGTAGAATAATTACTATTCAATGGCTAAACTGTCCACTTTTGCACTATCTCGGGAATTTATATTGTAATCACCAAACAATATAAGGCGGACAAGGTCACACCAATATAAAAAAAACAAATATGTCCAAAGTCAAGATTTCGATGAAAAGAAAAATATCACAATAACACAAATAAAAGTGGAGTGTGAGCTATGTGCCATCGCTTCTATCAGCAGAATAGAGAGAAAGCAAGAGTTTCAGCGGTTCATCGTAAGCAATGCATGCACTCAAATTGTAGCTCGAGACCAATGTGCACAATTCATATATGTGTGTCTCAGTGCAATCTCCGTTCATGTGTTTTGCAGCAAGCATGTTTATTACTATGAGGTAACAAATATATGTTTTCCATAGCGAAGGTGTGGGTTGTTATTAAAGGGCAGTCAACAACTTTAAGATTAGTAGTTCTAACATCAGAAATCAATCCTACTATCATCCCTATTCTTCTTCCAAAAGCTCTAAATTTTAATCCAATTATTTAGGGTATGATAGAATAATAATGTTGTATGTGTAACTGCCATCTAATATTCATGAAAGTTTCTCTATTTACCTCATCATGTTTCCCTGAAACTTCATGCACAGGCCAATGTGATTTAGAGTTTTTAGTGATGTTGCAGATTCTAGAAATGGGTTAGTCATATTCATTATTCCTGCAGAAGACAATCCACCGGATATTAGATATTGTTATTGTTTCATTAGTGTCCCGAGGCCCTCACTTATTCAGATCAAATCTCTAAAAAAAGCGCATGATATATGTTTCTATAACTAAAGCTGATTCACCGCTCGTTGTATTGGATGTACACAAGGTGTGAACACAGAAGAAATTGGCAGCACACTGTAAACCAGTAGCCAAGATCTAAATTTTAACACTAAAACGGTCATCTATACTCAGAGAACAAGCAAACCAATTTCATATTCTCTAACTAACAATTTACCAGCATAGACGTTTAGGCACACATACAAACAGCTGCCATCAGGATTCCTGAAATTTTATGAGGACATATTGAATTCCTGATTAGTGAGGATTTCAGAAATTTGTAGTCCAAGCAACTCGTACATTTGAAGTTTCGTTGCTTACCTTCCCGTTGTGTTGCTATGCTCCTAAAGTCGCCTAACTACAGGAAAAGGAGGCCAAAGTTTTGCTATATTTGGTTATCCACAATAGCATACAACATGTCCATATTAATCTGAAAAACAAACAATAGACGAAGGAAATGAGAGGTAGAGGGATTGGGTTATCCACAATAGCATACAACTATCCATATTAATCCGAAAAACAAACAACAAAAGAAGGGATTGAGATGCCATGGTGGCCAGGTACCCATGGATGGAGCAGCCGTAGGATATAGGGTCGGAGGAGGGCGGAGGCGGCAGTAGAGAGGTCGTTGGGCCACCGCGCGCCCCGGTCTGAGGTGCGGCCACGTTCACCAGCGGCCGCCACCCCGCGTGCGTCCAAGTCCCCAACGGCACCGACAAGTCTCGCGTGCTTCGCCGGCGACAAGCGCCACGACCTCTGTCGGCCGACGGTGGAGCGGTCGGTGGGAACTCCAGCTTGGACGGCTGTGGTCTGGCGATGTGAGGTGCTGCGTGCGTGCGTGCGGCGGCGGCGATCGCCTGGCGGCGATGTTTGGGGCGGCGTGGCGGTTGGGGCGGTATCGGCAGCCGATGGTGAGACGGGAAGAGGCGGGGAGGTTATGGCGTCGGGCGGCGTGGGTGGGGCGAGGGCATCGGGACGGGATTTATTTTTCGGCACCCAAATCCTGTTTAGCGGTAAGACGTGGTTAGTGGCTTGGTGTTAAACATGGAATGAATCTGGTACGCTAAATCTGAGAATTGTACGGTGCAGATTGTTTGGATCTGCCCCTCTCTTCCTTTTATAGGGGTAGTAGATAGATTAAAAAAATAAACTATCAGATACTTAATGGTGACCTCATACGCCATGCCTGGTTGGCCGGCGGCATCTCCGTCGCCGTCACCAATTGTCGGAATCGTCGTCGTGGGGCTTCGGGCGGCACTAGAGCACGTGATCACCGCATGGCTACTACCTCCTAAAAGTCTCGTCTTGGTCTACCATACTAGTACTTCGCAAGAGAAATTTAGTAGCAAAAACGATGTGACTAGGTATGGCGGGTAAAGTACATAAACCTCTACAGAGTGTATAAATCAATTATGATTAGCCGAGTCATCGGCTATGGACAACTTTGTCAAGAACTGTGAGTTTGATCTCATCACCTCTTGTTAATTAAGGGAAACACTTCACATCATATTGATAGAAGCTAATCGTCAAACCGATCGACAACCGTTGATTCTGGTTCCATCCCACAGCCACGACCATGCACCTAGATCCCACGTAACATCCCATAATTCGGTACCTACCTCCCCTGATTTCTCGGTTAGGATCCTATCTCTCTCAAATCATCTCTTTCCAACTCACGTTCAGCTCGGCATCCAAATCCATCGTGCCGCCGTTGTTCCTCTCTTCCCACACTGCTTGAATCATCTCACCGGTTAGCTCCACCCCAGCTAACTCTCCCCGGGCCGCCTCTTTTCTCTCCGGTAACACCGCCTTGGTCGCATCGCCCAGCAGCCCCCACTACTCTACCACACTGGTGCGCCATCCCCTGATTTGACACAGGACCCCTCCATCACCAACGTGGGACTCGTCTCACCAGGCTGCCCCAAGGATCACCAAGATGCCGGAGGGGCAAGGACTCGATGAACAATGGCCACACGCAGCAAATGGTGGAGCGGGGCAATGGCGAGGATGAAGAGGAGCGGCGAAAGGGGGTCGCCCTATCGGAGACCACGACGGTGCCAGAAAGATTGGCCGAGGCATCCATTGAGCAGGACCACAGAGGAGGCCATGGAGAGGATTGAAGTAATCCAATCACGCCAACGAGGGCTGAATCCCATTGCCTGAAGAAACTCTAACAAATATTCCCAGGACTGGGAGTCGAAAGCTTTTGCAATATCCAGTTTGAAGAGCAGAGCAGATTTACTGGCCCGATGTAAGGCAGCCCTGAACGTACATGAAGCTGTCATGTACTTCCTTCGTTCCAAAATAGATGACCCAACTTTATACTAACTTTAATACAAAGTTGGATCATCTATTTTGGAATAGAGGGAGTATACATTTACCCTTATGAGTAGATGGGTATATATATATATATATATATATATATATATATAGGACAAATGTTTCCTACAAGCAGTGGTAGTTACCACCACTTGCGTTTTGTATGTTGTATGTAGTATCTGTCGAAACCGAGTGTATGTATGTGTAGTATGTAGTATATATAACAATGTTAGGGTACTATATATACTAATTTTTAGGTAGTATGTATCATATTTTGAGTATGCTCTTTTTTACGTACAAATATGTACGTATTTCACAAATATAACCAAAACTATGGACTCATATGCAATTTTTTCATGTAACTTGTTTTGAAATATCTTAGATATAGTGTACGAACATATTTAAAATAATAAAATAGTATATATAATACCGCATGGTAGTATATGAGATATGTGGGGTAACTACCACCGCATGGTAGCTCTACCTCCCCTCGTCTCCCCCTCCTCAGAATCTTCGCCGCCGCACGGGTCCCGGCCGCCCGCCCCTTCCCACGCCGCCGCGCTGAACAACCTGAGTAGCACCGGAGGCGAGCCCGCCCGCCCCTCCCAAGGTAGCCCACCCTCCTCTCTCTCCTTTCCTTCATCCTCCTCCTCACCTCTCCTTCTTGTGCCACAGAGCCGCCTTGCCGTCCGCCGCTCTGGATCTGCCGTCGTCGGGCTACTCGCGTCGGATCCAACCACCGTCGGCCAGATCTGCCCCAAAGAAGCTGCGAAGCCACGCAGAACAGCCCCGGCCGTCATGCGATTCGCCTGGGTCCCTCGACGGAGCGCAGCGTCGTCGCCGGCATTCTGCATTGCGATTCGGGGTCCCTCGTTCCCCTCTGCGTTCTCTCCCTTCCTCGTGCAGTTCGCCGGATCCATGGTCGTCCACCACTATAGGACTCCGGTGAGCTCCATGATGTTCTCCTCACAGGAGCACCTAAAAACTGGTTCTAAAGCCACACTGTGTCTCCGACGTGCTCTCCTCCCTCTGGATCTTGTGCTCGAGCATGCCCTACTGTTCGTTTTAAAAAAATATGCTTGCAGTATTGGTAGTTTTTGCTTGCAGTGCAGTTTTCATCGTGGCGTGTCTGCGGAGAACCACCGCACCTCCCTCCCCTCGGGCCTCTACCTTTTCTCCCCACCGATGAACATGCAAACACGGGACCTCCCTCTGCGGTTCACATGTTGTGTGTGTGCAGCTCGGCGCACAACTAGTGCACTTCACTATTATGGGATTTGTTGCTGTTGGGAATGCGTTTAATTATTTGTTGAGAAATTCATTTTAATATGCATGGATGGTTCTTCATGAAAAAATGTTGTTCATCTCGCGTGGTGTTGTGGTTCATTTTTTTCGACCATCCTGTGCACTTTGGTCTAAAAAAGGGTCCACTACGAAAGGACTCTTCATTACAATCCATTTAGAACAAAAATATATATGCAGTGCACCAGCGGAAAATCAAAACTCTGTTAGAGAAAAAAAAAGAAAAATGCAGTGCACTCAGGTCTTTAAAAGAGTCCGCTCCGAAAGACTTTGTAGCACACTCTTGAAATTTTTACGTCCGACAAAAGAAATCATGAAGTGCGCTTGCTCGTCCGATGCAGTGTGGTAGTTCGTCTGAAGCAGCACACTCCACCTCGTTTGCGAAAATTTACGTCCCACAAAAAAAACCATGCAGTGCACTTGCCATCTAATGAAGTGCGGTATTTAAATCAAGCAAAGTGTTCTTCTTTCCCCGTTCGAGAAAAAATACGTCTAAACAAAAAGAAACCATGCAGTGCACTTGCCCATCTAATGAAGTGCGGTATTTTGTCTGAAGCAGTGCGTTATTCTATCCGATGCAGTAAATATGACGATTTTGGTCTCGCGAAGAACAGAGTGTCCGCTTTTCGGTAAAATCGAAACTGCTCTTAAACCGTAAGGAATTAGAGAGAGTGTTCTACATGAAAAAGTAGCGTCTCGTCGATATCTTTCCAACGGTGCATGATTTGAATTATTCCGACCAGCCGTTCGTAAAATTTCGCGAAAAAACAGCCGCTGCCTCTCGAAGTCAGCCGCACGATTTTCAAAATTAACTAAAAACCGTAATGAATCTCAAAACTATTTCAACATATGAAAGTTGCGCCTTGTCCGTAGCTTTTCAACGGCGTATCATACATCTCGTTTCGACAAACGGTTAGAAAACTGGAGCAAAAACAGTACAGAAAATTTCAAAAAAATTGCAAAACAGAGTTCCACGATTTAGTAAATTTGAAACTGCTCTTAAACCGTAATGAATTAGAGAAAGATTTATATATGAAAAAGATGCGCCTCGATGATATCTATCCAACGGCGTATCATTTGCTTCGTTCCGACAAGCGGTTTAGAAAAAAACGCGAAAAAACGCTCGCTGCCACTCGTCATCCGCTGCACTATTTTCAAAACTGCTCTTAAACCGTGTGGAATATCGAAAAGTGTTCAACATGTCGAAGTTGCGCCAAATCCATAGCTTTTCAATGATATATTACACGCCTCATTCCGATAAACGGTTAAAAAATTAGAGCGAAAACAGTACCGAAAAAATAACGCGTGCAGTTTTTTCCGCCGAGAAGTTCACTAGTCTCTATTGCAGTGCTTGTCGTCAAAATGATGCAGTCTTGCTTCATTGAGCGTGCAGTGCGTGGGTGTGCAGAATAGTTATTCTGCTAATATTAGCGAATAGACCGTCAGATATATATATATATATATATATATATATATATATATATATGTGTGTGTGTGTGTGTGTGTGTGTGTGTGTGTGTGTGTGTGTGTGTGTTGTTCTTTATGCTATCACATCGCACAACACATACGTCTTATTAGCAGGAATCATCTGTGTTGTTATTGGTCTTCCCACACATTTCCGATTACACACCTCTTTGCCATGTATCACACACATCTTGTTAAGTTGAACCGTTTCTGTTCTCTTGGCTTAATGCAAATAGTTCATCCGAATGAACTGTATGTCATATATCGCACACACCTTCATCTGGCGGACCGTTTCTTTTGTGTTGCCTAATCACAAACAGTTCATCCGAGTGAACTACATGCCGTATATCGCACACACCTTCATCTGGTTGCCCTTTTCTGTTGTTTCACCTTGTCACAAACAGTTCATCAGGGTGAACTGTATGTCATATATCGCGCACACACACCTTGATCTGGCTACTCATTTCTGTTGTTCTGTCTCGTCGCAAGCAATTTGTATGGATCAACCATATGCCCCGCATCGCACACGAACTAAAATCTAAAACGTGTTTGATGTATCCGCCATCGCAAACGTTCTGCATCTTTTTGATGATTTTTTACATCACCATTTGTGATTAATGCATTGCACACAGTTTCGTCGAAGAGTCTCTGATTGTAGTATTGCGTTAGCAGCATCCTGCAGTAGTGATTAATCCATTCATGAAACACACTCAATATTATCTACATCCAATGCACAAGTATGACAATAGTGTTCCCTGGTTAGTGCTTTGTAATAGAAGATGGAGACTCAAAATAAAAGTAAAAATTGCATAAAAGAAAATAGAAAGGCCCTTCGCAGAGGGAAGCAGAGATTTGCAGAGGTGTCAGAGCTCAAGGCTTAAATTGAGAGATAAAATTATTTTGATAGGCATGCTTTTCTTGTCAACGAAAATGACCAAGAATTCCCAATATCTTCCATGCTAGACACATTATAGGGAGACCCCAAACATAAAAATAAAGTTTATTTCCTTTCCAACATTCTTTCACGATTTATGGCTAGTCGTATCCACGGGTGCCTTCCATACCAACACTTTCCAAGGAATTTATTATCATCATATTATTATTTTTTCATTTCGGGACTGGGCATCCCTATTACCTGCCACACTCTCGTGCAATGACAAGTGAATAAACACTCATCATGAGAATAACCCACCTAGCATGGAAAATATTGGCCACCACCTGCCGCTTCATGAGCAGTACGGGCACACAAAACGGAAAATTATTTTGAAAAATTAGAGTTGGCACATGCAAATTTACTTGGAACGGCATGGAAATACCGCATATAGGTAGGTATGGTGGACTCATTTGGCACAACATTGGGATTAAGGAATTGGATGCACAAGGAACATTCCCGCTTAGTACAAATGAAGACTAGAAAATAGATTGAGAAGCGACCAACCAAAAAACAGAAATGGTCAGAAACATGCATTAAACAAAACTAACACTGAATAATGCACCATATAAGTAGGATATAACTCCGTTGCATAACTATTGACTTTACATGCTTGCGTAGGGAATCACAAACCTTAACGCTAATATTCTTATTAAACCACAATTACTCACTAACATGATTCACATATTATCATCCCCATATCGAAAACTATTGCAAGGAATCAAACTTATCATATCCAATGATCTTTTATGAAAGTTTTTATCATATCCCTCCTAAATATTCATCACTTTGGGACCAAATTCATATATTGTGCAAAATACCATTACTATTATCAACTCTCAAAAAGATATAAGTGAAGCATGAGAGTGCAAATATTTTTTCAAAATTTATCAACTCTCAAAATAATATAAGTGAAGCACGAGAGTGTATGTACTTCTTTAAAATATAATCACCGCCATGCTCAAAAAGATTTAAGTGAGGCAGTAGAGCAACTGCCGAGCTCAAAACATTTAAGTGAAGCACTTAGAGCATTCTAACATATCATGATAAATGTGTGGCTCTCCCAAGTAGGTGTATCCAGCAAAGATGATTGTGACAAACTAAAAACAAATAAAGCAAAGGCCCAATATAATACACGACGCTCCAAGCAAAACTCATATCTTGTGAAGAATAAAAATATAGCTCCAAGTAAAATAAACGATGGTCGGTAGAAGAAAGAGGGGATGCCTTCCGGGGCATCCCCAAGCTTAGTTGCTTGGGAGTCCTTGAATATTACCTTGCGGTCCCTCGGGCATCCCCAAGCTTAGGCTCTTGCCACTCCTTATTCCTTCATCCATCGTGATCTCACCCAAAACTTGAAAACTTCAATCACACAAAAATCAACAAAACCTTCGTGAGATCCGTTATAACAAAGAAAATCACTACTTTAGGTACTATTGCAACCCCGTTCATATTTTATTGCATTATACCTACTGTATTCTAACTTCACCATGGCTTATACCCCCCGATACAATCCACCAACAAACACAAGCCATGGCTAAACGAATCCACGGGTGCCTTCCATACCAACAACAGTCCCAGGGGAGTTATGTTAATTATTTGCAATTTTTTATTTCGGGACTAGGCATCCCTATACAGGCCCCTCTTGTGCAAGGACAAGTGAATAAACACTCATCATGAGAATAACCCGGTTAGCATGGAAGATACTGACTACCCCCTGTCGCTCCGTGAGCGGTCCAGGCACACAAAAGAGATGTTCATTTTAATTTTTAGAGGTGGCACATGCAAATTTACTTGGAACGGCAGGGAAATACCGCATATAGGTAGATATAGTGGACTCATCTGGGATAATTTTGGTTTAAGGATTTTGATGCACAAGTAGTATTCCCGCTTAGTACAGGTGAAGGCTAGTGTCGGTGTCAAAACCGGCGGATCTCGGGTAGGGGGTCCCGAACTGTGCGTCTAGGCGGATGGTAACAGGAGACAAGGGACACGATGTTTTTACCTAGGTTCGGGCCCTCTCGATGGAGGTAAAACCCTACTCCTGCTTGATTGAAATTGATGATATGAGTAGTACAAGAGTGGATCTACCACAAGATCAAGGAGGCTAAACCCTAGAAGCTAGCCTATGGTATGATTGTTGTAATGGTTGTTGTGTCCTACGGACCAAAACCCTTCGGTTTATATAGACACCGGAGAGGGCTAGGGTTACACAGAGTCGGTTACAATGGTAGGAGATCTACATATCCGTATCGCCAAGCTTGCCTTCCACGCCAAGGAAAGTCCCATCCGGACACGGGACGAAGTCTTCAATCTTGTATCTTCATAGTCTTGGAGTCCGGCGGACGATGATAGTCCGGCTGTCCGGACACCTCCTAGTCCAGGACTCCCTCTATAGCCCCTGAACATGGCTTCAATGACGATGAGTCCGGCGCAAATAATGTTCGGCATTGCAAGGCGGGTTCCTCCTCCGAATAATCCATAGAAGACTGTGAACACCACGATAGTGTCCGGCTTTGCAAAATAAATTCCACATTCCACCGTAGAGAGAATAATATGTGCACAAGTTCAATCTGCTGACGTGTTTCGTGGCATGACGTCACGCCACTACCAAGCCTTTACTTGAATCGTTTTTTATTATACCACCTCAGCGCGTTTAGCGAAGCGGTTTCCTTGGCACGCCTTGTCAAAGCAGAGATCGTGTTCCCCTTATTCCGGGATTCTCATCAATACGGACGTGCGTAACCCAACCGCGCCATTGATGGTGGCGTTTGGGAGATAAGCGAGTTTTACTAGGCCGGTGGGGACGCATAGTCTTCGTCCGCCTATATATAAGGGGATAAGGATCTGCCTTTTTACCTACGCCTTCTTCCTCCTTTGCTTATCCATCTCCGCGCACTTGAGCTCCAGCGCCCAAGTTCGCGCATCTCATCTCAACCTTCTCCGACCATGTCCAGGCGGGAGGTAAATGGTTGGCCTCCACCGTTAAGGAGGAGCACATCGCAAATCGCTTAGGCGCGGATACCTTTCCGCGACATCACAGACCGGCCGCCCGACAAGGGCAGCTCATCTCCACCCCTGGCCCCATGAGAGGGTCGTATTCCTTCCCCACTTCCTCCGCTGACTGGGCTTTACACTTCACCCCTTTGTCCGGGGCTCATGTTCTACTACGGCTGGATTTCCACGATCCGCGCCAAACTTCATCCTCAACATCTCGGCGTTCATCGTCAGTGTGCGAGGCCTTCCTTCAGATCCAGCCCCACTTCCGCTTGGGCACAAGACCTTCAATGTCAAGCGAAGGTAGTGAAGGGCACGCATAGCGGAGTCGGAGGCGCCATGTTCGCAAGATGCCCAACGTCCTCTCGGTTGAAGGGGCCATCGTGGAGTCCGTCAAGGGGTGGCAGTCGGGGTGGTTCTACATCACCGAGCCGCGCGACCCTACGTGGGCGGCGGCCCCCGAGTTCAGATCTGGTATCCCTGTGCAGCTCACCTCCTGGAAAGAGAAGGGCTTGCTATGGGGTGGTTCGGGACGGGACTCCAAGCCTGTATCCAGAAGCTGGTGAACAAGAAGCTCAGGCTTATTAATGTGGTCCAAGTCATGCTCGTCCGCCGGATTCTCCCATGCCAAGAACGGGCATTCAACCTGTGGGTGTTCGATCCGGCACATCACCAGGCGTTGAGAGGGCTCTTCAACACGACGTACGAAGGCGCCTGGAGGGTGCTCTTTAAGGGCGCCGAAGCCCCCGCATCCGCGACGGAAGATCGCAGATTTCACTCGCAGCGTCCGTTTTTAGGTGTCCGACGACTCCGAGGCAGATTCCTCCCCCGAAGAGGAGGAGGAAACAGAGGACTCTCTCCCAGAGGAGGGAGAGAGGAAGAGGAAGGATTCCCCAACAGGGGAGGCCGAAGGGTCCAAGAGGGGAAGAACTATTCCCCCGGACAGCCCCGCCAACGCCAGCGCTGGCGGCAAAGAGTGGCCCTCAAGGGCCAGGCCTCCGGCGAGATCGTAAGTATCCGGATTCCTGAATGATTTACAATTTCTTTTTATGCCACATAGTGTCCTTCTAATGCCGTGCAATGCCTGCAGTCCGGCCGATGATGATCTCCCTGCTTCATCGAGCGGGTCGTTGGCTCCGTCGGATGTAGATTCTATCCCGACCGCCTCCACCCCTCGCGCCGCTGAGGACGCCGAGGTGGGGTCCCGAGAAAGGACCCATCAGGAGGAGGCTCCGGAGGCGCCACAAGGCAGCCTCCCGGACATTGCGCCGGACTCTACGCCGGAACCTGCAGTGGTTCCAGAGTCCGGCAAGCGGCCCCTTCGCAAGAAGGGCAAGACCGTGACACCGGTGGCCCCCGCCCAACCGGAGGCACCGGACAACTTGTTGGAGGCGCTCAAAGGCGCTTCCATCAAGGAAGAACACCGCACTATCATGAGTGCGGTGATTCAGAAGGTTCAGCTTGCCAAGAGCGGGCTGACCGAAGCCTGCAGTAGCCTTCTAACAGGCTTTGAGGTAAGAAGTTAAAATTATGTAACGTAATACCGCATAGACAGTAGCCCCTGATGCTCGGTTCAGTGTTCGGAAAGAAAAGCCGGACTGAGGATCTAAAAAGAGATGCGTAGGGTTGCTAAAAAGTATGTCAATATGGGTTTGCAGGCTGCGCCTTGACCTCTGCCGACCGATCATGCGGAGGTCGGTGCATTGAAGCAGGATCTCGAGCGGTCCGAGCAAGAGCTCGGCCGTGCCAAGAAGCAGCTCGAGGACAAAGAAGGTGAGTAACACCACTTTGAATAGTTACCTTATAGAAAAGGATTTAGGTTGCAAAAAATAACAAGGATAACGTGGGTACTGCAGGGGCCACGAACGAGGTGGCTGCCCTGAAGGAGGCCGTGTCCGTGGCCGAACGCAATGCGGCCGCGGAACGAGCGGAGCGAGAGAAGCAGGAGGCGCGGGTGGCGGAAGTGCCGCAAGAGCTCCAGGCTCTCATGGAAAAGCATGAGACTTTGGAGCGCGACTCGAAGACTCGAGAGTCCGAGCTTGCCTCGGCTCTCAAAAGTGCCAAAGCCGCCAAGGACGAGGCCCATAAGGCCCTTCAGGAGATTGAGGCGGTGAATAAAATAGCGGCGGGTAAGGCATTTTTCATGCAAAGCAAGCATGTTAATGTAAACTACCTGACACTTACCCAATTGAGCTCTCGAGGCGTTTGCGGATCTGCCTCATGAGTGTCCGATGCCGCCGCGTTCTACCGAGACGAGGAGGGGAGCTCAACGGAGAAGGTCTTCTGGTCTCAATACGCTGAGGCCGGCCATCCGGTGCCCCTAGCGACCAGTGAAGCAAATGGTCGAGCTCCACAAGGTAGCCGAACAGGCCATGAAGGGCCTCATAGTCCGGTGTGGCTGGAGTAGCCATGCACAGGAGCTACTTCGGCGTCGGCGGCTGGTGGATGCGTGCCCCGGGGTGGAGGTCGTCAAGCGCTCCGCCTGTATTGAAGGTGCTCGTCGGGCCCTTGCCCGTGCAAAGGTGCATTGGGGCAGGCTGGATGCGGAGAGGCTTATCAATGACGCGCCGCCAGCGGGCAAGGAGTATCGTACGCCCGAGATGTACTATAAAACTGTCCTGAAGGGTGCCCGCAAGATTGCGGATGAGTGCCCCAGAGATGTAATTATTGAGTAGACTCGCTATGTGTTATCCTGTGCGCTGAAAACTTTGTTCATATGCGCTAAGTAACGCTTGTTTAATTTAAAATATTACCTTCTGTGCGGCCGTTTATAAAATCTGAGAGATGGCAAGTCGTCGGCTTCAGCCCCCATGCCACTAGTGCTGGGGTGTTCGGGATAAACTTGAGCACTCTTGTTCCCATTTTTGGGTCCATCTAGGTAGGCGCTCAACACAACGAACAAGGCAACCGGACTTATACTGCTTGAACACTCTCACTTAGCCATAGAATTCTATAATTTTAAATTTCGGCAAAGCCCCTAGTATTCGGAAGACCGAATTCGGGGCGCTATCCACGCCTTCGTCGGACATTATCCGGTTCTTCGCTCAAGCGGCATAAGTCTTTAGGGACCAAAAGACCTCTCGAACAATGACCAGTCTCTCGCCTTATCATGCCGCCGGTTTTAGCTTTCTCCATCGAGGTGCTCGCCCAGCTCAACCGGGCGCAATCGCGATGGTTCTCCCAAAGGCTACCTTAGCCGATAGAACGGAACGTAAGGTACCAAAACATGGGAGCCGGGCAAACCCAACTATTGACCCAAGACATGATTCGGAGCCGGTTCATATAATTCTATAAGTTCGGGGTGCCGCACTTGTGAAAGTGTTCGGACTTACCACACCATAATGCGGGGAACATAAGCCCCTGGTGTATTCGGCCGTACCAAATTGTACGGGTGCAAGATTTCATTAATGAACATATATGTAAAGTAATGCAATTATAGGCAAAAAGTGCTGCATTATTTATTGAAGGAATTCTGCTATCAGAGCGGGATGATACAAGTAGTGTGGTAAGCAAAGGATTGGACTAATTAAACATGTCCCCCTCCAGGGGTGGGCTGCGGACTGGTGTATATAATCAAATTTAATGCTCGTAATGGAGACCACCTGAGTGTTCGTCGCAGCCGTTTTCCCTCCCTGACTGTTGCATCGTGAGTTCGGCGGGCGCACCGCCGGACAGGGCCTCTGGTGAACGGAGTCCTATATATAAAAGGAAGGAAAATAAAAATAAGAAGAGTGACACACTTGGGAGCCCCTGGTGTGGCCGAGCCGCACTCTGGGTCTGTGGTGGTCGTGCCCCTCCCCCTATGCCCATGGTATCTCCAGAGCGTAATGATGTACGCGAAGGGTTGGTCTTGCAATCATGCGAGGGCTGGGGTTGGGGCCGCATTGCTACGCATGCTCGGAACGTGCCAGGTGGTCTTGATTGATGTTGTTCCGGGCGCGTTTGGCCGTGTCCGGTCATTTAACGGCCGGACTCGAAAATCGCCTTAGAAGGCTGCTCTGTACTTCTGCCGTGAGAGCCGCTGAATGTTCCTCCGTTCGGAGGGAGCGTTCCGTGTTTCCATTGACCGTGATGACTCCAAGAGGGCCTGGCATCTTGAGCTTGAGGTATGCGTAATGCGGCACCGCATTGAACTTTGCGAACGCGGTTCGTCCGAGCAGAGCGTGATAGCCGCTGTGGAACAGTACTATGTCGAAGATTAACTCCTCGCTCCGGAAATTATCCGGGATCCAAGACCACTTCGGTGTGGATGAGCTGCATAATTGGCCTCGACACCGGTATGACGCCTTTGAAGGTCGTCTTTGTAGGTTTAATCCTTGAGGGATCTATGCCCATCTTGTGCACTGTATCCTGATAAAGCAGGTTCAGGCTACTGCTGCCGTCCATCAGGACTCTCGTAAGGTGAAATCCATCGACGATTGGGTCTAAAACCAATGCGGCGAATCCGCCATGGCGGATACTGGTCGGATGGTCTCGTCGATCGAAAGTGATCGGGCAAGAGGACCATGGATTGAACTTCGGGCGATCGCTCCATCGCATATACGCCCCTTAGTGCACGCTCGCTCCCTCTTGGGTATATGGGTTGCGTATATCATGTTTACCGTCCGCACTTGTGGGGGGAAACCCTTCTGTCCTCTATTGTTCGGCGGTCCGGTCTCTTCCTCGTCGTCATTTGTGCAGCCCTTGTCGTTGTTTTCGCAATTAACTTGCTCGCTCTTAAATACCCAACAATCTCTGTTGGTGTGGTTAGCTGGCTTTTCAGGTGCCATGTATCCGCATGAGCGGTCGAGTATTCGGTCCAAATTGGACGGACTGAGTGGTTCTTTTGAATGGCTTCTTCCACGACCGGTTTAGAGCCTTGAATCCGGCGCGACCGCCGATCCTCATTGTTGTCGCCAGCACGCGGCGCTTTGTTTTGTTTCGACGCGACCTGCCATTGTGGTCCTTAGTATCCGGACTGCTAGCATTCTTGCTGAGGTTGTTGCTGCGAGCTAGCCAGCTATCCTCTCCCGCACAGAAGCGGGTCATTAATGAAGTGAGGGCTGCCATGGATTTCGGCTTTTCCTGTCCTAGGTGCCGGGCTAGCCACTCCTCGCGGATATTATGTTTGAAGGCTGCTAGGGCCTCTACATCCGGACAGTCGACGATTTGATTTTTCTTTGTTAAGAACCATGTCCAGAACTGTCTGGCCGATTCATCTAGCTGCTGAATTATGTGGCTTAGGTCATCGGCGTCTGGTGGTCGCACATATGTGCCCTGGAAGTTGTCGAGGAATGCGGCTTCCAGGTCCTCCCAACACCCAATTGACTCTGCGGGCAGGCTGTTAAGCCAATGCCAAGCTGGTCCTTTAAGCTTGAGCAGGAGATATTTGATAGCATGGAGATCGTCGCCGCGGGCCATATGGATATGAAGGAAATAATCCTCGATCCAAACCGCGGGGTCTGTCGTGCCATCGTAGGATTCGATGTTGACGGGTTTAAACCCTTCAAGGATATGATGATCCATTACTTCGTCTGTGAAGCATAGTTGGTGTGTGGCGCCTCTGTATTGAGCGATGTCACGACGTAGCTCAAGAGAGCGTTGTCTGCTGTGTTTGACCCGGCCGGAGTTGTTGTATCCAGTGCGACGGTATTCGTCATGGGTCGTGGGGCGCCCGCGTGATCCATAGATAGATCTGGATTGTCTTGCCTTGTCCTCCAATATATCCCGCAAGTCCGGCGTGTTCCCTCGTGGCTTCGTACTTTTTGAGCGATGCCAGGGTACGGTCTTGGTGGAGGGCCTAGGTGCCTCTGTGTCGCGACCACGGGGTGGTCGGTCTGCCGTATTATGCGCTGGTGATGAAGGTATATATGCTTCCTCCTCTAGTCGGGGGAGCAACTTGTGTTTTGGGTAGCTCTTGGAGGGGCGTTCGAGTTCATACTCTTCGCCGCGAGGACCTCGGTCCATCTGTCGGCCAGCAGATCTTGGTCAGCTTGAAGCTGTTGCTGCTTTTTCTTTAGGCTATTTGCCGTGGCGATAAGCCTGCGTTTAAAACGCTCTTGTTCGATGGGATCCTCAGGCATGACGAATTCGTCGTCGTTGAGGCTTGCCTCGTCTCCGGAGGGAGGTATGTAATTATCATCCTCAACCTCTTCGTCTGCCGCTCTCTCGTGAGGGCTTGCTTCTGCATCCTCCTGTGCTGAATCTTGCTGGAGGGGGTTGTCTTTGGCACTCTCTGGGGTGTTATTATCTCCGGTGCCGGAATCTCCATTCTTGCTGTGGCAGGATTTAGAGCGGCGCCGTTAACGCCAGCGCTTGGGCTGTTTCTTTGAGGAATCTGCCTCCACTGCTTCTTCGCCGTCCCCATCTTTTGGGGTGTCCACCATGTATATATCGTATGACGAGGTGGTCTTCCGAGGCCTCGTGGCGCTGGTTCTTGATCGCCTCCGCATCGCTGCTCATACCGCCGATGTCCTCGGAGTCGTAGTCTAGCATGTCGGTTAGATCGTCGACAGTGGCTACAAAGTGGGTGGTGGGTGGGGTTTGAATTTCTTCGTCGTCCGCATCCCAACCATCCTGGCTATAGTCCGGCCGGGGCTCTCCGAATAGCGAGAGATGCTTTAGCGAATTTAGGATGTCGCCAAAGGGTGAGTGCTGAAAGATGTCCGTGGCGGTGAACTCCATGATCGGCGCCCAATCGGACTCGATTGGCAGGGGCGCAGGAGGTTCGGAGTCCGGCAGGGAGTCCGGCACCTCGGAGTCACGAGCTTTATAAGGAACAAGGTCAGTGTTCGGCTCCATCGACGTGGAAGTCGCAGCCCCCGAGGCGGTGTCCAGCCACCCGTCCTCGATCTGCGCGATCGGCTCCGAATTTGGGGTCGGAGCGGATTCGTGTGCGGCCACCAAGGCACTGTCCGGCGGCAGAGCTAAATCATGCCCATTGTGATAGCGCGGCACGCTCGGCTGTGGCTCGAGTCTGTCGAAGATCAAGTCCCTGCGGACGTCGGACGTGAAGTTTAGGCTTCCGAACCTGACCTGATGGCCAGGGGCGTAGCTTTCAATCTGCTCCAGATGGCCAAGTGAATTGGCCCACAGTGCGAAGCCGCCGAATACGAAGATCTGTCCAGGGAGAAAAGTCTCACCCTCGACGGCGTTGTTGATTGGATAAGCCATCAAGCCTATCGGTGACGACACAGAGTGTCACGGCCCTAGAATAATGTTTGTAATTAGTGGCATTGCATCCATGCATCATGTCTAAATTCTAAAATGTTGAACTGAGGGAATTTGAAAGCCTCAAAAATTCAATTAAAAGAAGGGCAAATAACCCTGGAAAATGCATCCAATGTTTCCAGAATGCACTTCAATGATGTTTGATATTTTTTCCAAGGGTTCTGACCCAAACCAAAAATATGGAACATTTTTGAGGAATTATTTTGGCCATTTGGATTTAAATCAATAAGTATTTGAGTTGGATTTAATTCTCCTATAAAAGAATTATAAGTCCAACAATTCTGAAAATTTGTGAGTGACTTTGAATACTTTGTATCAAGCCACATAAATCTTTTCAGAAGCTACTAAAATGATTTGATTTTTAAATCAAATCAAAACAAACTTCAGGAAATAGAAAACAACAATAAATAGGAAAAATCAGAAAGGAGAAGAGAGAGAGTTACCTGGGCCGGCCTACCTGTTCTGGCACTGTAGCGGCCCAGCCCACCGGCCTCCTCCTTGTCGTCTTCCTCCTTCGCCAGGAGGACGAGAGCGTGTGGCCGCCGCACGCCAGCACGCGCGCGGCCACCTCCTGCTTACCCACTCGCCGCTGGAGGCACCCAAGGGCGCCACGCACTCCCCCTCGCCTCCCTCGACCGCTTGCTCATCCTCATCCCCTCCTCTGCCGCCCTCTCTCCCCTGCGACCGAGCGCCACCGTCGCCACCGTCGTCATTCACCGTGGCCACCGACCCTTCCTCTCCCCTCCTCCATGCCCACGAGCTCCGAGACGACCCGATGCTCCTCCAAGGCGTAGCACACGAGCTCAGACGAACCACAGCGACGCCATCGTCCGTCTTCTCCGCGCACGGCCGCCGGATCGCCATCGCCGTTGCGTCGCCGTCCGTGCTTCCCCGAGCCCGCCGATCTGCTCCGCGTGTCCGCTGTGAGCTCCTCTTCGTTTCCCCTCCGTCCCCTCGCTTGATTATGTGCCTTAGCGCTGCTCCCCGTCCTCATCGAAGCTCGTCGGCGCTGCGTCCGTCGTCACCATCGCTAGCAGCCTCGCTCAGCTAACCCGAGCACGCAGCGTGCTCGGTGAGCTCCTGTGAGCCCCACGCGCCATCAACTCGCTTCGCTAAGCGCCTCATGCGGTCCTCGCGCCCGTGGGGCGCCAGTAGCTCGGCCGCCGCCTCGCTTGCGCGGCGTTGCTCCCGACCACCCGCAGCCTCCCGCCCGGTCCATTGGATGCGGGCGAGCAAGAGCTCCTCCCTAGTACCCCAAATACGCCAAACCACCGCCTCGTAGCTCGATTCGAACGTCGCCGCCATGAGCCGTGGTCGCCGTTGCCTAACCGCCGGCGCGACCGACGTGGCTACGCCATTAGTAGCTAATGATCCAACTAATTAACCCCTAGTGCCACGGATGGTGGGACCCACTTAATTAGGTTACCGCTAACCAAAATAGTTAGATTAATTAATAAAACTATGGACCCACGCGTCGATTGACCACCGATGTGGCGTTGACTGGTCCCACCCGTCGACCACACAAACCAACATCGTGACACCGACGAGTGGACCCCACAGGTCAGGTTTGACCCGGACCAGCCCCAGTTGACTTGATGACGTCACACCGACGTCATGCTGACGCAGTTAACCAGTTTCTGGATTTAAGTTTATCTAGGAAATTCCAGAAAATGCTACAAACTTCAGAAAATCATAGAAAATAATCTATAGCTCAGAATGAAATAATTTATGTATGAAAAATGATCAGAAAAATCCAATCTATCCATCTGTACCATTCTCATGCATGTTTAAACAACTTACAGCCACTGTATATGACAATTTGCATGAGTGGCATTTAAATAATCACATGTGGAGTTTGAATTTGAACCTAGGGTTCAAACCAACTCCATTTAACTTGCTGCTAGTTGCATTAGTTCAAACCACATCATATTGCCATGTCACATTCATGCATCATATTGTCGCATTGCATTGATTGTGTTCTTCCTTGTTTGCCGGTAATTGTCCCCTCTCGATAGACGTGTACCGGCGATGTGATCGATGACACGGATGAAGAACTATACTATCTTCAGAAGTGCCAGGCAAGCAAAACCCCCTTGTTCATTCTAATACAATCCCACTCTCTCACTCCTGCTCTCTTTTACTGCATTAGGACAACAACGTTTCAACTGTTACATGTTGCGGTAGTTGAACCCCTTTATCCTCTGCATGACCTGTCATTCCACAGTAAATAGATGAAACCCACTAGCATGAGTAGGAGTTGTTTGAGCCCTGATGTGCCTACTCATTCATGCTTGTTTGTCATGCCTGCTATTGCTTAGAGTTGTGTCAGGTCTGATTCATCGGGAATGAATCGGAGGTGTGTTAACATGTCCTACTGTGTGTGAGCTAAGTGTGTGAACATGATTTGGTAAAGGTAGCGGTGAGAGGCCATGTAGGAGTACATGGTGGGTTGTCTCATTGAAGCCGTCCTTAGGAACTGAGTTACGTGTTTGTGATCCATGATTCAGCTACTACCATGCATTGGGCCTGAAATATGACCCCGCCGACTTCTTATTCACCCTAGTCTTCTGTCCAGGAGTTGCAAGTAGTTTCTTGTGTTTGTAGCCTCATCGGAGGCCGTGGGCAGCGCCGGACCGTAGGGGTGGGCTGTGATGCGGTAGGTACGTGGCACGGTGTACCGGATGCCCGTTTGGTATCTCGGGAACCCTGTTCACATCGTTTGGGGCTGTGAGCGAAACTTGGCCGAACTCCTCATAGATGGAACCCAAATAGGCGATAAACCCGGACTAGAGACTTGAGTGTCTAGGTAGGTCGTGGTCTACACCCACGTCGGCTTTAAGCTTGAAGTCTGCCGAGCACATGTCGTGTGCGACGCTAAGTGGTGGAAACATGTATGAAGAAGTACACCCTGCAGGTTAATATGATCTATTCAATAGCCGTGTTCTGCAGTAAGGACTTCGGGTTGCCTATAACAGTTCATAGACAAGTGAAAGTGGATACTCTAAAATACGCAAGATAAGCGTGAGTGCTATGGATGGCGTTCTCGTGGGAGACGGGAGTGGATCCATAGTGGTGTATTGATATGGTGAATATGTGGACTCGTGTGCGCCACCTCAAAAGAGTTACTTGCGATGTAGTTTAGGATAGCCACCGAGTCAAAGCTGGCTTGTCATTGTTAAACTCCACCATCCCTTTGTTGATAATGATGCATATGTAGTTAGTTCGATGTAAGTCTTCTTTGGGTACATTTGTACTCACGTTTGCCTATTTTATGTTTTTGCAGAGACTTGGTCTCGCTAGTAGTTCCACGTGGACTTGACGTTTAGCTTGATACCTCAGCTACGATCTTGTGCCCTCGGCAGATCTCGTAGATAGTCGGGCTTCTTAGCCTTTTTCATTTATAGTTGTGCGTACTCGGACATGTTAGCTTCCGCTTGTGCTTTGATTTGTATGCTCAATGTTGGGTCATGAGACCCTGTTTGTAATATCTCGCTCCTCGGGCCTAATGAATAAATACTTGAGTCGAGAGTCATGTTGTGATGCCATGTTGTATTTGCACATATCGAGCATATTGTGTGTATGCTATTGAAATGCTTGGTATGTGTGGGATCTGACTATCTAGTTGTTTATCTTTAGTAGCCTCTCTTACCGGGAAATGTCTCCTAGTGATTCCACTGAGCCATGGTAGCTTGCTACTGCTCCAGAACACTTAGGCTGGCCGGCATGTGTCCTTCTTCGTTCCTGTGTCTGTCCCTTCGGGGAAATGTCACGCGTTGAGTACCGGAGTCCTGTTAGCCCGCTACAGCCCGGTTTACGGAGTCTGCTAGCCTAGCGCTACAGCCCGAACTTACTCGTGATGACCGACACGTTCGATCTTTGGGTCATGGATGCTGTCCTGTAAGTTTGTGCCACTTTGGGTTTACGACTAGCCATGTCAGCCGGGCTCCTTATCATATGGATGCTAGCGACACTATCATATACGTGTGCCAAAAGCATAAACGGTCCCGGCAAAGGTAAGGCGACACCGTGGGAATACCGTGCGTGAGGCCGCAAAGTGATATGAGGTGTTACATGCTAGATCGATGTGGCATTGAGTCGGGTCCCGACAGATTTGGTATCGAGCTTGATTGCTGTAGGATTACCAAGCCAAACCGGTCAAGTTGTGTCTAGAAATGCTTTAGTTATATTTAGGGAATTGATTGTGGGTTGGAACGTAAGGCTCTTTTTACTCCTTATACCTCATGGCCTTCGATCCGAGTCAACCTCTTCTTTTCTCGGGTTTAGGAACTAGGCCTTCTCATCTATCTATCGAGATGACGTGTTACTAATCCATAGACTTATAGAATTGTTAGTTTCAAATCTCAGCTCGGTTTTACTACTTAGTATGTTCATAATGTTGGTCTCGAAACCTTGATATTGTGATATTAAGTGGTTATGCCACCATTGTTGTAGCATGTCTCCAATCTTTTGAGCATTTACAGCCGTTATCTTTCTCGAGTTATCCTGTGTTCCTAAATAGTCGATGCACTTGCAAATCCTTTCCCTCTGGTTTGATGCTCCTTGAGCGGTTTAATCACACTAATTGCTGAGTTGAGGTATTCTATTGCCTCGACATATATGTTGGAATTATTATTATGACCCTAGGTGTTTTAGGGAGTCATCTAGTAATTTAGCCATGAATTGTGTCCCAGTGTGATGATTCTGGCCTTTATTCCCGAAAGCATCCTGTGATGCAATTTAGTTAGTAGGTATTCTACTCGTGGGTTTTGAACCCGATATTCACCCTACTCACTTCATGTTGATAGTGTTTGCTAGTTCCTTTAGGTTATTAGTAACCTTTGCATTAGTCCTCGAGGTCCGTGGTATTTCCTTCTTCCAAATACTATGAACCACTTACGACAGATGTTTATTGGATCAAATATCACAACAGGAGTGCTCTTGAGGAGTTCTCCATTCATAATTGTGACTCTGCCAGTTCTACCCTTTCTGCATGGGTTATCCGGAAGAAACATGTTGAACTTGGTTCGACATACTAATCTATGCATCCACAACTCAGAAAATTATATGTTCTTGAGTTGTCCCTCTTTAGTTGTGTCCTGACCCTCGTCTGTCAATTGATAGTCAAGAGTATGCGTGCATTCGTTTATCGATGCCTAACACTCTTGTGGTCCGTCAAGCCATTCTATCCGGAATGACTAGGAGAAACGAACTCCAGTACCTTGTCCATTTCCAGGATTGGGTCAAAGCAGTCGTACCCCACAGATCAAATACTAATCCAGCTTTTGTTCTGTTCTACCTTGGAGTAATACCATCTTTATATCAAGAATGTCATGGGAATTGCACACCATCCTATGAATTCTTGATGTAGTAATACTCCTCGCCATCATTGCTCATTCCTCGGTTTCCATGTTATTGTAACCGGAATGCCGACAAGTGAATCGTGGTGTGTGAAATCAATACTGCTAGCAACTCCGTTGCTTGGTAGTTAAAGGACAATAATTTCACTCTTAGCGTATTGGTTGTTGAACCATCACCCTAAGATTGATCGTGCCACTTAGTCCATTTTCCCTGGTGCACTCCTCGATCGATGAGTTAGGTTTATCTCAAATCTTCGCTCTATTGATCATATCGTCTTGCCCTGAAAAGCAAGATTGTTCTCGAGCTTAGTAACATATCGGTGGTTCGTGATGTTCCGAATATCTTCTCGGAAGTATTACCAGATTGTCACCTGACTGCTATGTTGAGTTCATGATCAAGTTGGTTTCATATAAACCACCCTCTTCTCCAAGAATCTGTGTTGCATACCCCTGAGCTAGTTGGTTTAGCTAAACAACAACTTGGAGAGTTGGAAGATAAAAGCTTGTCCGACTTAGCTCATGTTAAGGGATATCTTGTATGTGTGTTGAAGAAAGATGATATCTTCATCGATTGATCCTCGTGATCAGTTGTTGGAGCTATTGTCTTGCCAAAACATTGATTTGAGTATGGGCTATCCTCAAATCAAGTCAGAACCAACGATGTTCGTAATGTTGTCTTACCCGTGGATTTTCCTCGAGCATACACATTATATCTTTTGGATCTGACCAGTACTATCACCTTGTTCACATAATTATGGAATTCCTTCTCCATAGGAATCTGGATGAATTGTTGTTGAGCCCATCGACAACATCCTTATCTTCTCCATAATCTTGTTGAACATTAAGCTAGTATTGGAAACTTTTGAAAACATTTGTTCATGCTAGCTCATGAAGCATATGTTCGGTTGTAAGAAGTGACTCTCTCTAACTCACGTGTACTTGGTGCAAGTTGCCGCCGTGGATTCGAGAAAGTCAATGTTGCTTCCTCTGGAATCATCCCAAGTTAGTCATGCACGTGCGAAGTGCCCTATGGTTTGATAGGTTGGCCGCCTCCACTCCATATGTGTTCCTAGCACACCAAGCCACTGATTGACTTGTTCAGGGAGAAGAAGTTCCTTCGTAAGAGCTAATCATATGACTTATGCAAGGACTTCATTATTCGCAATGATGGTTCCCCACCGGAACTCGATAGTGTTTTATTGTAAGACTACCATGGGATCATGTTTGTCTGGGACAACGTGTTCACATGTTTGTAGCAGAACCAGCTGATGTTTTGGAGCTTGCTATCATAGTTCATTCCCTGAGAATCATGCAACGTCTTCTCGTCGGTTTGTGTTGCAAACTTTCATTTTTCTTTCTAGATTATTCTGACACCAACCAGATCTAAATCTCAGGCAGATATGATGGTTGGAACATTTCCCAAGAACTATAATATTGGTCTCGCGATAACCGGTAAAATGGATGTCGTGGCCAACACACCTAGCCGGAAGGCCTATTATTGTATTATCTTGTTTGAGGAAGTTGGCCACCTCCCCATAAGGATTTCGTAGGATTTACTCCCTAGTTGTTCCTTATGGATCCTTTGTTCTCCCAAAGTCTGACCTTTACTTGACGTTCTAGATACCAGACCATTTCAATGAATGGGTTACGCTAGTACATCAAGGAGAACATTAGAAGCGGAGTGCTAAGTGTCTCTCGGTCAATCATCCAGATTTTGTTCCCTTGGTTTCACTAAGGTGAAATCTGAGAAAGTATTATCTTCCTTTGCATCTGCATTGTCCATCGCTATTCATCATGGTAGTATGTTGTGTTGTCAGCACCCTTGACACGGATGTTGGTAAAACCTTGATGAATATGGAAATGCTCAAGTTCTTGAGAGCACGCACAAGCACTATGTATTATCATCGGCACTAACTGGGATTGCTCTCAGTTTCCTCGGTTATGCTATAACTTTTCAAACAGTGGACCCACTCTCTACTGTTGAGCTTCTCCCCAGTTACTAAAATCATCCCTTGTGTTGTTTTCAACAAGGTAATCCACGTCATCCATTCTAATCCGGGTATGCCATTCTACTGAACCCCTCTAAACGATCGCTTGAGAATTGCCTTAGGCTGGTATAAAGAGTTTCAATGATATCTGCATCAAAGGTAATTCTTTTTGCCACTTAAGGGGATATTTCTACGAGTCACCTTCCCTAAGGTGCATCGTTATGGTATCATGGCAACTCAACTCCTCGCTACGTTGACAACCATTCACCACCCTTTTAAGTGTGGAATTGTTGTATACCTAGTGAACCTTCGTCATCCGTTCCACTCCATTCCTCTAGATGTATGCTTCATGTCTCAGCTCGAGAGATGTTTCAATGTCTCATTCCATGAGTTGACCGTGAGTTGCTCGATCTTTGAGAAGATCAATTCTTCTGGAGTTGTCCCTTTCCTCTCGTGGTCATGTTAGCTGAAGTTCTCAAAGCAAAGATGTCAAGATCGATTTGAAGCAATGAGTCAACATCTTCAAGAAGGGCAAATGGATCATGAAGATTGTGATAGTTTTGTGACCCCCTTTCCTCTTACTTCACGTCTTGAATCTCGGGGCGAGATTCTTATTTAGTGGGGGTGAGTTGTCACGGCCCTAGAATAATGTTTGTAATTAGTGGCATTGCATCCATGCATCATGTCTAAATTCTAAAATGTTGAACTGAGGGAATTTGAAAGCCTCAAAAATTCAATTAAAAGAAGGGCAATAACCTCGAAAATGCATCCAATGTTTCCAGAATGCACTTCAATGATGTTTGATATTTTTCCAAGGGTTCTGACCCAAACCAAAAATATGGAACATTTTTGAGGAATTATTTTGGCCATTTGGATTTAAATCAATAAGTATTTGAGTTGGATTTAATTCTCCTATAAAAGAATTATAAGTCCAACAATTCTGAAAATTTGTGAGTGACTTTGAATACTTTGTATCAAGCCACATAAATCTTTTCAGAAGCTACTAAAATGATTTGATTTTTAAATCAAATCAAAACAAACTTCAGGAAATAGAAAACAACAATAAATAGGAAAAATCAGAAAGGAGAAGAGAGAGAGTTACCGGCGGCCTACATGTTGCAGCATTTGGCGCCCAGCCCACCGGCCTCCTCCTTGTCGTCTTCCTCCTTCGCCAGAGGACGAGAGGCGTGTGGCCGCCAAGACGCCAAAGACGCTGCTGCCCACCTCCTGCTTACCCACTCGCTGCTGGAGGCACCCAAGGGCGCCACGCACTCCCCCTCGCCTCCCTCGACCGCTTGCTCATCCTCATCCCCTCCTCTGCCGCCCTCTCTCCCCTGCGACCGAGCGCCACCGTCGCCACCGTCGTCATTCACCGTGGCCACCGACCCTTCCTCTCCCCTCCTCCATGCCCACGAGCTCCGAGACGACCCGATGCTCCTCCAAGGCCTAGCACACGAGCTCAAACGAACCACAGCGATGCCATCGACCGTCTTCTCCGCGCACGGCCGCCGGATCGCCATCGCCGTTGCGTCGCCGTCCGTGCTTCCCCGAGCCCGCCGATCTGCTCCGCGTGTCCGCTGTGAGCTCCTCTCCGTTTCCCCTCCGTCCCCTCGCTTGATTATGTGCCTTAGCGCTGCTCCCCGTCCTCATCGAAGCTCGTCGGCGCTGCGTCCGTCGTCACCATCGCTAGCAGCCCCGCCTGGCTAACCCGAGCACGCAGGCGTGCTCAGTGAGCTCCCAGGAGCCCCACGCGGCCATCAACTCGCTCGCTAGCGCACTGCGGTCCTCGCGCCCGTGGCGCCGTAGCTCCGGCCGCCGCCTCGCTTGCTGCCGGCGTTGCTCCCGACCACCCCGCAGCCTCCCGCCCGGTCCATTGGATGCGGGCGAGCAAGAGCTCCTCCCTAGTACTCCCAGCGCGCCAAACCACCGCCCGTAGCTCGATTCCGAACGTCGCCGCCGCGAGCCGTGGTCGCCGTCGTCTAACCGCCGGCGCGACCGACGTGGCTACGTCATTAGTAGCTAATGATCCAACTAATTAACCCCTAGTGCCACTGACAGTGGGACCCACTTAATTAGGTTACCGGCTAACCAAAATAGTTAGATTAATTAATAAAAACTATGGACCCACGCCGGCATTGACCACCGACGTGGCGTTGACTGGTCCCACCCGTCAGCCACACAAACCAACACTGTGACACCGACCAGTGGACCCCACAGGTCAGGTTTGACCCGGACCAGCCCCAGTTGACTTGATGACGTCACACCGACGTCATGCTGACGCAGTTAACCAGTTTCTGGATTTAAGTTTATTTAGGAAATTCCAGAAAATGCTACAAACTTCAGAAAATCATAGAAAATAATCTATAGCTCAGAATGAAATAATTTATATATGAAAAATGATCAGAAAAATCCAATCTATCCATCTGTACCATTCTCATGCATTTTTAAACAACTTACAGCCACTGTATATGACAATTTGAATGAGTGGCATTTAAATAATCACATGTGGAGTTTGAATTTGAACCTAGGGTTCAAACTAACTCCATTTAACTTGCTGCTAGTTGCATTAGTTCAAACCACATCATATTGCCATGTCACATTCATGCATCATATTGTCGCATTGCATTGATTGTGTTCTTCCTTGTTTGCCGGTAATTGTCCCCTCTCGATAGACGTGTACCGGCGATGTGATCGATGACACCGATGAAGAACTATACTATCTTCAGAAGTGCCAGGCAAGCAAAACCCCCTTGTTCATTCCGATACAATCCCACTCTCTCGCTCCTGCTCTCTTTTACTGCATTAGGACAACAACGTTTCAACTGTTACATGCTGCGGTAGTTGAACCCCTTTATCCTCTGCATGACCTGTCATTCCACAGTAAATAGATGAAACCCACTAGCATGAGTAGGAGTTGTTTGAGCCCTGATGTGCCTACTCATTCATGCTTGTTTGTCATGCCTGCTATTGCTTAGAGTTGTGTCAGGTCTGATTCATCGGGAATGAATCGGAGGTGTGTTAACATGTCCTACTGTGTGTGAGCTAAGTGTGTGAACACGATTTGGTAAAGGTAGCGGTGAGAGGCCATGTAGGAGTACATGGTGGGTTGTCTCATTGAAGCCGTCCTTAGGAACTGAGTTCTGTGTTTGTGATCCATGATTCAGCTACTACCATGCATTGGGCCCTGAAATATGACCCCGCCGACTTCTTATTCACCCTAGTCTTCGTCCGGGAGTTGCAAGTAGTTTCGGTGTTTGTAGCCTCATCGAGGCCGTGGACAGCACCGACCGTAGGGGTGGGCTGTGATGCGGTAGGTACGTGGCACGGTGTACGGATGCCCGTTTGGTATCTCGGGAACCCTGTTCACATCGTTTGGGGCTGTGAGCGAAACTTGGCGGAACTCCTCATAGATGGAACCCAAATAGGCGATAAACCCGGACTAGAGACTTGAGTGTCTAGGTAGGTCGTGGTCTACACCCACGCCGGCTTTAAGCTTGAAGTCTGCCGAGCACATGTCGTGTCTGCGACGCTAAGTGGTGGAAACATGTATGAAGAAGTACACCCTTGCAGGGTTAATATGATCTATTCAATAGCCGTGTCATGATAAAGGACTTCGGGTTACCTATAACAGTTCATAGACAAGTGAAAGTGGATACTCTAAAATACGCAAGATAAGCGTGAGTGCTATGGATGGCGTTCTCGTGAGGGAGACGGAGCGGATCCATAGTGGTGTATTGATATGGTGAATATGTGGACTCGTAAAGCGCCACCTCAAAAGAGTTACTTGCGATGTAGTTTAGGATAGCCACCGAGTCAAAGTTGGCTTGTCAGCTGTTAAACTCCACCATCCCTTTGTTGATAATGATGCATATGTAGTTAGTTCGATGTAAGTCTTCTTTGGGTACATTTGTACTCACGTTTGCCTATTTTATGTTTTTGCGAGAGAGACTTGGTCTCGCTAGTAGTTCCACGTGGACTTGACGTTTAGCTTGATACCTCAGCTACGATCTTGTGCCCTCGGCAGATCTCGTAGATAGTCGGGCTTCTTAGCCTTTTTCATTTATAGTTGTGCGTACTCGGACATGTTAGCTTCGCTTGTGCTTTGATTTGTATGCTCTCAATGTTGGGTCATGAGACCCTGTTTGTAATATCTCGCTCCTCGGGCCTAATGAATAAATACTTGAGTCGAGAGTCATGTTGTGATGCCATGTTGTATTTGCACATATCGAGCATATTGTGTGTATGCTATTGAAATGCTTGGTATGTGTGGGATCGACTATCTAGTTGTTTATCTTTAGTAGCCTCTCTTACGGAAATGTCTCCTAGTGATTCCACCGAGCCATGGTAGCTTGCTACTGCTCCGGAACACTTAGGCTGGCGGCATGTGTCCTTCTTCGTTCACGTATCTGTCCTTCGGGAAATGTCACGCGTTGAGTACCGGAGTCCTGTTAGCCCGCCATGCCCGGTTTATCGAGTCTGCTAGCCCAAAGACTACAGCCCGGAACTTACTCGTGATGACCGACACGCTCGATCTTTGGGTCATGGATGCTGTCCTCGTAAGTTTGTGCCACTTTGGGTTTACGACTAGCCATGTCAGCCGGGCTCCTTATCATATGGATGCTAGCGACACTATCATATACGTGTGCCAAAAGGCTTAAACGGTCCCGGCAAAGGTAAGGCGACACCTGTAGGAATACCGTGCGTGAGGCCGCAAAGTGATATGAGGTGTTACATGCTAGATCGATGTGGCATTGAGTCGGGTCCCGACACGAGGAACTCTCAATGAAAGCACCAATGTCGGTGTCAAACCTGGCGGATCTCGGGTAGGGGTCCCGAATCGTGCGTCTAGGCGGATGGTAATAGGAGACAAGGGACACGATGTTTTTACCTGTGTTCGGCCCTCTCGATGGAGGTAAAACCCTACTCCTACTTGATTGATATTGATGATATGGGTAGTACAAGAGTGGATCTACCACGAGATCAAGGAGGCTAAACCCTAGAAGCTAGCCTATGGTATGATTGTTGTAATGGTTGTTGTGTCCTACGGACCAGAACCCTCCGGTTTATATAGACACCGGAGAGGGCTAGGGTTACACAGAGTCGGTTACAATGGTAGGATATCTACATATCCGTATCGCCAAGCTTGCCTTCCACGCCAAGGAAAGTCCCATCCGGACACGGGACGAAGTCTTCAATCTTGTATCTTCATAGTCTTGGAGTCCGGCAGACGATGATAGTCCGGTTGTCCGGACACCCCCTAGTCCAGGACTCCCTCAGCTAGCAAATAGGTTGAGAAGCGACCAGCTACAGAGTGAAAAGCAGTCATGAACATGCATTATGAATAATCAACATTGTATACTAGCATGAGTAGGATATAAACACCATGAACATAAATATTGTGGAGGCTATGTTGGTTTTCATTCAACTAAATGCGTTAACATGTGCCAAGTCAAGCCACTTGAAACATTCAGAGGAGGATACCATATCATCATATACATCACAATCATTTTAGTGCATGTTGACACCCAAGATAAATCATTATCCACTCCTAGATACTTAAGCATGGCTGACCAACTATAATCTCTAATTGTCATTGCAAACATGTTTGATCATAATATGCTGAATCATGGATACTGAGTTAAACATATTTACAAAAACAAGTTGAGTTCATACCCGCTTTTCCCTGCCACAGTCACTTCATCAAATATCGTCATTATTGCCTTTCACTTGCATGAGCGAATGATATGAAAATAATAATAGTGCAAGAGTGCCATGGACTAAGCTGGAATCTGCAACATTTTATTAAGAGGGGAATACAAAATAATATGGGATCCCTGTTAGATCAACAATAATGCATATGAGATCCACTCAACATTTTCATCATGGTCTTCTCCTCAGTACGACTCAACAAAAGAAAAGGAAAAGAATTTGGGAGAAACACACTGAAATATTTTTGGAGTTTTCGATTTATTTT
Source organism: Aegilops speltoides (assembly GCA_021437245.1). NCBI lineage: Eukaryota > Viridiplantae > Streptophyta > Magnoliopsida > Poales > Poaceae > Aegilops > Aegilops speltoides. The sequence continues at coordinate 394,178,508 of CM038146.1, read as the reverse complement.
TTCTGAAGAAAGCAAATTAAAGAAAGAAAGTGGAAACAGGAAAAACTATTTACATAGGAAAGCTCCCAACAAACAAAAGAAGAAATGGGAAAACTTTTTGGGTTTTCTTTTAATACTACAACTAAATTAAACTACAGGGAAAAACCGAAAAGAAGCAAGAAATATTTTTGGATTTTCTCAAAGTTTTTCAAATGCACAAGAAGAAAGCGAGAAAATAAATCTAGCATGGGTAATACAATGAAAAAGTATGAACACCAACAACTGGAATAAAATGTGTGAACATGAATATAATGTCAGTGGAAATATGTACTCCCCCAAGCTTAGGCTTTTGACCTAGCTTGGTAATCACCATCCTAGGCTTGGATAATAGTCAGAGTGATAGCTCACGGAGGTCCTTGGTGCAGCCTCCTCGGCCCGTCGGGCATCCTCGACCACCACACTGTACTCGCGGGCCTCGCTCTCAAGAATGTAATATCTTCTTTTGTTGTGATAATCAAAGAGAACAGGTGCATGCAAAATAACATGCACAATAGTGCTTTTATTGAACATCAAGTTGTAAGTGTAGTTAGTGGTTGTGTCCTTAATGAACTTATGACGCTTCATTGCCTCAAAGTCTAAGTATTGAGTAGGTAGAATGGGATCATTAGGCCAAGGTGACACACCCAGCTCCTTAGCTAAACGGGAAGCATAAATCCCACCATAAAAGTGACCACTATCAGTGTTGCGTTGCAACCTTCGTGCAACGATCGCTCCAAGATTATAACGTTTAATTCCTGTCAAAGTTGTGTGTATGAGGCTCAAGTCAGGGGCACACGGTGTGCTGCTATCCTCTTTGCCCACAATGCATTTTCCATTAAAGAGTGTGAAATAATGAATTGATGGGAAATCTATACTTTTTATTCTACCTTGTGTTACTCCTCTATGCTCATCGTAACAGAGACTAGTCAAAATGACTCATACTCAGATATTAGTGGTTCGTCCAACGAACCCCAATATGGAATTTTACATACAATATAGAACGCTTCTAGAGGCATGGTGAAAGCATTATTATAAAGGCTAAATGAAACTCTAGACTCACGAGGATACAATTTAAATTCCTTATTGAACGTCTCTGTGAGGCGGAGATGTTGGATGCACTTATCTGCGATGAAAGGAGCAAGCTCGGTGTTGTGAACATATTGCGCAAATTATTCCTTAATACCTGCACCAACCATGAACTCGTTACACGGCCATAGGCACGATTTGGTGTCGACGTTCCACATTGAGGTTGCACTTGGCTCAACATAGGACTGTCGTATCGAGATCCTACTTGAGGATGCCTCCAAGGACCTCCTCCTCGAAGAACTCCTAAAGAGGTGCATTTTATTCGCGTCTGAAATTTTTGGGTCACGAAAATTTGTCAACAACACTTCACAAGATTGATAGAAACTACACATATGGATGCCTAGAGGCTATATTAAGAATTCAAACTACTTAGAACTCTAAGGATTGAACATGCAAGCCCATCTTCAGCAGCACCAGGAGTAGCTAAATACTCAAAAATTAAACCACTAGAACAAAAACAAATTAGAGCAATGGAGGAGTCACAACAAGAGTGAACTTTTTCCTGGAGGTAGGTGATGACTTGGACTAAAGGGATAAGTGAGGGGGGCCACATGGGCCCACCACCCACCAGGGCGAGCCTGGGGTGGCTGGCACGCCCTGGTGTCTTGTGGGCACCAGGGGCACCACCTCGTGATGTTATTTGTGCCAGAAATTCTTAAATATTCGAAAAAATTGTGTTAAAATTTTAGGTCATTCTGAGCACTTTTATTTTTGACCACTTTTTATTGCACGGAATATCAAGAAAACAGGGTAAACAATGAATTTTAATTTTATTTAACTAAGAACAACAGAAAACAAAACGTAGGTATAGAAGGTTGTGCTTACTAAATTCATGGACCACATGCCTCTCGAAAACAATCCATTAATAAGGTTGATCAAGTCTTATTAACAATCACTTTCAATTAGCATGAAACCGAAGAACTTTCGTAAAACACTAAGTTACCTCAACGGGGATATGCATATCCCCAACAATAAGTATGTCATATTTCTTTTTGGCAGTAGGTAAAGGGAGTTGAAAACTTCCAATAGTAATTGTTGGAGATTTTTCAATAACATTTATACCATTCACTTGAATTTGTTTTTTCGAAAAGTGCACCGTATGATCATTACCATTGATATGAAAAGTGACTTTTGCTTTTATTGCAATCAATAACAGCCCTTGCAGTATTCAAAAAGGGTCTACAATGATAATCGACATGTTGTCGTCCTCGGGCATCTCAAGTATAACAAAGTCTGTTAAGATAGTAACATTTGCAACAACAATGGGCACATCCTCACAAATACCGATAGGTATGGCAGTTGATTTGCTAGCCATTTGCATTGAATTTCAGTAGGTGTGAGTTTATTCAAATCAAGTCTGCTATATAAAGAAAAAGGCATAACACTAACACCGGCTCCTAAATCAGATAAAACAGTTTAAACATAATTTCTTTTAATAGAGCAAGGTATAGTTGGTATCCCCGGATCTCCAAGTGTTTTAGGTACTCTGTCCTTAAAGGAATAATTAGCAAGCATGGTGGATATTTTAGCTTCAGGTATTTTTCTTTTATTAGTGAAAATTTCTTTCATATATTTAGCATAAGGGGCCATCTTTGAAATATCAGTCAAACGAGTACGCAAAAAGACTAGCCTAAGCATTTCAGCAAAGCGTTCAAATTCTTCATCATTTTTTTTCTTAGATGGTTTAGGTGGAAAGGGCCTGGGTTTCTGAACCCATGGCTCTCTTTCTTTACCATGTTTCTAGCAACAAAGTCTCTCTTATCATAACGTTTGTTTTTAGGTTGTGGGTTATCAAGATCAACTGCACATTCTATCTCAACAACATTATCTAGTTCTTTTTCATTATGCGTCTGAGCATCTAGATGAACATCATCATTATCATTTTCATTATCACTAGACGAATGTTCATTACCAGATTGAGTTTCAACATCTAAGGTGGAGACATCATTATTATCTTTAGGAGGTTTTTCTATTTCAGGTTCACTAGAGGTATGCAAAGTCCTATCATTTTTCTTTTTATTTTTTAGAAGGACTAGGTGCATCAGTATTAATGCTTTGTGAATCTTGTTCAATTCTTTTAGGATGTCCCTAAGGATAAAGTGGTTCCTAAGTCATTTTGCCTCCTCTAGTTTCTAATCTTGAAGGAAATATTCCCTAGAGACAATAATAAAGTTGTTATTTATATTTCCTTATATCATGATAAATGTTTATTATTCATGCTAGACTTTTATTAACCGGAAACTTAGTACATTTGTGAATACATAGACAAAACATAGAATCCCTAGTATGCCTCTACTTGACTAGCTCGTTAATCAAAGATGGATATGTTTCCTAACCATAGACATGTGTTGTCATTTGATGAACGGGGTCACATCATTAGAAGAATGATGTGATGGACAAGACCCATCCGTTAGCTTAGCATTATGATCGTTACAGTTTCATTGCTACTTCTTTCTTCATGACTTATACATGTTCCTCAGACTATGAGATTATGCAACTCCCGAATACCGGAGGAACACCTTGTGTGCTATCAAAAGTCACAACATAACTGGGTGATTATAAATATGCTCTACAGGTGTCTTCGAAGGTGTTTGTTGGGTTGGCATAGGTCGAGATTAGGATTTGTCACTCTGTGTATCAGAGAGGTATCTCTAGGCCCTCTCGGTAATGCTCATCACTATAAGCGTTGCAAGCAATGTGACTAATGAGTTAGTTATAGGATGAAGCATTACGGAACGAGTAAAGAGACTTGGCGGTAACGAGATTGAATTAGGTATTGAGATACCAACGATCAAATCTCGGGCAAGTAACATACCAATGAAAAAGGGAACAACGTATGTTGTTATGCGGTTTGACCGATAAAGATCGTCGTAGAATATGTAGGAACCAATATGAGCATCCAGGTTCTGCTGTTGGTTATTGACTGGAGACGTGTCTCGGTCATGTCTACATAGTTCTCGAACCCGTAGGGTCCGCACGCTTAACGTTTGATGACGATTGGTATTATGAGTTATTTTAGGGAGATTGGTATTATGAGTTTATGTGATATGATGTACCGAAGATTGTTCAGAGTCCCGAATGTGATCAAGGAGATGACGAGGAGTCTTGAAATGGTCGTGACATAAAGATTGATATATTGGATGACTATATTTGGACACCAGAAGTGTTCCGGAGAAGTTTCGGATAAAACCGGAGTATCGCAGGGATATCGGAACCCCGGGGGGAACTAATGGGCCTCGATGGGCCTTAGTGGAGAGAGATAGGGGCAGCCAGGGCAGGCCGCACGCCCCCTCCCCCTTGAGTCCGAATAGGACAAGGAAGGGGGGCGGCGCCCTCCTTTCCTTCCCCCTCTCCCTCTCCTTCCTTCCCCATCTCTCCCTTTAGGTGGAAACCTACTAGGACTTGGAGTCCTAGTAGGATTCCCCTATGGGGGGTGTGCCCTAGGAGGGCCGGTCGGCCTCCCCCTTGCTCCTTTATATACGGGGGTAGGGGGCACCCTAGAACATACACGTTGATTGTTTAGCCATGTGTGGTGGCACCCTCCACAGATTTCCACCTCGGTCATATCGTCGTACTGCTTAGGCAAAGACCTGCTCCGGTAACTTTATCATCACCATCACCACGCCGTCGTGCTGGCGAAATCTCCCTCGGCCTCAGCTACATCTAGAGTTCATGGGACGTCACCGAGCTGAACGTGTGCACATTGTGGAGGTGCCGTACCTTCGATGCTAGGATCGGTCGGATCGTGAAGACGTACTACTACATCAACCGCGTTGTCATAACGCTTCCGATTTCGGTCTACGAGGGTACGTAGACAACACTCTCCCGTCTCGTTGCTATGCATCATCTAGAGATAGATCTTGCATGATAGTAGGAATTTTTTTGAAATTACTACGTTCCCCAACAACTCTAACAGTATAATTATTCATATTATTGTTCATTTCACTAAGAAACTCTCTTTGAGATTTAGCAACTTGTTCTAACTGAGTTTGAACCATAGAGACATGTTTTCCTGAATCTCTAACATCATTAGCGATTCGAAATAACAAGTCACTCAAGCGAGCAATCATATCATAATTTTGTTTCAATTGTTCCATAACATTTGCATTGAGATGATCTTGCTTTCTAATGTAGTTATCAAATTCATATAAGCATTGACTAGGATGTTTACTATAAGGGATATCACCTTCATCAAACTTTAGTAAAGAATTAACCTCTACCACCTATGGTGGTGATGTGTCAAGTCCATGTATTTCTTCGATAGCTTTAATACCTTTTTCTTTCATACATTTCTTTGCCTCTTGCATATCTTCACGACTGAGAAATAAGATACCCCTCTTTTTCGGACTGGGTTTAGGCGGTGGTTTAGGAAGAGTCCAATCATCATAACTCTTCAATATGTTATTCAATAATTCCTTAGCTTGTTCATCAGTTCGTTCCCTGAAAACACAACTAGTACAACTATCTAGGAAGTCCCTAGAAGCATCGGTTAGTCCGTTATAGGAGATATCAAGTATTTCATTTTTCTTAAGAGGATGATCAGGAAAAGCATTAAGCAACTGGAGAATCCTCCCCCAGCTTGCGGGAGACTCTCTTCTTCAATTTGCACAAAGTTAAATATTTCCTTTAAGGCAGCTTGTTTCTTATGAGCAGGAAAATATTTTTCAAAGAAGTAATAAATCATATCCTGGGGACTACACACACAACCAGGAGCAAGAGTATTGTACCATATCTTAGCATCACCCTTTAATGAGAACAAAAATAACTTAAGAATATTGTCCCCCATAGTCTGATCACGGACAACAAAACAAACTTCACGGCCAAAGTGGTCAAAGCATGGTGTAAGAAAATGGGCATCAAGCTCGACTACGCGTCCATCTACCACCCGCAGTCTAATGGGCAAGTGGAGCGAGCCAATGGACTAATCCTTAGTGGTATCAAGCCAAGGCTCATGCGCTCCCTTAAAAAAGCCAACTGCAAATTGGTCGAGGAACTCTATTCCGTCCTATGGGGCTTGTGTAACACGCGAAATAGATCCACTGGATACATGCTGTTTTTTATGGTGTATGGCGCCGAGGCAGTCCTCCCCTGTGACATCATACATGACACACCTCGAGTACGCATGTATGAAGAGCTAAAGGCCTATCTCGATTGGCAAGATGCCCTGGATGCTCTCGAAGAAGAGCGCAATGTCGCATGGGCAAGGTCCGCTATTTATCAACAGCTGGCCCATTGCTACCACGACAGAGAGGTCCGCGCAAAGGACTTCAATGTTGGGGACCTCGTCATGAGGCTACATCCCAAAAAGTAGAAGCATAAGCCTTCCCCTAGATGGGACGAGCCATTCATTATCGACTAAGTCCTAAACGGAGGAGCTTATCGAATTCGAGATCCAGAGGACTGCCGTCTAGAGCGCAACCCCTGGAACGCGGCGCTACTCCGACGCTTCTACGACTAAAACCCCGCACACTCCCGATGTACATAACTTACATCCTTTCTTTGTTTTTCTTTTTCTCATGTCCTTCACACCTCGGAGCATTCTCAAATGATCTCGGGGGATAATACAACATGTTCTTTTCATATCACGTGTTGTTCCACCTCTTATGCACTATCGTCATTAAAGCCACTACATGCATCAATTTAATTTAAGATTTGGCCAATCTGGGTTGCTCGACTCCTGTGCTTGCCCCTTACGTTCCCGATAGTTTGGCTAGGGGACAAAAGGGAGCACCATTGTGATTGTTACTCCCAGGTTAGCCGACACGATACCTCAAACAGACAAAGCCGAAAGCTAGCATTCTTACAATTCAAATCGGTCGGTGAGGGAGTCCTGGAATAGGGGGTGTCCGGACAGCCGGACTATCATCGTCCGCCGGACTCCAAGACTACGAAGATACAAGATTGAAGACTCCGTCCCGTGTCTGGATGGGACTTTCCTTGGCGTGGAAGGCAAGCTTGGCAATACGGACATGTAGATCTCCTACCATTGTAACCGACTCTGTGTAACCCTAGCCCTCTCCGGTGTCTATATAAACCGGAGGGCTTTAGTCCGTAGGACATAACCTCCATTACAACATTCATACCATAGGCTAGCTTTTAGGGTTTAGCCTCCTTGATCTCGTGGTAGATCTACTCTTGTACTACCCATATTATCAATATTAATCAAGCAGGACGTAGGGTTTTACCTCCATCAAGAGGGCCCAACACAGGTAAAACATTGTGTCCCTTGTCTCCTGTTACCATCCGCCTAGACGCACAGCTTCGGGACCCCTACCCGAGATCCACCGGTTTTGACACCGACATTGGTGCTTTCATTGAGAGTTCCTCTGTGCCGTCACCGATAGGCTCGATGGCTTCTCCAATCAACAACACCGTCCAGGGTGAGACTTTTCTCCCCGGACAGATCTTCAGATTCGGCGGCCGCCTTTGTGGGCCAACTCACTTGGCCATCCGAGCAGATCGAAGCTACGCCCCGCCATCGTGTCGTTCGAAGCCTAAACTTCACGGCCGACATCCGCGGGGACTTGATCTTCTACGGACTGGCGTCCGAGGCGTGCCGCCTTCGTCACGATGGGCATGATTTAGCTCTGCCACGGACAAGGCCTTGGTGGCGCTGACACGAATCCGCTCCGCCCTCACTCCGGAGCCGATCGCCCAGATCGAGGACCGGTGGCTGGACACCGCCTCGGGGGCTGCACCTTCCACGGCGATGGAGCCGAACACTAACCTTGTCCCTTGTAAAGCTCGTGACTCTGAGGTGCCGGACTCCGAACCTCCCGCGCCCCTGCCAATTGAATCTGATTGGGTGCCGATCATGGAGTTCACGGCTGCAGACATCTTCCAACACTCGCCCTTTGGCGACATCCTAAATTCGCTAAAGCATCTCTCGCTATCCGGAGAGCCCTGGCCGGATTATGGCCAGGATGGTTGGGATACAGACGACGAAGAAATTCAGAGCCCACCCACCACCCACTTTGTAGCCACTGCCGATTTATCTAACCGACATGCTAGACTACGACTCAAGACATCGACGGTATGGACGACGATGCCGAGATGAACAGAACCAGCGCCTACAGGCACCGAAGACCACCTCGTCATACGACATATACATGGTGGACACCCCAAAAGATGGGGACGGCGAAGAAGCAGCGGAGGCAGATTCCTTAAAGAAACAGCCCAAGCGCCGGCGTCAGCGGTGCCACTCTAAATCCCGCCACAGCAAGAATGGAGATTCCTGCACAGGAGATAATAACACTCTGCATAAAGGTCAAGACAATCCCTCCAAAGAAGATTCAGCGCAGGAGGATGCAGAAGCAAGCCCTCGCGAGAGATCGGCAGACGAAGAGGTCGAGGATGATAATTACATGCCTCCCTCCGGAGACGAGGCAAGCCTCGGCGACGACGAATTCGTCGTGCCTGAGGATCCCGTCGAACAAGAGCGTTTTAACGCAGGCTTATCGCCACGGCAAATAGCCTAAAGAAAAGCAGCAGCAGCTTCAAGCTGATCAAGACCTGCTGGCCGACGGATGGATGAGGTCCTCGCGTCAAGAGTATGAACTCAACGTCCCTCCAAAAGTTACCCAAAACGCAAGTTGCTCCCCCGATTAGAGGAAGAAGCATACATACCTTCATCACCAGCGCACGATACGGCCGACCGACCACCCCGTGGTCGCTACAGAGAGGCATCCAGGCCCTCCACCAAGACCGTACCCCGGCATCGCTCCAAAAGCGCGAAGCCAAGAGGGAACGCACCGGACTTGCGAGACATATTGGAGGACAAAGCAAGGCAATCCAGATCCATCTATGGATCACGTGGGCGCCCCACGACCCACGACGAGTACCGTCGCGCCGGATACAACAACCCCGACCGGGCCGAACACAGCAGACAACGCTCCCTTGAGCTACGTCGTGATATTGCTCAATATAGAGGCGCCGCACACCCGCTATGCTTCACTGATGAAGTAATGGATCATCAAATCCCCGAAGGGTTTAAACCCATAAACATCGAATCCTACGATGGCACAACAGACCCCGTGGTTTGGATCGAAGATTATCTCCTTCACATCCATATGGCCCGCGGCGATGATCTCCACGCCATCAAGTATCTCCCACTCAAGCTTAAAGGACCAGCTCGGCATTGGCTCAACAGCCTGCCCGCAGAGTCAATTGGGTGTTGGGAAGACCTGGAAGCCGCATTCCTCGACAACTTCCAGGGCACATATGTGCGACCACCATACGCCGATGACCTAAGCCACATAATTTAGCAGCCAGACGAATCGGCCAGACAGTTCTGGACACGGTTCTTGACAAAGAAAAACCAAATCGTCGACTGTCCGGATGCAGAGGCCCTCGCAGCCTTCAAACATAACATCCGTGACGAGTGGCTAGCCCGGCACCTGGGACAGAAAAGCCAAATCCATGGCAGCCCTCACATCATTAATGACCCGCTTTTATGCGGAGAGGATAGCTGGCTAGCTCGCAGCAACAACCTCGGTAAAAATTCGGCAGTCCGGATACTAAGGACCACAATGGCAGGTCGCGTCGAAGCAAAAATAAACGCCGTATTAACGGCAACGACAAGGAGGATACGGCAGTCAATGCCGGATTCCGAGGCTCTAAACCCGGTCAGCGGAAGAAGCCATTCAAAAGAACCACTCCGGGTCTGTCCAATTTGGACCGAATACTCGACCGCTTATGCGGATACATGGCACTTCAAAAGCCAGCTTAATCACACCAACAGAGACTGTTGGGTATTCAAGCAGGCAGGCAAGTTAATTGCCGAAAACAATGACAAGGGGCTGCATAGCGACGACGAGGAAGACCCCCGGCCGCCGAACAGTAGAGGACAGAAGGGTTTCCCCCCACAAGTGCGGACGGTCAACATGATATACGCAACCCATATACCCAAGAGGGAGAGGAAGCGTGCACTAAGGGACGTATACGCGATGGAGCCAGTCGCCCCGAAGTTCAATCCATGGTCCTCTTGTCCGATCACTTTCGATCGAAGAGACCATCCGACCAGCATCCGCCATGGCGGATTCGCCGCATTGGTTTTAGACCCAATCGTTGATGGATTTCACCTCACGAGAGTCCTGATGGACGGCGGCAGTAGCCTGAACCTGCTTTATCAGGATACAGTGCGCAAGATGGGCATAGACCCCTCAAGGATTAAACCTACAAAGACGACCTTTAAAGGCATCATACCAGGTGTTGAGGCCAATTGTACTGGCTCAGTCACACTAGAAGTGGTCTTCGGATCCCCGGATAATTTCCGGAGCGAGGAGTTAATCTTCGACATAGTCCCATTCCGCAGTGGCTATAACGCTCGCTTCGGACGAACCGCGTTCGCAAAGTTCAACGCGTGCCACATTATGCATACCTCAAGCTCAAGATGCCGACCCTCGTGGAGTCATCACGGTCAACGGAAATACGGAACGCCCTCCGAACGGAGGAACATACAATGCTCTCGCGCGTAAGTCTGAGCAGCCTTTTAAGGCAATTTTAGTCCGGCCGTTAACGGCCGGATACAGCCAAACGCGCCCGAAGCAACACCAACCAAGACCACCTGGCACGATCCGAGCACGCGTAGCAATGCGGCCCTGACCCCAGCCCTCGCATGATCGCAAGAACAACCCTCCACAGACATCATTACGCTTTGGAGATACCATGGGCGTAGGGGAAGGGGCACAACCACAATAGACCCAGAGTGCGGCTCGACCACACCAGGGGCTCGCAAGTGTGTCACTCTTTTTTATTATTTTCCTTCTTTGTATACACAGGACTCCGTTAATCAGAGGCCCCGTCCGGCGGTGAACCTGTCGAACTCACGATGCAACAGCCAGGGAAGAAACAAGGCTGCGATGAAAACTCAGGTGGTCTCCATTATGAGCATTAAATTTGATTATATACACCAAGTCTGCAGCCCACCCCTGGAGGGGGACATGTTTAATTAGTCCAAACCCTTGCTTACCGCACTATTTGTATCAGTCCGCACTTATAGCAGACTTCCTTGAATAAATAATGCAGCACTTTTCGCCTGTAATTACATTACTTTATATATATATATGTTCATTAAATGACATCTTGCACACGTATATTTTGGTACGGCCTAATACACCAGGGGCTTATGTTCCCCGCATTATGGTGTGATAAGTCCGAACACTTTCACAAGTGCGGCACCCCGAACTTATAGCATTATATGAATCGGCTCCGAATCATGTCTTGGGTCAATAGTTGGGTTTGCCCGGCTCCCACGTTTTGGTGCCTTACATTCCGTTCTGTCGGCTAAGGTGGCACTGGGAGAACCACTGCGATTGCGCCCTGGTTGAGCTGGGCGAGCGCCTCAGTGGAGAAAGCTAAAACTGACTGGCATGATAAGGTGAGAGACTGGTCGCTGTTCGAGAGGTCTTTTCGGGTCCCTAAAGACTCATGCCGCTTCGAGCGAAGTACCGGATAATGTCCGATGAAGGTGTGGATAGCGCCCCGAATTCGGTCTTCCGAATACTAGGGGCTTCGCCGAAATTTAAAATTATAGAATTCTATGGCTAAGTGAGAGTGTTCAAGCATTATAAGTCCGGTTGCCTTGTTCGTTGTGTTGAGCGCCTTCCTAGATGGACCCAAAAATGGGAACAAGAGTGCTCAAGTTTATCCCTAACACCCCAAAGACTTTCATGGCTCGGGGCTGAAGCCAACGACTTGCCATCTCTCGATTTTATAAATGGCGCATAGAAGGCAATATTTTAAATTAAACAAGCATTGCTTAAAGCGCACATGAACAAAGTTTTCAGCGCAGGATAATACATAGCGAGTTTACTCAAAATTACATCCTGGGGCATTCATCCGCAATATCGCAGCTCCCTTCAGACAGTCTTATAGTACATTTGGGCGTCGATACTCCTTGCCACCGGGGGCGGGTCAAGAAGAAGCTTCTCCGCATCCAGCCTGCCCCAAGCACCTTTGTGTGGGCAAGGGCCCGACGAGCACCTTCAATACAAAGTGAGCGCTTGATGACCTCCACCCAGGGGCATGCATCCACCAGCCGCCGACGAGGCCGAAATAGCTCCTGTGCATGGCCTGTCCAGCCACAACCGGACTATCGAGCCCTTCATGGCCTCCTCACCGCCTTAGGAGCTCGACCAGCTGCTTCACCTGGTCGCTAGGGGCACTGGATGGCCGGCCTCGGCGTCGAGACCGAAGACCTTCTCCGCTGAGCTCCCTCCCGCCACGGTAAAATGCGGCGCATCGGATACACTACGCGCAGATCCGCAAACGCCTCGAGAGCTCTGAATTCGGGTAAGTGTCAGGTAGTTTACATTAACATGCTTGCTTTGCATGAAAAATGCCTTACCCGCCGCTATCTTCTTCACATCTTCAACCTCCCAAGGGCCTTACGGGCCTCGGCCTTGGCGGACTTGGCACTTTCGAGCCGAGGCAAGCTCGAGACTCGAAGTCTTTGAGTCGCGCTCCAAACTCTCATGCTTCTCCATGAGAGCACGGAGCTCTTGCCGCACTTCCGCCACCAAGTGCCTCCTGCTTCTCTCGCTCTGCCTGCCTGCGGCAAGATATGTTCGACATGGACACAGCCTCCTTCAGAGTCGCCACCTCGTTAGTGACCCCTGCAGTACACACGTTATCCTTGTCATTTTTATTGCAACCTAAATCCTTTTCTGTAAGGTAAATCTTTAAAGTGGTGTTACTCACCTTCTTTGTCCCCGAGCTGCTTCTTGGCACTCGCTGAGCTCTTGCTCGACCGCCGAGATCTGCTATAATGCACCGACCTTCGCAGCCAAGTCAGCAGAGGTCGGCGCAAGAACTCGCAAACCCATATTGACATATTATTTAGCAACCTCACAGATATCTTTTAGATCCTCGCCGGCTTTTCTTTCCGAACGCCGAACCGAGCATCGTGGGCTACTTGTCTATGCGGTATTACATTACATGATTTTAACTTCTTACCTCAAAGCTCGTTAGAAGGCTGTTGCGAGCTTCGGTCCAGCCCGCTCTTGGCGAGCTGAACCTTTCAATCACCGCACCCATGATAGTGCGGTGTTCTTCCTCGATGGAAGCGCCTTTGAGCGCCTCCAACAAGTTGTCCGGCGCCTCTGGTTCGACGGGGGTCGCCGGTGTCATGGTCTTGCCCTTCTTGCGAAGGGGCCGCCTGCCGGACTCTGGAACCACTGCGGGTTCCGGTGTAGAGTCCGGCGCAAAGTCCGGGAGGCTGCCTTGCGGCACCTCCGGAGCCTCCTCCTGATGGGTCCCTTCCTGGGATCCCACCTCGGCGTCCTCGGCGGCGCGATGAGTGGAGGAAGTCGGAACGGATTCCACGTCCGATGCAGCCAACGACCCGCTCGACGAAGCAGGGAGATCATCGTCGGCCGGACTGCAGGCAGTATGCGGCATTAGAAGGACACTATGTGACAAAAAGAAATTGCAGATCATTCGGGGATCCGGATACTTACGATCTCGCCTGAGGCCTGGCCCTTGAGGGCCATTCTTCTTCGCCTACGTTGGTGTTGGCAGAGCTGTCCGGGGGAATAGCTCTTCCCCTCTTGGACCCTTCGGCCTCCCCTGTTGGGGAGGCCTTCCTCTTTCTCTCTCCCTCCTCTGGGAGAGAGTCTTCTTCCTCCTCCTCATCTTCGGGGGAGGAATCCGCCTCGGAGTCGTCGGACACCTGAAAGCGGGAACTCTTTCGAGTGCCCGTGGCCACCTTCTTGGCCTTCTGCTCCGGCACCACGTGTGGTGCCGGGACCAGCAGCCCCGCTAGGCGGGCGTCCACTGGGTCTTCTGGCATGGGAGCCGGGCAGATGAGCTGCTCGGCCTTCTTCATCCATTCCTGTCAAAGGAAAAGGGAGATTAAAACCCGCTTAGGGTCGAACTATTAACAAGTGTCCCGTAAAGGGGTAGAATCACTTACCTCATCGGCTGGACGCTGCGAGTGGAATCCGCGATCTTCCGTCGCGGACGCGGGGGCTTCGGTGCCCTTAAACAGCACCCTCCAGGCACCTTCGTACGTTGTGTCGAAGAGCCCGCTCAGCGCCTGGTGCTGTTTCGGATTGAACTCCCACAGATTGAATGCCCGTTCTTGGCATGGGAGAATCCGGCGGACGAGCATGACTTGGACCACGTTAACCAGCCTGAGCTTCTAGTTCACCACTTCGGATACTGTGCTTGGAGTCCCGTCAAGACCTTCAATTACCCCACCGCAAGCCCTTCTCTTTCCAGGAGGTGAGCTGTGTAGGGATGCCAGATCTGAACTCGGGGGCCGCCGCCCACGTGGGTTCGCGCGGCTCGGTGATATAGAACCACCCCGATTGCCACCCCTTGACGGAGTCCACGAAGGCCCCTTCAAACCAAAGGACGTTGGGCATCTTGCCCAACATGGCGCCCAAGACTCGCTTGCGCGTTCTTCACAACCTTCGGCTTGACGTTGAAGGTCTTGAGCCACAGGCCGAAGTGGGGCTGGATACAGAGGAAGGCCTCGCACACGACGATAAACGCCAAGATGTTGAGGATGAAGTTCGGCGCCAGATCATGGAAATCCAGGCCGTAGTAGAACATGAGCCCTCGGACAAAGGGGTGAAGTGGAAAGCCCAGTCCACGGAGGAAGTGGGGGAGGAAAACGACCCTCTCATGGGGCCCGGGGGTGGGGATGAGCTGCCCCTCGTCGGGCAGCCGGTGCGCGACATCGCCGGAAAGGTATCCGGCGCTGCGCAGCTTGGTGATGTGCTCCTCCTTAACGGTGGAGGCCAACCATTTGCCTCCCGCTCTGGACATGGTCGGAGAAGGTCGAGGCGAGATGTGCGAACTTGGGCGCTGGAGCTCGAGTGCGCGGAGATGGATAAGCAAAGGAGGAAGAAGGCGTAGGTGAAAAGGTAAATCCTTATCCCTTATATATAGGCGGACGAAGACTATACGTCCCCACTAGCCCGGTAAAACTCGCTTATCTCCCAAGCGCCACCATCAATGGCGCGGTTGGGTTACCCACGTCCGTATTGATGAGAATCCCGGAATAAGGGGAACACGATCTCTGCTTCGACAAGACGT
Source organism: Aegilops speltoides (assembly GCA_021437245.1). Taxonomy (NCBI): domain Eukaryota; kingdom Viridiplantae; phylum Streptophyta; class Magnoliopsida; order Poales; family Poaceae; genus Aegilops; species Aegilops speltoides. The sequence goes on along the minus strand of CM038146.1, from coordinate 394,163,361 downwards.
GCCAAGGAAACCACTTCGCTAAACGCGCTGAGGTGGTATAATAAAAAACGATTCAAGTAAAGGCTTGGTAGTGGTGTGACATCACGCCGCAAAATACGTCAGCAGATTGAACTTGTGTGCATTTTATTCTCTCTACGGTGGAATGTCGAATTTATTTTGCAGAGCCGGACATTATCCGGGTGTTCACAATCTTCTCTGGATTATTCAAAGGAGGAACCCGCCTTGCAATGCCGAACATTATGCGCGACGGACTCATCGTCATTGAAGCCAGTTCGGGGCTACCGAGGAGTCTGGACTAGGGGTGTCCGGACAGCCGGACTATCATCGTCCGCCGGACTCCAAGACTACGAAGATACAAGATTGAAGACTCTGTCCCGTGTCCGGATGGGACTTTCCTTTTCGTGGAAGGCAAGCTTGGCAATACGGATATGTAGATCTCCTACCATTGTAACCGACTCTGTGTAACCCTAGCCCTCTCCGGTGTCTATATAAACCGGAGGGCTTTAGTCCATAGGACATAACCTCCATTACAACATTCATACCATAGGCTAGCTTTTAGGGTTTAGCCTCCTTGATCTCATGGTAGATCTACTCTTGTACTACCCATATTATCAATATTAATCAAGCAGGACGTAGGGTTTTACCTCCATCAAGAGGGCCCGAACCTGGGTAAAACATCGTGTCCCTTGTCTCCTGTTACCATCCGCCTAGACGCACAGTTCGGGACCCCCTACCCGAGATCCGCCGGTTTTGACACCGACAGTCGGCCATGACATAGGGTTAACGTGCAAGGGGTCTTTTCAAACCCTGACCAGGGGCTTTACCCCCGAGGTCACCCGTCTTTGAACCGATGTGTTCGACACAACCACCCTAAGAAAGGAACTGTTGGAAGAACTATTTTTCTCGGAAGATGTTTCTTACTTTAAATAGTAATATAACATAAATTCCGTCACCCTCTTGTCTTTTGAGCTGCTTAGCCTGATTGCCTTGTCACCTAAAGCACCTGGTCTGATGAATTTGTCCAGTAGTACGGGTCACTCCCCGACCATTAGCCGAGGAGGCGGAAGCCGACGGCTGGCTGACGGAGGTTGGATGTATGGTCTTATAACTGACATAAAGTACTTCGATACATAAAGTCATACAAAATTATTACACGTGGTCTAGTCCATCTATTAAGGTGTCCAACACGCAATCCTTCTGCGAGAACCACGCAGCAGGCATTACACTATCGTATGCATTGCTAGTGGGGATTTCCTCCCTATCAAAACCCATGGGTCCTACCTCTCTTAGTTCCGTCGTCTTCAGACTGGTATAGTGGGTCTTCACCATGTCCCAGGCCTCCCTTGCACCTTCTCGGAAGACGGATACTTTCAAAGCATGTATCCAATGACGAGCTCTCTTTAACAGATCGGCCCGGATGGCCATGTCTTCAGAGACCTGCTCCACCTCGGGCCATAAAGCATGGTAGACATCCTTCATTGGTTTCCGTGCACTTTCATGCAACACAGATAGATGATTCGTCATCTCCTCGGGCATCGGACCTCGGGCATTAGGGGGTAAGCCGGACAAAGAATCTACCATAGAAATGACGTCAGTCCATTCATCACCTCGGGCAAACTACATGACAAGCACATTCTTCGAAAAAAGTGACTTACCAAAAATCATGTCATTAGTTTGCCGATTCTTTGATTCTGCGGTAGCCAGCCAAGCTTTTAAGCCCTCAATATCCTGGGCTTGTTGAGCGTTCTCAGCCATAAGCACATTAATGATGTCCCCCCTTTGGCTAACCACATGGGGGTTCGCTTGACGTTGTCACTCTGCATACAACAGATCTTCGTGGGCCTGCTTCAGGTCTCTTTCAAGATGACCCAGGGCTTCCGCTCCTACAAGGGATGCTGGCATTAGGGCTATCTCATTCCCTCCATAGTACAAATAAAAGTCAGTAGGAGCACTTAACGTGCGCCTCCCTAGTAAATTTCTTCACCTGCTCCACCTCGGCCAGAGCGGCGTCTAGCTTCCCCTTTGTTTGGTCCAGCACCTCGGTCAACTGATCATTCTTCTGTCGAGCCTCCTGTTAAAAGGCAGTTGAGAATGATTATTATTCAAGCCATGTTACGGTCCCAAGGGCCCACATCAAGCCCTAGGGGCTACTACCATAATTGGTAGTCCTATTTGTCCTCGAACAAATACACAAAATCCCGAAGTACGAAGAATTCATGTAAATTCTTACTTGCAAGCCTCGTGACATGACATCCATCGATTGATCAAAGGCACCTTGGGCTGCCCCAATATAAGCATCTACCAAGATTAGGGCATTGAACTCCTGACCCAAGAAGGATGGATTCCTTAAAGAAGTTTTTCATCGGCGGTAATTCATGGCACATTAGATCTCGGATGGGGTAGCCAAGCTGGTTGCTAAGTCCTCGGGTTGAGGGGCCCCGGATGCGATCCCTGCATAGGCACGAGCTTTTGCCTCCCTGGACAAGGCCGCATCTCCCTCGACTCTCGCACTTGTTGCTGAGGGTTGTCTGCAAGATGATTGGGTAAGTTAATATCCGAAATATCTTTGCACTGGCAGTAAATCAAAAATTACCTGGTAATCGATGGGGCATTTTCGCCCACCCCTGTGACCTCGGCTCGAGCTTCTTGCACCTCTTGTGGGGGCCTTTCTTGCGGAGCCGTTTCTCTGTGTGGGCGTTTGAAGCGATGCCCCTTTAGAGGAGAAGTCAGACGAATATGGGATGGAGGACGAGTGACTCTCTTTCGATTAGAGGAAGGGAGCGCTATCGATGAAGTTGGCCTCATCCCCGACATGTCGGGGGTAATGGCTACCCTTGAGCCGTCAAGGCTCTCCGGGAAAAACTTTCTCCCTTCGTAAATAAGGGCTAGATCTTCGTCCTTGTTGAATAGGGGATCCTCTGCTCGACAATGCGGCTCTGGCTCAGGTGTCGGACTGCTTACGCCCTCAAGCCAACGCCTCCACCTCTGCTCCAAGAGCTGGTACACGATGAGTCAGATGCTAAGATAAACTCAAAGAAAACAAGGAGGTTAGGAATGAACTTACTATTTCGTCGGGATTGTAGTAAGACAGTCCGTCGCGAAACTGTCACCGAGCGAAGTCCTCGCCGTCCCTTGATAGATCCTGGCCAGCGCTGTGTCAAAGGCTGCTTGGTCGTAGAAACTTTCTTGAATGGTTTGTGAAGAATCATCGGTCCCATTGAACTTACGCGTCAAGTAGGGGCGCTATAGAAGTGGTTGGACTCTTCGTTCTATCATCGTGGCCATTACGTTAATAATGGTTAGACCGGTGCACGTTAGCTGTGGCACTTGAGCCGCCAGTCTGGTTAACTCGGCACTTTCCTCTAAGGTCGGTCTCTTTGGCCTCTAGTTGTACCGCTTCTTTGGGTGCTCCATAGAGAACAGGGGGAGTCTTTTCCGAACTGGCTCCATGAGAGGGACGTCATCTATATATAACTATTCGGCTGGCCAGACGTCGGTATCATCCCAAGGTGAGTCGGGCGGGTATTCTGTCTCCTCGGTGCAACAAACTTCGGCTGCCCCGACCTCATATAACTTCTCGGTTGGAGAGCAGGGCATTATGCAGAAATACCTCTGCCACAGCTCAAAGTGTGCCTTGCATTCGAGGTGCATCTCACAGAGGGAAAGGTACCCCACAATATGTATAATAGCTTTGGGGGTGAGGTGATGAAGCTACAACCCATAAAACTCTAACAGACCCCGGAGGAAGGGGTGAATAGGAAACCCTACCGCACAGTAAAAAGGAGAGGAAACATACCCTCTCTCCCTCTCGAGGTGACGGGTGATTCTCTGCGTGTACTTGACCGTTCATGGATGCTGCTACGTCTTGAGCTTGCGTTGGTTTTCCTCGAAGAGGAGAGGGTGATGCAGCAAAGTGTAGCGTAAGTATTCCCCTCAGTTTTGAGAACCAAGGTATCAATCCAGTAGGAGGCTCCTCAAAAGTCCCACGCACCTACACAAACAAACTGAGAACTCGCAACCAACGCAATAAAGGGGTTGTCAATCCCTTCACGGCCACTTGCAAAAGTGAGATTTAATAAAGATAGTATGATAAGATAAATATATTTTTGGTATTTTATAAGATAGATGCAAAAAGTAAAGATGCAAATAAAGGTAGATTGAAAGCAAATATGATAAGAGATAGACCCGGGGGCCATAGGTTTCACTAGAGGCTTCTCTCGAGATAGCATAAGTATTATGGTGGGTGAACAAATAACTGTTGAGCAATTGATAGAAAAGCGCATAGTTATGATATTATCTAGGCATGATCATGTATATAGGCATCACGTCCATAACAAGTAGACCGACTCCTGCCTGCATCTACTACTATTTCTCCACACACCGACTGTCGTGGATTTGTCACGGCAGATGTCCTTAGTGTCAGGACTTAGTCGCGAGGCCAACGCATCTATGTGGTAGCTTGAGAGGGGTTGAGCGGAATCGAGAGACGCAACACAATACAGAGATTTAGACAGCTCCGGGCCCCGGGAAACATCATCCGGTAAAAACCCTACATGTTGTTTGAGGCTAGGTCTCATTATCATCACGAGGGAGTCGCCGTAAACCGGCTCTCCTCTTTGTGTCTAGCCCTAAGATTGTTTCTTCTTGCTTGTAGCTTGTCCCTCTTTGGAGCCCCGCCTCCTTATATATGTTGAAGGGCGGGTTACATGTGGAGTCCTATTAGGATTAGGACTAGTCTATCTCTAATACAAACCGGATACAAGTCCAGATCTTAACTCCTTGTAAGACAAATATTCCTTATGCCTTTCCTCTTAAACCGGCCCACCATAGCGTGATCCGGCCTTCCATAAACCGCCCGTTGGGCCACCGGGTCTTGTCGCTCCTCTGACCCGCCTGCCGGATTACCAATGAATCTTAAACCACCAGGTCCAAGTGGGTCGCCGGTGAATCGCCAAACTCTAGCCGGTCATACATCCGCGGTTTATACCAAGGTATATCCCGACATTAGCCCCCAGTTTAATTTGGATTCATCCATGTCAAACTGATCTGCAACATAAACACAAGAACAAATTTGTCGGGTTGTGCTCCGGTTTAAATATTCTTGTAAACCGGTACTTGATCATCCTTAAATCCTTGTCACCTCCTTCTTCTAGAAAATCCCACGTGTAATAGGCCAGCTTCATAATCAATTTGCTGATATTGGTTTGTCACAGGAAAACATTACGAAGAATCATTCCTTTGACTTAGCTCCCAATGTCTTAACAAAAATATTGGTCCTTGAAATCCTCATCTGATCTTCAGTCGGCTTAAGAATGTAGAATTTTGCCGGTTTATGATTACCACCATTATCAGGTTATAAAAAACTGATACTTCCGAGTCATGATTGTTGCCAACGCCGGTTCATGATTGTTGCTAACGCCGGTTCATGATTATTGATGACGCCGGGTTGCAGACACAGGGTCATAATGATTGGTGACACCAGGTCAATCCGGTTTGCTCAAAACAGAATATGAAAATAGTTCTTCGATAATAATATAATACCTGTAGCCCCCAAGTCTTGAGCAGAACAAAGTGATGGCTTAAGACTTGCTTCAATATAAATACTGCCACTTGAGAAGAAATCCATGTTGTTCATCCCAGTCACTTAGTAAAAACTGAATACTCCATATTATGTAGCCCCCAAGTGTCGGGTTGTCCTGCTTGCAGCAACCTGGGACTTGTAATTGTCTTATACTCATAAAAACTTCAACCAGTGTAGCCCCCAAGGGCCGGGTCATAATGCAATAATGAGCAGGGACTTTGTAAATATAATCATGTAAACTTTGAACAGCAACGGTGTAGCCCCCAAGGGTCGGCTCAGTAAGATAATATTAAGCTGGGACTTGATATATACTTCAATGAAAATAACATCGTATGATGTAACCCCCATCATGGGGCTTGAATCCATGTCCACAAGGTTAAGAGCCTTGTGCTTTACCAACTGAGTAGTGGACCCTTCAATGATAAATGAAAATTTGTGTACCTTGAATTGTTAACAGGAGCAATTGGTAGCTCCCAAGGGCCAGCTCATTACGATGTGATGAGTCGGGTCTTCAATAAGGTGAGCAAACAATGACTTTGCATTAGCCCCCAAGTGCCATGGTGCATGCTGGCAGTGACATGGGACTTGCATATTCGATGTAATCTCAATTTGAATAATGTAGCCCCCAAGTGGCGGGTCGTAAGCCTGCAGCGACTCGGGACTATTCCTTTCATTGTAGAATAAATCATATCCTTTGATAAAATAATAGCCATTGCGCTAAAGTGACTTTGAAAACCTCAATCATAATATTAATAACTATAATAAAAATCCAGCCATGTTGGCTATTCAAGATAATATAATCCGGTATGAAAACCTTATTCATCCAATATCATAATGAAAATTCAGCCAAGTTTGGCTATTTGAATAATATAACCCAATCATTTATAAGCGCATGATTCCTATGGCGCAATCCAAATATATACTGGCAACGTATAGTCCAAAGCCAGGCCGGTTTAATAAACACCGGATAATTTCCCTTCATATACTGGCGACTTATCGTCTTAAAGCCAGGCCGGTTTAATAAACACCGGATAATTTATAATCATGCTTTATTCAACCTGTTTCTGCATACAACAAGTTTAAAGTGTCCTGGCGGTTTACCGCCGGACGGGTCATAATGCCCAACATATAACCCAGGTTTATAACCAAGGCTGCACTTAAGAATAATCAAATATGAAAGATATCATACCTGTGACATTGAGTCACATCGTTGGTTTACCAACTTTTTGTAGTAGAGGTAATAACCAAAATTTTGAGTACTGATAACTCCTTCCATATTGTGCCGGTTTATGATAAACCGTACCGGGTTGTGATAAACACCGGATTAACCATATATAATACTGGCGACTTATAGTCAAAACCAGACCAGGATGATAGTCTCCGGATTATGATTTGATCATGTACTGACAACTTGTAATTGAAAATCAAGTCGGGTTAATGAACACTGGTTTACTCCATAATAAAATGGTAACATAAAATCAAACCGGGCAGATAGTCTCCGGATTAAGATTTGACCGTGTTCCGCCAATTTGTAATTGATAGTCGAACCGGATTAACAATGTCAGTTTAAAAAAATGCAACAAAAATAATAGTCATTTAAGAAAAAGACTGAAGCAAAAGGCAATGATAAAACCGTTTGCAAGAAAAATGCTTTATTGAGCTGATCGTGGTGTTACCATGGTCGACAGACCAAGCCCCAATAGGTGTGGCGATGGTTCAAGTCAGCCAGTCCCCAAATGAAACCGTGGCATTTATGCCGATCAAAAGGCATGGCAATGGTTCGGGTTCACCAAGCCCCAAGTGATTCTGTGGCCTTAGGCGATCAAGAGGCGGATGGTTCAGACTTGACCATGTCCCCAAGTGATCTGGTGGCTTTCGCCTATCAAAAGGTGTTGCATTGGTTCGGACGCGACCAAGCCCCCAAGTGATATTGTGGCATTGCGCCGATCAAGAGGTGTGACTATGGTTCGAGATATGACCAAGCCCCCAAGTGATCAATAACATGATAAGCCAATAAGGCATGATACCCATGTTTGAACCGCGCATCATGGCAGCAGGTCCTCTTTGGCACCCTTTAACTTTTTGCAAGAGATAAATCCTTCTTGAGCCGGACGTTAAACCAGATATTGAGAGCTTCAAAGCTTTGTGGGAGACATCTTTCCTTGAACCGGATTTTAAACCGAATCTTCATTTTCGATGGAAATTTTCTCGACGGCCTTTAAACTCGAACATGCGAGAAGTTAATTTCTTTTTGAACCGGAAATTCTTAAACCGGATTTGAGAGCTTCAGTGAGACTGGCTTCCCTTGAGCCGGATTTTAAACCGGAATCTTTTCTGATGACCCGGAACTTCCTCATTGAGCCGGGATTTTGTAATTGTCATATACTTTCTAAGCCAGAAATTTTCTGACGGCCTTCAAATAACAGTAGCCTCCAGGACCGGGTTATCTTTCCCTCCATTGTCCTGGGGTTTTTACGGTGGGCGCCAACTGTCGTGGATTTGTCACGGCAGATGTCCTTAGTGTCAGGACTTAGTCGCGAGGCCAACGCATCTATGTGGTAGCTTGAGAGGGGTTGAGCGGAATCGAGAGACGCAACACAATACAGGGATTTAGATAGCTTCGGGCCCCGGGAAACATCATCCGGTAAAAACCCTACATGCTATTTGAGGCTAGGTCTCATTATCATCACGAGGGAGTCGCCGTAAACTGGCTCTCCTCTTTGTGTAGCCCTAAGATTGTTTCTTCTTGCTTGTAGCTTGTCCCTCTTTGGGGAGCCCTGCCCCTCCTTATATATGTTGAAGGGGCGGGTTACATGTGGAGTCCTATTAGGATTAGGACTAGTCTATCTCTAATACAAACCGGATACAAGTCCAGATCTTAACTCCTTGTAAGACAAATATTCCTTATGCCTTTCCTCTTAAACCGGCCCACCATAGCGTGATCCGGCCTTCCATAAACCACACGTTGGGCCACCGGGTCTTGTCGCTCCTCTGACCCGCCTGCTGGATTACCAATGAATCTTAAACCGCCAGGTCCAAATGGGTCGCCGGTGAATCGCCAAACTCAAGCCGGGTCATACATCTGGCGGTTTATACCGCGGGGTATATCCCCGACACCGACCGCTATCCAGCATGCATCTAGAGTATTAAGTTCATAAGAACAGAGTAACGCATTAAGCAAGATGACATGATGTAGAGGGATAAACTCATGCAATATGATATAAACCCCATCTTGTTACCCTCGATGGCAACAATACAATACGTGTCTTGCAACCCTTTCACATCCTTTGGGTAAGAACACCGCAAGATTGAACCCAAAGCTAAGCACTTCTCCCATGGCAAGAAAGACCAATCTAGTAGGCCAAACCAAACTGATAATTCGAAGAGACTTGCAAAGATAACTCAATCATACATAAAAGAATTCAGAGAAGATTCAAATATTATTCATAGATAAACTTGATCATAAACCCACAATTCATCGGATCTCGACAAACACACCGCAAAAAGAGTTTACATCGAATAGATCTCCACAAGAGAGAGGGAGAACATTGTATTGAGATCCAAAAAGAAATAAGAAGCCATCTAGCTAATAACTATGGACCTGTAGGTCTGTGGTAAACTACTCACAACTCATCGGAGGGGCAAGGATGTTGATGTAGAGGCCCTCCGTGGTTGACTCCCCCTCCGGTAGAGTGCCGGCGAAGGCTCCAAGATGGGATCTCACGGATCTGTATGGTTATCATGTGGAAATTGTGTTTCGTGGTGCTCTGAATGTTTTCGGGTGCGTGGTATATATAGGAGGAAGAAGTACGTCGGTGGTCGCTGAGGGCCCACGAGACAGGGGCGCCCTACAGGGGCACGACCCCTATCTCGTGGGGCCCTCGAAGCTTCTTGACTTGCACTCCAAGCTCTCTGGATCATGTTCGTTCCAAAAATCACGCTCCCGAAGGTTTCATTCCGTTTGGACTCCGTTTGGTATTCCTTTTCTTCGAAATACTGAAATAGGCAAAAAAATAGCAATATGGGCTGGGCCTCCGGTTAGTAGGTTAGTCCCAAAAATGATATAAATGTGTAAAATAAAGCCCATAAACATCCAAAAGGGGTAATATAATAGCATGGAATAATAAAAAATTATAGATACGTTCGTATCAAGCATCCCCAAGCTTAATTCATGCTCGTCCTCGAGTAGGTAAATGATAAAAAGAGAATTTTTGATGTGGAATGCTGCCTAGCATAATTCTCAATGTAACTTTCTTTATTGTGGCATGAATGTTCAGATCCAAATGAATACAAAATAAAAGTTCATATTGACATAAGAAATAGTAATACTTCAAGCATACTAATCAAAGTAATCATGTCTTCTCAAAATAACATGGCTAAAGAAAGTTATCCCTACAAAATCACATAGTCTGGCTATGCTCTATCTTCATCACACAAAGTATTTAATCATGCACAACCCCGATGACAAGCCAAGCAATTGTTTCATACTTTAATAATCTCAAACTTTTTCAACTTTCACGCAATACATGAGCTGAGCCATGGACATAGCACTATATGTGGAATAGAATGGTGGTTGTGGAGAAGACAAAAAAGGAGAAGATAGTCTCACATCAACTAGGCGTATCAACGGGCTATGGAGATGCCCATTAATAGATATCAATGTGAGTGAGTAGGGATTTCCATGCAACGGATGCACTAGTGCTATAAATATATGAAAGCTCAACAAAAGAAACTAAGTGGGGTGCATCCAACTCGCTTGCTCACGAAGACCTAGGGCACTTTGAGGAAGCCCATCATTGGAATATACAATCCAAGTTCTATAATCAAAAATTCTCACTAGTATATGAAAGTGACAACATATGATACTCTCTAACATGAAGATCATGGTGCTATTTTTTGAAGCACAAGTGTGGAAAAAGAGATAGTAGCATTGTCCCTTCTCTCTTTTTCTCTCATTTTATATTTTTTTTTCTTTCTTCTTTTTTTTTCTTTGGCCTATCTTTTTTTTCTTTTTGGCCTTTCTCTTTTTTTTTGTAAAGTCCGAAGTCTCATCCCGACTTGTGGGGGAATCATAGTCTTCATCATCCTTTCCTCACTAGGACAATGCTCTAATAATGAAGATCATCACACTTTTATGGATTTACAACTCAAAGCTAGAACAAGATATGACTCTATATGAATGCCTCCAGCGGTGTACCGGTATATGCAATGAATCAAGAGCGACATGTATGAAATTATGATGGTGGCCTTGCCACAAATACAATGTCAACTACATGATCATGCAAAGAGCAATATGAGAAAAGTAATGCGTGTCATATGAACGGAACGGTGGATAGTTGCATGGCAATATATCTCGGAATGGCTATGGAAATGCCATAATAGGTAGGTATGGTGGCTGTTTTGCGGAAGGAGTATGGTGGGTGTATGGTACCGGCGAAAGTTGCGCGGTATAAGAGAGGCTAGCAATGGTGGAAGGGTGAAAGAGTGCGTATAATCCATGGACTCAACATTAATCAAAAGAACCCATATACTTGTTGCAAAAATTTAGAAGTCATCAAAAACCAAAGTACTACGCGCATGCTCCTAGGGGGATAGATTGGTAGGAAAATACCATCGCTCGTCCCCGACCGCCACTCATAAGGAAGACAATCAATAAATAAAATTGTGCTCCAACTTCATCACAAAGCGGTTCACCATACGTGCATGCTACGGGAATCACAAACTTCAACACAAGCATTCTTTAAATTCATAATCACCCAACTAGCATGACTTTAATATCACTACCTCCATATCTCAAAACAATTATCAAGCATCAAGTTGATCATAGCATCCAATTCACTTTCTATGATAGTTTTTATTATACCCAACTTGGATGCTCATCATTCTAGGACCAACTTTATGATCATAGCAAATACCATGCTGTTCTAAAAGACTCTCAAAATAATATAAGTGAAGCATGAGAGACTAGCAATTTCTTCAAAATTAAGACACCACCGTTCTCTAAAAGATATAAGTGAAGCACTAGAGCAAAAACTATCAAGCTCAAAAGATATAAGTGAAGCACATAGAGTATTCTAGCAAATTCTAATAAAATAGGCCTCTCCCAAAAGGTGTGTACAGCAACGATGATTGTGGTAAACTAAAAAGCAAAGACTAATATAATACACGACCCTCCAAGCAAAACACATATCATGTGGCGAATAAAAATATAGCTCGAAGTAAAGTTACCAATGAACGAAGACGAAAGAGGGGATGCCTTCTCGGGGCATCCCCAAGATTAGGCTTTTGGCTATTCTATCTTGGGGTGCCATAAGCATCCCCAAGCTTAGGCTCTTGCTGAAGGAAATATGCCCTAGAGGCAATAATAAAGTTATTATTTATTTCCTTATTTCATGATAAATGTTTATTATTCATGCTAGAATTGTATTAACCGGAAACATAATACATGTGTGAATACATAGACAAACAGAGTGTCACTAGTATGCCTCTACTAGACTAGCTTGTTAATCAAGGATGGTTAAGTTTCCTAACCATAGACAAAGGAGTTGTTATTTGATTAACAAGGTCACATCATTAGTTGAATGATCTGATTGACATGACCCATTCCATTAGCTTAGCACCCGATCGTTTAGTATGTTGCTATTGCTTTTATCCATGACTTATACATGTTCCTATAACTATGAGATTATGCAACTCCGCTTTACGGAGGAACACTTTGGGTACTACCAAACGTCACAACGAATCGGGTGATTATAAAGGAGTACTACAGGTGTCTCCAAAGGCGATGTTGGGTTGGCGATTTCAAGATTAGGATTTGTCACTCCGATTGTCTGGAGAGGTATCTCTGGCCCTCTCGGTAATACACATCACTTAAGCCCTGCAAGCATTACAACTAATGAGTTAGCTGTGAGATGATGTATTACGAACGAGTAAAGAGACTTGCCGTAACGAGATTGAACTAGGTATTGGATACCGACGATCGAATCTCGGAAAGTAACATACCGATGACAAAGGAACAACGTATGTTGTTATGCGGTCTCGACCGATAAAGATCTTCGTAGAATATGTAGGAGCCAATATGGGCATCCAGGTCCCGCTATTGGTTATTGACCGGAGACGTGTCTCGGTCATGTCTACATTGTTCTCGAACCGTAGGGTCCGCACGCTTAAGGTTTCGATGACGGTTATATTATGAGTTTGTGAATTTTGATGTATCGAAGGAGTTCGGAGTCCCGGATGTGATCACGGACATGACGAGGAGTCTCGAAATGGTCGAGACATAAAGATTGATATAATGGACGGCTATATTCGGACACCGGAAAGGTTCCGGAAATTTCGGAGAAAATCGGAGTGCCGGAGGGGTTACCGAACCCCGGGAAGTAATGGGCCTTATTGGGCCGAGAGGGAGAGAGAGGCCGCACCAGGAGGTGGCGCCCCTGTGGGAGTCCGAATAGGACAAGGAGGGGGCGCGCCCCTTCCCTCCCTCTCCCTCTCCTTCCTTCCCCTTCCTCCTTCCTAGTTGGACTAGGAAAGGGAGTCCTACTCCCACTAGGAGGAGGACTCCCCCCCTGGCGCGCCCTAGGCCGGCCGGCCCTCCCCTTGCTCCTTTATATACGGGGCAGGGGGCACCCTGCACACACAAGTTGATCCTTGAGATCGCTCCTTAGCCGTGTGCGGTGCCCCCTCCACCATAATCCACCTCGGTCATATCGTTGCGGTGCTTAGGCGAAGCCTGCGTCGGTAGAACATCAAGATCATCACCACGCCGTCGTCGACGGAACTCTCTCTCCCGAGCTTTGCTGGATCGGAGCCCGAGGAGCGCCACCGAGCTGTCGTGTGTCAAGAACTCGGAGGCGCCGGAGTAATGGCGCTGGATCGGTTGGATCGCGAGGAGAACGTCGACTACTCCTTCTACGCCAGATCGCTTCCGCCGGGGTCTCGAGGGTACGTAGACAACACTCTCCCTCTCGTTGCTATGCATCACCATGATCTTGCGTGTGCGTAGGAATTTTTTTTGAAATTACTATGTTCCCCATCAGTGGCATCCGAGCCTAGGTTTTATGCGTTGATGTTATATGCACGAGTAGAACACAAGTGAGTTGTGGACGATATAAGTCATACTGCCTACCAGCATGTCATACTTTGGTTCAGCGGTATTGTGAGATGAAGCAGCCCGGACCGACATTACGCGTACGCTTACGCGAGACTGGTTTCACCGCTACGAGCACTCGTTGCTTAAAGGTGATCAAGCGGGTGTCTGCTCTCTCACTTTAGTTGAATCGAGTATGGCTACGCCCGTCCTTGTGAAGGTTAAACCAGAGTCTATTTGACAAACTATCGCTGTGGTTTTGATGCGTAGGTAAGAACGGTTCTTGCTAAAGCCCGTAGCAGCCACGTAAAATTTGCAACAACAAAGTAGAGGACGTCTAACTTGTTTTTGCAGGCATGTTGTGATGTGATATGGTCAAGACGTGATGCTATATTTTGTTGTATGAGATGATCATGTTTTGTAACCGGTTATCGGCAATCGGCTGGAGCCATATGGTTGTCGCTTATTGTATGAAATGCAACGCCTATAATTGCTTTACTTTATCACTAAGCGGTAGCGATAGTCGTAGAAGCAATAGATGGCGTAACGACAACGATGCTACGATGGAGATCAAGGTGTCGCGCCGGTGACGATGGTGATCACGACGGTGCTTCGGAGATGGAGATCACAAGCACAAGATGATGATGGCCATATCATATCACTTATATTGATTGCATGTGATGTTTATCCTTTATGCATCTTATCTTGCTTTGATTGACGGTAGCATTTTAAGATGATCTCTCACTAAAATTATCAAGTAGTGTTCTCCCTGAGTATGCACCGTTGCCAAAGTTCGTCGTGCCGAGACACCACGTGATGATCGGGTGTGATAAGCTCTCGTCCATCTACAACGGGTGCAAGCCAGTTTTGCACACGCGAATACTCAAGTTATACTTGACGAGCCTAGCATATGCAGATATGGCCTCGGAACACGGAGACCGAAGGTCGAGCGTGAATCATATAGTAGATATGATCAACATAAGATGTTCACCATTGAAAACTACTCCATCTCACGTGATGATCGGTTATGGTTTAGTTGATTTGGATCACGTGATCACTTAGATGACTAGAGAGATGTCTGCCTAAGTGGGAGTTCTTAAGTAATATGATTAATTGAACTTAAATTTATCATGAACATAGTACCTGATAGTATCTTGCTTGTCTATGTTTGTTTGTAGATAGATGGCTCGTGTTGTTGTTCCGTTGAATTTTAATGCGTTCCTTGAGAAAGCAAAGTTGAAAGATGATGGTAGCAATTACACGGATCGGGTCCGTAACTCGAGGATTATCCTCATTGCTGCACGTAAGAGTTACGTCCCCGATGCACCGCTGGGTGCGAGCCTGCTGCTGATGCAACCGACGACGTTAAGAACGTCTGGCGCGAGCAAAGTGATGACTACTCTATAGTTCAAGTGCCATGCTTTACGGCTTAGAACCGGTCTTCAACGACGTTTTGAACGTCATGGAGCATATGAGATGTTCCAGAGTTGAAGTTGATATTTCAACAGAATGCCCGGATTGAGAGATGTGAAGTCTCCAATAAGTTCTATAGCTGCAAGATGGAGGAGAATGGGTCCATCGGTGAGCACATACTCAAAATGTCCGGTATTACAATCACTTGACTCAACCGGGAGTTAATCTTCCGGATGATTGTGTCATTGATGAATTCTTCAATCACGCCACCAAGCTACAAAGGCTTCGTGATGAACTATAATATGCAAGGGTTAGTAAAGACTATGCTCGAGCTCTTCGCAATGCTAAAGGCTGCGGAGGTAGAAATCAAGAAGGAGCATCAAGTGTTGATGGTCAATAAGACCACTAGTTTCAAGAAGAAAGGCAAAGGGAAGAAGAAGGGAACTTCAAGAAGAATAGCAAACAAGTTGCTGCTCAGAGAAGAAACCCAAGTCTGGACCTAAACCTGAAATCGAGTGCTTCTATCGCAAGGATCGTCACCGAAGCGGAACTGCCCCAAGTATTTGGCGGATAAGAAGGATGGCAAGGTGAACAAATGTATATGTGATATACATGTTATTGATGTGTACCTTACTAGAGCTCGCAGAGCACTGGGTATTTGATATCGGTTCTGTTGCTAATATTTGCAACTCAAACAGGACTACGGATTGCGAAGCACGGCAAAGGACGAGGTGACGATGCGCGTGGAAATGGTTCCAAAGTCGATGTGATCACGGTCGGCACGCTACCTCTACATCTACCTTCGGGATTAGTTTTAGACCTAAATAATTGTTATTTGGTGCGGCGTTAAGCATGAACATTATATCTGGATCTTGTTTGATGCGAGACGGTTATTCATTTAAATCGAGAATAATGGTTGTTCTATTTATATGAGTAATATCTTTTATGGTCATGCACCCTTGAAGAGTGGTCTATTTTAATGAATCTCGATAGTAGTGATACACATATTCATAATGTTGAAACCAAAAGATGCAGAGTTGATAATGATAGTGCAACTTATTTGTGGCAATCGCCGTTTAGGTCATATCGGTATAAAGCGCATGAAGAAACTCCATACCGATGGACTTTTGGAGTCACTTGATTATGAATCACTTGGCACTTATGAACCGTGCCTCATGGGCAAGATGGCTAGAACCCGTTCTCCCAGACTATGGAGAGAGCAACAGATTTGTTGGAAATCATACATACAGATGTATGTGGTCCGATGAATGTTGAGGCTCAGAAGGATATCGTTATTTTCTCACCTTCACAGATGATTTAAGCAGATATGGGTATATATACTTAATGAAGCATAAGTCTGAAACATTTGAAAAGTTCAAAGAATTTCAGAGTGAAGTTGAAAATCATCATAATAAGAAAATAAAGTTTCTACGATCTGATCGTGGAGGCGAATATTTGAGTTACGAGTTTGGTCTACATTTGAAACAATGCGGAATAGTTTCGCAACTCACGCCACCCGGAACACCACAGCGTAATGGTGTGTCCGAACATCGTAATCGCACTTTACTAGATATGGTGTGATCTATGATGTCTCTTACAGATTTACCGCTATCATTTTGGGGTTATGCTCTTGAGACGGCCGCATTCACGCTGAATAGAACACCGTCAAAGTCCGTTGAGACGACACCTTATGAACTATGGTTTGGCAAGAAACCAAAGTTGTCGTTTCTTAAAGTTTGGGGATGCGATGCTTATGTGAAAAAGCTTCAACCTGATAAGCTCGAACCCAAATCGGAGAAATGTGTCTTCATAGGATACCCAAAGGAGACAGTTGGGTACACCTTCTATCACAGATCCGAAGGCAAGACATTTGTTGCTAAGAATGGATCCTTTCTAGAGAAGGAGTTTCTCTCGAAAGAAGTGAGTGGGAGGAAAGTAGAACTTGATGAGGTAACTGTACCTTCTCCCTTATTAGAAAGTAGTTTATCGCAGAAACCGATTTCTGAGACATCTACACCAAATAGTGAGGAAGTTGATGATGTTGATCATGAAACTTCAGATCAAGTTACTACGAACCTCGTAGATCAACCAGAGTAAGATCCGCACTGTAGTGGTACTCAGTAATCCTGTTCTGGAAGTCATGCTGCTAGATCATGATGAACCTACGAACTATGAAGAAGCGATGGTGAGCCTAGATTCAGCAAAATGGCTTGAGGCCATGAAATCTGAGATGGGATCCATGTATGAAAACAAAGTGTGGACTTTGGTTTACTTGCCCGAGGGTCGGCAAGCAATAGAAAACAAGTGGATCTTCAAGAAGAAGACTGACGCTGACGGTAATATTACTGTCTACAAAGCTCGACTTGTCGCAAAGGGTTTTCGACAAGTTCAAGGGATTGACTACGATGAGACCTTCTCACCGCAGCGATGCTTAAGTCTGTCCGAATCATGTTAGCAATTGCCGCATTTTATGATTATGAAATTTGGCAAATGGATGTAAAGACTGCATTCTGAATGGATTTCGGAAGAAGAGTTGTATATGATGCAACCGAAGGTTTTATCGATCCAAAGGAGCTAACAAAGTGTGCAAGCTCCAGCGATCCATTTATGGACTGGTGCAAGCATCTCGAGTTGGAATAAACGCTTTGATAGTGTGATCAAAGCATTTGGGTTTATACAGCTTTTGGAGAAGCTCAGATTTACAAGAAAGTGAGTGGGAGCTCAGAGCATTTCGATATTATATGTAGATGACATATTACTAATCGGAAATGATATAGAATTTCTGGATAGCATAAAGGGATACTTGAATAAGAGTTTTTCGATGAAGGACCTCCGTGAAGCTGCTTACATATTGGGCATCAAAATCTATAGAGATAGATCAAGACGCTTAATTGGACTTTCACAAAGCACATACCTTGACAAAATTTTGAAGAAGTTCAAAATGGATCAAGCAAAGAAAGGGTTCTTGCCTGTGTTACAAGGTGTGAAGTTGAGTAAGACTCAATGCCCCACCACCGCAGAAGATAGAGAGAAAATGAAAGATGTTCCTATGCTTCAGCCATAGGCTCTATCATGTATGCAATGCTGTGTACTGCACTGATGTGTGCCTTGCTATAAGCTTAGCAGGAGGTACCAAAGTAATCCAGAGTGGATCATCGACAGCGGTCAAGAACATCCCAAATACCGAAAAGGACTAAGGATAGGTTTCTCGATATGGAGGTGACAAAGAGCTCATCGTAAATGGTTACGTTGATGCAAGCTTTGACACCGATCCGGACGATTCTAAATCGCAAACCGGATACGATTTACACTAAACGGAGGAGCTGTCGGTTGGTGCAGTTCTAAACAAAGCGTCAGAAGCGGGATCTACATGTGAAGCGGAGTACATAGCAGCTTCGAAGCAGCTAATGAAGGAGTCTGGATGAAGGAGTTCATATCCGATCTAGGTGTCATACCTAGTGCATCGGGTCCAATGAAAATCTTTGTGACAATATCGAGCAATTGCTTTAGCAAAGGAATCCAGATTTCACAAGAGAACCAAACACATCAAGAGACGCTTCAATTCCATCCGGACTTGGTCCGTGGGAGACATAGAGATTTGCAAGATACATACGGATCTGAATGTAGCGCACCTGCTGACTAAGACTCTTCCACGAGCAAAACATGATTAGCACCAAGACTCCATGGGTGTTAGAATCATTACTATGTAATCTAGATTATTGACTCTAGTGCAAGTGGGAGATCAAGGAAATATGCCCTAGAGGCAATAATAAAGTTATTATTTATTTCCTTATTTCATGATAAATGTTTATTATTCATGCTAGAATTGTATTAACCGAAACATAATACATGTGTGAATACATAGACAAACAGAGTGTCACTAGTATGCCTCTACTAGACTAGCTTGTTAATCAAGGATGGTTAAGTTTCCTAACCATAGACAAAGGAGTTGTTATTTGATTAACAAGGTCACATCATTAGTTGAATGATCTGATTGACATGACCCATTCCATTAGCTTAGCACCCGATCGCTTAGTATGTTGCTATTGCTTTTATCCATGACTTATACATGTTCCTATAACTATGAGATTATGCAACTCCGCTTACGGAGGAACACTTTGGTACTACCAAACGTCACAACGTGAATCGGGTGATTATAAAGGAGTACTACAGGTGTCTCCAAAGGCGATGTTGGGTTGGCGATTTCGAGATTAGGATTTGTCACTCCGATTGTCGGAGAGGTATCTCTGGGCCCTCTCGGTAATACACATCACTTAAGCCTTGCAAGCATTACAACTAATGAGTTAGCTGTGAGATGATGTATTACGAACGAGTAAAGAGACTTGCCGTAACGAGATTGAACTAGGTATTGGATACCGACGATCGAATCTCGGCAAGTAACATACCGATGACAAAGGAACAACGATGTTGTTATGCGGTCCGACCGATAAAGATCTTCGTAGAATATGTAGGAGCCAATATGGGCATCCAGGTCCCGCTATTGGTTATTGACCGAGACGTGTCTCGGTCATGTCTACATTGTTCTCGAACCGTAGGGTCCGCACGCTTAAGGTTTCGATGACGGTTATATTATGAGTTTGTGAGTTTTGATGTACCAAGGAGTTCGGAGTCCCTGATGTGATCACGGACATGACGAGGAGTCTCGAAATGGTCGAGACATAAAGATTGATATATTGGACGGCTATATTCGGACACCGGAAAGGTTCCGGAAGTTTCCGGAGAAAACCGGAGTGCCGAGGGTTACCGAACCCCGGGAAGTAATGGGCCTTATTGGGCCGAGAGGGAGGCAGAGGGCCGCACCAGAGGTGGTGGCGCTGCCCCAGGGGAGTCCGAATAGGACAAGGAGGGGGCACGGCCCCTTCTCCCTCTCCTCTCCTTCCTTCCCCTTCCTCCTTCCTAGTTGGACTAGGAAAGGGAGTCCTACTCCCACTAGGAGGAGGACTCCCTCCCT
Source organism: Aegilops speltoides (assembly GCA_021437245.1). Lineage (NCBI taxonomy): Eukaryota > Viridiplantae > Streptophyta > Magnoliopsida > Poales > Poaceae > Aegilops > Aegilops speltoides. The sequence goes on along the minus strand of CM038146.1, from coordinate 394,143,306 downwards.
GGCGCGCCCTAGGCCGGCCGCCCTCCCCTTGCTCCTTTATATACGGGGGCAGGGGCACCCAGGCACACAAGTTGATCCTTGAGATCGCTCCTTAGCCGTGTGCAGGTGCCCCTCCACCATAATCCACCTCGGTCATATCGTTGCGGTGCTTAGGCGAAGCCTGCGTCGGTAGAACATCAAGATCGCCACCACGCCGTCGGCCGACGGAACTCTCTCTCCCGAGCTTTGCTGGATCGGAGCCCGAGGAGCGTCACCGAGCTGTACATGTGTCAAGAACTCGGAGGCGCCGGAGTAACGGCTCTGGGATCGGTTGGATCACGAGGAGAACGTCAACTACTTCCTCTACGCCAGATCGCTTCGCTTGGGTCTCGAGGGCGTGAGACAACACTCTCCCCTCTCGTTGCTATGCATCACCATGATCTTGCGTGTGCGTAGGAAAATTTTTTGAAATTACTACGTTCCCCATCACTTGCCACTCCTTATTCCATAGTCCATAAAAGCTTTACCCAAAACTTGAAAACTTCACAACACAAAACTCAACAGGAAATCTTATAAACTCCGTTAGTGAAAGAAAACAAAACCACCACATAAGGTACTACAATGAACTCATTCTTCATTTATTTTGGTGTTAAACCTACTGTATTCCAACTTCTTTATGGTTTATAAACTAATTTACTAGCCATAGATGCATTGAAATAAGCAAACAACACATGAAAAACAGAATCTGTCAAAAACAGAACAGTGTGTAGCAATCTGTAACTAACACAAACTTCTGGAACTCTAAAAATCCTACAAAATAGGAAGTCCTGGAAAATTTGTCTATTAAACAGCATCAAAAAGAATCAACACAAAATCATGTTCCTGTGATTTAACAAAATTATATTCGTGCGTGCAAAGTTTTTGTTTTTCAGTAGAATCAAATCAACTATCATCGTAGGTTATCCTATAGGTTCTACTTGGCACAAACACTAATTAAAAGATAAAAACACATCTAACTAGAAGGTAGATGCAAGATGTATTACTAAACAGGAGCAAAAACAAAAAAATATAAAGAAAATTTGGATTGCCTCCCAACTAGCGCTATCGTTTAACGCCCCTAGCTAGGCATAAAAACAAAGGTAGATATAAGTGGTGCCGTAATAATAAGATAGATCTTGAAAGCTCATCTCATATTCTCTACGTTCGGCAGCAAGTTTCCTTTGAGGCAAGCAAAAGTAATCAAAAGGGCTGAATTTAGTGGGACAAAGATCCCCAAGATCAATTACAGGAGGAACGGGTTCCTCCCTTGGCCCTTCATAGTGCACAACTATTTCATCACTAAAAGCATTCTTTTGGCAAAATCTTGTGAGCCTATACTCAAGAGAGTATCCTAGCTCATTGTTTCTAAGGGCAAAATCATTATTAAGCTCGTTAATGCAATCAACCAAGAAATTGGTAGGAACCTTTTTTCTAAGGTTTTCATTAAAAGCGACATAGTCCGAAGATTGAAAACGTCTAATTTCCTCTTGATCATAGAGGATCGCCTCTATGGGTGGATGACCGGCGTCCACCCTATAGTGCGCAAAGATTTCTTTGGCCTCTCTAATGATAAATCTAAACTCATGAGCCAAAAATATAGTAACAATGCGCTTAACAGAAGAATGCTCAATGTTAGAGAATTCTAGGAAAATTCTTTGTATGCAAGGATGCATATGCATAAATTGACTTTCAAGTTCAACTACAAGCATAGCGATAGCATCCGCAAGACTACTAGTTCTATGAAGAATAGAACACCCCATGGAAGGTAAAGCACCGGCACAAGTAAAGAAATCTTGAATAACACCGCCAACGATGTTACCGCTACCGATTCAAAACTTTTTAGTATGCAAGATAGGGGGTTCATCGGCGGGAGCCTCGGGGTTTTCTGTGTTATCATTGTTGTCCATATCGACGATAATCTCCCCAATTTCAGACACAGCGGCAAACAAAAGCAAGGCGGAAGAAAGCAAGCGAAAAGGAGAGGAGGAGATTGGGAAAGAGAGGGTGAATAAAACGGCAAGGGTGAAGTGGGGGAGAGGAAAACGAGAGGGAAATGGAAAATAATGTAAATGCGAGGGAGATGGGTTTGTGATGGGTACTTGGCATGTCTTGACTTGAGCGAAGAACTCCCCAGCAACGGCACCAGAAATCCTTCTTGCTACGTCTTGAGCTTGCATTGGTTTTCCTCGAAGAGGAGAGGGTGATGCAGCAAAGTGTAGCGTAAGTATTTCCCTCAGTTTTGAGAACCAAGGTATCAATCCAAGAGGAGGCTCCTCAAAAGTCCCACGCACCTACACAAACAAAGCGAGAACTCGCAACCAACGCAATAAAGGGGTTGTCAATCCCTTCACGGCCACTTGCGAAAGTGAGATCTAATAAAGATAGTATGATAAGATAAATATATTTTTGGTATTTTATAAGATAGATGCAAAAAGTAAAGATGCAAATAAAGGTAGATTGAAAGCAAATATGATAGGAGATAGACCCGGGGGCCATAGGTTTCACTAGAGGCTTCTCTCGAGATAGCATAAGTATTACGGTGGGTGAACAAATTACTGTCGAGCAATTGATAGAAAAGCGCAGTTATGAGATTATCTAGGCATGATCATGTATATAGGCATCACGTCCATAACAAGTAGGCCGACTCCTGCCTGCATCTACTACTATTACTCCACACACTGACCGCTATCCATCATGCATCTAGAGTATTAAGTTCATAAGAACAGAGTAACACTTTAAGCAAGATGACATGATGTAGAGGGATAAACTCATGCAATATGATATAAACCCCATCTTGTTATCCTCGATGGCAACAATACAATACGTGTCTTGCAAACCTTTATGTCACTGGGTAAGAACACCGCAAGATTGAACCCAAAGCTAAGCACGTCTCACATGGCAAGAAAGACCAATCTAGTAGGCCAAACCAAACTGATAATTTGAAGAGACTTGCAAAGATAACTCAATCATACATAAAAGAATTCAGAGAAGATTCAAATATTATTCATAGATAAACTTGATCATAAACCCACAATTCATCGGATCTCGACAAACACACCACAAAAAGAGTTTACATCGAATAGATCTCCACAAGAGAGGGGGAGAACATTGTATTGAGATCCAAAAAGAGAGAAGAAGCCATCTAGCTGATAACTATGGACCCGTAGGTCTGTGGTAAACTACTCACAACTCATCGGAGGGGCAAGGATGTTGATGTAGAGGCCCTCCGTGGTTGACTCCCCCTCCGGCAGAGTGCCGGCGAAGGCTCCAAGATGGGATCTTGCGGATACAGAAGGTTACGGCGGTGGAAATTGTGTTTCGTGATGCTCCTGGATGTTTTCGGGGTACGTAGGTATATATAGGAGGAAGAAGTACGTCGGTGGCCGCCTGAGGGGCCCACGAGACAGGGGGCACGCCCTATAGGAGGGGGCGTGGCCCCCTATCTCGTGGGGCCCTCGGAAGCTTCTTGACTTGCACTCCAAGCTCTCCGGTTCATGTTCGTTCCAAAAATCACGCTCCCGAAGGTTTCATTCCGTTTGGGCTCCGTTTGATATTCCTTTTCTTCGAAATACTAAAATAGGCAAAAAAACAGCAATATGGGCTGGGCCTCCAGTTAGTAGGTTAGTCCCAAAAATGATATAAATGTGTAAAATAAAGCCCATAAACATCCAAAAGGGGTAATATAATAGCATGGAACAATCAAAAATTATAGATACATTGGAGACGTATCAGATGCCAATCCTGCATGGGTCGCTGTTAGATCTGAATCTGGCAGATAACCTTGCTTGGCTAATCGCTCCAAATGAAGGCGCGAGACTGCGCAGCTGCCCCAATCACCTCTAATAGGGTCGTGAGGGTGCCTTGAGGAGCCTGTATCACTCGCCATGAGAACTCTAGAGGATGGACTTGAGAAAAGGGGATGCTGGTGCGATTGGCTCGGAAAGAAAGGGTTGGGCCGGTGTGGTAAATCGACACAACTAGCCCATGAATATAAAAGTCAAGAGACCGACGCTTTGATGTTTTGCCATAAAGTGACTCACTTCCCCGTAAAGGCATGGTTGCCAAGGTCAGGGACTAGATCCACGTGCGGCCGGTCCGGATCCACCTGGAAGGACCATTGATTTTTGAAGACCCCTTAGAGGGGAACTCGACTGTCGAGCCAAAGTCCATCAAAGTTGTCTTCGGGATCGAACACCTGTTCACCTGACGGTGTCCTCGATAAGAGGGTGCTAACCTAGTCGGCCCATGATCCTCGGGTTGGGCCGATGAGCCCTCATTCGTGATCAAGATGGACCGCGGAGGCCCTACGCAGGAGGCGTGATCAAGACTGCCTCCACCGAAGACTTGACGTCTACTCCAAGATTTCTCATGCCGCCTTGTTCCTAGATACCGACCTTGTAACCCTAGATACCCTCCCTGGCGTGTATATAAGCCATAGGGTTTAGCCCATAGAGGGGACATCAACACAATATCATTCACCTAGCCCTAGAGTAGGACCACACATTACAATCTCGAGTAGATCAACTCTGTATTCGATACATCTTCATCAATATAAAAAAAGGCATGACATAGGGTTTTACCTCAATAGAGAGGGCCTGGACTTGGTTAAATATCGTCTCCTTCATTCTTGTTACCCTCGATCCGAGATCCACAACTCGGGACATCCTACACCGAGGTTTGTCGGTTTTTACACTGACAACAAGAAGGCAAATTATTGCAGCAATAATGTCCCCCTTTTTGGATGATTGTTGAAAAAAATCATCAAAGTGAGGATAGATAAGTGAATAGTAGTGGACGAAAGTGAACACATACTACTTGTCTTGAAGATAAATGGGCTCCCCTAAATATATGCATGGATATAAGAGTTGAAGTTCAATTTCCTGCATGTGTTAGAAGAGAATCGATGGAGATACATTTCTAATCTTCGAGAATACAGAATTTGCGCTGAAGAAATATCCATTAATCGTGCAATCATTTGTAATTTCTGATAAAAATTCCACCTACAAAATAGATTCTCGAAAGACTTAATGCAGATGGGGGAGGGTGTTATTAATATTACAGATCAGAAGTTTACGGGAGTTCTACAACACGTCAAGAAATCATAACGAAAGGCAAGTGTTGCAAACTCGATAGAAAACACAACCAAACAAAATAGTCAAGCACATCTATCAGAACTTGATGTAATTCTCCCCCTTTTTGTCAACAAGTGGCAAAAAGGTGTCGAACGACAAGAGCTAAGCAGGAGGCGCAGATGAATCAGGGGCGTTGCCTGAAGTGTCTTCACTAGAGTCGTCGGATTCATAAGCAAGTTCTTCGTCTTCAAAGGTGATGTCCTCTCCAACAGCAGGCGCAAGTATTCTTGGCTCCTCATCTTGCTGATCCCAAAATCAGAACGTATCTGTAAGTATAACAACACATTCAGAAATATATACATATATGTACGTAGACAAACAACAATAAAATACAAACATATTAGTGTAGCTAATCCAATTTATGTGATGTCGCTTGACATCATATACAACATTGTAGCACCGCTAGCATGGATACATGTGAACCCTACCAAATTACTCCCTTCATTCACTATAATAAAATGTTATATTTTTTTCCTAAATCAAATGTACATGAACGCTTTCAAGCGTGTTTGCTCACTCATTTCATTGTATATATAGTCTATATTAAAATATTCAAACAGTCTTATAACAAACGAATGGAGAAAGTATTTTATAGATGGGCCATATGTCCATGATTATGCTAGTCCTTCAATAAGTTTGCCCGACAACCAAAAAGGCACATCGGAAGCATCTACAGAGTATTTCGAGATTAAGTGTGTGTGATATGTGCCGCATCATATAGATTTCCTCTCGTTTTCTTCCCTATTCTTAGACGGGTAGGGCAAACTTTTTCCTTAGACTTCACTAGCGAGCTTGTGGATTCACCTCCTCTCTTCTTGCCGCTAGATGGCGAGTGGCAGGGAGGAGAATCCTAGTGCATCCATTCTGGTTAATAGTCTAGGTTAGATTTTTTCAGTTCTCGCATCAGCGTTTAGGCGGATGGCTTCGCTTCTTTTTCGAGTTTGTCTTCTGGGCTTCAATTCTCCCCGAGTTTGTCCGTTTGGACGTAGTCGACCAAGCTAAGCTGTAGATTCCTGCCGTCTCCTTGGGAGATGAGGTTAGGCTTTCTTGTCATGTGCTGAGATTTGGTGTTAGGTGGTTCAAATTTAGTAAAGGGTTAAACGACGACGATTGCGGCTCCAGGACGCTGTCCTTAGGGGCACGTGCACAAAGACTTTCCGACTGTCATGCGGTAGGAGAGCGGCGACATCGGCGTGTTCTGACGGCAGTAGAGGTCATCCGGTGGTCTCAAAACTTTGATGTGATTTTTATTATGTTTGAGATGCTTTGTATTGTTGATGAACTTTTATAAAACATCTTTTGAAAAGGAAAAGGTTAAGTGTGTGCGGATGGATGGATTGGGGGAGGGAGGAAGAGGGAAGAGACCCACGAAAGCACGCTTGGAAGGAAAAGCATGTCTCACAATTTGGGACAAATCAGACATGACCCTCGTGAAATCCCATAGGCAAGGAAAGAGAGGACAGCGGCTCGTGCCCATATTCTATTCGTGCTCGTCTTGCAGGTCGAATGCTTCATCGGAAGAGAGAGCTTTATTCTCCCAAACCTTCCCCCAAAACTACGCCACGCCTTGTGCCGTTTACGGAATACCGAATCTATCACAAACCGTCGTAACACCGATGCGCCCTTCCCGATACAGCCGCTCGCAAAATCTCTTTCCACGAAGGGGCGCCTCGCCGCCGCCTCCCCCTCCCGAATGCCCGCGCCGCGGCAGCTGCCCCTCCTCCTGAAGATCGCCGCCGCGGCGGCCGCCGGCGCATTGGCGATCGTCGCGGCGGCGCGCCTGCTGCGGGATGACGCGGTCTCCTCCCTCCGCCGGGACATCCGCGAGGCCGTCGCCGCCCTCGTCTCCAGCAACGAGGACGGCGACAGCGCCGACGGCGGCGACGACCAGGGGGACGAGGACGCGCCGCCGCCGTCCATCCTGATCACGGGGTTCCGGGCCCACGGGAAGAGCTCGCTCGTCAACACGGCGTGCCGCGCGCTCGCCGCCGAGGTGGGCCCGCTGCTGCTGCGCGCGGAGGCGTCGCCGCCGGGCGGCGGGTCCGACAGCACGAGGAAGCGGCTGAAGGTGAAGGCGGTGGTCTCCGGCGCGGACGGGGAAATGGGCGCGGAGGAGGCGGTGGTGGAGCTGCTGGACGCGCCGCCGCTCCCTGAGGCCGCGAGGCTGACGAGGGATGCAATCGACGACGCGATCAGCAGCGGGAACCCGGAGTGCGTGGTGCTGGTGCTGCGATGCGACGCGCCCGCCAAGGAGCGGAATGCGGCCATCAAGCGCCTGCCGGAGATCTCTGCCGCCGCGAGGACGAAAGGTCAGTTGGTTTCTAGAAGGTTCTAGAATTTTTCGCGTGACTGTTCTATTTTTTGTGGAGACTGAGAGAATTCGCGTGACTGGTTTGTAGTACTGTTTATATATGGGCCCTTGAGCCCGTGCGGGCACGAGTGGGGAATTCCCTGCTTGCAATTGCGACCCAACCTATGAAATACTACTAGTAGCATTCAATCCACGGATCAATCGAGTATATCTTGCGGATTAACAAGAGCTGTGATCTAGAATTACTTCTGTAACCGCCAAATTAATCAACATGGATTCTCTGCAAAATGTTATGGTCTACGTATTTCTCACTTTCTCAGTAAGATTTATGGGAAACACTTTCCATCATACGTCTGATACAAGAAACTTGTCAGACCAGTCATGTGCCGTTCGTTTCTGGTTCATCCCAAGATTTATGTGGAGATCTCAAAAAGAGATTTATGTGGAGTTAAGTGTGGGTGATGATCCCTTTTAATCGGTTGGATGTTACAAACAACATATACTGATGGAAATATTAGCATTTTTTCGACTAATCTAATCCACAAGTAAATGATAAGAATGGCAAATACGGTATGCATCTCATACCGAAACCTAAGCATGTGAGCACGTACAGTATATAGAACCGAAACATCTATGAACAGCATATATACGGCCAGCACATGTACGAGCAAATAGGGGATGAACGAGTCATACCCTCCGGTTGGCCAGGCCAATGCGGCGGCGGCAGCGGCAGACTCGGCATCGGCCGAGGCCTTCTTCTTGGCGCCAGCCATGGAGTCGATGCATAGGAAGTAGTGGAAGCAGAGGCGAACAGAGACGGGGACGGATCGGGAGCGGTCGCGTCGAGACGTTCCCCAAAAACCTTATTTCCGTTCTCCCTGGCAGGATCTCGAACGACAGGGTTCCGGAGCCACCTGCTCTCCCGACCAACCGTGCACGCGGTCGTCGAGATGGGATCGCCGGAAGCAGCACAGAGAGAGAAACAGTAGATGATGGCTAGGGTTGTGCGAGAGGGAGTGAGTGAACTGAGTTAGGGTTCACTCCACTGGCCAGTGCCTTCTTATATAGGCCGTCAGGTAGATGGGCCTGGGCTAGGCCCACGACCGAGTCCGTGAACAGCCCACGGTCCAACGTCTTGGACAGTGGTGCTTCCGTAAGCGACTCGTTAATCAATTAACAATTAATTAGCCACTCTTGACCGGCAAAAATAAGCTTCGGCTCGGCTCATTCCCGCAACCCGCGGCGCGCGCGCGTCGTGACGAGGCGAGGCGAGGCGGGCGGCGGCGGAGGAGCGCGCGTGTACAGCTCCTATTCCCAAGCTCCCAATAGCAAGTGGTAGAGCAACCCTTATAAAGAGATCTCACTCTTCTTACCGTAGCAGTATGGTATTAAACTTCCCACCACTTGTCGTACACATGCATGGGCCTTAGAGATTAACCAGGGATTATTGTCTTATATGGGCCTAAGCCCATCCATAATCCATCAATCCCCCACCAGATCTCGAGGCACATAAGTTTGTCAACTGTTCCAAACAATGTTTGGTATACCGGAATTTTTAGTGGAGACTGTTAAGTTGAACTTCCACCTAGAGCAATACGATTAGACTTCTTCACAACTGAACAATGGACTATGCCTTGAATTGTCAGTTTGGCATGCAGAAGTTTCGCCTATTGTCAGCTGATACGTGGCTGCCGAAGGCTAAACCCCACGGGTGGAGCTTATTAGTCATACTATGTACCTTCTCATGAGCTTCCTAGAGATCACCCAATCTTGTAGACTGTGACCAGCAGTCGGGCTCACATAGGTGTGTTCCTCCAAAGAATGCTCTGTAGGTTAGCATCTTGCTTATATAAGCTTTGGAACACATTAAGACAAAAGTTAGCCTGCCTTACAGAATTGAGTATTCCTGCATCTCCAACGTAGTGGGTTAATTAAGGATACTCTCCTCAGTTGACCGTTGAATTGTTTTCCCAGGTCCTAATTCACGGGATCTCCGATCACATAGGTTGGGTTACCCCCATGGCAACTTACGTGGGTCCCATACCCATCTCCCTCGATGCATTTTCTATCACAATCCGTGATAGCCCATTCGTAAAAGGGTCTGCCAGATTTTTAGCAGTCTGGATATAATCCAATGCTATCACTCCGGAGTTTCTTGATTTTCTGACAGATTTCGATCTTCTTCTTATGTGCTTTGTGGATTTCATATTGTCCTTTGAACTCTTAGCCTTGGCAATCACACTTTGATTGTCACAGTTCATAAGGATAGCAGGGACTGGTTTATCAACCGCTGGCAAATCCATCAAAAGCTCTCGAAGCCATTCTGCTTCGACGCATGATGTGTCCAATGCTCTGAGTTTTGCTTCCATAGTTGATCTGATTAAGATCGTCTGCTTGCCAGACTTCCAGGAAACAACACCACCACCAAGTGTGAAGACATATCCACTTGTGGCTTTCATCTCATCAGCATTAGATATCCAATTAGAATCACTATTCCCTCAAGTACCGTCGGGTACCCAGAATAGTGAATCCCGTAGTTCGCAGTACCTTGCAAATAGCACATCACTCGCTCAACAGCATGCCAAGGCACATCTCCCGGATTGGAAACAAACCGGCTCAGTTTGCACGCGGTCGTCGGGATGGGATCGCCGGAAGCAGCACAGAGAGAGGAACAGTAGATGACGGCTAGGGTTGTGCGAGAGGGAGTGAGTAAACTAAGTTAGGGTTCACTCCACTGGCCAGCGCCTTCTTATATAGGCCATTGGGTAGATGGGCCTGGGCCAGGCCCACGACCGAGTACGCGAACAGCCCACGGTCCAACATCTTGGACAGTAGCGCTTCCGCCTTCTTATATAGGCCGTCATGTAGATGGGGTTAATTAATTAACCATTCTTGACCGGCCAAAAATAAGCTTCGGCTCGGCTCATTCCCGCAACCCGCGGCGCGCGCGCGTTGTGACGTGACGTGACGTGACGAGCGGAGGAGGAGCGCACGTGTACAACTCTTATTCCCAAGCTCCCAATAGCAAGTGGTAGAGCAGCCCTTATAAAGAGGTCTCACTCTTCTTACTGTAGCACTATGGTACTAAACTTCCCACACTTCCCACCACTTGACGTACACATGCATGAGCCTTAGAGATTAACCAGGGATTATTGTCTTATATGGGCCTAAGCCCATCCATAATCCATCATATACTACCTCCGTCCTGATTTATTAGTCCCCTTAGTATTTTGTGTCAAACTTTGACTACAAATTTAATTAAGAAAATAATAATACATGTCAACCAAAATTATATCTTTGGATTCGTATTTGAAAATATTTTCCAGTGATATCATTTTTGGTTACATGCATTAACATTTTCTTAGTTAAATCTAAGGTCAAAATTTAGCACAAAATGCGAAGGGGACCAATAAACCAGGACGGAGGTAGTACTAAATAGCTTATTATTGTTTTCCTTGTGTTATATTCTTAGATCGGGGATTTGCACTGATTTGGAATGCTCACTTTTTCTTGCATTTGCGTGTATGAATCATGGTGGTTTGAGACACAACCTTTATTGGTGATCAAAAGATTGACTATTTGATGATAAGCTTTGTACTAACAAATCACATGGATGCTCTGATATATGCTACTTCATTCGTTCCTGCACGACAATAATTATGGAACGGAGGGAGTATTTAATTCACTATGCTCCTTAATTTTGGAGCCCTCCCATTCAATTGAGGTGTTTAATTTTGGATTTAGTTTATGATTTTGACCGGGTCAACTATTTCTTGACGAGCTCCCATTCAGTTGAGGTATTTAATTTTGGATTTGATTCACTATTTTGTGACGGTTTCTCAATTTAATCGGTAACAACCAGCCTGTAAAAACATATAAGTCATGTGCACCCTCTCACCATCTAAAAAAAGCACCAACATGTGACATTGTAGCACTAATATAGTACATGCAGCCAACAAGGCAAGAAACTTACCCACCTAAGTATTGGTGGATTAGTAGATAACACAGAATCACACCACCAAGAAAGCCCACTAAAACACCGCATTGTAAAAAAAACACTTAATCATCTTCCCCACGCGCCAAAAACAACAACAACAACAACAAAGCCTTTAGTCCCAAACAAGTCGGGGTAGGCTAGAGGTGAAACCCGTAAGATCTCGCAACCAACTCATGGCTCTGGCACATGGATAGCAAGCTTCCACGCACCCCTGTCCATAGCTCGCTCTTTGTCGATACTCCAATCCTTCAGGTCTCTCTTAACGGACTCCTCCCATGTCAAATTCGGTCGACCCGCCTCTCTTGACATTCTCCGCACGCTTTAGCCGTCCGCTATGCATGGAGCTTCGGAGGCTCTCTGAATATGCCCATCTCGCATTTGTTGGACAAGCTTCTCCTCAATTGGTGCTACCCCAACTCTATCTCAGATATCATCATTCCGGACTCGATCCTTCCTCGTGTGGCCACACATCCATCTCAACATACGCATCTCCGCCACACCTAATCTGTTGAACATGTCGCTTTTAGTCGGCCAACACTCGCGCCATACAACATTGCGGGTCGAACCGCCGTCTGTAGAACTTGCCTTTTAGCTTTTGTGGCACTCTCTTGTCACGAGAATGCCAAGCTTGGCGCCACTTCATCCATCCGGCTTTGATTCGATGGTTCACATCTTCATCAATACCCCATCCTCCCGCAACATTGACCCCAAATACCGAAAGGTGTCCTTCCGAGGTACCACCGCCATCAAGGCTAACCTCCTCCTCCTCACACCTAGTAGTATCGAAACCGCACATCATGTACTCGGTTTTAGTTCTACTAAGCCTAAACCCTTCGATTCCAAGGTTTGTCTCCATAACTCTAACTTCCTATTTACCCCGTCCGACTATCGCCAACTAGCACCACATCATCCATAAAGAGCATACACCATGGGATATCTCCTTGTATATCCCTTGTGACCTCATCCATCACCAATGCAAAAGATAAGGGCTCAAGGCTGACCCTCGATGCAGTCCTATCTTAATCGGGAAGTCACCGGTGTCGACATCACTTGTTCGAACACTTGTCACAAAGATTATCGTACATGTCCTTGATGAGGGTAATGTACTTTGTGGAACTTTGTGTTTCTCCAAGGCCCACCACATGACATTCCGCGGTATCTTATCATAGGCCTTCTCTAAGTCAATGAACACCATATGCAAGTCCTTCCTTTGCTCCCTATATCTCTCCATAAGTTGTCGTACCAAGAAAATGGCTTCCATGGTCGACCTCCTGCATGAAACCAAACTGATTTTTGGTCACGCTTGTCATTCTTCTTAAGCGGTGCTCAATGACTCTCTCCCATAGCTTCATTGTATGGCTCATCAGCTTAATTCCACGGTAATTAGTACAACTCAACATCCCCTTGTTCTTGAAGATTGGTACTAATATACTCCGCCTCCATTCTTCCGCATCTTGTTTGCCCGAAAAATGAGGTTGAAAAGCTTGGTTAGCCATACTATCGCTATGTCCCCGAGACCTTTCCACACCTCAATGGGGATACAATCAGGTCCCATCGCCTTGCCTCCTTTCATCCTTTTTAAAGCCTCCTTCACCTCGAGACTCTGGATGCGCCGCACAAAACGCATGCTGGTCTCATCAAAGGAGTCGTCCAGTTCAATGGTAGAACTCTCATTCTCCCCATTGAACAGCTTGTCAAGTACTCCGCCATCTATGCTTAATCTCCTCGCCCTTCACCAAGAGTTGGCCTGCTCCGTCCTTGATGCATTTGACTTGGCCAATATCCCTCGCCTTCCTCTCCGGATCTTAGCCATCTTATAGATGTCCCTTTCACCTTCCTTCGTGCCTAACCGCTGGTAGAGGTCCTCATATGCCCGACCCTTGCTTCACCAACAGCTCGCTTATGCCTTCTTCGCCATCTTGTACTTCTCTATGTTGTCTGCACTCCTATCCAGGTATAGGCATCTGAAGCAATCTTTCTTCTCTTTAATCGCCTTCTGGACATCATCATTCCACCACCAGGTATCCTTATCTTCGCTTCTCCTTCCCCTGGACACTCCAAACTCCTCCAAGGCCACCTTACGAATGCAAGTCGCCATCTTCATCCACACATTGTCCGCATCCCCTCCTTCCTCCCAAGGGCCCTCCTTAATTACCCTCTCCTTGAACACCGAGCTACCTCCCCTTGAGCTTCCACCACTTCGTTCTAGCGACTTTGGCACGCTTATCCCGCTGGACACGAATCCGAAGCGAAGTCGGCAACCACCAGCTTATGCTGGGTACAACACTCTCTCCAAGTATCACCTTACAGCCTAGGCACGCACGCCTATCTTCTCTTCTCGAGAGGATGAAATCAATCTGCTAGAGTGTTGGCCACTACTAAAAGTCACCAGATTTGATTCTCTCTTTCTAAAGAGGGTGTTAGCTACAATCATGTTGTAGGCTAGAGCAAAGCTTAAGACATCTTCTCCTTCTTGATTCCTGATGCCATAGCCAAAGCCCCCATGCGCCCCTTCAAAACCTGTGTTAGATGTGCCCACGTGGCCATTGAGGTCTCCTCCTATGAAGAGCTTCTCACCAATCGGTACACTCCTAACCATGTCTTCCAAGCCTTCCCAGAACTCCCTCTTGGTGTTCTCATTGTGGCCTACTTGCGGGGCATACGCGCTGATAACATTGAGAACCAAGTCCTCAACTACCAGCTTGACCAGGATAATCCGGTCCCCACGTCTCTTGACGTCTACCACTCCATACTTGAGGCTCTTGTTGATCAAGATGCCTACGCCATTTCTATTTGCAGCCGTCCCCGTGTACCACAGCTTGAAGCCGGTATCCTCCACCTCCTTCGCCTTCTGTCCTCTCCATTTGGTTTCTTGGACGCAAAGGATATCAACACCTCTCCTCACCGCTGCATCAACTAGCTCCCGAAGCTTCACTGTCAGAGACCCTACGTTCCAGCTACCTAAGCGAATCTTCCCCACGCGCCAAACCAACTTTTATCTTTGTGACATCTCAACAACACCAGTGGCACAGCGAAGCACGCCCAATCCTTCTAGTATCCTATATGTATACGTCCTAGTTAGATTTGTTTGGAGTTGAGGGTGATGATAATCCAAGTTATCAGTTAGGCTGAATGTTGCAAACAACATATATAACTATTCATTTCATATGTTAGCGAGGCTTAGTCTAATTGTTACTTAACATCTGTTTACAGGGCTTAATTTGATTATTGCATTGACTTTTAAGAAGTCCGTGAGTTCAGTAAGGCAAGCTGAAGAGCTTCTAAGAGAGGTTTCGTTCAGGGCAAGGACGGATTGTGTATACTTCATCGAGAACTACACCTGGAGCAACAGTGGCTCCAACCTCCTCCACCCCCCTGTCATCAAGAATGACTTTGGGACAGATTTCACCGTGCTCACAATCATTCGACAGTGTCTTGAGTTCATCAAGCTAAATAGGAGTCAAAAGGATAAGAAAGACCCCAAGCAGGCAGACACACAGGCAGATGCTAAAACAGCCCCTAAAGTTTAGTGACGCAAATGTAAGGCATTTCTATAGTTGTGCACATACAAGATCATCACTGATTTGCACAGGTATGATCTTCTGCGGTATGAT
This sequence comes from Aegilops speltoides, assembly GCA_021437245.1. Classification (NCBI taxonomy): domain Eukaryota; kingdom Viridiplantae; phylum Streptophyta; class Magnoliopsida; order Poales; family Poaceae; genus Aegilops; species Aegilops speltoides. The sequence continues at coordinate 394,128,234 of CM038146.1, read as the reverse complement.
GTATGTTGACACTGACATAGTCTGAAAAACCGTACAAAATGTACCTTCATTATATAATGTATAATGTTATAGGCCTGTTTATCTGCCTCTGTTGTGTAGCTGTTGAGCTGGGTTTGTCATTTTCTGGATACATAAAGCAAAGTAGAAAGCCTCTTATACTATATATCATTGCTCTTAAATATGACTCATACAACTCTTGATCACCAATATTATACTCAATCCCACCATACATAAGTCCAAAGATAATTAGACATACGTATTACTACGGATGGAATATGACCAAACCAACATCAGTGGGCCGGCCCTGCCTTGTTCTCTTTAGCTCATCATCAGTCTAGGGGTCCAGGCACCAGCAGTAGTAGTCTGATCCTGAAAGTGCCAGGAGTTCTTCTGGGCTCATCCTCTCCATCTCCCTCTGCCTCCAGGCCGGGTAGTTATTCTGCACCTCCCCTGAACCGGAGGCGTAGTCTCTCGGGTGAGCTTGTGATCTCATCCTGATATATAGCCTCATCGCCGCGACGCAGTCCTCGTATGGATCCTGAATGCCAGTATGGACATCATACCTACAACCGGATAGAAGGGCAATCCCTTGAGCATTAGGCAATGGCCAAAGGGTTCAGAGAGTTTGTTTTATAGCTCAGTTATCAAGTGACATACCCAAGATATGCTTGTGTGAGGTACTTCAGGGTATTGCTCAGCTTGCTGGTTTTCATCAGCGGTGGGTACTTTGCGGTGTCCCTGCACGTCCATGGATAAATTATGTTAAGAAAATAGTAAAATTTCGAGGCAATTAAGGAAGAGATGGTAGGAACAAACTGTAGCTCACTGAGCAATGATCTGTACCTAATCATGAATGCTGGGTACTCCAAACCTAGGCGCTCGAGGTCATGGTCCACGATATGCCCAACAAGGATCCTTGCCCTTCCATAGCTCCTCGGCCGTATCTTCCACAGCGGCTCCCCGTTGCACAGGATGTCCTGGATCCTCCTCTGCACAAGTTTCAGTGGCATTGCGTCCCTCAGGTACTCGGGCCTTATCCCAGTAACCTCATACCTGAAGAGCCAAATGGTCAGCTTCATCTTTTGCACTTCAGAAAACAATCCATGTAGTTGGTCCTTGTCTAGCTAGTAAGCAGGACTGGTAATGGATTCCAAGGTGAGCTACCTGTAGTTTGTGACCGGAGCTGTAGGTTTTACATAGGTCTGGAAGATGACGTTCTCATCTTCTCCAATAAGGCACACTCTTGCGCAGAGGTCCACCGAGCCGTCGCTCCCTCCTCCGACCATCTTGCAGGCCATGGCAACCGCGCGCCCACCTGCGCCACCCTTTGGCATCTGAGAAGAAAGAACACAAAAGAAGAGAGGGAGAAGAGAGACATTAGATTCTGATTTCTGCTCTCTCGTCAACATTCTGTGAAAAGTTGGCCGGGAGCTCTAGCATCCATGTTAAGAAGAGGTCGATGGTGGCGATTGAACGAAGTGGAGAACATGAATTACCGGAGCAGCACGGGAGTATTGGCAGGCTTGACGGTGATATCTGGCGGCAGCGGGGCTGTCGAAGATGTTGAGGCAGATGCCGCAGCCCCGGGCGCTGAAGACGCGCGCGCATTCTGCCTTGGGTAGCGGACCTTCATTCCCAAGATCAAGATCACAAGGAGCGGCGTTCAGTTCAGCTGCCGTTGATGCCATAGCTATAGAGATGTTTGCATGCAGCTAGAGATTTGGTGGTCGTGGAGTTTGCTGGTAGCTTACCGATGAGGTGCTCCCTGAGTGACTCGAAGGAGCGGCAGTGCTTCCTGCAGGCGCCGCACTTGGGCTCGTGGACCGAGTGGTAGGACACCTTCATGTGCTCCACAAGGTGCTCCATCTTGTTGTACTGCCGGAAGCACGCCGAGCACTTGTTCCTGGTACACACACATACATGCTTCAGTCAGGCAAGCATCGAAAGTGGACATAAACTGGGGTTATCAACGAAGTTAGCACAAGAAAAAATGGTGTTTCTCAACGTCTTGTTACCTCAGGGTCTCCGCGGACTCCCTCCTGCTGTCCATCGCGCTCCACAGATTCTTCCTGCAGGTCGATCAAGATCTCTCAGATCTCGAGGTTGGCGAGGATGACCAGTATGGGAACGCCTATTTATAGGCCAGCCTCGTTGAGAGATCAGAGATGGAACCTTCACGAGAAAAAGCCCCCTAGACTGTCGTTGGTCCATTCTGAGGAATAACTAGACCTGCATGCAGGCGTTGTTATTACTCAAGAAATATAAAAGCGGTTAGATCACTACTTTAATGATCTAAACGCTCTTATATTTCTTTATGGAGGGAGCAATATCTAATAAGACGGTACTCAAATCCGTACGTGATTCCAAGTGCACAAGCATCTAAATATCTTGTATCGGTTCAGGGCTTGACAAGATGGTGTTATCTTGGACGTTCCGTGTCATCTAGAAACAGTTAACGCTACAAGGCATATACAAATATGTGACGATTAAAATTAATTAAGATAAGATGTGATGAAAAGATTCTCGCAAAAAAGAAGATGCAATGAAAAGATAACATCTCGTACAATGACGTGAATTGTCTTGTCTTTCATTTCAAGAGATCATCTTAGCTAAGAGAAAGCAAATAGTTTTTTTTTTGTCTATGCATGCCTCTTCCACGTCATTGATCGTCATACAATATGTGTAGCATTTCTAAGCTAGCACCAATATGTGTGTCATTGCTAAGTTAGCACCATTGTAACATAGTAACAAGAACAAAAAATAACACCATTATGTGTGCCATACAACATATGTTTTCTTTTAAAGAAACCATGTGGACAATGAGGAGCTATGTAGGCTGCTTGGAGGCTCCCCCCCCCCCTCCCAACAACGAACCAACTTGTGAAGGATTTATTTTGTGAGGGCTTAGATGAAAAAAAAGCTTTTGGCACCCACCAAACACTCATATTTTCTATCCCCCCCCCCCAAACATTGAACCAACTTGTGAAGGATTTATTTTCTGAGGGCTTAAATGAAAAAAATAGCTTCGGCACCCCTGCCCCCAACACTCATATTTTGTATGCCCCCTCCCAACAATGAACCAACTTGTGAAGGATTTATTTTGTGAGGGCTTAGATGAAAAAAAGCTTTTGGCACCCACCAAACACTCATATTTTCTATCCCCCCAACATTGAACCAACTTGTGAAGGATTTATTTTCTGAGGGCTTAAATGAAAAAATAGCCCCCGCCCCTCAACACTCATATTTTGTATGCACCTCCCCCCCCCCCCCCCACACACACACACACACACAGCTGATTCTGTCTAGCTCCGCCATTGCATGTTGCATGTGGATGTAAGGTATTACATGTCTTACTAACTCGGAAAATATAATCAGACACCTCGTGTGAAAAAGAGGAGACAAATAAATAATGAACGGCACTACAACACGTTGTCTATATTACGCAACACCGTAGAAAGTCACAATAGGAGATTATGGAGAGAACGGTCGTTCTTTAAGATTTCCGACAAATGATTGGCACAAACAACACTGCTGTAAAACTGGTATTTATCCCACAGTTGGAAACACTAGAGTGCTTCAAATCAAACTTTTTGTTTGCACTTGTTAAACTAAGTCATGTGGAACTAAGAGCATGATTGGTTTTCTACCAATATTTGGCTAGCCAAATGTTGGTATTGCCAAATGTTGGCAATACCAAGACTCGTCAACTATTTGCAACTTTATGTGAGATAGACAAGACAACTTGGTAACCAACCAAGTAGTAGCCAATGTTTGGCACAATGCCAAACATTGGCATATGCCAATATTTGACACCAAATCAGTTATGCTATAATATTAGTTGTTGTGCAAAAGTAACTGTAGACATATGGGCACTTTGTTTGGCTGCAAACTATAACCTAACTAAGTACTCCCTCCGTTCCTAAATATAAGGTGTATTAGTTTTTCAAAAAGTCAACTGTTGTCTATGTTTGACCAACTTTATAGCAAAATATATAAAGATTTATAATACTAAATATATAAAATGTAAAAATATAGTCCATGATGAATCTAGTGATAATGATTTGGTATTCTAGATATTGATATTTTTGTCTATAGACTTGGTCAAACTTAGAGAAGTTTGACTTTTTGGAAAAATAATACACCTTATATTGAGGAACGGAGGGAGTATATACTAATCAAAAGGATTACACGTACCAAACAAGATTTTTTTTGTTTATGTTTCTTCGTTAGCAAAGATGTGTCTTATGATTGAATCATGAGGGTTGGAGAACAAATCATGCGTTCAGCGCCAAGGAAGCAGAGGCCTTTTGTACACCAAAGGACCTATGCATTGCGGACAAGGCCGGTTGAAACTTGAACATGAAAATGCTGCCTATCACTTCTCAGGGAGGGAACAACAATAATGCACCACACAGACACACTGCCGACCAGTTAACCACGATTCCGCGGGTGTTTCAACGTCAAAAAACCAATGCTCCACATACTAGCAGGAGCCCTTTAACATCACCGGAAATATGCCCTACACTGCCGACCAGATAACCTTAGTTCAACGGATGTCTCAACGTCAAGAAATAATGGCGCCACATACAGCAGCAGCAGCAGCAGCCCTTTAACATCACGGCCCAGGTGCGCACGCGTGTCATTTTGACCGAGAATATGCAGGTTTGTGCAACTTTTGAGCTTCAAAACCAGAGGGGTTTTGGGCCTCTGGATGGGCTAAAGTCGGGAACAATGGTTAACGTCCGAGAATGGTCTGCTATAGCTTATAAGCAACGCTGGCTTAGATCCTGCGTCTCTGGAGCTCACGTCCTCCAGGCACCTGATTGGCCCCGTGCTGGTAGATCGCCATGCAGTTGACCGCTAATGGCTCATCTGATCTACACCTGGAGCTAGCTAGCTAGCTAGTGGACAAGTTACTGGGAAAGAAGAGGAGAGGATGAGCCGTACGTGCATGCGAGAAAGCACACGAGCATATAGGTATAGTATATCGATACCGATCGGTCGACCTGGACAGCTCTAGGTCTGGCTTTTTAGTCCGGCCGTAGCTGCTAGAGTGGTGCTCTTTGGGACGGTCGTAGGGATCGGGGATATATATTCCCGGTCAAAAAGATGGGCGTGGAAAGACGGAGCGGGGGATCGGGACGGACGTGCCACCGACGGCGACGGCGACGGCGAGGGTATTACCGGCCGGAGTCCCGCCCGTCGGAGAAGCCGCGCTGTGGCATATCATGGGCCAAGCTAGTCAAAGGAATTATGAGCTTCTTGACGGCGACGGCGCCGGATTCCTGTCCTGTCCCGCAGGCGACACCGTGGGCTCGCTCGCACGCTGGCCATCTTAATCGAAACATCTCTTGTTTTATCGTCTACGCATGCGCGCTCATGTCAACGATCAATCGATAGATACTTGGTAGTACCTCATTTTTCAGTCAATAGGTTAGTCTAAGAGTTCATTTCGCGAAGTGAGGTGCGTGCATATGCATGTGTATTGTATGCACTTATGATTTTATTTTATTTTGCATAAGCTTTTCATACGTCCAAAATGTATCTAGTTTTCTGATTACTTTTGTTTATATCCTCAAACAAATTCTCTCATGAATAATTATTGCTAACGTCGTTTTTCACAGAAAAATTACTCTATTTTTTGTGTACAAATGAGTCTAGTACGTAAAAAAGATATTGGACGGAAAGATAAGCATAATGGATCAAACCCATCGAAGAAGAGCCACGAGGGCCAACTATAGCTGATACATCTCAAACGTATCTATCATCTTTTACGTGCATGTTGTTTTTCTACAACAAAAATAAATATTTTTCAGAACCAGAAAAATCATCAAAAATCACTTTATTGGAAAGGATCTAGGGGGGCCAAAGTGGGCCTGAGGGGTGGAGTCCCCCCTCCCCCCCCCCCGGCACGGACGCCTAGGCCTAGGACGTGCCAACAGGGCATGTGAAGTCCATAGGCCTACCCTTGGCACTTCTTAGTTCTGACGCCTTTATAGACCCCCCACCCCCCCAATGTCCCACCCTAAAAATATGATTATTTTTTTGCATCAACGATTATGCATGAACTGAGGCAAATCCAGTCTGGAGGTCTTCCTCGGTACTCTACGGTAGGGGGAAATTGCAGCTGGAACTATCTTCATCAATATTGCTGCTTCGATGACCATGTGTGAGTAGTCCCGCTTAGTCCATGAATCCATGACAATAGCTATGTGGCATCTACTCACTCTTGTTCTTTAATACGAAGATCGCTTGAGTTGCTTGTTGAACTGACATGGGTCCAGTCCATGCTCACTCGCCCAGCCCACGTGCTAGACCTAGAGGCAAAGGGGGTGTGCATTATCTGCTCAGGGGCGCCGCCACACGCACTGAAGAAAATATGCCCTAGAGGCAATAATAAAGTTGTTATTTTATATTTCCTTATTCATGATAAAGGTTTATTATTCATGCTAGAATTGTATGGATTGGAAACTTAAGTACATGTGTGAATACATAAACAAATACCGTGTCCCTAGTAAGCCTCTACTAGACTAGCTCGATAATCAAAAATGGTTAAGGTTTTCTAACCATGGACATGTGTTGTCATTTGATAACGGGATCACATCATTAGGAGAATGATGTTATGGACAAGACCCATCCGTTAGCTTAGCATATTGATCGTTCAGTTTATTGCTATTGCTTTCTTCATGTCAAATACATATTCCTTCGACTATGAGATTATACAACTCCCGGATACCGGAGGAATACCTTGTGTGCTATCAAACGTCACAATGTAACTGGGTGATCATAAAGATGATCTACAAGTATCTCCGAAGGTGTTTGGTGAGTTGGCATAGATCGAGATTAGGATTTGTCACTCCGAGTATCGGGGAGGTATCTCTTGGACCTCTCGGTAATACACATCACAAGCTTGCAAGCAAATGACAAAGGAGTTAGTTACGAGGTGATGTATTACGGAACGAGTAAAGAGACTTGCCAGTAATGAGATTTAAATAGGTATGAAGATACCGACGATCGAATCTTGGGCAAGTAACATACCGATGGACAAAGGGAATTCTGTGTGTTGTCATAACGGTTCGACCGATAAAGATCTTCGTAGAATATGTAGGAACCAATATAGGCATCCAGGTTCCGCTATTGGTTATTGACCGGAGAGGTCTCTCTGTCGTGTCTACATAGTTCTCGAACCCGTAGGGTCTGCACGCATAACATTCGTTGACGATATAGTATTATATGAGTTATGTATGTTGGTGATTGATTGTTGTTCGGAGTCCCGAATAAGATCACGGACATGACGAGGAGCTCTGGAATGGTCCGGAGGTAAAGATTGATATATGGGATAATAGTGTTTGGTCTTCGGAAGGGTTTCGGAATTTACCGAAAGGGGTTTCAGATGTTTCCCGAAATGTTTGGGTACGAGAACACTTTATTTGGGCCAAAGGGGAAAGCCCACGAGGCTTTTGTAAAGTGCAAAAGGAAGTTTTGCGGAGGCCAGGGGCCAGACGCTAGGAACCCTGGCGTCTGGGTCTAGGCGTTGGGAACCCTGTCGTGTGGGTCCAGGCGCCAGGAACCCTGGCGTCTGGTCCTGGAGTCCGAGAAGGACTCTTGCCTTTCGGGCAAAACCGACTTTGAGGAGGATTTTACTCCAAGTTTTGACCCTAGGGCTCAACATATAAATAGCGGGGCAGGGCTAGCACCCAAGACACATCAAGATTCACCAAGCCGTGTGCCGGTAACCCCATCCCTCTAGTTTATCCTCCGTCTAGTTTCTGTAGTGCTTGGCGAAGCCCTGCAGAGATTATTCTTCATCATCAACCATCACCACACCGTAGTGTTGCCGGAACTCATCTACTACTTCGCCCCTCTTGCTGGATTGAGAAGGCGAGGACGTCATCAAGCTAACGTGTGCTGAACGTGGAGGTACCGTATGTTCGGTACTTGATCGGGGCGGATCATGAAGGTGTACGACTACATCAACCACGTTGATAAACGCTTCCACTTAGCGATCTTCAAGGGTATGAAGATGCTCTCCCCCTCTCGTAGCTATGCATCTCCATGGATAGATCTTGCGTGTGCGTAGAAAGTTTTGTTTTTATGCAACGTTCCCCAATAGTGGCATCCAAACCAGGTCTAAGCATAGATGATATGCACAAGTAGAACACAAAGAGTTGTGGGCGGTGATAGTCATACTGCTTACCACCAACGTCTTATTTTGATTCGGCGGTACTGTGGGATGAAGCGGCCCAGACCAACCTTACATGTCCATGCACATGAGACCGGTTCCACCGACTGACATGCAACTAGTTTTGCATAGAGGTGGCTGGCGGGTGTCGGGTTCTCCTACTTTAATTGAATCGAATTTGACTATGCCCGGTCCTTAAAGAAGGTTAAAACAGCAAAGTTGATGAATCACCGTTGTGATTTCTGCATAGGTAAGAACAGTTCTTGCTAGAAGCCTGTTGCAGCCACGTAAAACTTGCAACAACAAAGTAGAGGACATCTAACTTGTTTTTGCAGTGCATGTTGTGATGTGATACGGTCAAGATATGATGTGATATATGTTGATGTATGAGATGATCATGTTTGGTAATATCGACAACCGGCGGGAGCCTTAGGGTTGTCTCTTTATTGTTTGAAGTGGAAACGCCATGTAATTGCTTTACTTTATCGATATGCGTTAGCAAGAGTTGTAGAAGCAATAGTTGGCGAGATGACCCCGATGCAACAATGGAGATCAAGGTGTCGAGCCGGTGATGATGGAGATCATGATGATGCTTTGGAGATGGAGATCAAAATCACAAGATGATGATGGCCATATCATGTCATATATTTTGATTGCATGTGATGTTTATCTTTTATGCGTCTTATTTTGCTTAGAATGGCGATAGCATTATAAGATGATTCCTTCACTAAATTTCAAGGTAAAAGTGTTCTCCCCAAGTATGCACCGTTGCCAAAGTTCTTCGTTTCGAAGCACCTCGTGATAATCGGGTGTGATAGACTCTACGTTCACATACAACGGGTGTAAGACAGTTTTGCACATGCGGAATACTTGGATTAAACTTGACGAGCCTAGCATGTACAGACATGGTCTTGGAACACTGGAGATCAAAAGGTCGAACGTGAGTCATATAGTAGATATGATCAACATAGAGATGTTCACCATTGATGACTACCCCATCTCACATGATGATCGGACATGGGTTAGTTGATTTGGATCATGTATCACTTAGATAACTTGAGGGATGTTAATTTAAGTGGGAGTTCATTAGTAATTTGATTAATTGAACTTAATTTATCATGAACTTAGTCCTGATAGTATTTGCATATATATGTTGTATATCAATGGTCCATGCTGTCGTTCCCCTGAATTTTAATGCGTTCCTAGAGAAATATAAGTTGAAAGATGATGGTAGCAACTACACAGACTGGGTCCGTAACTTGAGGATTATCCTCACTGTTGCACAGAAGAATTATGCCCTTGATGCACCGCTAGGTGACGGACCTGCTGCAAGAGCTGAAGCAGACGTTTTGAACGCTCGGCAGGCTCGATTTGATGACTACTCTATAGTTCAGTGTGCCATGCTTTGCGGCTTAGAACTAGGACTTCAAAGACGTTTTGAACGTCATGGAGCATATGAGATGTTCCAAGAGTTGAAGCTAATATTTCAAGCAAATGCCTGGGTTGAGAGATATGAAGTCTCCAACAAGGTCTATAACTACAAGATGGAGGAGAACAGTTCTGTCAGTGAACACATACTCAAAATGTCTGATTATTATAATCACTTGACTCAGCTGGTAGTTAATCTTCCAGTTGATTGTGTTATTGACAAAGTTCTTCAATCACTGCCACATAGCTACAAAGGCCTTGTGATAAACTATAATATGTAAGGGATGAACAAAATAGTTCCCGACCTCTTCGCAATGCTTAAGGCCGCGGAGGTAGAAATCAAGAAGGAGCATCAAGTGTTGATGGTTAATAAGACCACTAGTTTCAAGAAAAATGGCAAGGGAAAGGAAGGGAACCTCGAGAAGAATGGCAAGGAAGTTGCCACTCCCGAGAAAAAGCCCAAAGTTGGACCCAAGCCTGAAACTGAGTGCTTCTACTGCAAAGGAAATGGTCACTGGAAGCAGAACTGCCCCAAATACTTGGCGGATAAGAAGGATGGCAAAGTGAACAAAGGTATATTTGATATACATGTTATTGATGTGTACCTTACTAATGCTCGTAGCAGCACCTGGGTGTTTCATACTGGTTCGGTTGCTCATATTTGTAACTCGAAACAGGAGCTGCGGAATAAACAAAGATTGGCTAAGGACGAGGTGACGATGCGCGTCGGGAATGGTTCCAAGGTTGATGTGATTGCCGTCGGCACGCTACCTCTACATCTACCTTTGGGATTAGTTTTAGACCTCAATAATTGTTATTTGGTGCCCGCATTGAGCATGAACATTATATCTGGATCTTGTTTATTGTGAGACAGTTATTCATTTAAGTCAGAGAATAATGGTTATTCTATTTATATGAATAATATCTTTTATGGTCGTGCACCCTTGAAGAATGGTCTATTCTTGTTGAATCTCGATTGTAGTGATACACATATTCATAATATTGATGCCAAAAGATGCAAAGTTGATAATGATAGTGCAACATACTTGTGGCACTGCTGTTTAGGTCATATTGGTGTAAAGCGCATGAAGAAACTCCATGCAGATGGACTTTTGGAATCACTTGATTATGAATCATTTGATACTTGCGAACCATGCCTCATGGCAAGATGACTAAAACTCCGATCTCCGGAACAATGGAGCGAGCTAATGACTTATTGGAAATAATACATGCCGAGGTATGCGGTCCGATGAGTGTTGAAGCATGCAGTGGGTATCATTATTTTCTGACCATCACAAATGATCTGAGTTGGTATGGGTATATCTACCTAATGAAACACAAGTCTGAAACATTTGAAAAGTTTAAAGAATTTCAGAGTGAAGTGGAGAATCATCGTAACAAGAAAATAAAGTTTCTACGATCTGATCGCGAAGGCAAATATTTGAGTTACGAGTTTAGCCTTCATTTAAAACAATGTGAAACTGTTTCACAACTCACGCCACCTAGAACACCACAGTGTAATGGTGTATCCGAACGTCATAGCCGTACTTTATTAGATATGGTGCATTCTGTGATATCGCTTACCGATTTACCACTATTGTTTTGGGATTATGCATTAGAGACAACAGCATTCAGGTTAAATAGGGCACCATCTAAATCCGTTGAGACGACGCCGTATGAACTATGGTTGGGCGAGAAACCTAAGATGTCGTTTCTTAAAGTTTGGGTATGTGGCGCTTATGTCAAAAGGCTTCAGCCTGATAAGCTCGAACCTAAATCAGAGAAGTGTGTCTTCATAGGATGCCCTGAGGAAACAATTGGGTACACCTTCTACCACAGATCTGAAGGCAAGATCTTTGTTGCTAAGAATGGGTCCTTTCTAGAGAAGGAGTTTCTCTCGAAAGAAGTGAGTGGGAGGAAAGTAGAACTTGATGAGGTAATTGTACCTTCTCTCGAATTGGAAAGTAGCACATCACAGAAAACCATTCCTATGATGCCTACACCAACTAGAGAGGAAGAAAATGATAATGATCATGAAACTTCAGATCAAGTTACTACTGAACCTCATGGGTCGACCAGAGCATGATCCGCACCAGAGTGGTACAGAAATCTTGTCCTGGAAGTTATGTTATTAGAGCATGGCGAACCTACGAACTATGAAGAAGCTATGATGAGCCCAGATTCCGATAAATGGCTTGAGGCCATGAAATCTGAGATAGGATCCTTGTATGAGAACAAAGTATGGACTTTGGTGGACTTGCCCGATGATCGGCAAGCCATTGAGAATAAATGGATCTTCAAGAAGAAGACTGACGCTAATGGTAATGTTACTGTCTACAAAGCTCAACTTGCCGCAAAAGGTTTTCGACAAGTTCAAGGAGTTGACTATGATGAGACTTTCTCACCCGTAGCGATGCTTAAGTCTGTCTGAATCATGTTAGCAATTGCTGCATTTTATGATTATAAAATATGGCAAATGGACGTGAAAACTGCATTCCTTAACGGATTTCTTAAAGAAGAGTTGTATATGATGCAACCAGAAGGTTTTGTCGATCCTAAAGGTGCTAACAAAGTGTGCAAGCTCCAGCGATCCATCTATGGACTGGTGCAAGCATCTCGGAGTTGGAATATATGTTTTGATGAGGTGATCAAATCATATGATTTTATACAGACTTATGGTGAGGCCTGTATTTATAAGAAAGTGAGTGGGAGCTCTGTAGCATTTTTATATTATATGTGGATGACATATTGTTGATTGGAAATGATGTAGAATTTCTGGATAGCATAAAAAGGATACTTGAATAAGAATTTTTTTAATGAAAGACCTCGATGAAGCTACTTATATATTGGGCATCAAGATCTATAGGGATAGATCGAGACGCTTAATAGGACTTTCACAAAGCACATACCTTGATAAAGTTTCGAAGAAGTTCAAAATGGATCAGTCAAAGAAAGGGTTCTTGCCTGTGTTACAAGGTGTGAAATTGAGTCACACTCAAAGCCTGACCACTGCAGAAGATAGAGAGAAAATGAAAGTCATTCCCTATGCCTCAGCCATAGGTTCTATCAAGTATGCTTTGTTGTGTACCAGACCTGATGTGTGCCTTGCCATAAGTTTGGGAGGGAGGTACCAAAGTAATTCAGGAGTGGACCACTGGACATTAATCAAGAACATCCTGAAGTACCTGAAAAGGACCAAGAATGTGTTTCTCGTTTATGGAGGTGACGAAGAGCTTGTCGTAAAGGGTTACGCCGATGCTAGCTTCGACACTGATCTGGATGACTCTAAGTCACAAACCGGATACATTTTTTATATTGAATGGTGGAGCTGTTAGTTGGTGCAGTTCCAAGCAGAGCGTCGTGGCGGGATCTACGTGTGAAGCAGAATACGTAGCTTCTTCAGAAGCAGCACATGAAGGAGTCTGGATGAAGGAGTTCAACGATCTAGGTGTAATACCCAGTGCATCGGGTCCAATGACAAGCTTTTGTGACAACACTTGAGCAATAGCATTAACGAAGGAATCCAGATTTCACAAGAGAACCAAACACATCAAGAGACGCTTCAACTCCATTCGTGAAAAGGTCAAGGATGGAGACATAGAAATTTGCAAAATACATATGGATCTGAATGTGGCAGACCCGTTGACTAAGCCTCTTCCGCGGGCATAACATGATCAGCACCAAGACTCCATGGGTGTTAGATTCATTATAATGTAATCTAGATTATTGACTCTAGTGCAAGTGCGAGACTGAAAAAATATGCCCTAGAGGCAATAATAAAGTTGTTATTTTATATTTCCTTATTCATGATAAAGGTTTATTATTCATTCTAGAATTGTATTGATCGGAAACTTAAATACATGTGTGAATACATAAACAAATACCGTGTCCCTAGTAAGCCTCTACTAGACTAGCTCGTTGATCAAAGATGGTTAAGGTTTCCTAACCATGGACATGTGTTGTCATTTGATAACAGGATCACATCATTAGGAGAATGATGTGATGGACAAGACCCATCCGTTAGATTAGCATATTGATCGTTCAGTTTACTGTTATTGCTTTCTTCATGTCAAATACATATTCCTTCGACTATGAGATTATGCAACTCTCGGATACCGAAGGAATACCTTGTGTGCTATCAAATGTCACAACATAACTGGGTGATCATAAAGATGCTCTACAGGTATCTCCGAAGGTGTTTGTTGAGTTGGCATAGATAGAGATTAGGATTTGTCACTCCGAGTATCGGAGAGGTATCTCTGGGACCTCTCAGTAATACACATCATAAGATTGCAAGAAAATGACTAAGGAGTTAGTTACAAGGTGATGTATTACGAAACGAGTAAAGAGACTTGCCTGTAATGAGATTGAACTAGGTATGAAGATACCGACGATCGAATCTTGGGCAAGTAACATACCGATGGACAAACGAAATTACGTATGTTGTCATAACGGTTCAAATGATAAATATCTTCGTAGAATATGTAGGAACCAATATGGGCATCTAGGTTCCGCTATTGGTTATTGACCGGAGAGGTGTCTCGGTCATATCTACATAGTTCTCGAACCCGTAGGGTCCGCACGCTTAACGTTCGTTGACGATATAGTATTATATGAGTTATGTATGTTGGTGACCGAATGTTGTTCGGAGTCCCAGATGAGATCACGGACATGACGAGGAGCTCCAGAATGGTCCAGAGGTAAAGATTGATATATGGGATAATAGTGTTTGGTCTTCGGAAGGGTTCCGGAATTCATCGAAAGGGGTTTCGGATATTTCCCGAAATGTTTGGGTACGAGAACACTTCATTTGGGCCAAAGGGGAAAGCCCACAAGGCTTTTGGAAAGTGCAAAAGAAAGTTTTGTGGAGGCCAGGGGCTAGACGCCAGGAACCCTGGAGTCTGGGTCCAAACGCCGACAACCCTAGCGTCTGGTCCCGGAGTCCGAGAAGGACTCTTGCCTTTCGAGCAAAACCGACTTTGAGAAGGCTTTTACTCCAAGTTTCGACCCCCAGGGTTCAACATATAAATAGCGGGGCAGGTCTAGCACCCAAGACACATCAAGATTCACCAAGCTGTGTGCTGGTAACCCCGTCCCTCTAGTTTATCCTCCGTCTAGTTTCTGTAGTGCTTGGCGAAGCCCTGCAGAGATTGTTCTTCATCATCAACCATCACCACACCGTAGTGCTGCCGGAACTCATATACTACTTCGCCCCTCTTGCTAGATTGAGAAGGCGAGGACGTCATCAAGCTAACATGTGCTGAACGTGGAGGTACCGTATGTTCGGTACTTGATCGGGGCGGATCATGAAGGTGTACGACTACATCAACCACGTTGATAAACGCTTCCACTTAGCGATCTTCAAGGGTATGAAGATGCTCTCCCCCTCTCGTAGCTATGCATCTCCATGATAGATCTTGCGTATGCGTAGAATTTTTTTTTTCCATGCAACATTCCCCAACACACACAAGCGTGCGTGGGGAAAACACGGGTTCGTCTCTTGATTCAACATGAGACGGGGCCTGATGGGAAGGCGGTGGCAGAGACTCCTATTTATCCCTCTCGCGGTTGTGCAGTAGCTAGCCTCTCACGGCTGGCGGGGAGCTATGTCAGCGGCTGCGCACGAGCAAGGGAGACAAGGAGGCGGCGTGAGAGTTGTGTGGCGAGGCTGAGCGAGAGAACACGGTGTGGCCTGGTCAGAGGAAGATGGAGGTGGTGCTGGTAGGTACTATTGCTACTGGAGGTTCCTGCTGGTGTTATGTGGCTAGGCTCCCGCTACTACTAAGTGGAAAGGGAAGGGGAGGCATGATACGTCTCCAATGTATCTATACTTTTGATGTATTCATGCCATGTTTATAATATTTCTACATGCTTTTGGTATGATTTGGTTAGAACTAACCCGAACTAACGTTGTTTTCAGCAGAACTATCGTGGTGTTGTTTTTGTGCAGAAATAAAAGTTCTCGGAATGCGCTGAAAATCAATGGAGATTTTTTCTGGAAAATATACAAAATAATGGAACAAAAAGTTATCGGAGAGGAATCTCGTGGGGCCCACGAGGGTGGAGGGCGCCCCCCCCCCCCGGGCGCGCCCCTGTGCCTTGTGGACACCCCATGGGTCCTTCTGACTTGTTCTCGACGCCAAACCCTCCTATAAATACCCAAACCTCCAGAAAGAAACCTAGATCAGGAGTTCCGCCGCTGCATGCCTCTGTAGCCACCAAAAACCTCTTGGAAGCCCGTTCCTGCACCCTGCCGGAGGGGGAATCCATCACCGGTGGCCATCTTCATCATCCTGGCGCTCTCCATGACGAGGAGGGAGTAGTTCACCCTCGGGGCTGAGGGTATGTACCAGTAGCTATGTGTTTGATCTCTCTCTCTCTCTCGTGTTCTTGACTTGGCACAATCTTGATGTACCGTGAGCTTTGCTACTATAGTCGGATCTTATGATGTTTCTCCCCCTCTACTCTCTTGTAATGGATTGAGTTTTCCCTTTGAAGTTATCTTATCGGATTAAGTCTTTAAGGATTTGAGAACACTTGATGTATGTCTTGCGTGGGATACCCGTGGTTACAATGGGGTATTCTATTGACTCACTTGATGTATGTTTTGGTGATCAACTTGCGAGTTCCGTGACCTTGGGAATCTATGCATAGGGGTTGGCACACGTTTTCTGTTGGGGAACGTAGTAATTTCAAAAAAATTCCTACGCACACACAAGATCATGGTGATGTATAGCAACGAGAAGGGGAGTGTATCTTCATACCCTTGAAGATCGCTAAGCGGAAGCGTTTATCAACGCGGTTGATGTAATCGTACGTCTTCACGATCCGACCGATCCAAGTACCGAACGCACGGCACCTCCGAGTTCTGCACACGTTCAGCTCGATGACGTCCTCGCCTTCTCGATCTAGCAAGACGGGCGAAGTAGTAGATGAGTTCCGGCAGCACGACGGCGTGGTGACGGTGTTGGTGAAGAACAATCTCCGCAGGGCTTCGCCTAAGCACTACGAAAACTATGACGGAGGACAAACTAGAGGGGACGGGGTTGCCGGCACACGGCTTGTTGTTTCTTGATGTGTCTTTGGTGCTAGCCCTACCCCTCTATTTATATGTTGAGCCTTGGGGTCGAAACTTGGAGTAAAAGTCTCCACAAAGTCGGTTTCACCCGAAAGGCAAGAGTCCTTCTCGACTCGGGGCGACGCCAGGTTCCCGGCGTCGACTCGCACACCGTGGACCTGGCGTCGGCCCTCGACTCATAAAACTTCCTTTGCGCTTTCCAAAAACTTTGTGGGCTTTCCCTTTGGCCCAAATAACGTGTTCTCGCACCCAAACATTTCGGAAACATCCGAACCCCTTCCGTGAATTCGAACCCTTCCGAGATCAAACACTATTATCCCATATATCAAACTTTATCTCCAGACCATTCTGGAGTTCCTCGTCATGTCCATGATCTCATCCGGGACTCCGAACAACATTCGGTTACCAACATGCATAACTCATATAATACTATATCGTCAACGAAACGTTAAGCGTGCGGATCCGACGGGTTCGAGAACTATATAGACATGACCGAGACACGTTTCCGGTCAATAAGAAATAGCGGGACCTGGATGCCCATATTGGCTCCCACATATTCTACGAAGATCTTTATCGGTCAAACCGCATAACAACATACGTTGTTCCCTTTGTCATCGGTATGTTACTTACCCGAGATTCGATCGTCGGTATCCAATACCTAGTTCAATCTCGTTACTGGCAAGTCTCTTTACTCGTTACATAATGCATCATTCCTTAACTAACTCATTAGCTACATTGCTTGCAAGGCTTATAGTGATGTGCATTACCGAGAGGGCCCAAAGATACCTCTCCGACAATCGGAGTGACAAAACCTAATCTCGAAATACGCCAACCCAACATGTACCTTTGGAGACACCTGTAGTACTCCTTTATAATCACCCGATTCGTTGTGACGCTTGGTAGCACCAAAGTGTTCCTCCGTAAACGGAGTTGCATATTCTCATAGTTACGGAACATGTATAAGTCATGAAGAAAGCAATAGCAACATACTAAACGATCAAGTGCTAGGCTAACGGAATGGGTCATGTCAATCACATCATTCTCCTAATGATGTGATCCCGTTAATCAAATGACAACACATGTCTATGGTTAGGAAACATAACCATCTTTGATTAATGAGATAGTCAAGTAGAGGCATACTAGTGACGTTATGTTTGTCTATGTATTCACACATGTATCATGTTTCCGGTTAATACAATTCTAGCATGAATAATAAACATTTATCATGATATGAATAAATAAATAATAACTTTATTATTGCCTCTAGGGCATATTTCCTTCAGTCTCCCACTTGCACTAGAGTCAATAATCTAGATTACATAGTAATGATTCTAACACCCATGGAGTCTTGGTGCTGATCATGTTTTGCTCATGAGAGAGGCTTAGTCAACGGGTCTGCAACATTCAGATCCATATGTATCTTGCAAATTTCTATGTCTCCCACTTGGACTTGGTCCCGGATAAAATTGAAGCGTCTCTTGATGTGTTTGGTCCTCTTGTGAAATCTGGATTCCTTTGCCAAGGCAATTGCACCAGTATTGTCACAGAAGATCTTCATTGGTCCCGATGCACTAGGTATGACACCTAGATCGGAAATGAACTCCTTCATCCAGACTCCTTCATTTGCTGCTTTCGAAGCAGCTATGTACTCCGCTTCACATGTAGATCCCGATACGATGCTTTGTTTAGAACTGCACCAACTTACAGCTCCACCGCTTAATAAAAATACGATCCGGTTTGCGATTTAGAATCGTCCGGATCGGTGTCAAAGCTTGCATCGACGTAACCATTTACGACTAGCTCTTTGTCACCTCCATATATGAGAAACATATCCTTAGTCCTTTTCGTATTTCAGATGTTCTTGACCGCCGTCCAATGATCCACTCTGGATTACTTTGGTACCTTCCCGCCAAGCTTATTGCTAAGCATACGTCAGTCTGGTACACAAGATTGCATACATGATAGAGCCTATGGCTGAAGCATAGGGAACATCTTTCATTTTCTCTCTATCTTCTGCTGTGGTCGGGCATTGAGTCTGACTCAACTTCACACCTTGTAGCACGGGCAAGAACCCTTTCTTTGCTGATCCATTTTGAACTTTTTCAAAAATTTACCAAGGTATGTGCTTTGTGAAAGTCCTATTAACCGTCTTGATCTATCTCTATAAATCTTGATGCCCAATATGTAAGCAGCTTCACCGAGGTCTTTCATTGAAAAACTTTTATTCAAGTATCCCTTTATGCTATCCAGAAATTCTATATCATTTCCAATTAATAATATGTCATCTACATATAATATCAGAAATGCTACAGAGCTCCCACTCACTTTCTTGTAAATACAGCTTCTCCAAAAGTCTCAGATAAAACCATATGCTTTGATCACACTATCAAAGCGTTTATTCCAACTCGAGATGCTTGCACCAGTCCATAAATGGATCATGGAGCTTGCATACTTTGTTAGCACCTTTTGGATCAACAAAACCTTTTGGCTGCATCATATACAACTCTTCTTCCGTAAATCCATTCAAGAAAGCAGTTTTGACATCCATTTGCCAAATTTCATAATCATAAAATGCAGCAATAGCTAACATGATTCGACAGACTTAAGCATCGCTACGGGTGAGAAAGTCTCATCGTAGTCAACCCTTGAACTTGTCGAAAACCTTTCGCAACAAGTCGAGCTTTATAGACGCTTACATTACCATCGTCGCCGTCTTCTTCTTAAAGATCCATTTATTCTCAATGGCTTGCCGATCATCGGGCAAGTCAACCAAAGTCCATACTTTGTTCTCATACATGGATCCCATCTCAGATTTCATGGCCTCTAGCCATTTTGCGGAATCTGGGCTCATCATCGCTTCCTCATAGTTCGTAGGTTCATCATGGTCAAGTAACATGACTTCCAGAATAGGATTACCGTACCACTCTGGTGCGGATCTTACTCTGGTAGACCTACGAGGTTCAGTAGAAATTTGATCTGAAGTTTCATGATCAATATCATTAGCTTCCTCACTAATTGGTGTAGTTGTCACAGGAACCGGTTCTTGTGATGAACTACTTTCCAATAAGGGAGCAGGTACAGTTACCTCATCAAGTTCTACTTTCCTCCCACTCACTTCTTTCGAGAGAAACTCCTTCTCTAGAAAGGATCCGATTTTAGCAACGAAAATCTTGCCCTCAGATCTGTGATAGAAGGTGTACCCAATAGTCTCTTTTGGGTATCCTATGAAGACACATTTCTCCAATTTAGGTTCGAGCTTATCTGGTTGAAGTTTCTTCACATAAGAACCGCAGCCCCAAACTTTAAGAAACGACAACTTTGGTTTCTTGCCAAACCACAGTTCATAAGGCGTCGTCTCAACGGATTTTGATGGTGCCCTATTCAACGTGAATGCGGCCGTCTCTAAAGCATAACCCCAGAATGATAGCGGTAAATCAGTAAGAGACATCATAGATCGCACCATATCTAGTAAAGTACGATTATGATGTTCGGACACACCATTTCGTTGTGGTGTTTCGGGTGGCGTGAGTTGCGAAACTATTCCGCATTGTTTCAAATGTAAACCAAACTCGTAACTCAAATATTCTCCTCCACGATCAGATCGTAGAAACTTTATTTTCTTGTTACGATGATTTTCCACTTCACTCTGAAATTCTTTGAACTTTTCAAATGTTTCGGACTTGTGTTTCATTAAGTAGATATACCCATATCTGCTCAAATCATCTGTGAAGGTGAGAAAATAACGATACCGCCATGAGCCTCAACATTCATTGGACCAAAACATCAAGATGTATGATTTCAAACAAATCAGTTGCTCGCTCCATAGTTCCGAGAACGGCGTTTTAGTCATCTTGCCCATGAGGCACGGTTCGCAAGTACCAAGTGATTCATAATCAAGTGATTCCAAAAGCCCATCAAGATGGAGTTTCTTCATGCGCTTTACAATCGATATGACCTAAACGGCAATTGCACAAATAAGTTGCACTATCATTATCAACTCTGCATCTTTTGGTTTCAACACTATGAATATGTGTATCACTACTATCGAGATTCAATAAAAATAGACCACTCTTCAAGGGTGCATGACCATAAAAGATATTACTCATATAAATAGAACAACCATTATTCTCTGATATAAATGAATAACCGTCTCGCATCAAACAAGATCCAGATATAATGTTCATGCTCAGCGCTGGCACCAAATAACCATTATTTAGGTCTAAAACTAATCCCGATGGTAGATGTAGAGGTAGCGTACCGACCGCGATCACATCGACTTTGGAACCATTTCCCACACGCATCGTCACCTCATCCTTAGCCAATCTTCGCTTAATCCGTATTCCCTGTTTCGAGTTGCAAATATTAGCAATAGAACTAGTATCAAATACCCAGGTACTACTGCGAGCATTAGTAAGGTACACATCAATAACATGTATATCACATATACCTTTGTTCACTTTGCCATCCTTATTATCCGCCAAATACTTGGGGCAGTTCCGCTTCAAAGTCCATCGCTTGCAGAGAAGCACTCGGCCTCGTGCTTAGGTCCGACTTGGGTTTCTTCTCTTGAGCAGCAACTTGTTTGCTGTTCTTCTTGAAGTTCCTTCTTCTTCCCTTTGCCCTTTTCTTGAAACTGGTGGTCTTGTTAACCATCAACACTTGATGCTCCTTCTTGATTTCTACCTCCACGGCTTTTAGCATTGCGAAGAGCTCGGGAATAGTCTTGTCCATCCCTTGCATATTATAGTTCATCACGAAGCTCTTGTAGCTTGGTGGCGTGATTGAAGAATTCATCAATGACACTAGCATCGTGAAGATTAACTCCCAGTTGAATCAAGTGATTATTATACCCGACATTTTGAGTATGTGTTCACCGACGTAACTATTCTCCTCCATCTTGCAGCTATAGAACTTATTGGAGACTTCATATCTCTCAATCCGGCATTTGCTTGAAATATTAACTTCAACTCCTGGAACATCTCATATGCTCCATGACGCTCAAAACGCCATTGAAGACCCGGTTCTAAGCCGTAAAGCATGGCACATCGAACTATCGAGTAGTCATCAGCTTTGCTCTACCAGACGTTCTTAACGCCGCTGGTTACATCAAGAAGCAGGCACGCACCCAGCGGTGCTTCCAGGACGTAATTCTTCCGCAGCAATGAGGATAATCCTCAAGTTACGGACCCGATCCGTAATTGCTACCATCATCTTTCAACTTTGCTTTCTCAAGGAACGCATTAAAATTCAACGGAACAACAAAGACGAGCCATCTATCTACAACAAACATAGACAAGCAAAATACTATCGGTACTAAGTTCATGATAAATTTAAGTTCAATTAATCATATTACTTAAGAACTCCCACTTAGACAGACATCTCTCTAGTCATCTAAGTGATTACGTGATCCAAATCAACTAAACCATGTCCGATCATCACGTGAGATGGAGTAGTTTCAATGGTGAACATCACTATGTTGATCATATCTACTATATGATTCACGTTCGACCTTTTGGTCTCCGTGTTCCGAGTCCATATCTGTATATGCTAGGCTCGTCAAGTTTAACCTGAGTATTCCACGTGTGCAACTATTTTGCACCCGTTGTATTTGAACGTAGAGCCTATCACACCCGATCATCACGTGGTGTCTCAGCACGAAGAACTTTCGCAACGGTGCATACTCAGGGAGAACACTTCTTGATAATTAGTGAGAGATCATCTTAAAATGCTACCGTCAATCAAAGCAAGATAAGATGCACAAAGGATAAACATCACATGCAATCAATATAAGTGATATGATATGGCCATCATCATCTTGTGCTTGTGATCTCCATCTTCAAAGCACCATCGTGATCACCATCGCCATCGGCGCGACACCTTGATCTCCATCGTAGCATCGTTGTCGTTCGCCATCTATTGCTTCTATGACTATCGCTGCCGCTTAGTGATAAAGTAAAGCAATTACAGTATGCGTTGCATTTCATACAATAAAGCGACAACCATATGGCTCTGCCATTGCCGATAACTTCGTTACAAAACATGATCATCTCATAAAATAAAATATAGCATCACGTCTTGACCATATCACATCACAACATGCCCTGCAAAAACAAGTTAGACGTCCTCTACTTTGTTGTTGCAAATTTTACGTGGCTGCTACGGGCTTAGCAAGAACCGTTCTTACCTACGCATCAAAACCACAACGATAGTTCGTCAAGTTAGTGTTGTTTTAACCTTCGCAAGGACCGGGCGTAGCCACACTCGATTCAGCTAAAGTGAGAGAGACAGACACCCGCCAGCCACCTTTAAGCACGAGTGCTTGTAACGGTGAAACCAGTCTCACGTAAGCATACGCGTAATGTCGGTCCGGGCTGCTTCATCTCACAATACCGCCGAATCAAAGTATGACATGCTGGTAAGCATTATGACTTGTATCGCCCACAACTCACTTGTGTTCTACTCGTGCATATGACATCTACGCATAAAACTAGGCTCTGATTCCACTGTTGGGGAACGTAGTAATTTCAAAAAAAATTCCTACGCACACGCAAGATCATGGTGATGTATAGCAACGAGAAGGGGAGTGTATCTTCATACCCTTGAAGATCGCTAAGCGTAAGCGTTTATCAACGCGGTTGATGTAGTCGTACGTCTTCATGATCCGACCGATCCAAGTACCGAATGCACGGCACCTCCGAAGTTCTCGCACACGCTCAGCTCGATGACGCCCTCGCCTTCTCGATCCAAAGAAGACGGGCGAAGTAGTAGATGAGTTCCGGCAGCACAATGGCGTGGTGACGGTGTTGGTGAAGAACAATCTCCGCAAGGCTTCGCCTAAGCACTACGGAAACTATGACGGAGGATAAACTAGAGGGGACGGGGTTGCCGGCACACGGCTTGTTGTTTCTTGATGTGTCTTTGGTGCTAGCCCTACCCCTCTATTTATATGTTGAGCCTTGGGGTCGAAACTTGGAGTAAAAGTCTCCACAAAGTCGGTTTCACCCGAAAGGCAAGAGTCCTTCTCGGACTCGGGGCGACGCCAGGTTCCCAGCGTCGACCCGCACGCCAGGACCCTAGCGTCGCCCTGGACTCCGCAAAACTTCCTTTTGCACTTTCCAAAAACTTTGTGGGCTTTCCCCTTTGGCCCAAATAACGTGTTCTCATACCCAAACATTTCGGGAAACATCCGGAACCCTTTCGGTGAATTCAGGAACCCTTCCGGAGATCAAACACTATTATCCCATATATCAAACTTTATCTCTGGACCATTCCGGAGTTCCTCGTCATGTCCATGATCTCATCCGGGACTCCGAACAACATTTGGTTACCAACATGCATAACTCATATAATACTATATCGTCAACGAAACGTTAAGCGTGCGGATCCGACGGGTTCGAGAACTATGCAGACATGACCGAGACACGTTTCCGGTCAATAAGAAATAGCGGGACCTGGATGCCCATATTGGCTCCCACATATTCTACGAAGATCTTTATCGGTCAAACCGCATAACAACATACGTTGTTCCCTTTGTCATCGGTATGTTACTTACCCGAGATTCGATCGTCGGTATCCAATACCTAGTTCAATCTCGTTACTGGCAAGTCTCTTTACTTGTTACATAATGCATCATTCCTTAACTAACTCATTAGCTACATTGCTTGCAAGGCTTATAGTGATGTGCATTACCGAGAGGGCCCAGAGATACCTCTCCGACAATCGGAGTGACAAAACCTAATCTCGAAATACGCCAACCCAACATGTACCTTTGGAGACACCTATAGTACTCCTTTATAATCACCCAGTTACGTTGTGATGTTTGGTAGCACCCAAAGTGTTCCTCCGGTAAACGGGAGTTGCATATTCTCATAGTTACAGGAACATGTATAAGTCATGAAGAAAGCAATAGCAACATACTAAACGATCAAGTGCTAGGCTAACGGAATGGGTCATGTCAATCACATCATTCTCCTAATGATGTGATCCTGTTAATCAAATGACAACACATGTCTATGGTTAGGAAACATAACCATCTTTGATTAATGAGCTAGTCAAGTAGAGGCATACTAGTGACGTTATGTTTGTCTATGTATTCACACATGTATCATGTTTCCGGTTAATACAATTCTAGCATGAATAATAAACATTTATCATGATATGAAGAAATAAATAATAACTTTATTATTGCCTCTAGGGCATATTTCCTTCATTTTCGTCTTGACTCTCCGGTAGAAACTTTGGAACACTCTTTGAAGTTCTTTGTGTTGGTTGAATAGATGAATCTGAGATTGTGTGATGCATATCGTATAATCATACCCGCGGATACTTGAGGTGACATTGGAGTATCTAGGTGACATTAGGGTTTTGGTTGATTTGTGTCTTAAGGTGTTATTTTACTACGAACTCTAGGGCTGTTTGTGACACTTATATGAATAGCCCAATATATTCATCAGAAAGAATAACTTTGGGGTGGTTTCGTACCCTACAATAATCTCTTCGTTTGTTCTCCTCTATTAGTGACTTTGGAGTGACTCTTTGTTGCATGTTGAGGGATAGTTATATGATCCAGTTATGTTATTATTGTTGAGAGAACTTGCACTAGTGAAAGTATGAACCCTAGGCCTTGTTTCGAAGCATTGCAATACCGTTTTCGCTCACTTTTGTTACTTGCTACCTTGTTGTTTTTATATTTTTCAGATTATAAAAACCTATATCTACCATCCATATTGCACTTGTATCACCATCTCTTCGCTGAACTAGTGCACCTATACAATTTACCATTGTATTGGGTGTGTTGGGGACACAAGAGACTCTTTTTATTTGGTTGCAGGATTGTTTGAGAGAGACCATCTCCATCCTACGCCTACCACGGATTGATAAACCTTAGGTCATCCACTTGAGGGAAATTTGTTACTGTCCTACAAACCTCTGCACTTGGAGGCCCAACAACGTCTACAAGAAGAAGGTTTCTTAGTAGACATCAAGCTCTTCTTTGGAGCCATTGCCGAGGAGGTTAGTGCTTGAAGGTATATCTTTAGATCTTGCAGTCGAATCTTTTTGTTTCTTGTTTTATCACTAGTTAAGTCTATAAAAGAAAACTACAAAAAGATGGAATTGATGGTACCTCATATGCTTCACCTTTTTAATGTTTTTCGTGAAAATGATGGAAAGGAAAATTGTGCCAAAGTGTTAGATGAAGAATGCATTAAAATGTTTGGCACTAAATCTTTGAATGACGAGCATGGTTGCAATGTTGTTAGTATGAACTCTTTGAATATCCATAGTACTAATGATGATTGCACTAGTCATGATGAAAATGTATCTTATAAGCATGTCAACTTTTGTGGAGTGCATAGAGTTTGCAAGTACACACCAAATAGGGAAGATAGATTTTGCAAGAGGCATAAGTATTTAGAAACTAAATGGTTGCAAGAGAGGCTAGATGTTTGTGCTGAAAATTTAAAATTTCTTTGCCATCCTTGTGAACTTTGCAATGAACGTGATCATTTAAATCCCCAATGCAAATTGTTTCATGATCGAATTGTGTCCAAAAATTGTGATGACTTGATTTCCCTTGCGTATCATAATGAACTTAGTTTGCTTGTGGGTTATGAAGAAATGAAACGTATAACTAAGGATCTTCCAGAATTTGTCCTTGATAAAGTTCTTGATTTTGATCTAGAGGAAATTTATATGTATTGTGCGGTGAATTGCATTGAAAATCCTAATATTGCCAATTACATAAAGACAAGAAAACAAATAGAAGATGAAGAGAATACTAATGAAAGGGAAGAGATTTCCCAATATCCTCCTATTCTTTCTTATGATGAATCAGGTAACGAGGAGGAGCTTTCTCTTCAACCAATCTCATTAATAAGGAGCTCCAAAAAGAGTACTAAACCCACACATAATGTGGAGAAGAAAAAGAAAAGATGGAGAAGCAAAGGTAAAAAGGTATCCCTCTCAAATGATGTTGCTCCTACTACTCATTGTGATGATGATAATTGCTATACTATTAGTGTTATCCATACTATTGATGATGGGAGTGATTATGCTTATGATATGCAAAGGCCCAAGCTTGGGGATGCTATTTTTGATGAGAATGGCATGTTTGAGAATTTATTTGATGCAATTAATGTTTGTCCCAAGCTTGGGGATGCTATGTTTAATGAAGAAGATATTTTTAGTCTCCCAAGTTTTGATATGCAAATTTATTATGATGATAGCATGCCTCCTACCTATGATGATTATATTGATGAAAGTGGGTTTGGAAGAGTGTAAACTTTAGGAAGTAATGATCCCACTATTTTTGAGGGTGTTGAATCATATTGTGATAATTATAAAAGTGGATTTGGAGAGATCATGACTTTATTTAGTAATGATTCCACTATCTTGGAAGAGGTTTCAATTGATTATGATGAGAACAAAGTTGCTACTTATGATGTTTATTGTGATGATACTTATGCTATAAAAATTAGTGATGGTTATATTTATAAAACTTGTCATGATTATGATTACCCTTTTTCTGAACATTACTCTTTTAATGTGGAAACAATTTATAGTACTCGAGTTTCTTACGATACTCCCACTATTCATGAGAAGAAATTTGCCTATGTGGAGAGTAATAAAAATGCTATACATGTGCATCATGAAAAGAGTGCTTTATATGATAGTTATATTGTTGAATTCATTCATGATGCTACTGAAAATTATTATGAGGGAGGAATATATGCTTGTAGGAATTGCAATAATATCAAGTTTCCTCTCTATGTGTTGAAAATATTGAAGTTATGCTTGTTTTGCTTTCCTATGCTAGTTGATTCTTGTTCCCATAAGTTGTTTGCTCACAAAATCCCTATGCATAGGAAGTGGGTTAGACTTAAATGTTCTAGTCATATGCTTCATGATGCTCCCGTTATGTTTCAATTCTGATCTTTTATGTGAGCATCATTGTCATCATCATGCCTAGCTAAAAAGGCATTAAAGAAAAGCGCTTGTTTGGAGACAACCCAATATTTACCCCTGCTGTTTTTGTGTGTCCACGTGATTAAGCTACTGTATTAATCATGTTTTATAGCTTTTGTTTCAATAAAGTGCCAAGTAGAACCTTTGGGAAGACTTGGGCGAAAGTTAATGTAATCTTGCTGTAAAAAACAGAAACTTTGCTCTCACGAGATTAGCTGTCATTTTTTACAGAAGAGTGATTTTAAGTTCATTATTTTTGCAGAAGATTAATATACAAATACCTCACGTCCATCAATTTATTTCAGAATTTTTGGAGTTACAGAAGTATTCGAGAGTTACAGATTACTACAGACTGTTCTGTTTTTGACAGATTCTGTTTTCTATGTGTTGTTTGCTTATTTTGATGAATCTATGAGTAGTATCGGAGGGTATGAACCATAGAGAAGTTGGAATAAAGTAGATACAACACCAATATAAATAAAAAAATGAGTTCACAACAGTACCAAAAGTGGTGATTTATTTTCTTATACTAACAGAGCTTACGAGTTTTCTGTTGAGTTTTGTGTTGTGAAGTTTTCAAGTTTTGGATAAAAGATTCGATGGACTATGGAATAAGGAGTGGCAAGAGCCTAAGCTTGGGTATGACCAAGGCATCCCAAGGTAATATTCAAGGACAACCAAGAGCCTAAGATTGGGGATGCCCCGGAAGGCATCCCCTCTTTTGTCTTCGTTCATCGATAACTTTACTTGGAGCTATATTTTTATTCACCACATGATATATGTTTTGGTTGGAGCGTCATTTTGTTTTGCTTGCTGTTTGAATAATATCCCTGAAGGAAATATGCCCTAGAGGCAATAATAAAGTTATTATTTATTTCCTTATTTCATGATAAATGTTTATCATTCATGCTAGAATTGTATTAACCGGAAACATGATACATGTGTGAATGCATAGACAAAACAATATGTCACTAGTATGCCTCTACTAGACTAGCTTGTTAATCAAAGATGGTTATGTTTCCTAACCATGAACAAAGAGTTGTTATTTGATTAACAAGGTCACATCATTAGTTGAATGATCTGATTGACATGACCCATTCCATTAGCTTAGCACACGATCGCTTAGTATGTTGCTACTGCTTTTATCCATGACATATACATGTTCCTGTAACTATGAGATTATGCAACTCCGCTTTACGGAGGAACACTTTGGGTGCTACCAAATGTCACAACGTAATCGGGTGATTATAAAGGAGTACTACAGTGTCACCAAAGGCGATGTTGGGTTGGCGATTTCAAGATTAGGTTTTGTCACTCCGATTGTCGGAGAGGTATCTCTGGCCCTCTCGGTAATACACATCACTGAAGCCTTGCAAGCATTACAACTAATAAGTTAGCTGTGAGATGATGTATTACGAACGAGTAAAGAGACTTGCCGTAACGAGATTGAACTAGGTATTGGATACCGACGATCGAATCTCGGCAAGTAACATACCGATGACAAAGGAACAACGATGTTGTTATGCGGTCTGACCGATAAAGATCTTCGTAGAATATGTAGGAACCAATATGGGCATCCAGGTCCCGCTATTGGTTATTGACCGGAGATGTGTCTCGGTCATGTCTACATTGTTCTCGAACCGTAGGGTCCGCACGCTTAAGGTTTCGATGACGGTTATATTATGAGTTTATGTATTTTGATGTACCGAAGAAGTTCGGAGTCCCGGATGTGATCACGGACATGACGAGGAGTCTCGAAATGGTCGAGACGTAAAGATTGATATATTGGAAGCCTGCATTTGGACATCGGAAATGTTCCGAGTGAAATCAGGAATTTACCGGAGTCCCGGGAGGTTACCGGAACCCCCCGGGAACTATATGGGCCATAGTGGGCCTTAGTGGAAAGGAGAAAGGGCCAGCCCTAGGTGGTCAAGCCTCCCCTTCCCTAGTCCTACTAGGACTAGGAAAGGTGGGCCGCCCCCTCTCTCTTTCCCCCCGTGAATCCTATTCCAACTAGGATTGAGGGGAATCCTACTCCCGGAGGAGTAGGACTCCTGGCGCGCCTCCTCTTGGCCGGCCGCCCCTCCCCTGCTCCTTTATATCACGGGGCAGGGGCACCCTAGAACACACAAGTTGATCTACGGATCGCTTCCTTAGCCGTGTCGGTGCCCCTCCACCATATTCCACCTCGGTCATATCGTCGCTGCTTAGGCGAAGCCCTGCGCCGTAGAACATCAAGATCGTCACCACGCCGCGTCGTCGACGAAACTCTCCCTCCCGAGCTCTCTTCGGATTGGAGCCCGAGGAGCGCCATCGAGCTGTACATGTGTCAAGAACTCGGGGCGCCGAGTAACGGCGCCGGATCGGTCGGATCGCGAGGAGATCGTCGACTACTTCCTCTACGCTGTGGTCGCTTCCGCTCGGTCACGAGGGTACGTAGACAACACTCTCCCCTCTCGTTGCTATGCATCACCATGATCTTGCGTGTGCGTAGGGAAATTTTGAAATTACTACGTTCCCCAACAGTGGCATCAGAGCCTAGGTTTTTCTATGGTTTGATGTTTTGCACGAGTAGAACACAAGTGAGTTGTGGGCGATACAAGTCATACTACCTACCAGCATGTAATAGTTTGGTTCAGCGGTATTGTGAGATGAAGCGGCCCGGACCGACATTACGCGTATGCTTACGCGAGACTGGTTTCACCGCTACGAGCACTCGTTGCTTAAAGGTGACTGGCGGGTGTCTGTCTCTCTCACTTTAGTTGAACTGAGTGTGCTACGCCGGTCCTTGAGAAGGTTAAACGGAGTCTATTTGACGAAGTATCGTTGTGGTTTTGATGCGTAGGTGAGATTGGTTCTTGCTTAAGCCCGTAGCAGCCACGTAAAATTTGCAACAACAAAGTAGAGGACGCCTAACTTGTTTTTGCAGGCATGTTGTGATGTGATATGGTCAAGACGTGATGCTATATTTTATTGTATGAGATGATCATGTTTTGTAACCGGTTATCGGCAATCGGCGGAGCCATATGGTTGTCGCTTTATTGTATGAAATGCAACGCTACTGTAATTGCTTTACTTTATCACTAAGCGGTAGCGATAGTCGAGAAGCAATAGAAGGCGAGACGACAACGATGCTACGATGGAGATCAAGGTGTCGCGCGGTGGCGATGGTGATCATGATGGTGCTGCGAGATGGAGATCACGAAGCACAAGATGATGATGACCATATCATATCACTTATATTGATTTGCATGTGATGTTTATCTTTTATGCATCTTATCTTGCTTTGATTGACGGTAGCATTATAAGATGATCTCTCACTAAAAAAATTTATCAAGTAGTGTTCTCCCTGAGTATGCACCGTTGCCAAAGTTTGTCGTGCCCAGACACCACGTGATGATCGGGTGTGATAAGCTCTACGTCCATCTACAACGGGTGCAAGCCAGTTTTGCACACGCAGAATACTCGGGTTATACTTGACGAGCCTAGCATATGCAGATATGGCCTCGGAACACGGAGACCGAAAGGTCGAGCGTGAATCATATAGTAGATATGATCAACATAAGATGTTCACCATTGAAAACTACTCCATCTCACGTGATGATCGGTTATGGTTTAGTTGATTTGGATCACATGATCATTTAGATGACTAGAGAGATGTCTATCTAAGTGGGAGTTCTTTAGTAATATGATTAATTGAACTTAAATTTATCATGAACTTAGTACCTGATAGTATCTTGCTTGTCTATGTTTGATTGTAGATAGATGGCTCGTGTTGTTGTTCCGTTGAATTTTAATGCGCCCTTGAGAAAGCAAAGTTGAAAGATGATGGTAGCAATTACACGGATCGGGTCCGTAACTCGAGGATTATCCTCATTGCTGCATGTAAGAGTTACGTCCCGGATGCACCGCTAGGTGCCAGTGCCTTCTTGATGCAACCGACGACGTTAAGAACGTCTGGCGAGCAAAGTCGATGACTACTCTATAGTTCGAGTGTGCCATGCTTTACGGCTTAGAACCGGGACTTCAACGACGTTTTGAACGTCATGGAGCATATGAGATGTTCTAGGAGTTGAAGTTGATATTCCAGAATGCCCGGATTGAGAGATATGAAGTCTCCAATAAGTTCTATAGCTGCAAGATGGAGCAGAATAGTTCGTCGGTGAGCACATACTCAAATGTCCGGGTATTACAATCACTTGACTCAACCGGGAGTTAATCTTCCGGATGATTGTGTCATTGATGTAATTCTTCAATCACCGCCACCAAGCTACAAAGGCTTCATGATGAACTATAATATGCAAGGGTTAGTAAAGACTATACCGAGCTCTTCGCAATGCTAAAGGCTGCGGAGGTAGAAATCAAGATGGAGCATCAAGTGTTGATGGTCAATAAGACCACTAGTTTCAAGAAGAAAGGCAAAGGGAAGAAGAAGGGAACTTCAAGAAGAATAGCAAGCAAGTTGTCTGCTCAGAGAAGAAACCCAAGTCTGGACCTAAACCTGAAATCGAGTGCTTCTACCGCAAGCGATCGTCATTTGAAGCGGAACTGCCCCAAGTATTTGGCGGATAAGAAGGATGGCAAGGTGAACAAAGGTATATGTGATATACATGTTATTGATGTGTACCTTACTAGAGCTCGCAGAGCACTGGTATTTGATATTGGTTCTGCTGCTAATATTTGCAACTCAAACAGGGACTACGGATTGCTTAACACCGCAAAGGACGAGGTGACGATGCGCGTGGGAAATGGTTCCAAAGTCGATGTGATCGCGGTCGGCACGCTACCTCTACATCTACCTTCGGGATTAGTTTTAGACCTAAATAATTGTTATTTGGTGCTGCGTTGAGCATGAACATTATATCTGGATCTTGTTTGATGCGAGACGGTTATTCATTTAAATCGAGAATAATGGTTGTTCTATTTATATGAGTAATATCTTTTATGGTCATGCACCCTTGAAGAGTGGTCTATTTTGATGAATCTCGATAGTAGTGATACACATATTCATAATGTTGAAACCAAAAGATGCAAAGTTGATAATGATAGTGCAACTTATTTGTGGCACTTGCCGTTTAGGTCATATCGGTGTAAAGCGCATGAAGAAACTCCATACCGATGGACTTTTGGAGTCACTTGATTATGAATCACTTGGCACTTATGAACCGTGCCTCATGGGCAAGATGACCGAACCCGCTTCTCCCAGACTATGGAGAGAGCAACAGATTTGTTGGAAATCATACATACGTATGTATGTGGTCCGATGAATGTTGAGGCTCGTGGCGGATATCGTTATTTTCTCACCTTCACAGATGACTTAAGCAGATATGGGTATATCTACTTAATGAAACATAAATCTGAAACATTTGAAAAGTTCAAAGAATTTCAGAGTGAAGTTGAAAATCATCGTAATAAGAAAATTAAATTTCTACGATCTGATCGTGGAGGTGAATATTTGAGTTACGAGTTTGGTCTACATTTGAAACAATGCGAATAGTTTCGCAACTCACGCCACCCGAACACCACAACGTAATGGTGTGTCCGAACGTCAGAATCGCGCTTTACTAGATATATGGTGCGATCTATGATGTCTCTTCAGATTTACCGCTATCGCTTTGGGGTTATGCTCTAGAAACGGCCGCATTCACACTGAATAGAACACCGTCAAAATCCGTTGAGACGACACCTTATGAACTATGGTTTAGCAAAAACCAAAGTTGTCATTTCTTAAAGTTTGGGGATGCGATGCTTATGTGAAAAAGCTTCAACCTGATAAGCTCGAACCCAAATCGGAGAAATGTGTCTTCATAGGATACCCAAAGGAGACAGTTGGGTACACCTTCTATCACAGATCCGAAGGCAAGACATTTGTTGCTAAGAATGGATCCTTTCTAGAGAAGGAGTTTCTCTCGAAAGAAGTGAGTGGGAGGAAAGTAGAACTTGATGAGGTAATTGTACCTTCTCCCTTACTTGAAAGTAGTTTGTCGCAGAAACCGGTTTCTGAGACATCTACACCAAGTAATGAGGAAGTTGATGATGTTGATCATGAAACTTCAGATCAAGTCACTACAGAACCTCGTAGATCAACCAGAGTAAGATCCGCACCAGAGTGGTACGGTAATCCTGTTCTGGAAATCATGCTACTAGATCATGATGAACCTACGAACTATGAAGAAGCGATGGTGAGCCCAGATTCCGCAAAATGGCTTGAGGCCATGAAATCTGAGATGGGATCCATGTATGAAAACAAAGTATGGACTTTGGTTGACTTGCCCGAGGGTCGGCAAGCAATAGAAAACAAGTGGATCTTCAAGAAGAAGACTGACGCCGACGGTAATGTTACTGTCTACAAAGCTCGACTTGTCGCAAAGGGTTTTCGACAAGTTCAAGGGATTGACTACGATGAGACCTTCTCACCCGTAGCGATGCTTAAGTCTGTCCGAATCATGTTAGCAATTGCCGCATTTTATGATTATGAAATTTGGCAAATGGATGTAAAGACTGCATTCTGAATGGATTTACGGAAGAAGAGTTGTATATGATGCAACCGAAGGTTTTATTGATCCAAAGGAGCTAACAAAGTGTGCAAGCTCCAATGATCCATTTATGGACTGGTGCAAGCATCTCGAGTTGGAATAAACGCTTTGATAGTGTGATCAAAGCATTTGGGTTCATATGCACTTTTGGAGAAGCCTCAGATTTACAAGAAAGTGAGTGGGAGCTCAGAGCATTTCGATATTATATGTAGATGACATATTGCTGATCGGAAATGATATAGAATTCTGGATAGCATAAAGGGATACTTGAATAAGAGTTTTTCAATGAAAGACCTCGGTGAAGCTGCTTACATATTGGGCATCAAAATCTATAGAGATAGATCAAGACGCTTAATTGGACTTTCACAAAGCACATACCTTGACAAAATTTTGAAGAAGTTCAAAATGGATCAAGCAAAGAAAGGGTTCTTGCACGTGTTACAAGGTGTGAAGTTGAGCAAGACTCAATGCCCGACCACTGCAGAAGATAGAGAAAATGAATGATGTTCCTATGCATCAGCCATAGGCTCTATCATGTATGCAATGCTGTGTACCGGACTGATGTGTGCCTTGCTATAAGCTTAGCAGGAGGTACCAAAGTAATCCAGAGTGGATCATCGGACAGCGGTCAAGAACATCCCAAATACGAAAAGGACTAAGGATATGTTTCTCGTATATGGAGGTGACAAAGAGCTCATCGTGGCGGTTACGTTGATGCAAGCTTTGACACCGATCCGGACGATTCTAAATCGCAGACCGGATACGATTTACACTAAACGGAGGAGCTGTCAGTTGGTGCAGTTCTAAACAAAGCGTCGTAGCGGGATCTACATGTGAAGCGGAGTACATAGCAGCTTCGGAAGCAGCTAATGAAGGAGTCTGGATGAAGGAGTTCATATCCGATCTAGGTGTCATACCTAGTGCATCGGGTCCAATGAAAATCTTCTGTGACAATACTGGAGCAATTGCCTTAGCAAAAGAATCCAGATTTCACAAGAGGACCAAGCACATCAAGAGACGCTTCAATTCCATCCGGGATTTAGTCTAGGTGGGAGACATAGAGATTTGCAAGATACATACGGATCTGAATGTAGCGGACATCCGTGACTAAGCCTCTTCCACGAGCAAAACATGATCAACACCAAGACTCCATGGGTGTTAGAATCATTACTATGTAATCTAGATTATTGACTCTAGTGCAAGTGGGAGATCAAGGAAATATGCCCTAGAGGCAATAATAAAGTTATTATTTATTTCCTTATTTCATGATAAATGTTTATCATTCATGCTAGAATTGTATTAACCGAAACATGATACATGTGTGAATGCATAGACAAAACAATATGTCACTAGTATGCCTCTACTAGACTAGCTTGTTAATCAAAGATGGTTATGTTTCCTAACCATGAACAAAGAGTTGTTATTTGATTAACAAGGTCACATCATTAGTTGAATGATCGATTGACATGACCCATTCCATTAGCTTAGCACACGATCGTTTAGTATGTTGCTACCGCTTTTATCCATGACATATACATGTTCCTGTAACTATGAGATTATGCAACTCCGTTTACGGAGGAACACTTTGGTGCTACCAAACGTCACAACGAATCGGGTGATTATAAAGGAGTACTACAGGTGTCACCAAAGGCAGATGTTGGGTTGGCTTATTTCGAGATTAGGTTTTGTCACTCCGATTGTCGGAGAGGTATCTCTGGGCCCTCTCGATAATACACATCACTGAAGCCTTGCAAGCATTACAACTAATAAGTTAGCTGTGAGATGATGTATTACAGAACGAGTAAAGAGACTTGCCGGTAACGAGATTGAACTAGGTATTGGATACCGAGGATCGAATCTCGGGCAAGTAACATACCGATGACAAAGGGAACAACGTATGTTGTTATGCGGTCTGACCGATAAAGATCTCGTAGAATATGTAGGAACCAATATGGGCATCCAGGTCCCGCTATTGGTTATTGACCGGAGATGTGTCTCGGTCATGTCTACATTGTTCTCGAACCGTAGGGTCCGCACGCTTAAGGTTTCGATGACGGTTATATTATGAGTTTATGTATTTTGATGTACCGAAGAAGTTCGGAGTCCCGGATGTCATCACGGACATGACGAGGAGTCTCGAAATGGTCGAGACGTAAAGGTTGATATATTGGAAGCCTACATTTGGACATCGGAAATGTTCCGAGTGAAATCAGGAATTTACCGGAGTACCGGGAGGTTACCGGAACCCCCCGGGAACTATATGGGCCATAGTAGGCCTTAGTGGAAAGGAGAAAGGGCCAGCCCTAGGTGGCCGCACGCCTCCCCCCTTCCCCTAGTCCTACTAGGACTAGGAAAGGTGGGCCGGCCCCCTCTCTCTCTTTCCCCCTCCGGTGAATCCTATTCCAACTAGGATTGGAGGGGGAATCCTACTCCTGGAGGGAGTAGGACTCCTGGCGCGCCTCCTCTTGGCCGGCCGGCCCCTCCCCTGCTCCTTTATATCACGGGGCAGGGGGCACCCTAGAACACACAAGTTGATCTACGGATCGTTCCTTAGCCGTGTGCGGTGCCCTCCACCATATTCCACCTCGGTCATATCGTCATGAAGCTTAGGCGAAGCCCTGCGCCGATAGAACATCAAGATCGTCACCACGCCGTCGTCTTGTGAAACTCTCCTCCCGGCTCTCACTGGATTGGAGCCGAGGAGCGTCATCGAGCTGTACGTGTGTCAAGAACTCGGGGCGCCGAGTAACGGGCGCCGGGATCGGTCGGATCGCGAGGAGATCGTCGACTACTTCCTCTACGTTGTGATCGCTTCGCTTGGTCTCACGAGGGCACGTGAGACAACACTCTCCCCTCTCGTTGCTATGCATCACCATGATCTTGCGTGTGCGTAGGAAAATTTTGAAATTACTACGTTCCCCAACAATCCCAAGATATGAAATTCTTAAATGTTAGAGAGTCTTCACATAGTTGCACAATTATTCGACTACTCATTGATCTCCACTTATATCTTTTGGAGTAGTTTGTCATTTGCTCTAGTGCTTCACTTATATCTTTTTAAAGCACGGAGGTGGTTTTATTTTGAATAAATAGATGAACTCTCATGCTTCACTTATATTATTTTGAGAATATTTAGAACAGCATGGTAATTTGCTTGGGTTATAAATTTATTCCTAATATGATGGGCATCCAAGGTGGATATAATAAAAACTTTCATATAAAGTGCATTGAATACTATGAGAAGTTTGATTCTTTATGATTGTTTTGAGATATGAAGATGGTGATATTAGAGTCATGCTAGTAGAGTAGTTGTGAATTTGAGAGATACTTGTGTTAAAGTTTGTGATTCCTGTAGCATGCACGTATGGTGAACCATTGTGTGATGAAGTTGGAGCATGATTTATTTATTCATTGTCTTCCTTATGAGTGGCGGTTGGGGACGAGCGATGGCCTTTTCCTACCAATCTATCCCCCTAGGAGCATGCGCGTAATACTTCGTTTCGATAACTAATAAATTTTGCAATAAGTATGTGAGTTCTTTATGACTAATGTTGAGTCCATGGATTATATGCACTGTCACCCTTCCACCATTGCTAGCCTCTCTTGTGTCGCGCAATTTTCGCTGATACCATACACCCACCATATACCTTCCTCAAAACAGCCACCATACCTACCTATTATGGCATTTCCATAGCCATTCCGAGATATATTGCCATGCAACTTTCCACCGTTCCGTTTATTATGACACGCTCCATCATTGTCATATTGCTTGGCATGATCATGTAGTTGACATTGTATATGTGGCAAAGCCACCGTTCATAATTCTTTCATACATGTCACTCTTGATTCATTGCACATCCCGGTACACCGCCGGAGGCATTCATATAGAGTCATATTTTGTTCTAAGTATTAAGTTGTAATTCTTGAGTTGTAAATAAATAAAAGTGTGATGATCTTCATTATTAGTGTTGGGGAACGTAGTAATTTCAAAAATATTCCTACGCACACGCAAGATCATGGTGATGCATAGCAACGAGAGGGGAGAGTGTTGTCTATGTACCCTCGTAGACCGAAAGCGGAAGCATTAGAACAACACGGTTGATGTAGTCGTACGTCTTCACGGCCCGACCGATCAAGCACCGAAACTACGGCACCTCCGAGTTCTAGCACACGTTCAGCTCGATGACGATCCCCGGACTCCGATCCAGCAGGGTGTCGGGGAAGAGCTCCGTCAGCATGACGGCGTGGTGACGATCTTGATGTTCTACCGTCGCAGGGCTTCGCCTAAGCACCGCTACAATATTATCGAGGACTTTGGTGGGGGGGGGACTGCACACGGCTAAGAGATCTTGGAGATCAATTGTTGTGTCTAGAGGTGCCCCCCTGCCCCCGTATATAAAGGAGTAAGGGGGGAGGGGTGGCCGGCCAAGAGTGGCGCGCCAGGAGGAGTCCTACTCCCACCGGGAGTAGGACTCCCTCCTTTCCTTGTCTAACTAGGAGAGGGGCAGGAAGGGAAGGAGAAGGAGAAGGAAGGAGAGGGAGGAAAAGGAGGAAGGGGCGGCCCCTAGTCCAGTCGGTTTGGGCTAGGGGGGCCGCGCGCCCTGTTTCCTCTCTTCCACCACCTGGTCCATGAGGCCCATTGCTTCTTCCTCGTATTCCCGTAACTCCCCGGTACCCCCAAAAATACCCGAATCACTCGGAACCTTTCCGATGTCCGAATATAGTCGTTCAATATATCGATCTTTACGTCTCGACCATTTCGAGACTCCTTGTCATGTCCCCGATCTCATCCGGGACTCCGAACTCCTTCGGTACATCAAAACTCATAAACTCATAATAAAACTATCATCGAAACCTTAAGCATGCGGACCCTACGGGTTCGAGAACTATGTAGACATGACCGAGACACGTTTCCAGTAAATAACCAATAGCGGAACCTGGATGCTCATATTGGCTCCTACATATTCTACGAAGATCTTTGTCGGTCAAACTGCATAACAACATACGTTGTTCTCTTTGTCATCGGTATGTTACTTGCCCGAGATTCGATTATGGATATCTCAATACCTAGTTCAATCTCGTTACCGGCAAGTCTCTTTACTCGTTATGTAATGCATCATCCCACAACTAACTCATTAGTCACATTGCTTGCAAGGCTTATAGTGATGTGCATTATCGAGAGGGCCCAGAGATACCTCTCCGACAATCGGAGTGACAAATCCTAATCTCGAAATACGCCAACTCAACATGTACCTTCGGAGACACCTGTAGAGCTCCTTTATAATCACCCAGTTACGTTGTGACATTTGGTAGCACACAAAGTGTTCCTCAGGTAAACGGGAGTTGTATAATCCCATAGTCATAGGAACATGTATAAGTCATGAAGAAAGCAATAGCAACATACTAAATGATCAAGTGCTAAGATAACGGAATGGGTCAAGTCAATCACATCATTCTTCTAATGATGTGATCCTGTTAATCAAATGACAACTCATGTCTATGGCTAGGAAACACAACCATCTTTGATCAACAAGCTAGTCAAGTAGAGGCATACTAGTGACACTATGTTTGTCTATGTATTCACACATGTATTATGTTTCCGGTTAATACAATTCTAGCATGAATAATAAACATTTATCATGAAATAAGGAAATAAATAATAACCTTATTATTGCCTCTAGGGCATATTTCCTTCAATTAGAGCATTGTCCCAGTGAGGAAAGGATGATGGAGACTATGATTCCCCCACAAGTCGGGATGAGACTCTGGACGAAAAATAAAAAAATAAAAAAGAGGCCATAAAAAAAGAGAAAAGGCCCCAATAAAAAATAAAAAAATGAGAGAAAAACAGAGAAGGGGCAATGCTACTATCCTTTTACCACACTTGTGCTTCAAAGTAGCACCATGATCTTCATGATAGAGAGTCTCCTATATTGTCACTTTCATATACTAGTGGGAATTTTTCATTATAGAACTTGGCTTGTATATTCCAATGATAGGCTTCCTCAAAGTTCCCTAGGTCTTCGTGAGCAAGCAAGTTGGATGCACACCCACTTAGTTTCTTTTTGAGCTTTCATACACTTATAGCTCTAGTGCATCCGTTGCATGGCAATCCCTACTCACTCACATTGATATCTATTGATGGGCATCTCCATAGCCCATTGATACGCCTAGTTGATGTGAGACTATCTTCTCCCTTTTTTTTCTTCTCCACAACCACCATTCTATTCCACCTATAGTGCTATGTCCATGGCTCACGCTCATGTATTGCGTGAAGATTGAAAAAGTTTGAGAACATCAAAAGTATGAAACAATTGCTTGCCTTGTCAACGGGGTTGTGCATGATTAAATACTTTGTGTGATGAAGATAGAGCATAGCCGGACTATATGATTTTGTATGGATAGCTTTCTTTGGCCATGTTATTTCGAGAAGACATGATTGCTTTGTTAGTATGCTTTTACTGGATAGATCACCCAGGTTTGGGTCCATAAGTAGTGACAATCGCCCTATTAAGACTTGCTTTCTCTACGGCTTGTTTTTATGTCAATATTAAAATTTTGTTTTGAATCTTATGGATCTGAATATTCATGCCACAATAGAGAAGATTACATTGATAAATATGTTAGGTAGCATTCCACATCAAAAATTCTGTTTTTATCATTTACCTACTC
The DNA here is from genome assembly GCA_021437245.1 of Aegilops speltoides. Taxonomy (NCBI): domain Eukaryota; kingdom Viridiplantae; phylum Streptophyta; class Magnoliopsida; order Poales; family Poaceae; genus Aegilops; species Aegilops speltoides. The sequence continues at coordinate 394,087,373 of CM038146.1, read as the reverse complement.
GAGGACGAGCGGGAATTAAGCTTGGGGATGCTTGATACGTCTCCAGCGTATCTATAATTTTTGATGTATTCATGCCATGTTTATAATATTTCTACATGCTTTTGGTATGATTTGGTTAGAACTAACCCGGACTGACACTGTTTTCAGCAGAACTACCGTGGTGTTGTTTTTGTGCAGAAATAAAAGTTCTCGGAATGCGCTGAAAATCAATGGAGATTTTTTCTGGAAAATGTAAAAAATACTGGAACAAAAAGTTGTCGGAGAGGAGTCCCATGGGGCCCACGAGGGTGGAGGGCGCCCTCCCCCCCCCCTAGGGCGCGCCCCTGTGCCTCGTGGACGCCCCGTGGGTCCTCCTGGCTTGTTCTCGATGCCAAACAACCCTCCTATAAATACCCAAACCTCTAGAAAGAAACCTAGATCGGGAGTTCCGCCGCCGCAAGCCTTTGTAGCCACCAAAAACCTCTCGAAAGCCCGTTCCGGCACCCTGCCGGAGGGGGAATCCATCACCGGTGGCCATCTTCATCATCCCGGCGCTCTCCATGATGAGGAGGGAGTAGTTCATCCTCGGGGTTGAGGGTATGTACCAGTAGCTATGTGTTTGATCTCTCTCTCTCTCTCTCGTGTTCTTGATTTGGCACAATCTTGATGTATCGCGAGCTTTGCTACTATAGTTGGATCTTATGATGTTTCTCCCCCTCTACTCTCTTGGAATGGATTGAGTTTTCCCTTTGAAGTTATATTATCGGATTGAGTCTTTAAGGATTTGAGAACACTTGATGTATGTCTTGCGTGGGATGCCCGTGGTGACAATGGGGTATTCTATTGACTCACTTGATGTATGTTTTGGTGATCAACTTGCGGGTTCCGTGACCTTGGGAATCTATGCATGGGGATTGGCACACGTTTTCGCCTTGACTCTCTGGTAGAAACTTTGGGGCACTCTTTGAAGTTCTTTGTGTTGGTTGAATAGATGAATCTGAGATTGTGTGATGCATATCGTATAATCATACCCGTGGATACTTGAGATGACATTGGAGTATCTAGGTGACATTAGGGTTTTGGTTGATTTGTGTCTTAAGGTGTTATTTTACTACGAACTCTAGGGTTATTTGTGACACTTATAGGAATAGCCCAATAGATTCATCAGAAAGAATAACTTTGAGGTGGTTCCGTACCCTACAATAATCTCTTCATTTGTTCTCCTCTATTAGTGACTTTTGAGTGACTCTTTGTTGCATGTTGAGGGATAGTTATATGATCCGGTTATGTTATTATTGTTGAGAGAACTTGCAGTAGTGAAAGTATGAACCCTAGGCCTTGTTTCGAAGCATTGCAATACCATTTTCGCTCACTTTTGTTACTTGCTACCTTGTTGTTTTTATATTTTTCAGATTATAAAAACCTATATCTACCATCCATATTGCACTTGTATCACCATCTCTTCCCCGAACTAGTGCACCTATACAATTTACCATTGTATTGCGTGTGTTGGGGACACAAGAGACTCTTTGTTAGTTGGTTGCAGGGTTGTTTGAGAGAGGTCATCTCCATCCTACGCCTCCCACGGATTGATAAACCTTAGGTCATCCACTTGAGGGAAATTTGCTACTATCCTACAAACCTCTGCACTTGGAGGCCCAACAACGTCTACAAGAAGAAGGTTGCGTAGTAGACATCAAGGCAACATTGAGGATACTGCTGGAACTACTGCGGAGATCTTAATCCTATCCCAGTGATAAGGTTTATTGTGCGTTATTTTCACTGAGGGTAAAAAGATAGTTGTCTAGTTGTCTCGGTAATGAACTGGAAGTAAATAGAAATATAGAATACACTATCAACATTATGTCATCTTACTTAATGCATTCCCGCCAAAACAATCCCCCGCAAAAGAATCTTGCTTAACGCAATGCTTTGATTTTACTTGATACTTTGGGCATATTGGATAGTGGTTTCGGAGTGGAATATTAGCTATAGATGCAGTTGGGTAATAGTCTATAGAGATATAAGGATGTAATGCCTATGTGGAATCATGACATGTATGATCAAATATAAAACTGCGATTAGTCAATATGCAACTGTAATTTGTTCACCACAGATATGCTGCTTTGGAGAGATGCCACTGGTGAAATTATGGATCAGTGTCCTTTATTCCTCATAAATACAACCTCGTTTACTTTCTTTTATGTTCCTTAATATTACAAATTTTAATTTTCTTTGCAAATAAAAAAAATCATTTCCAATGACTAAATACATTAATTCTTGTAACTAGCAAAGCTAGTGAGATTAGCAATCGCACTAGACTAAGTTGGGGACCAAAATAAGTTCTCTAGTTGTGTGCAAGGCCGGTCATTGGCTTGTAGGGGGTATTCACGGATTTGATACCTTGGTTCTCAAATACCGATGGAGGATTCTTATGATACTACAAACCCTTGATATCCAGGGCTCAACAAATATACATCTAATAGGCACATCATATTAGTTGGGGATGTTAGGAAGAAACTGTAGCAATTTTATTATAATCTAAGTATTCACGTTTCATACAACTAAATCCCATTTAAAGATATTGCAACCAATTCTCACATCAACAGTATCATCTATTATTATAACTAAATAGTTGACCCCCACTGCTTCTATTTCTGTCAATATACACACATGCCACATAGGCCTCAACATCATTAGGTACATTCAATCCTTTCATATTCCTTTTTTCAGGACATGCTATCAAGCACAGGCAAAGCGCCCAACATTACCCTTTTTTTCAACAGCAAATCATTGCCCCCAAGATAGAAGGCCATCATGAACTATAACATGCAACCAACCTCCATTTGCTGCTAGGTCTACTACCATTGTATATGCCGAGAATGTGAAGGGGCAATATTCTAATTTTATTCTTAGTACATTTATTGCCATAAATTCTCACATGACGGCACATGGTATTAGCTACTCCTTTTCATTCACAAATATAAGATGTTTTAGATATTTCAATTGGACTACATACGGACTAAAATGAGTGAACAAACACACTAAAACATGTCTATATACATCTGATTCAGAAAAAAAAGTTAGAACATCTTATATTTGTGAACGGGTGGAGTAGTTTATAAAAATGAACAGGTTTTTTCTTAAGCACTTATGATAATTTCTGTGAAAAATGTGTCTAAATAAGCACCTGCTCTGAATAACACTACTAGGGAAAATACTAGTAGTAGCGCGGGTTTAATGCCCACTAGTAGCGCGGGTAACCGCGCTACTAATAAGGCACTATAGCTATTACTTAGCAGTAGAGCGTGCGACATGCGCCGCTGCTAAGACACATAGCCACAGCATATGTTCTCTCCCGCGCTGCTGCTAATCTAGCTAGTAGCAGCGTGTTTACTATCCATCGCTACTAGTATTCTTTTTTTAATTTTTTTATTTTGAGTGTAATTATACGCCGTTATACAAATTTTGATACAATACCAATTATGAGGTTTATATCATTATGTCCATAACAGTGTGTCAAATGAAGGTGGATTAGGTTCAAGTGGAGGCAATATGTGGTGCATGTCAAAAGTATACTACTAATCCAAACTTGATCTAGTTTGGACTAGTAATACTTCCGATGTGCACCACATGTTGCCTCCACTTGAATCTAATCCGCCAGCACAAGCTATTTAATCATCATCATAGTCATTACCATCAACAGTAGCTATTTAATTATCATAGTCATAGTGTAGCACATCATCATCTTCAAACTCATTCTAGCTAGCTAATCACCATCAACACTAGTTGCGGTAGCTATCTAATCACCACCAACACTAGCTAATAATCATCATCATAGTCATTACCACCAACACTAGCAATTCAATCATCATAGTCATAGTGTAGCACATCATCATCTTCAAACTCATTTCTAGCTAGCTAATCACTCCTGCTACTCTCTCTCTCTCTCTCAGGTAAAAAAACATAAAACATGTGTAGCACTCCTGCTTCATCAAGTTGGAGCATGCAGATGAACTTGTCTCCTAATCGTGGGTTGTGCTTCTGAGTGCTGCCCCCTAGTACTTCTCTGCAATCGTTCATAATTTTGCTTCAGTCTTTCACTATTAAGCATTCCTCGCTATTAGAAATTCTGAATGCACTAAAGTGCATTGTAGGATATCTTGGCCGTAAGCTAACAATTCTCATCCGACCTTTAGTCTCGATCCAATGAGGCACAACATTCATCGGGAATCCCTGTTGAAGAACATCGTATAGTAACATACTTAGCAATGAAGTTTAGCTTAAAAATAATGTAGGCAAAAGATGCACTGAGGAAAAATAGTAAAAATCTTACCATCTTTCCTAAATAGATGTGACCGTAGTTCAGTACGAACACTATTGGTCGCACGTTTTGAGTACTAAGATTTTTAAGTCCAGAAAAATAATTTGTCTTGACAGTATGAAGATCCTCAAGCCATGAAACATAATGACTTATCTCCTTGCAGTTTAGTTCAGCCCTGAGACAGTAGTAGGTCCTATCTATCAAGCGCTGGACATATTTGCTTGAATGGAAATAAGCTGTCAATAGAAATTAGTTGTCAACTATTTTTGAATAAACAATATCAAAGACATAAATATGGTTGAGAAACTCACATAATGGTATAACTGGAGGCGTCTGCGCATCGATCCAGATGTCGATATTACTTTCAATATCATCTTCCGGACGAATATCAAAGGTGATAACCATATCAGGCTCAAATGCATAAGTCTTGCATAGTGCTTGCCAAGTTTTGCATCCAAAATAGGTGTAGGTGTCTGCGTTGTATAATTTTGCATGGAAAATACAACCATGCTCGGTCTTCAAGTAAACTCTCTTTACATCCATAGTAGTTTTCATAGGATTGAAACCTATCTTATCCAAATAAAAACTCTTGCATGGCAGGGGATACTGATAACCCACAAGTATAGGGGATCGCAACAGTTTTCGAGGGTAGAGTATTCAACCCAAATTTATTGATTCGACACAAGGGGAGCCAAAGAATATTCTCAAGTATTAGCAGCTGAGTTGTCAATTCAACCACACCTGGAACCTTAGTATCTGCAGCAAAGTGTTTAGTAGCAAAGTAGTATGATAGTAGTGGTAACGGTAACAAAAGTAAAGACAGCAAAAGTAATGTTTTTGGTATTTTGTAGTGATTGTAACAGTAACAACGGAAAAGTAAATGAGCGAGAACCAGTATATGGAAAACTCGTAGGCACCGGATTAGCGATGGATAATTATGCCGGATGCGGTTCATCATGTAACAGTCATAACATAGGGTGACACAGAACTAGCTCCAGTGAAGGAAATATGCCCTAGAGGCAATAATAAAGTTATTATTTATTTCCTTATTTCATGATAAATGTTTATCATTCATGCTAGAATTGTATTAACCGGAAACATGGTACATGTGTGAATGCATAGACGAAACAAGATGTCACTAGTATGCCTCTACTAGACTAGCTTGTTAATCAAAGATGGTTATGTTTCCTAACCATGAACAAAGGAGTTGTTATTTGATTAATGAGGTCACATCATTAGTAGAATGATCGATTGACATGACCCATTCCCTTAGCTTAGCACACGATCGTTTAGTATGTTGCTCTGCTTTTATCCATGACTTATACATGTTCCTGTAACTATGAGATTATGCAACTCCGTTTACGGAGGAACACTTTGGTGCTACCAAACGTCACAACGTAATCGGGTGATTATAAAGGAGTACTACAGGTGTCTCCAAAGGCGATGTTGGGTTGGCGTATTTGAGATTAGGTTTTGTCACTCCGATTGTCGGAGAGGTATCTCTGGGCCCTCTTGGTAATGCACATCATCAAGCCTTGCAAGCACTACAACTAATGAGTTAGTTGTGAGATGATGTATTACGGAACGAGTAAAGAGACTTGCGTAACGAGATTGAACTAGGTATTGGATACCGACGATCGAATCTCGGGCAAGTAACATACCGATGACAAAGGAACAACGTATGTTGTTATGCGGTCTCGACCGACAAAGATCTTCGTAGAATATGTAGGAACCAATATGGGCATCCAGGTCCCGCTGTTGGTTATTGACCGTGAATAGTTCTAGGTCATGTCTACATTGTTCTCGAACCGTAGGGTCCGCACGCTTAAGGTTTCGATGATGCTTATTATGAGTTTATGTATTTTGATGTACCGAAGGAGTTCGAGTCCCGATGTGATCACGGACATGACGAGGAGTCTCGGAATGGTCGAGACATAAAGATTGATATATTGGAAGCCTATGTTTGGAGTTCGAATGGTTCCGGCGAAAACGGAATTTACTGAGTACCGGAGGTTACGGAACCCCGGGAGGTAAATGGGCCTCGATGGGCCTTGGTGGAAAGGAGAAGGGCAGCCCAAGGTGGCGACGCCTCCCCTTCCCTAGTCCTACTAGGACTAGGAGAAGGGCCCCCCTCTCTCTATTTCCCCTCAGGAGTCCTAGTCCAACTAGGATTGGGGGAATCCTACTCCCGAGGGAGTAGGACTCCTGGGCGCCTCCTCTTGGCCGCCGCCCCCCCCTGGCTCCTTTATATACGGGGCAGGGGGCACCTGGAACACACAAGTTGATCGTGAGATCGTTCCTTAGCCGTGTCGGTGCCCCTCCACCATATTCCACCTCGGTTATACTGTCATGAAGCTTAGGCGAAGCCTCGCGCCGGTGAAACATCAAGATCGTCACCACGCCGTCGTCTTGACGAAACTCTCCTCGACACTCGGCTGGATCGAGTACGAGGGACGCCATCGAGCTGTACGTGTGTCAAGAACTCGGGGCGTCGGAGTAACGGCGCCGGATCGGTCGGATCGCGAGGAGAACGTCGACTACTTCCTCTACGTTGTGATCGCTTCGCCGGGTCTACAAGGGTATGTGGACAACACTCTCCCCTCTCGTTGCTATACATCACCATGATCTTGCGTGTGCGTGGGAAAATTTTGAAATTACTCGTTCCCCAACAAAGGCATCCGAGCCTAGGTTTTATCTATGGTTTGATGTTTTGCACGAGTAGAACACAAGTGAGTTGTGGGCGATACAAGTCATACTACCTACCAGCATGTCATACTTTGGTTCAGCGGTATTGTGAGATGAAGCGGCCTGACCGACATTACGCGACGCTTACGCGAGACTGGTTTCACCGCCACGAGCACTCGTTGCTTAAAGGTGACCGGTGGGTGCTGCTCTCTCACTTTAGTTGAACTGAGTGTGGCTACGCCCGTCCTTGAGAAGGTTAAACGAGTCTATTTGACGAAGTATCGTTGTGGTTTTGATGCGTAGGTGAGACTGGTTCTTGCTTAAGCCCGTAGCAGCCACGTAAAATTTGCAACAACAAAGTAGAGGACGTCTAACTTGTTTTTGCAGGTATGTTGTGATGTGATATGGTCAAGATGTGATGCTATATTTTATTGTATGAGATGATCATGTTTTGTAACCGGTTATCGGCAATCGGCAGGAGCCATATGGTTGTCGCTTTATTGTATGCAATGCAATCGCCCTGTAATGCTTTACTTTATCACTAAGCGGTAGCGATAGTCGTAGAAGCATAAGTTTGGCGAGACGACAACGATGCTGCGATGGAGATCAAGGTGTCGCGCCGGTGACGATGGTGATCATGGTGGTGCTGCAAGATGGAGATCGTGAAGCACAAGATGATGATGACCATATCATATCACTTATATTGATTTGCATGTGATGTTTATCCTTTTATGCATCTTATCTTGCTTTGATTGACGGTAGCATAATAAGATGATCTCTCACTAAATTATCAAGAAGTGTTCTCCCCGAGTATGCACCGTTGCCAAAGTTCGTCGTGCCCGCACACCACGTGATGATCGGGTGTGATAAGCTCTCGTCCATCTACAACGGGTGCAAGCCAGTTTTGCACACGCAGAATACTCGGGTTATACTTGACGAGCCTAGCATATGCAGATATGGCCTCGGAACACGGAGACCGAAAGGTCGAGCGTGAGTCATATAGTAGATATGATCAACATAAGATGTTCACCATTGAAAACTACTCCATTTCACGTGATGATCGGTTATGGTTTAGTTGATTTGGATCACGTGATCACTTAGATGACTAGAGAGATGTTTTTCTAAGTGGGAGTTCTTAAGTAATATGATTAATTGAACTTAAATTTATCATGAACTTAGTACCGATAGTATCTTGCTTGTTTATGTTTGATTGTAGATAGATGGCTCGTCTTTGTTGTTCCGTTGAATTTTAATGCGTTCCTTGAGAAAGCAAAGTTGAAAGATGATGGTAGCAATTACACGGATTGGGTCCGTAACGAGGATCATCCTCATTGCTGCACGTAAGAGCTACGTCCCGGATGCACCGCTAGGTGACAGAACTTCTTCTTTGCCGGAGCAACACCGGATGTTATGAACGTCTGGCGAGCAAAGCGATGACTACTCTATAGTTCAATGTGCCATGCTTTACGGCTTAGAACCGGGACTTCAACGACGTTTTGAACGTCATGGAGCATATGAGATGTTCCAGAGTTGAAGTTAATATTCCAACAGAATGCCCGGATTGAGAGATATGAAGTCTCCAATAAGTTCTATAGCTGCAAGATGGAGGAGAACAGTTACATCGGTGAGCATATACTCGAATGTCCGGGTACTACAATCACTTGACACAATTGGGAGTTAATCTTCCGGATGATTGTGTCATTGATGAATTCTCAATCACGCCACCAAGCTACAAAGGCTTCGTGATGAACTATAATATGCAAGGGTTAGTAAAGACTATGCTCGAGCTCTTCGCAATGCTAAAGGCTGCGGAGGTAGAAATCAAGAAGGAGCATCAAGTGTTGATGGTCAATAAGACCACTAGTTTCAAGAAGAAAGGCAAAGGGAAGAAGAAGGGGAATCTCAAGAAGAACATCAAGCAAGTTGCTGCTCAAGAGAAGAAACCCAAGTCTGGCCCTAAACCTGAAATCGAGTGTTTCTACCGCAAGCGATGGTCACTTTGAAGCGGAACTGCCCCAAGTATTTGGCGGATAAGATGGATGGCAAGGTGAACAAAGGTATATGTGATATACATGTTATTGATGTGTACCTTACTAGAGCTCGTAGTAGCACTGGTATTTGATATCGGTTCATTGCTAATATTTGCAACTCAAACAGGGACTACTGATTGCTTAACTCGCAAAGGACGAGGTGACGATCGCGTGGGAAATGGTTCCAAAGTCGATGTGATCGCGGTCGGCACGCTACCTCTACATCTACCTTCGGATTAGTTTTAGACCTAAATAATTGTTATTTGGTGCTGCGTTGAGCATGAACATTATATCTGGATCTTGTTTGATGCGAGACGGTTATTCATTTAAATCGAGAGAATAATGGTTGTTCTATTTATATGAGTAATATCTTTTATGGTCATGCACCCTTGAGGAGTGGTCTATTTCTTATGAATCTCGATAGTAGTGATACACATATTCATAATGTTGAAACCAAAAATGCAGAGTTGATAATGATAGTGCAACTTATTTGTGGCACTTGCCGTTTAGGTCATATCGGTGTAAAACGCATGAAGAAACTCCATGCCGATGGACTTTTGGAGTCACTTGATTATGAATCACTTGGCACTTATGAACCGTGCCTCATGGGCAAGATGACTAGAACACCGTTCTCCGTAATATGGAGAGAGCAACAGATTTATTGGAAATCATACATACGTATGTATGTGGTCCGATGAATATTGAGGCTCGTGGCGGATATCGTTATTTTCTCACCTTCACAGATGACTTAAGCGGATATGGGTATATCTACTTAATGAAACATAAGTCTGAAACGTTTGAAAAGTTCAAAGAATTTCAGAGTGAAGTTGAAAATCATCGTAACAAGAAAATTAAGTTTCTACGATCGATCGTGGAGGTGAATATTTGAGTTACGAGTTTGGTCTACATTTGAAACAATGCGGAATAGTTTAGCAACTTACGCCACCCGAACACCACAGCAGAATGGTGTGTCCGAACGTCAGAATCGCACTTTACTAGATATGGTGCGATCTATGATGTCTCTTCAGATTTACCGCTATCGTTTTGGGGTTATGCTCTAGAGACAGCCGCATTCACACTGAATAGAACACCGTCGAAATCCGTTGAGACGACACCTTATGAACTGTGGTTTAGCAAGAAACCAAAGTTGTCGTTTCTTAAAGTTTGGGGATGCGATGCTTATGTGAAAAAGCTTCAACCCGATAAGCTCGAACCCAAATCGAGAAATGTGTCTTCATAGGATACCCAAAGGAGACAGTTGGGTACACCTTCTATCACAGATCCGAAGGCAAGACATTCGTTGTTAAGAATGGATCCTTTCTAGAGAAGGAGTTTCTCTCGAAAGAAGTGAGTGGGAGGAAAGTGGAACTTGATGAGGTAATAGTACCTTCTCCCTTACTTGAAAGTAGTTCGTCACGAAACCAGTTTACGAGACACCTACGCCAAGTAGTGAGGAAGTTGATGATGTAGATCATGAAACTTCAGATCAAGTTACTTGCAGAACCTCGTAGATCAACGAGAGTAAGATCCGCACTGAGTGGTACGGTAATCCTGTTCGGAAGTCATGCTACTAGATCATGATGAACCTACGAACTATGAAGAAGCGATGGTGAGCCCAGATTCCGCAAAATGGCTTGAGGCCATGAAATCGAGATGGGATCCATGTATGAAAACAAAGTGTGGACTTTGGTTGACTTGCCGAGGGTAGGCAAGCAATAGAAAACAAGTGGATCTTCAAGAAGAAGACCGACGACGGTAATGTTATCGTTTATAAAGCTCGACTTGTCGCAAAAGGTTTTCGACAAGTTCAAGGGGTTGACTACGATGAGACCTTCTCACCCGTAGCGATGCTTAAGTCCGTCCGAATCATGTTAGCAATTGCCGCATTTTATGATTATGAAATTTGGCAAATGGATGTAAAGACGCATTCTGAATGGATTTACGGAAGAAGAGTTGTATATGATGCAACCGAAGGTTTTATCGATCCAAAGGGAGCTAACAAAGTGTGCAAGCTCCAATGATCCATATATGGACTGGTGCAAGCATCTCGGAGTTGGAATAAACGTTTTGATAGTGTGATCAAAGCATTTGGGTTTGTCTGCACTTTTGGAGAAGCCTTGTATTTACAAGAAAGTGAGTGGGAGCTCAGAGCATTTCGATCTTATATGTGGATGACATATTGCTGATCGGAAATGATATAGAATTTCTGGATAGCATAAAGGGATACTTGAATAAGAGTTTTCAATGAAAGACCTCGGTGAAGCTGCTTACATATTGGGCATCAAGATCTATAGAGATAGATCAAGACGCTTAATTGGACTTTCACAAAGCACATACCTTGACAAAGTTTTGAAGAAGTTCAAAATGGATCAAGCAAAGAAAGGGTTCTTGCACGTGTTACAAGGTGTGAAGTTAAGTCGGACTCAATGCCCGACCACCGCAGAAGATAGAGAGAAATGAAAGATGTTCCTATGCTTCAGCCATAGGCTCTATCATGTATGCAATGCTTGTGTACCGACTGATGTGTGCCTTGCTATAAGCCTAGCAGGAGGTACCAAAGTAATCCAGAGTGGATCATCGACAGCGGTCAAGAACATCCTGAAATACCGAAAAGGACTAAGGATATGTTTCTCGATATGGAGGTGACAAAGAGCTCATCGAACGGTTACGTTGATGCAAGCTTTGACACCGATCCGGACGATTCTAAATCGCAGACCGGATACGTATTTACACTAAACGGAGGAGCTGTCGGTTGGTGCGATTCTAAACAAAGCGTCGTGGCGGGATCTACATGTGAAGCGGAATACATAGCAGCTTCGAAGCAGCTAATGAAGGAGTCGGATGAAGGAGTTCATATCCGATCTAGGTGTCATACCTAGTGCATCGGGTCCAATGAAAATCTTCGTGACAATCTCGAGCAATTGCCTTAGCAAAGGAATCCAGATTTCACAAGAGGACCAAGCACATCAAGAGACGCTTCAATTCCATCCGGACTTAGTCCGATGGAGACATAGAGATTTGCAAGATACATACGGATCTGAATGTTGCGACCCGTTGACTAAGCCTCTTCCACGAGCAAAACATGATCAACACCAAGACTCCATGGGTGTTAGAATCATTACTTGTAATCTAGATTATTGACTCTAGTGCAAGTGGGAGATCAAGGAAATATGCCCTAGAGGCAATAATAAAGTTATTATTTATTTCCTTATTTCATGATAAATGTTTATCATTCATGCTAGAATTGTATTAACCGGAAACATGATACATGTGTGAATGCATAGACAAAACAAGATGTCACTAGTATGCCTCTACTAGACTAGCTTGTTAATCAAAGATGGTTATGTTTCCTAACCATGAACAAAGGAGTTGTTATTTGATTAATGAGGTCACATCATTAGTAGAATGATCTGATTGACATGACCCATTCCCTTAGCTTAGCACACGATCGCTTAGTATGTTGCTACTGCTTTTATCCATGACTTATACATGTTCCTGTAACTATGAGATTATGCAACTCCGTTTACGGAGGAACACTTTGGTGCTACCAAACGTCACAACGCGTCGGGTGATTATAAAGGAGTACTACAGTGTCTCCAAAGGCGATGTTGGGTTGGCGTATTTGAGATTAGGTTTTGTCACTCCGATTGTCTGGAGAGGTATCTCTGGCCCTCTCGGTAATGCACATCATCAAGCCTTGCAAGCACTACAACTAATGAGTTAGTTGTGAGATGATGTATTACGGAACGAGTAAAGAGACTTGCGTAACGAGATTGAACTAGGTATTGGATACCGACGATCGAATCTCGGCAAGTAACATACCGATGACAAAGGGAACAACGTATGTTGTTATGCGGTCCGACCGACAAAGATCTTCGTAGAATATGTAGGAACCAATATGGGCATCCAGGTCCGCTGTTGGTTATTGACCGTGAATAGTTCTAGGTCATGTCTACATTGTTCTCGAACCGTAGGGTCCGCACGCTTAAGGTTTCGATGGCGATGTTATTATGAGTTTATGTATTTTGATGTACCAAGGAGTTCGAGTCCCGATGTGATCACGGACATGACGAGGAGTCTCGGAATGGTCGAGACATAAAGATTGATATATTGGAAGCCTATGTTTGGAGTTCGGAATGGTTCCGGCGGCACGGAATTTATCGAGTAACGGAGGTTACCGAACCCCGGGAGGTAAATGGGCCTCGATGGGCCTTGGTGGAAAGGAGAAGGGCAGCCCAAGGTGGCGCGCGCCCCCCCTTCCCTAGTCCTACTAGGACTAGGAGAAGGGCCGCCCCCTCTCTCTTTCCCCCTCCGGAGTCCTAGTCCAACTAGGATTGGGGAATCCTACTCCCAGGGAGTAGGACTCCTGGCGCCTCCTCTTGGCCGCCGCCCCCCCCCTGCTCCTTTATATACGGGGCAGGGGAGCACCTTGGAACACACAAGTTGATCGTGAGATCGTTCCTTAGCCGTGTCGGTGCCCCCTCCACCATATTCCACCTCGGTTATACCGTCATGAAGCTTAGGCGAAGCCTGCGCGCCGTGAAACATCAAGATCGCTACCACGCCGTCGGTTGACGAAACTCTCCCTCGACACTCGGCTGGATCGAGTACGAGGGACGCCATCGAGCTGTACGTGTGTCAAGAACTCGGGGCGTCGGAGTAACGGCGCGGGATCGGTCGGATCGCGAGGAGAACGTCTGACTACTTCCTCTACGCCAGTGATCGCTTCCGCCGGGTCTACAAGGGTATGTGGACAACACTCTCCCCTCTCGTTGCTATACATCACCATGATCTTGCGTGTGCGTAGGAAAATTTTTGAAATTACTACGTTCCCCAACATCCAGTTCATCAATGTAATGTAGGCATGTATTTCGTATATAGTCATATGTGCTTATGGAAAAGAACTTGCATGACATCTTTTGTCCTACCCTCCCGTGGCAGCGGGGTCCTATTGGAAACTAAGGGATATTAAGGCCTCCTTTTAATAGAGAACCGGAACAAAGCATTAGCACATAGTGAATACATGAACTCCTCAAACTATGGTCATCACCGGGAGTGGTCCCGATTATTGTCACTTCAGGGTTGCCGGATCATAACACATAGTAGGTGACTATAGACTTGCAAGATAGGATCAAGAACACACATATATTCATGAAAACATAATAGGTTCAGATCTGGAATCATGTCACTCGGGCCCTAGTGACAAGCATTAAGCATAGCAAAGTCATAGCAACATCAATCTCAGAACATAATGGAAACTAGGGATCAAACCCTAACAAAACTAACTCGATTACATGATAAATCTCATCCAACCCATCACCGTCCAGCAAGCCTACGATGCAATTACTCACGCACGACGGTGAGCATCATGAAATTGGTGATGGATGATGGTTGATGATGACGACGGCGACGAATCCCCCTCTCCGGAGCCCCGAACGGACTCCAGATCAGCCCTCCCGAGAGAGATTAGGGCTTGGCGGCGGCTCCGTATCGTAAAACGCGATGATTTCTTCTCTCTGATTTTTTCTCCCCGAAAGCCAATATATGGAGTTGGAGTTGGCGTCGGAGGGCCACCAGGGGGCCCACGAGGTAGGGGGCGCGCCCCCCACCCTCGTGGACAGGGTGTGGGCCCCCTGGTCTTCATCTTTTGCGAGGATTTTTTATTAATTTTTCTAAGGTGTTCCGTGGAGTTTCAGGTCATTCCGAGAACTTTTATTTTCTACACATAAAACAACACCATGGCAATTCTACTGAAAACATCGTCAGTCCGGGTTAGTTCCATTCAAATCATACAAATTAGAGTCCAAAACAAGGGCAAAAGTGTTTGGAAATAGATACGACGGAGACGTATCAGATACGCTAGTAGAATAGTAAAAAATAAATTATAAGTTGAAGCAAATGAAGCAGATGTCATGCTTAATTACGAAAAAAGACTTGTCGTTGTGACTTACTGTATCCACTTCGAAGTTCTCGTCCAGCTTGATGCTAAAGCGCCTATCATCATCTAGGAAGATTCTGTCGCACAGGCCGCGCTCGTCTTCGTGGTATTTGCAAATACGGAAATCATTTTCATCGTCAGACATTTCCTATGTTCATAGTTGAAATATTAATTGAAAATCGATCGAAGACAACTACCAGGATACTCAACACACAAATCCGGGGCACTCGATATTTCCTACATATTCTGGCACAAGTCATGCCAAAATTCACGGAAAAATCTGGCATGACCTTTGCTAAAATAGGACACATCGAGCGCCTGAAATTTGCCGGAACAGAAATGAATCAACACTCCGGCAAAACATAGGCCACTCGGAGGTGTAACCTGCAAACATGACCGGCCACTTGGGCAAGCACATATCCTATTTGAGCAACACAAGATATACATTTCAGAATATCTTATAGGACTCATATTGACATGAGCATTCAATAAGCAAAACCAAATCGTAAAATAAATAAGTATTCAAATTAGCATGCATTCAATAGGCAAAAGTAAATCATCTCTTGAGTCCGTACATCGTCGAATATTATCACTAATACATCCCGAATAGTATCATACATATAACATCACTAATACAACTAAAACCATAGCGAACGACGGGTATCGGCGCGGGCGGTGGACACCCAAAGAGAAGGAACCATCACAGGATCATAGCTCCAGTGAGATCCCTGGAGAACCTGCCAGGTATTGGAGAACATGTGCTCCATCGCAAACAAGTAGCGACGGACGTGCGCGTCCTCCTCGCTGAGACGGTGACGTACAACCTCCACGGGGTCCTCAAACCTCTCGACCGTCACTAACCCATGCGACCGCCACCAAAGAAGGTTCGGGTCAACGACGGACTGACTCCTCACCAAGTTGCGCCCCCTGGTAGGTAGC
The DNA here is from genome assembly GCA_021437245.1 of Aegilops speltoides. Lineage (NCBI taxonomy): Eukaryota > Viridiplantae > Streptophyta > Magnoliopsida > Poales > Poaceae > Aegilops > Aegilops speltoides. The sequence goes on along the minus strand of CM038146.1, from coordinate 394,071,478 downwards.
GCCTTCCAGTACTAGCCCGGCGGAGCCCAGTCCCGGACATGGCACATCTGGTCAAGCAGGCGTCCTCCACCGAGTTGACGATGAGGATGTGGGATAGGCATCGTCGATGCCGATGCGGGAAAAATTGTTTTAACTAAAAAAATAACAACAAATGTGACATGTTCAACTAGTTCTATTAAATCAACTAGTTCTTACTAAAAATAAACTTACTATAAATAAAAATAAACTAGTATCTAATTAGTACCTAGTTCTTACTAACTAATTAGTACCTAGGAGCTACTGCCCTAATTACCATCTAATTTGATGAACCTAGGGGTGGAAAGTGGTAGCGGATATTCCAATTGTCCAACTTAAAAGTGAAATAAGTGGTCAAATTATACTCGTTTTATGATTAATCTTAGAAATTATTATGCATTACAATAGTGTTTATTCATCATCTAAGAAAACATCCGAGCCGCAGCCGTATCCGATAATATCCGCATCCGATTCGTTTCCACCCATAGATGAACCCTAACTAATTTGATGCAACTAAAATTTGAAGAACTCTAGGCAGAGGTAGGGGAGGGGGAGGAGCAGGCATGCTCACCTCGGGTGCCTGCGGCGAGGGAGGGGCAGGCGGCGTCGAGGTCGGGGTCGGGGCTCGGGCGCGTGGCGAAGGGCAGCGTCGAGGTCGGGTCGGGCGGCGTCGAGGTCGGGGTCGGGGTGGCGTCGAATCCGGGGTCGGGAGGCGGCGAGGTGTCTTGAGAGCGATCGAGAGCTGGCGGCGACGACGAGCGACGGCGGCGGCCGACGGGCGACGGTGGCGGCGACGGCAGAGGAGTTGGATTTGGGGGAAGTGGTCGTGGGGAAGAACGAACCGCGCGGTTAAGTCAGAAGTAGCAGTAGCGCGTTCTAGGAAGTGCGCTACTACTAAGTTAGCTACAGCGCGTTCCTCGATACGCGCTACTGCTATTCCTTTCTCTTTTTTCCCTTTTTCATTTATTTTTCTTTACATTTTATTTTTTTCCTTTCACCTTTTTCTATTTCTTTCATTTTCATTTACTTTTCTATTTGCTTTCCATTTTATTTTATTTCCTTTATCAGTAGCGCCTTTTAGCGTAAGCGCGCTGCTACAAAGCAAGTAGCGGTAGCGCGGTTCGAAGTAGATCTCTACTACTATGTGTAGCCTATCAGCTAAGCCGTGGGAATTTTAGTAGTAACGCTTTTATCTTCAGGTTCTCTACTGCTACAACTGTATCTGTAGCACCGTTTACACCAGCGCGCTACTGCTACTTAGCACCAGCGTGCTTTTTTGACACGCGCTACTGCTAAAGTTCTGTGTATGAGGTTTTCCCTAGTAGTGTAAGTGCCTACACCGGAGCAAAAACCCAATTTATTGTTCTAAGTGTCTTACATTGTAGATTACAAGCCTCTAGTAGCCACATGTGATAATTTCCTAGTTCCACCATTGTGCTACTATGCTCGTGGTGATTCAAAAGCAGAGTTAAAATAAGTATCTTTGGAGACAATATGCTATATAAAAGAGCACGAGGGAGCAGAACAGGATATGGCTCATGAGAGTGATACTTATGCTATGATCAATGATACCCGCAACTGGCAAGGTGTGGCACCATAGGTCCATTTGCCAATTGTTCATGTTGTTGATGATGATTGTAGGCAAACCCTTTGTCAAATGAATAAAGCTCTCTTGATGTCGAAATACTATCTCATGTCCAAAATATATGCCACTTTTTAAATTTTTCACCCTTCAAAACTTCTGAGCTTGACCATCTAAAAGAATAGAATTCCTAGATTTATTGTGAACAATAGTTTTATAATGTATAATTATTTTGTGCAAGACAAGATGTTTGTAGAGAAACTGACTTGAAGATTGTGTCAATGTCCTAGAAGACATAAATTTTGGAATGGGTGAGGTAGAGGACAAGTCGTTGGGTCCAAGTCCAACTGAGTCGATTCCAAATGTTGTTGCAATGTGCAATTTGATGTTTGTGCAACTTCTTTTTATCGGATGTTCCCAAAGGGCGAATATCCATGCAACTTGCTTCGGTACGGGTGGTGTGTACCGTAATTAAGGTAAACTGATGTTTGACCAAGTGGCTAGTGTGCTCCGTGCGTGGCCACACGTGGAACTAGTCGACGTTATTGCACTGTAGCCTTCAATATTATTTATGTATATGCCAACTTGAGATGATTCCTTGTAAAGCAAAAAAGATCGAAATATAGGTCATTTTAACATTTTCACCTGTGAAAATGTCTAAGCTTGATCATCTATCTAGATTTTGGTGCTCACTATATTTTCTTATGTTTATTAAGCATTGTGGGGTCCAATCGAGCCAATGTCAAGGGTTGTCGCAAAGTTTAGTTTGGTGTTTCTGTAACTTTTTGTTTATCGAATGCTCCCGGATAGGACTGATGTTTCCACAGCTCGATTCACTTTGAGTGGTGCAAACTGTAATCTACTCGTTATCAGCTGATGTTTTACCAAGTGATTGACGTGAACACACGTGGGTCTAGTCGACGTTATTGCATTGCGACCTCCAATGTACATGTGCTAACTTTGAGATGATTCCTTTGTAAAGCAAAAGATCCATAATCTAGCAGATATGCAAAGCGCGGGTGAATGAGATTCCCGGTACACCCTTCAAAGTGGCGTCCCGCTTATCCTGTTTATTTATCCCTAGCTAAAAGATTGCCGTTGCTATGTGCGCACGCAAATTTACCTCGGATAAGATAGGAATCGTAACTTGTGGTGACTGGTAATCCTGCCAGCCTGAGGTACTCCTACCATATTATCTTTGCTCACTGCGCACACAAATTTGCCTCTTGGATAAGAACCGAATCTATTGTTGACATCGAGCTGCACACACTCTTGTGCGTGATGATAATCCATTAACACGTACGTGCCAGCCCTAGCTGCAGGAGGTTTTTCATGTAACCTCTTGAAGCAACTTCAACAGGGTGACCCATTTTGTCCGCCGCCGTCCATTTGGGTCGGCGCGGACAAAAAAGGCGGCCCAACGCGCCGAGCCAAACAGACGCGCGTCTGCTTTTCGTTCGCGGGCGACCCATTTCCGGCCCATTTTTTAGCCGGATTTATGTCGGCGCGGACACGAAACAGACGCGCGCACGCTCGCCCTCTCCTTCCTGGGCCCGCTCCTCTGTGTCACATTGCCCTCCCCCATCCAACAGCAACCCTCGCCCTCCTCCTCCGTCGCCGCCGCCGCCGCCCATTTTTGTCCGCGATCTGCCAGCTGCCAGGGCCTCCACATCCGCCCAGCTACGCCTCACTCCCACGTCGCCCGCCACCGCCGTCTTGCCGCCGGGAGCCGACTGCTTCCCACCCTCCGCGCCCCCCCACCACACAGCCGCTCCCGACCAAGAAGCCGCATCGCCGCCCGACCAGATCCTCACCGGCACGCTCGTCGGATGCGGGCAGGACAGCAGCTGGTTCGTGCGCGCCGCGACTCCCTTCGTCGGCCGTCTCCTTTGCCGACGCCCGCAAGCTGTTCGACAGTTTGCCAAGGTACAAAATGGACTCCGCCGACGAGTTCTTTTTTCACAATTTTCTTTGCGACTTCGACGATTCGTCTTCCGATGACGAGGAGGAGATATTGGCTGTCGTGTTGGTCCATCACCACCTCAACAGCCAGCGGCCATTGTTTCGTGACTCCATTCCGGGCCACTTTCCGACGTTGAATCGCAACCGAGAGAGCGGACATTTCCTTCTTTGGAATGACTACTTTGATACAACAAACCCGTTGTTCAAACATCAGATATTTCGCCGCCGTTTCCGTATGAGTAGGCATGTTTTCAACCGTACTAGAGAGGGGGTGGTCGGCTACGATGACTATTTCGAGTGCAAAGAGGATGTCGTTGGCAAGATTGGTTTTTCCTCTTATCAGAAATGCACAGCCGCCATCCGAATGCTTGCATACGGAGTGCCCGGTGATCTCATTGACGAGTACGTCCGTATGAGCGAGTCTACTTGCCTAGAGTCCCTGTATAAGTTCTGCAAGGCTGTTATTGCTGTGTTCGGCCCTGAGTACTTGAGAGAGCCGACTGCTGAAGATACAACCCGTTTGTTGGCGATGAATGCCAGCAGGGGCTTCCTAGGGATGCTTGGTAGTATAGACTGCATGCATTGGGAGTGGAAGAACTGCCCTTCTGCTTGGCAAGGGCAGTATAAGGGCCATGTCAGGGCTTGCACTGTCATACTTGAGGCCGTGGCGTCTCAAGATCTCTGGATCTGGCACTCTTTCTTTGGCATGGCCGGATCACACAATGATATCAACGTGCTTCAGCGCTCGCCGGTGTTTGCTAGGCTCGCCGAAGGCAACAGCGCACCGGTGAACTTTACTGTCAACGGTCACACCTACAACAAAGGATACTGGGTGACGGTATCTATCCTCAACCCTGTCGGAGAGAAGAAGAAAAGATTTGCCCAAGAGCAAGAGAGTGCTAGAAAGGATGTCGAGCATGCCTTTGGTATTTTGCAATCTCGATGGGGCATCGTTCGGTATCCTGCTAATACCTGGAGCACGCAGAAACTGTGGGAGGTGATGACTGCTTCTGTGATCATGCATAATATGATCGTAGAAGACGAGCGCCCAGAACGTCTGTATGATCAAGGGTTTCAGTTTCAGGGTGAGAATGTTGTGCCTGAGCATGGAGTAGCGGCAACGTTTGAACAGTTCACCCAATTTATGAAGACATGTGTGATTGGAAAACTCGCGTGCAACTGCAAAATGATTTGGTTGAGCATATGTGGGCTCATGTTGGCAACTAATAGATGTATCTTCTTTTATTCGTTTGTAAAACTATGCGAGAGCTATGTGAGACCTTTTTATTTTCATTTGGCTTGTAATAAATTATGCAATTTTATTCGGTCCAAAACAATTTTATTTTGATTCAAACTTCATGCAAAAATAGGGGCCAGCAGTTGTTTAAGACATATGGATCGTAGCGTTGGTAGACCGCCACCCATATCTAAAAGAGGGCCACCCATATCTAAAAGAGGGCGAACGCCGGGCTGGCAGCCGACCCAAACGGACAAAAAGCGGACGCTAGCTCACAGCAGGAGAGCATGGAGCACATGTGATCCGTTGCTAGGAGAAAGGTGGTCAATGGGAATCACCCGGCCGCTTTCTCCCCTCCCTTCATTCCCCGTCACATTCTCTGCTACCATCCCTGTCCTGCGCGGAAAACTTGTCCGCCCGACACATGAATGAATATCCAGAGGTATCCGTTCTCGCCGGTGATATGCTGTTGCCAGAGGGCAAAAAGAACTCCGGATACACCACAAAGTTATTAACCATGTATTTTGATCATGTGGTTCGGAAGATGCATCCAACGAAAGCCACAGCGTCCCGTAGCCACATTCCACAGCACTGGTCCCCGTTGTCACGTCTGACTGGCAATCGTATTTGGGACGACACATTGACCTACCACCACAGAATCACGGATCAGATTTTATTTTTCATTTTTTTTATTTGAGAATTATGTATCAGAATCACGGATCAGATATACTCCATAATTAAGAACGATTGCAAATTGATTTCCTTCTTTCCAGGTCCACAAATCCATAATTACAGTGCATAACAATTTCCGAAAACAGGCACCGCAACATAAGCAAAACTCCATGACCAACAGTCTCACTAACAAGTACAGACTCTTTGCTTCAACTTCGATGATGGGAGCTCAAGAGCAGTAAAAATTGAATGAACATATTTTACAAAGACGCTGAATTCTCGCCTACGGAAATGAAGCCTGAATCACTCTAATTTCGGGCTGCTTCTAACAAATCGTCAGTTAAGCATGATGTTGCCATGACTAAAATCAATGCTATGGTGTACCTAGTGTCACTGCTGTGAGAGTCCTATATCACAAACACTACTTGGTGGCGGCATGCAGAATGAGACCCTACCCCTGCACTCAATTGGTTGCATCAAGAATGAGGATCCTGCCTCTGCATTCAAGCTCTAGGAAAAACAATGTTAATAGTTGCCAAGTGATCACCATTCTACGAGCTTCTGAAGATGCGCTACAAGCAATGGATCATTCCCTTTTATTTTCTCACCCTGCAAACTCAATAAACACGGCCTCGGCAATTCTGAGCTCCACAATGGCAGGGACAGCCATCACCGGATTGCAGCTTCCATCGATAATCAAAGGACAATTCTTCTCCAACAGCAATCTGGAGAAAAACAGTAGCAACAATTAGCAAAAACAAAATAAGTATAGATTTTACTGCTGTTTATGTTGAACTAGTACAGCTAAAATATTCTTACATCTTGACTGGCAAACAATCCAACATGAGCAAGTTGGCAATCTTTGCTTTCCACCAGAACTAAGCGGGCACTAAGGTTAGGCGAACAACTGTCATGAAGAAACACACAAATGAGCATTGCTTCAGAATTAGTTTGCTCCAGTGGTATAGATGCTCCTAAAATACGTATAAAATAGTCCAATTACCTATGATTAATAAAGCGGGAGACATTCCCATATCTTGTAGCATCAATCATGTATGGCGTAGTCCCTAAAGTCTTAACTCTTTCCCGATCAATATGCGAAGCGATATCAAGAAGGTAGCTGCACCCACTTTTTGACTCACTGGAATTCAGGTACTTTCTTGTCAGTTTTCTATAAGGAAAAAAAAAGATTCCACAAGAACATAAAACATCGACAATTCCTAGAGTATAGGAAATGGCATGACATTGCTCTGCAATTGAGGTCGGATTTTTGCAGGATGAAAATTCATACGATGAAAATTGTACATGAAAATACCAATTGGATTCAAGATTGGGTTGGATTCAAGATTGGAGAACAAGAGTAATCATAATCATGAAGTACCAGACAATGGATATCAAACTAAACATGAAACTTTCAATGATGCCCATGTTCACTACTTCTGTACATCTGATAACTACAGTAAGGCATGAGAAAGAATTAACAGACCTTTCTGTGTTTCTCATGGTCTCATCATCCTTCACAACCTCCCCAACATACTCGCACACAAAAGTACCCTGTGGAATAGGTTCTGTAGCTCGAACAGCCCAACCCTGAAGCATTTGAAAACATTACAGTATGACTTGTGAAGCATGTTTAATAATAACAGCAAAGGACTGAGCAGGGTTCAGTGAAACGAAAGCCAGGTTGCATGTATTTCACCTTATTGTCAGTTCTGAAGAGTTCCAACTTAACCAGCAGCCCCTGCTGCAAAACTTTATTTTTACAGGATGCATCACAGGTACATAGCGAATTGCACTCGTATATCGGATATCCTTCCTGCCAATTCGACAAAACATGCACACGCATCAAACTATATACAATATCAGGGATGAAAATAATACTAGAGGATGGAAATGTGACATTTTTTAAATAGAAGAACTCAGTGGAACAAGATTTACACGCAGACACACAGAGCAACTCTACATCGTTCAGGCCTCAAGCCATGGGTCAGGCACATCAAATTTGACATTTGCCGAAAGTTTCGAACGAATCAAATAAGTTAAGTCACAAAAAAGCACATGGGACGATAATGATATGCTCTCATGGTTCAAAAATAGTCGCCATGGATGTAAGAAACAGTAAATGGTGGTCTCCAAGGACCTGGAGGACAAAAGCAAGCCTTTGAGTCTCGACACAATTACAACCTTATGTGACACAGATGAGAGATTGCTTTGACAATATAAAGCAGTACAGGTATGCAGAATGATCATTGTGGATGGTACACTGTACAAGAGTGCATGAAAATATACACATGGACATGGTATCGGACACATAAAGATAACAAACTACATTGCCTTTCTAGACTCGTAAAGATAACAAATTACATTGCCTGCTGATCACATATCATGATATCAACCACCCTATCAATGGCATGCTAAGTGCAGAATAATCACGATATCACGGACAGTTGTTTACTTGTTTAGTGCGCTTTTTTTCAACTCTTACATTACATCTATAATAAAATATGTGTCAATGTCAACAATTAGTACCTGCAAAATGATTTTGCCATTTTCATCAGATGCAAATCTGCCATGCATTGGCATAGCATACGTATCCACTAGGTTCTCATAAACACTGTCAAAGAGGTTCACATGATCACATTTCTCAGGAGAGCAATGGGCATGAGAACACGCACAGCCAACCATGTAACTCTGCAGGTACATAATTTATTAGAGAACTGATTAGATAAATATAAATAAACCAAATTTACATGGATGGGAAGGAAAACAAAGGAAGAAGACCAAGCCCCCTTTGTGGAATTTATATGCTTCCATTTAAAGATGACAACTGGTTCCAAAAGAATACCTCTGAATCAACAAGAGATGAATCCATCAAACGAGTTGTGACGTAATGAAAACCTTGCCATGGCACAGAACTGCAATGCTGCAATAATTCTTCAGGTTTCATATGGAGAGATTCTTTTGCATCAACATCAATTGCACAGACAATTGGAACTTTCTCCCTGCCAAAGCTTACATCTTCACAAAGAACAACCCTCTCATTTTTAAGCTTCCACATGAAGTGCTCTGAATCAAGAACATAATGGTATTCTTCCATGCCCCACGTTCCATCATTTTCTGGAGGATTCATCACAGAAGCTACTGTGGGGAAATCAACATGGGTAAGCTGTAAAGGCGGCAGGGTATTTAAAGTATATCCAGATTTGCATCCCTTAGGGCAAGTGAATTCCTCTTGATGCCAATTGATTGGGATGCCAATGTCACTACAAAGCTTTGCAGCTTTCACAAATATGTTTTCAGGCATTGTTCCATATTTCACTTCCAATGCTGCAAGAAGACTTGTCTTACAGCATACAGAACGGGCCACGGATAAAATATCAAGGTTACTTGGATGGGGTCTTGTCTTTTGAATCTTTGAAAATAAAGTTTGAGCCACATCTGAGCATTGGAAATCCACTAACTTACCAAGGTTAGCTGTTTCAGGTTCCGCAACTTGCGATGTTATCATAGATAGATCAGAGCTTGAAATATCAAAATGTTTCTCAATCCCTGAGCTACTCCTCTTCTTTAATGAACCTGATGGTCGTAGGTTTTTCTTGAATGCAGAATAGTAGTGTCGACCACGGTTAAGTTGATACTTCCCACGTCCTGGTGGAATGTGGCCAACCGTACCTTGGTCCATATGAGCAACTTGATTGTGGCGGCCAAGATCTGCCAGTAGATCGAATCTCAACCCACATAGTCTACAGGTCAACTTTTGTGAGCCATCATCCTTCCCAAGGTCATGGTTATCATAGAGGGCCTTGAAACTTGTCCCTTCTGTTCTTACAGATTGACCTTTAGGTCGCTAGGGGCATCAAGAAGCCCGAACTCGTGGGCATGATCTGAAACAATATGTTGCCATAGCAGATCCATGTTCAAGAAGTTGCTGTCACATGACATACATCGGAAGAGAATCGAATATTGGAGATATTGAGCACCATGTTTTTCTTGTACATGTTTTTCAAGAACTTTTCTGTTGGTAAATGGGTCCATGCAAACAGCACAAGAATACCCTCTGAACAGCCATCGGGTCTCCTTTCGGTGAACTTCTGTCCAATGTAACGCGAGACACTGATCATCAGAGAACTCCTGGGCACATATCTTGCACTTTAAACCAGCTGAATGATTAGTTTTCTCTTCTTGCAACACTACCATAGATCCCTCTTGGTTATCAGGATTTATTTGCTGAGATCCATTTGTACCAAAGCCCCAAAGATTTGTGAGTTTTTCTCTTTCACTAGAGATCAACTTTAACAAAAATTCTCCAACATCAGTATCCTTGGACACTTCAGCTAGAATCTGAGGCATATAGTCGTTACCAAGACCAGATTGTTGACGAGAGAAGTTGTTTCTCAAGAACCAATAAAGAAACTCACATGCCCGGTGTAAACATATTTTTTCTTGCCTTGATGCACAGCCCTTCAATAGATTGATAAAAACATCTTTAGATATGAGTCGACTCTTTCCGTTCCTGGCACGTTTAAGGAACTTTGGAAGGTGCTTCTCGCAGTAAAGGGTGTGTCTCTTAGCATAATCCTGGCATTCAACAATATTGTCATGAGAAAGAATTCCAATGCAAAGATCAGTATCTGAATTAGCTTTTGCCATGGAAGTTGACATGGGGTAGAACATATCAGGGTTCTCCAATCCACAAGCTTTATCACCTGAAATCTCTGCAGCCATGGTCGAGGTCAATTGCATTTGAAGAGGAACTTGGGAACTACTGGCCCTTTCTGCATCCACAATGCATATTGCACTTGAGTTGGAATTCTTTTCCATTCCTTTTGGAGACTCTTCCCTTTTATGGAGACCCCCAGATGAACTGAATAAATTATCAGAGCTTACAGTATCCAGGCTTGTCTGGGAACGGTGTTTTTTGCAGAAAATAGAACCATGCTGGGCTCGATGCTTGCATTGTCTACCCAAATTAGTCATACCACTACAGACTAAAGCATCACCACTAAGTCCCCTGTCCTCCCTAGAATAACGGTCGTGCATGCTTTGATGCACACAGCAATAAATATCACCATCATTAGCCCACCTGCCGCACTGTCTTCCTTTTGTTTCTATGTATGCAGAACACTGCCGAGAATTCTTTAAGGAATCAAACTCATGTCTGGCATTCTGTAAAGCTGGGTTGATGCGGCCTGATTCTGCAATCTCATGGGGGGCAGAATTACTGAGGAAGGTGCCAGTGTTATTCTGATCCACTGATGCTAACACTTCCATATGTCCATCAGTGATAGGTCTACTAGGAAGTTATTACCGTTCAGGCCCTCGCTGAGAATGCTGCAGTTAGCATCATTCGCGTGAGAAAATGTGGTTCTCCTCTCGCACTTCAAGTTTGGGACGCTTTCTCGAGCTTGTTGATCCATACCTGGATCATCATAGCTATTGCTTTGATCATTGTTGCCCGTATTACCTACAGCATGTGATGAAAAGAACTGTTTCATGACTTCCTGTTTCCATGTTTTCCACTCTGGTACTAATTCAGGCTGCATTGGTGCATTCCACAACTCATCGACCTTGTCCCAAAGAACAGACTGCCTAAGTTCCTGCGTTAAAGGAAAGAATTAACGAGGTTGGCCAAGTTTTAACAAGCCTAAGAAATAGTAGCATATGCCAAATGTAACAAAGGGAGTAATCGATATACGCCAAGAGAAGTAGCGTAAATCTTAAATTTCTGTTTTGCGATTTTTATTGGTAAAGCAACAACAGAGGCCTATATTTTTGCTGCAAAGAGACTTTAATAGTGTAACAGCAATGACATCATTGACAAACTTGATGCTGCACAGAGCTAAAGTTAAAGCATGAAATTTAACAGCCTTCTTTTCTTTTATTAGCATAGCCTATTCAGTAAGAGGTGATCTACTTCATTTTGGAAAGAGCAGGCATTTCTACATGTAAATACACAATCAACACAATACTTCCTCTGATTCAATGCAAATGAGTATATTTTATGTGATGTTTCCGCTCTCTACCCCTAATCTAATGCTTCAGAAGAAACGGTTGAAGCATGCCATTTAACAGGGGTATGCATGTCATTTCTCATTAACTGTTTCAGATTTAGTGTTTCCATACTGGGCTGGGATGATGAAAACTAGCTAATCCAAACAAATTACTGAGGTAGGCTGGGATGATGAAAATTAGCTAATCCAAACAAATTACTAGGCTGGGCTGGGATGGTGAAAATTAGCTAATCCAAACAAATTACTGAGCTCTAGGGAATAACATGAAAACGAAGTAGTAATTAACAAGAGTAATGCCATGCATACCCCTGTTAAATTATGTACACGAGAGTACACTTCCTACTGGGTTTATCAATCTTAAATGTAATATATAAGATCAGATGGATATAGACAGGAAAGTGGAGTACAAGTACAAATTGGCTCAAAAAGCTCGTGACATTTATTTCAAATACCATTTCATTCACTAAATCTAACAAGGTAACAGTTGCCAGAGTATCTTCTGGTAGGCAAGAAATGATCATGGATACGATGGTTTACAATTAGCCAGGCTTGGTTCCTGCCGTCGGATGGGGTAAAGACTAGAAGTGGTGAATCACGGCAAACTGGATGGCTAGGCGTCCAGTGGCGAGACAGCTGTATTTGCGACTTGAAAATCTTCGATGTTCACACAAGTGAAGCCCAAACAGCTGACACATGGACACCACCATAAATATTGCAGCTGAATACACGGGAGCAAGTTTAACTATAACCCACAGAAGCAGCCCATATTGTGAGAGTAGAACTGGGCAAGCTAGACCATAGAAATGATTATTTACGATCTTTCCATCCAAATTTATGCAGCTTGCGCAAGGAACTCGCGAGCTTATTGATACTTTGATAGTCAACTCTTAAATACAGAACACGTTCTCCAAAAAGTAACCGTAACTCAAGAACAAGGTTAACACCGTATACATACTGTTATCCGTACAATCATATTAAAATATTTATTTAAGTTCGACTGAAACGATAATGAACATAAGAAAACAAGTAAATTGAGGTTTTGTAAGCATGCAACCTGGTCACAAACTGAAAAAACTGCATGACAATATTTCATACAAACTTAATCACACTCCAAAAAATGTGACCTAAAGGCGAATGGATTCCACATTACCTCGGCAAGAATTTCAACAGTCTCAGCATCATGAGCAATATTACACTTCTGGCCCCACAAGTCAGAAGAATTTTGGAGCCAATGAGAGCTTGTGTAGTCTGGAAGAATCATCTGAAATCAAACAACTAAGGTGAACCAATGCTTCCTCGCAAAGAAAAGGTGAAATCATGCCAAGAAACGCCAGGAAGAGGCCACTTCAAGCGTTTGCATTATTTTTGCAGCATCAGCAGTGAATGTGGGGTGAAGCATAGATGGACATAATGAACAACATGCTGCTCAGCTGTGCTTTTAAAAAAAATACAACACCGATAATGATGTATTGACCTCATGCAATAAAAAACTATGTTTATCTATCTTATTTCTATATGACCATAGCTGCAATGGACCTTGAGCAACTTCCCACGTATAATATGTCTTTCGTTACAATTACTTTGAAGCATAGAAAGAAACCTTCAGGCTTTAGCAGTGTCCAAATCAACTGCTAATAATGCTGATTTAGCCTTTCGTATAAATATTGCAAAGTTATAGCCAAAAACTGATGCATAGAAGAGCTATTTTTCAAGACTTGACAGAGTTGTGGCAATTACACTAGAACCACGATAGGAACATTTTGGATCCTATCAAATAGAGGAATAAGGCACACAACAATTAGTGTCATTTACCAGGAGAACACACAAAGTTATTTACCATATAAAATGCCTTGGGAAACAAAGTACCAAAATACTGTAGGTGATGCGTACACACATAAGGTGGTGAACGGATATACAATTATAACAGTTACAGAGATCTTTCCATTGCACGATGAGTAAAAATGAGAAGGAAAATGCTTAGGTAATTGCCTCAAGAAAAAAAACATAGGAGAATATGACAAGAGTATGAAACTCGCTAGGTGCAAATTAGCACAAGGCACCGTGACATATGCATATGGAAAAGGTCCTTGGATTTACCTTTTGAAGTTTGACAAGCATCTTCCCAAGATCAGTGTAATCTCTACAGCATGATGCTTCCCGAGCAAATTCTTTCCAAGTTGTTGCCTTCCGAGCATTCTCAATTATGGCCTATTCAACATATAAACAGTGTCAAGAGCAATGATACCACATGAATACAAATAATGCAAGGGAAGAGCATACCTCAGTGTGAAGTTCATCGCTAAAGTTTAGCATTGAGATAGCAAGCTTCTGCATGATGAATCGTCGAGGAACACTCGAATCCTTCACCATCTTTCGCCATTTGCGATGAGTTCCATTCACAAGCGGCACAGGATATTCATCAATTGGAAGGACTAGTAGCATGTCCACCCAAGAATAAGTCCTTGTTTGTGGGAAGAAAACAACAATATAGGTCTTCCTGTCAATAGTTGGTTTTGCCTTGAGAGTGGACAAAGGACAGTCCACCCTACAGCATCGAATTCCTGTTCGCCATTTTCCTCTCCACTGTTTTCAAATGAAGAAGTAAAATGATAGTTCAGGGTGGAGCCATTAGAGATGCAGGAAGCGGTTAACATGCAAAAAAACAGAAAGTAGGACATAGCCACCAGGGAAATCAAAGAGCTTGGATTCCGTGGTGGTGTTCTGAATAGTCAGTAAAAATTCACCTCATTTGCATTTTTTGCGATCAGTATATAGTTTTGCATCAATTCAGGAAACCCCATTGGTAACTTGAATGGTCCAGTCATAATAAACTAATGGATGGAGTAAACAGAACAAAATATTTACACTATGTTTAGAAACTTGAATGGAAATTATATATCACAGATCTTAGATAAGGCCACAAATAAAGACTTGCTTTCTGTATAGTGTATAGGGATCATGCTAATAAAATTGTAAAAGGAAAAGAAATGCCTTTGTATAGTTTATACATTTATAGATGCATCTAGTACGAAATAGGAACATTTAAGTAGGAACCAAAGAACATACCACAATTCTTCAAAAAAATTTAGATGGGATAGATCTAGATGTATCTCTCATATACATAGATGGTCAGAGTATAGGGGTGTAAGTTGAAATAATTCAGAGGTGGAGTTCCGAAAAGCATGGTGAATTTGGCGCCTACTCCAAGACATCTAGCATATACATTGAACAACCACAACTTTTCCAGGGCTAGTTTCTCATTGTATATGTTCACAACTTGACATATAATTTCAATATCAAGAACTAATACAACGACATTCACAGCCACAATCACCTAGTCCTAAATAGACATACCTTTACCCAAAGTGCCACGGCATGATCTTCTTCTTCGATACTTCTTGTATCCATCTCTCCGCCAACATCATTAGTATTGCCATTACAACTGTTGTTATGAACAAGCATATCCATGCCGTTTTTAGGTGAGACAGATGTCTCATTCTCTTCCTGAGAAAATATTTTACTTACTAACCCATCGCATGCTCTTTGTGATAGACCTTGAAGTGGGCACGGCAACTCCTTTTGGGCATCATGAGATCCTGCCATATCGCTGCCGACTTCCTTGTTTACCAAGTCAGTCCCGACTCCTTACTTGCAATGTCAGTCCCAAATTCCTTACTTTCTGCATCAACATTGATGTTATATTTGAGTTGTACTTCTGTCATTTTCTTGCCTTTGGAAGGAAGGACATCTCCATTTGACTGGCATGACCTAAGTCCAGTTACTATATTGGACGGTGAACACATCTCCTCCTGGGAATGATGTAAATCCTCCTTACTGATGCAGGGTTTGCTGCAGTTGGCATCCCCTGGGGAGCCATTATTTTCCAAGCTTGCATTCAACTGAAACCTTACATCATTGAAGTAAGCATCCTGGACGTTCTTTTCTTTATGTGGTACAAAAAAGTTCACCTCTGAGAAACCATCCAAGCTAACAGAAGACTTTTCAGAGGAACCATCTACTTTCTCATCTGTGCTCGAGCCAGAAGAATTGTTAACTTCAACAGGGTTACAACTTATTGCGGCATTTGTCTGATGAACATCGGAGGCTTGCCACCCGTGGTCATTACGTGATAAGGTATGTTTCCTATCATAAGAAATAGATGATATTTTCTCCACGTCATTCTGTAATTGGCAATCCGCTTGCATAACAGGTGGATCCATCAGCATTTCTTTGATAAGTTCTGATCTGCCAATCCACTGTGAAATAAAGCAGGATAAGCAGTGCAGGAAAAATCCTCTACTGGCTTGAAGTCCATAAACACTTATGACTTATTCAACACCTAGAAACAAAGGTGCGGTTTAGGAATGTAGAAATTTCATATGAAAACAAATGTATGGCAGAACAAACAAAAATAAACTTGCTGAACAGATAATGGAGCTCCATCTTAAACAGAATATGGTAATAAAATGATTAAGTTCAGCTTTATGGTCATATGTAAAGTTACCACTTTATTGACTATATGCATAAAGACTTGCAGTTCCATTTGTTTCACCAAGCAAATTTCTTGCCAGTAAACACAAAGCGTTTGCACTCGTGTACTAAACAAATCTTGGTTTTGCAATCAGCTACTCCCTCCATCCCATAATATAATAAGAGCGTTTTTGACACTAACGCTCTTATATTATGGGACGGAGGGAGTACTTAACATTTTAAATAAGAAACGTAATAGGCTATTATGCAACAGTTTGCAGTACATACTACATACAACTTCTTAGCCACAGGAATTCAAGACTAGAGATATGACAATGATACTGAGACTGATACCAAGACACGGCAGATGTCCCTTTGGTAAAATACGCAAATACACCATGAAGCAAAAAATTTGAAATACATGGGAGCAATCAAGTTAACATGAATCATACGAGTACAACGCACTCCCAAAAAAATTACGGAATATCACTATGGCAGAAACACATGAGGACTGTACGGTATTATTTATACGTACATTACTGGCACAGAGGGATGGCATTGGCGTACTGGAATCGGTACCATTAATTATTTGTACCATCAAAACCCTAACGACCCGCCTCAATGCCTATGAAAAACTCCCGTGGTAGGACGAACTCAGGCCACGAATTAATGCGCCCATAGGATCCACTCTGAAAGCATAAGGATCCTTCAGGAGACCCGCGACGGAGTTTAGATTTCTATTTCCTATAGGCGCATGTATCTGGGCGCCCAACGATTCAAATCCCGGAATAAGAGGAATGGAGCCGATCCTTGAAACGGAGGGGATGCGAGAGCGAATTACCCTTCTCGACGAGGCACCGCGGTGGCATCGGCGGGTGACGAAGACGGCGGCGCGGGCAGGAGCACCCGCAGATGTCTCGGCTGAGGCAGGAGGATGCGGCGGAGGCGGCGGGAGGGCGTGCGTCGACGGGGCCGCGGCGGGCAGGAGACCAGGGCGGCGCCGACCGGGGGAGGGAGGGGCGGGCTGGTGCGGGGTCGCCGCGAGAGGAGGAGGAGGCGGTGGTGGCGACACAGGGTTTGCGACGTGAGGGGGAGAGATGCGGGAGGTGGGCGGCGTGCTCGCGATACCCACAGGTAAAAAAAGGGTAAACGAAATAAAATAACTCCCCACCCAATTTCTTACTTCCCGGATTAACCGTTCGGGCTTCAGGCCGACTTGACAGAGCATTTAGGCGGACCTGGTATGCTGAGTTGGGCTACAAGCGGAATTTCTATGAGATTAGGCCCAGTTATTTTGTCCATTACGTTTCTCAAAAAAAAAAAGGTATTTCGTCCATACAGGGTCCAGGAGCAGTTAGTATCGCCAGGTCCACCACTTTCGCATGCAAAGATGCACGGAGATGCACCTGTTAGAACATCTACACCCACATGCACTTAGGGCCAGTTTTTTTGTGGCTTCTAGCGTAAGCTGCCCCCTATCCAGCTTATTCTAGAAGCCAACCAAAATTTTCATTTTAGAAGCCTACTAATCAAGCCTTAACTACTAGGCTTCTAAAAAAATAAATTCTGGGTAGAGGGCAGCTTATTCTGGAAGCCCAAAAAAACCAGGAGAAGAACTGGCACTTAATTTGGTCCCTCAAACATCCACGGATGCGCCAGGTCACAGAGTATGCTGACCTGGCGCATCCGCTTTCAATCTCATTTTCTCTCTCCAAAATAATCGCGTCCCTCATTTCAGCTCTCATTTTCTCTCTCCGTGTGCGACATTTCATTGAACACCTTATGTGTATGCACATCACGGAGACGCTTCAAGATCGCAGATGGACGCGCGTCTTGTGAGTGGCAGCTACCAATACACGCGACGCGACGCGACACGGTGGTCGCCACCTAGCTCGTCACATGCGGCTGCTGTTGTGCACGCACGCGGCTATGTCTAGCGCGCCCGGCGGCCAACACGTCCACCCACTGTATCTAACGTGTACGCTGCTAGCACGCCCACCCAGAAGATTGATCTTCCCACGCTGAGATGGTTGTTGGTGATGTCAATGGCTTCGATTTCCCCCACCCAGAGGGAAGTGTCCCCGGCGGAATTGCTCCGCTGGGGAGCTAAAGTGCTCCTGCCTAAGTTCTGCCTCGAAACGGCAGCGCTTCATCCCGAAAGTCCTTTTTTGATTATTATTTTTCCTAGTTCAAAACCCTTCATACAGAAGAATATGGGGAGCAGAGGCCAGCTGTGGGCCCTGAGGGAGTCCTGGACTAAGGGGTCCTCGGACAGCCGGACTATATACTTTGGCCGGACTGTTGGACTATGAAGATACAAGATAGAAGACTTCGTCCCGTGTCCGGATGGGACTCTCCTTTGCGTGGAAGGCAAGCTTGGCGATTCGGATATGTAGATTCCTTTCTCTGTAACCGACCTTGTACAACCCTAGTCCCCTCCAGTGTCTATATAAACCGGATGGTTTAGACTTCTAGGGTTAGAGTCACAACAATCATATCCTCATAGGCTAGGCTCCTAGGGTTTAGCCATTACAATCTCGTGGTAGATCAACTCTTGTAATACTCATATTCATCAAGATCAATCAAGCAGGAAGTAGGGTATTACCTCCATAGAGAGGGCCCGAACCAGGGTAAATATTGTGAACTCCGCCTCCTGTTACCATTAGCCTTAGACGCACAGTTCGGAACCCACTACCCGAGATCCGTCGGTTTTGACACCGACATTGGTGCTTTCATCGAGAGTTCCACTGTGTCGTCGAAGATAGGCTTGATGGCTCCATCAATCGTCTACAACAAGGTAGTCCAGGGGGAGATCTTCCTCCCGGACAGATCATCGTATTCGGCGGCTTCGCACTGCGCGCCAACTCGCTTGGTCATCTAGAGTAGATCGACAGCTACGCCCCTGGCCACCAGGTCAGATTTGGAAGCCTAAATTTTGTGGCATATCCGCGGAGACTTGATCCTTGACGGATTCGAGCCCATGATGGCTGTCCTCGGCCACTATGATGAACATGACCTAGATCTGTCATCTGGCCGCATACAGGAGAGAGCGCATGTGACCACCCCGGCCCTAGAGCCGAGCAGATCAGGTCGTCCAAGACGGAAGCTCAACTCGCTATGAGGCCGCAGACTCACAAGCGCTGAAGTCGCATTACGCACCCAACATCGTTGGGCTTGTGTTACCGAACCTCGGATTCGCCTCCGCCATGTGCTCCGGATCACGTGCATCCGCGCCCATCGAACCCGATTACGCGCGGTTTTGGAGTTCACTCATGACATCTTCCAAAGACTTTTGGCGACGTGTTAAACTCATTGAAGTCCCTCTCCTTGTCGGGGGACTCTCGGCCGAGCTATGTCCGGCTCAAATGGGAAGCGGATAACGAAGAACTTCGTTGCCCACCCGCCCCCCACTTAATTGCCATTGTCGAGGACTTAACTGACATGCTCAATTACAACTTTGAAGACATCGACGGTATGGACGATGATGCCGGAGAGGAGCAGACTCAAAAACCACCACCTTTAGGGCAGTGGACGGCTACATCGTCATATGATATATGCATGGTGGACACACCAAAGGAGAATGAGGCCGACGGCGATAACAGCATGCCTGTCGATGAACCTCCTAAACGTCGGCGTCCCAAACGCCGACCTCGATCCAGCAAAAGGAAAAAGAGCAACATTGTCATGGACGATGATGGTAATTTGAACCACGCCGAAGACCCCGCAGACCCAGCGTTGGAGCAGGGCGTGCGAGAGGACGGCGAACACAGTCCGGAGATGCTGTCCGACCACAGCGACGCCGAAGATAGCAATTACCAACCTGTCTCTGAAGAGGAAATAAGCCTGGGCGACGACGAGTTGATCATCCCAGAAGAACCATTAGAACAAGAACGCCTCCACCGAAGGCTTATCGCCACTGTAAGGAGCCTGAAGAAGCACAAGCAGCAGCTTAAAGCCGCACAGGATACGCTCAATGACAAATGAAACGAAGTGCTAGACACTGAGGAAAAATACGGCGGTAATCACCAAACAAAGAGCTATCCTAAACGTAAGTTGTTGCCCGAATTCGACGACGAGGCTATCGCGCCTATACCGTCGAAAAACAATACGGCCGACTGGCCGGACCAACCACCTCGCGGTCACGACAGAGCGGCTAGCAATGTCGTACACAAGCCCGCGCCCCCTCCCCGCAAACGAAAGGAGGCTGCGGCCCAGGACCAGAAACACGATCTATGTGAGGACCTGGACAAAAAAGCTGGAAAAACCATGTCCATCTATGGATCCAGGGAACGTGCTCCTACACAGGATCACTATTTCAAACAATACATGCCGGCCATTTACCAGCTTGGAACCAATACCGAACATTACAACCGTCGGACCTAGTCCACGACACAACCAGATACAAGGGTGTCGCACACCCCCTGTGCTTCACCGATGAGGTGCTGGAACACGATTTTCCAGAAGGGTTCAAACCTGTAAACATCGAGGCATATGATGGAACGACGGACCCCGCGGTTTGGATAGAAGATTTCATTCTTCACATCCACATGGCTCGCGGAGATGATCTCCACGCCATTAAATATTTACCCCTCAAGCTAAAAGGACCAGCTAGGCACTAGCTGAAAAGCCTCCCCGAAAACTCCATTGGAAGCTAGGAAGAACTTGAGGATGCTTTCCGGGCTAATTTCCAAGGAACTTATGTCCGGCCTCCGGATGCAGACGATTTAAGTCACATAATCCAACAACCCGGAGAATCAGCTCATAAGCTTTGGAACAGGTTTCTCACTAAGAAGAATCAAATTGTCGACTGTCCGGACGCCGAAGCCTTAGCGACCTTCAAACACAGTGTCGGACGAATGGCTGGCCAGACACCTTGGCCAGGAAAAGCCAAGGACAATGGCCGCCTTAACTACACTCATGACCCGCTTTTGCGCGGGCGAAGACAGCTGGTTAGCCCGTAGATCACCATTGATCCTGGCACCTCCGAGGTCATGGATGGCAATGGAAAACAACGACGCAATAAAAACAAACATCAGAACAATGAACAAAGCCTAGAAAATACATTGATAAACGCTAGATTCAGGGGCTCAAGACCCAGTCAACAGAAGAAGCCATTTAAAGGCAACAAGTACAGTCCATCCAACTTGGACAAAATCCTATATAGGCCCTGCCAGATCCACGGCACTCCCGATAAACCAGCTAATCATACCAACAGAGAATGTTGGGTCTTCAAGCAGGTCGGCAAACTCAACGCCGAACACAAAGGGAAGGGACCTCAGAGCGAAGACGAGGATGAACCTTGCCAGCCGAACACAGGGGGGCAGAAGAAATTCCCACCGGAGATCAAAACAGTGAACATGATATATGTCACTCATATCCCAAAGTGGGAGCACAAGCGCGCACTCCGCGACGTCTATACCGTCAAGCCCGTCACCCCCAAGTTCAACCCATGGTCGGCATGTCCGATCACCTTTGATCGCAGGGATCACCCGACTAGTATCCGTCATGGAGGTTCAGCTGCCCTAGTGCTTGACCCAATAATCGATGGATACCACCTCACTCGAGTCCTCATGGACGGCGGCAGCAGTCTCAATCTGATATATCAGGACGCTGTCCGCAAGATGGGGATGGACCCGTCAAGAATCAAGCCAAGCAGCACTACCTTTAAAGGAGTCATACCGGGCGTGGAAGCCCGTTGCACGGGTTCTCTAACATTGGATGTTGTGTTCGGCTCTCTGGACAACTTTCAAAGTGAAGAATTAATCTTTGACATTGCTCCGTTCCGAAGCGGCTATCATGCACTACTCGGAAGAACGGCCATCGCCCATTTTAATGCAGTCCCGCATTATGCTTACCTAAAACTCAAAATGCCTGGACCTCGTGGCGTCATTACGGTTAGTGGAAATATGGAGCGCTCTCTTCGTACAGAGGAATACACGGTGGCTCTAGCAGTCGAAGCACAAAACGGCCTATTCAAGCCGAACAGTTCATCGGGCGTTAAGACCGCAGACACAGCTAAACGTGTCTGGCGCACACCCTAGTGCGGCAGCTCAGATAAACCTGAGCTTGATTAGCAGCTACGCCCCCATCGACCGTCCCATAGAGAGATACACTGAAAATTCCTTGGGCGGCTTCACGGGCACTCTGCACACAAAAGGTCCATAGTTCGGCTTGACCCTATGCGGACCCTAGAAGTTGTCCTTCACGGTTCATTACAACGAACCGACTCTATTTACGGACAAACCAGATTCTTTTACCTAGTCTTCCTTTTTTCCTTTTTTCTTTACAGATGGCCATCATACTATACCCTTCAAGGACACTTCACAACGGAGACAAAGGCGCAGACGTGCAACAGGGCCCCGCATTAAGGTTACTTTTTTAGATTAAGACCTTGTGTAAACCTTTTTATCCCTTGTTGTTTTATACTTTCCTGGCATGTAAAATGTCCAAGAAAGATACCCGATTATTCAGAAACATACGGCTCACCAGACTAAAGTGGATGTTATAGAAACAGCCCGGTTAGTATTGTGTTTTGAGATTTATGCTCTCACCACATGCGCTCTTTCCCCACGTCGGATTGTCACACGTGCCTTGATACCATGGGTTTATCACCGTGGACCGATTCAGCCCGTGTATATTGTAAAGTCCAACACCTATAGGGAGTGTTCGGCGTCATGAAGTTTGGCCTTATATGCATCACTCAATCATGTCTTTGGTCAATAGTTGGGTTGCCTGCCCTCGTGCTTACTACCTTACGTTCCGCTTTATCGGCTAGGGTAGTAAAGGGAGAACTACCGCGATTGTGTCCCGGCTAGCCCGGATGAGCACCTCAGTAGAGAAAGCCGAAAACTGATTGTCATGATGCGGCGAGAGCTGGTCAACCACTCGATGACTCATCGGAATCTTCGCAATTCCCTCCGTGTTAAACGAAGGACCGTCCTTCTGGTCACATATGTACACGCACCGTATTCGGATAACCGCGGACGTAACAGGGGCTATATAGTAGCCCCACCGTCAAACTCCTCTGGCTAAGTGAAAGTGTTAAAGCTCTATAGTCCGATTGCCTAGTTCGCCGAACTAACACCTCCTTAACAGACCAAGACATTGGGTCAACTGTGATCAAGTGCTTTTCCGAACACCCCCGCGTTATACGCGAGGGGGCTAAAGCCAATGACTACAAACTTTCAGATTGTATATAAAAAAGACGGCCACACAGGAGGCACCAAAAATTTTCAGGCAAAAAGTATAAAAACACAACCTTAATATAACATAATATTGTTATTACAATCTTGATACACTTTACTCGAACATAATATTTTTCGAGCACTGACCCTCTATTAAGCGGGCACCCTCTAGGACATCTTCAAAGTAATGTTCTGGCATGTTAAGGTCCTTGCCTTCGGGTGGACTCTGCACTGCAATATCGGTGGCCGTCATCTTCGCCCAGTATATCTTGACACGGGCAAGGGCCATCCGTGCACCTTCTATGCATGTTGGCCGCTTCACAACGTCGATGCGCGGCACCGCATTAACAAGCTGCCGCACCAAACTGAAATAACTATCCGGAATGGGTTCAGTTGGCCACACCCGGGCTATGACGTCCTTCATGGCAGTGCCGGACATCTTGTGGAGCTCGGCCCATTGGGCGATCTATTTGTTCAATAGTGGACGCTTCGGCGTATCAAACTGCGACCAAAACAACTTTTCCGTTACATGTCCTTCTTGCACATGGAAAAACTGATTCGCATCGGCAGCACTCTTCGGTAGGTCCATAAAGGAGTCCGGAGAACTCCACTGTTGATTCAGCGGCGCATAATTCGGATCGCCAGACTTAGTTTGCAACAAAAAGGGCTTACCAGCCGCGATCTCCCTAGTTTGTCGAATCTCCTCCCGAGCTGCTCTAGACTCAGACCGAGCTTCCTTCGCCTCTTGTAAGGCCTAGTCCAGATCGGCCGCTTTGGCTTTGTTATCTCTCTCCAGATCTTGGCATCGGCTAGTGGCATTCTTCAACTCAAGTGCCATGGTAGATATCCTCTCTCAAGACCGGCCGAGCGGTTCGCTTACTTCCAATTCGGCGTTGCCTTTTCGCAGCCGCATTACTCACCTCGCTGTCCTTGGTTCGCAAGTTCCGCCAAGGGTCTCCATCAAGGGCGGTACTATCTGTAGTTATGCATATACAAATTTTCAGTATCACGCTCATTTCACAATACTAGCATGTACTGAGTGCCCTAGAGACATACCTTGCACCTCGTCGAGCCGCTTGTTCATAAGCGTGATATCATCATCCGCCACATCAACTTTCTGCTTCAGATGCGCTACCTCAATAGCTTGGGCAGTCCCCACGGATGTAACAACTTGTGTTTCAGTTAGTCATATCATTTCCTGGGCATATATTTTTGATCCTCTGATCGCATTCCTTTGGATGTCAACCAGAGTCTCAGGCGCTACTATCTATACACAGGTGCATTTTGCACTTACAATATAATTGAAATTACACCACGTACCTTGAAGCCTCTTAGTAGGCTAGAAAAGGCCTCATTCAATCTGCTTTTTGCGGACCAAACTCTCTCCAACACCGTACTCATCAAGGTACGATGTTCCTATGAGACGGAGGCATGTCGCAAAATGTCCATCCATGCATCCGGCGTCCCTTGGACATCTGATAGTCCGGGACTCTTGTTGTTCCCTATAGGGGCCGCACACCCCGGACCCTGGGCAACTGAAGTATCGCCTTTGGCCCCGGTCCTCATTGTCCCTTGCGCCACTTGCAGATTGGGAAGGATCCTCCGGGATGACACTCTCGGCATCATCTCGCTTTATCGCAGGAGATATGTAGAGGTGTCTCGCCTCCATCATCTCCGAAGTAGATCCCCAAAGAGGAGGATCTGTTGAGGAGGGCTGCGTGCGTAATGCGTATATGAGTTTAAAATATTACCCTTGTAGCCGAAATAAACGGACATGTTTAAAACACCGGATTCACTTACGATGCGGCCGGGGCCTATCTTTGTGGTGATCAAGCAGGTCGACATCACCCCGTGATCGATATCTTCCCCGCCAAGCTTCTCTTTCCAAGTCTTCGGAAGTGGCCCTTTTCTTCCCATGGGGAGAAGGGGTGTCAGTTCGCCCTTCCCTTCCACCTTTGGAAGTGGGAGTTCTAATCTCCCTGCATTTAATTGCTTGGTGAGCCTCCAGTGGAAGCTGCCTTGGGCCTCTTCGTCCTCCTCTTTATCTTCCCCCGCCGGCACTTGATGCGGCGCTGGAGCTAGCGTCCTTGTCAATAGCAGATCGGCAGTATCTTCGGGAAGTGGAGCCGAACACCTGATTCTCTCTGCCTTATTTAGCCAGCCCTGGCCGGATAGAGTTTTATCAGTGCATTGTCATGGAGAATTTGACTAAATCGTGTTCGGGGGTCAAGTACTTACCGGAGTATCCGGATGGTTGCAGTCAAGACCGATGTCTTCTGTAGTATCCAGCCACTATTTTCATGCGCCGAAGAACAATTTCCACATCTCTCTGAGCATCGTGCCAGAGAGGTGCTGAAGAGTCTGTGGACCTTCCGGATTAAATTCCCACATGCAGAGAGGGCGTCGCTGACAGGGTAGGATCCGGCGGACTAGCATTACTTGGATTACATCTATGAGGTCGGTGTCCTTCTCAATGAGGCTCCGGATGCGGCTTTGCAGTGTCCGCACTTCATCTGTAGATCCCCAGTCCAGCCCCTTGTTTATCCATGATGCGAGCTGTGGCGGAGGGCCGGACCGAAATGCAGGAAAAGCTACCCACTTTGTACCGCGAGGTTCGGTGATGTAAAACCGCTCCCGTTGCCATAAATCAGAAGATCCTGCAAAGGAGCCTGAGGGAGTCCTGGACTAGGGGGTGTCCGGATAGCCGAACTATCATCATCGGCCGGACTCCAAGACTATGAAGATACAAGATTAAAGACTTCGTCCCGTGTCCGGATGGGACTTTCCTTGGCGTGGAAGGCAAGCTTGGCAATACGGATATGTAGATCTCCTACCATTGTAACCGACTCTGTAACCCTAGCCCTCTCGGTGTCTATATAAACCGGAGGGTTTTAGTCCGAGGACTAACAACCATTACAACAATCATACCATAGGCTAGCTTCTAGGGTTTAGCCTCCTTGATCTCGTGGTAGATCCACTCTTGTACTACCCATATCATCAATATTAATCAAGGTAAGTAGGGTTTTACCTCCATCGAGAGGGCCTCAACTCGGGTAAAAACATCGTGTCCCTTGTCTCCTGTTACCATCCGCCTAGACGCATAGTTCGGGACCCCTACCCGAGATCCGCCGGTTTTGACACCGACATTGGTGCTTTCATTGAGAGTTCCTCCGTCGTCACGGATAGGCTTGATGGCTCCTTCGATCATCAACAACGACGCAGTCCAGGTGAGACTTTTCTCCCTGACAGATCTTGGTATTCGCGGCTTTTGCATCATGGGCCAATTCGCTTGGCCATCCGAGCAGATCAACAGCTACGCCCGCCGCCAGTCAGTTTTGAAGTCTAAACTTCACGGCCGACATCCCGGAGACTTGATCTTCGACGGATTTGAGCCACACCGAGCGCCGCCAAGACCGCACGATGGGCATGATTTAGCTCACTGCCGGACAAAGGCCCGAGGTCGCACATGAGTCCGCCTCCAACCCTTAGTTCGAGCCGATCCAAGCAGACGAGGATGTGGCTAGACACCACCTGGGGCTGCAGCCTCACGGCGATGGAGCCGAATACGACCTTGTCCCTTGTAAAGCTCGTGGACTCGAGGTGCCGGACTCGCCGGACTCAACCTCCTCGCGCCTCTACCAATCGAATCCGATTGACGCCGATCATGGAGTTCACCGCCATGACATCTTTCAAGACTCACCCTTTGGCGACATCTTGAATTCGCTAAAGTATCTCTTGTTATCGAGAGCCCCTCGGTCGGATCAAGCGTCGACGGTTGGGATGCGGACGATGAAGAAATTCAAAGCCCACCCACCACCCACTTTGTAGCCACCGTCAAGATCTAACCGACATGCTAGATTACGACTCAAGACATCGACGGTATGGACGATTTATGTCGAGACGACCAAGAACCAGCGCCACGGGCACCGAAGACCACATCGCCATACGACATATACATGGTGGACATCCCAAAGGATGGGAATGGCGAGATGCAGCGGAGGAAGGATCCTCCAAGAAACACCCCAAGCGCCGCGGCCAACAAGGCCGCTCTAAATCCCGCCACAAAGAAGAATGGAGATTCCGCACCGAGATAATAACACCCAGAGAGTGTCGAAGACAACCCCTCCAAAGAAGATTCAAAGACAGAGGACGGAGAAGCCAGCCCTAACGAGAGCGGCTGCATTTAAGAGGTAGAGGATGATAATTACATGCCTCCTCCGAGACGAGGCAAGCCTCAATAACGACGAAATTCGCCGTGCCCGAGGATCCCGTCAACAAGAGCGCTTTAAACGCAGGGCTAATGGCCACGCGTAACAGCCTAAAGAAAAGCAAAGAACAACTTCGAGCCGATCAAGACCTGCTGGCCGACAGATGGACCAAGTCCTGCGTCAAGAGCATGAACTCGAACGCCTCCAAAAGCTACCTAAAACGCAAGTTGCTCTCCGATTAGAGGAGGAGGCATATAAACCTTCATCACCAGCAAGACACATACGGCATCGACCACCACCTCGGGTCAGCGACAGAGAGGCCTTTAGACCTCCGCCGTAACTGCACTCGCACCGCCGAAAAGCACGGCCACTGGGAATGCGCCGGACTTATAGACATATTGAGGACAAGGCAAGACAATCAAGATCGATCCACGGATCACGCTGGTGCCCCACGATGCGTGATTTACTACCGTCGCCACGGATACAACAACTCCGTCAAAGCCGAACACAAGAGACAAAGCTCGCCGAGCTACGCCGTGATATTGCCCAATATAGAGGTGCCACACACCCACTATGCTTCACAATGAAGTAATGGATCATCAAATCCCTGAAGGGTTTAAACCCATGAACATTGAATCCTACGATGGCACAACAGACTCCCGCGGTTTGGATCAAGACTATCTCCTTCATACCCACATGGCCCGCGTGACGATCTTCACGCCATCAAATATCTCCACTGCTTAAAGGACCAGCTCGGCATTGGCTTAACAGCTTGCCAACAGAGTCAATTGGTGTTGGGAGGACCCGAAGCCGCATTCCTTGACAACTTCCAGTGGCACATATGTGCGACCACCGACGCCGATGACCTAAGCCACATAATTCAGCAGCCAGACGAATCGGCCGCATAGCTTCGACACGGTTCTAACAAAGAAAAATCAAATCGCCGATCGTCTGGATGCGGAGGCCTCGCAGCCTTCAAACATAACATCCGCGACGAGTGGCTGGCCCGCACCTAGGATAGGAAAAGCCAAATCCATGGCAGCCCTCACATCACTCATGACCCGCTTCACAGGGAGAAGATAATGGCTAGCCCGCGGTAACAACCTCAAGAAAATTTTGGCAGTCCGATAACAAGGACCGCAATGGCGTGTCGCGCGCAACAAAAACAAACGCCGTTAACGGCGATAACACCGAGGATACGTAGTCAACGCCGGATTCAGAGGCTCCAAACCCGCCGCCGAAAAAGCCACTCAAAAGAACTACTCCGGTCCGTCCAATTTGGATCAATATCGACCGCTGCAAGCGATACATGGCACTTCAAAAGCCAGCCAATCACACCAACAGGATTGTTGGGTATTCAAGCAGCAAAAGTTAATCGCCGAAAACAATGACAAGGGGCGCATAGCGACGACGAGGAAGAGACCCGCCAAACAATAGAGGATGTAGGGTTTCACAAGTGCGGACGGTAAACATGATATACGCAACCCACATACCCAAGAGGGAGGAAGCGCGCACTTAGGGACGATATGCGATGGAGCCACGCCTGAAGTTCAATCCATGGTCCTCTTGCCCGATCACTTTTGATCAAGGGACCACCCCACCAAGATCCGCCATGGCGGATTCGCCGCATTGGTCTTAGACCCAATCGCCGATGGATTTCACTCACCGA
Organism: Aegilops speltoides; assembly: GCA_021437245.1. Taxonomy (NCBI): domain Eukaryota; kingdom Viridiplantae; phylum Streptophyta; class Magnoliopsida; order Poales; family Poaceae; genus Aegilops; species Aegilops speltoides. The sequence continues at coordinate 394,042,468 of CM038146.1, read as the reverse complement.
GTCCTCGATGGACGGCGGCAAAGAAATTAACTCGCTTTATCAGATATAGTGCGCAAAATGGGCATAGACCCTCAAGGATTAAACCTACAAAGACGACCTTCAAAGGCGCCATACCGTGTAGAGGCCAATTGTACAGCTCACCACACCGAAGTGGTCTTCGGATCCCGGATAACTTCCAAAGCGAGGAGTTAATCTTCGACATAGTCCTGCTCCGCAGCGCTATCACGCTCGCTTCGGACGGACCGCTTGCAAAGTTCAACGCGTGCCGCACACGATACCTCAAGCTCAAGATGCCAGCCCTCAAGAGTCATCAAGGTCAATGGAAACATCGAACGCCCCTCCAAACAGAGGAACATAGAGCGTCTCGCGCAAGTATACAGAGCAGCCTCTATAGCATTTCGAGTCCGCCATAGTTTACCGGACACGCACCAAACGCGCCAGAGTAACCTACAACAAGACCACTCGGCACGCCCGAGCACGATAGCAAGCGCCCCAACCCCAGCCCCTACCAAATTGCAAGACTAGTCCTTCGCATACATCATTACGCTCTGGTGATACCATGGGAATAGGGGGAGGGGCACGGCCACCACAGGCCCAGAATGCATCTTAAACCGCACTGTGGGCTCCCAAGTGTGTGGCTCTTTTATTTTTCTTTTTCACGCACAGACTCCGCCATCAGAGGCCTGTCCGCAAGAGACTCGCCAACACACGATGCAACAGCCAGGGGAGAAGAAGGGCTACGACGAGTATCCAGGTGGTCTCCATTACAAGCATTACATCCGTTTTTCATACACCATTCTGCAGCCTACCCCTGGAGGGGGACATGTTTAATAGTCTTACCCCTTGCTTATCGCACTATTTGTATCGTCTTGCATTCATCGAGAATTCCTTGAATAAACAATGCATCGCTTTTCGCTTATAATTGCATTTCTTTCTTATATATATATATGTTCATTTACGACATCTTGCATCCGTACACTTTGGTACGGCCGAATACACCAGGGGCTTAAGTTCCCCGCATTATGGTGTGATAAGTCCGAACACTTTCACAAGTGCAGCACCCCAAACTTATAGCATTATATGCATTGGCTCCGAATCATGTCTTGGGTCAATAGTTGGGTTTGCCTGGCTCCCATGTTTTGGTACCTTACGCTCGCTTTTATCGGCTCAGTAGCACTGGAGAACCATCGCGATTGCGCCTGCTGAGCTAGGCGAGCGCCTCAAAGGAGAAAGCTAAACTGACCGTCATGATAAGGCGAGAGCTGGTCGCTGCTCGAGAGGTCTTTTCGAGTCCCTAAAGACTTATGCCGCTTAGAGCGAGGAACCGCTTTGTCCGCCCAGCGTGATAGCGCCTCAACTCGGTCTTCCGAACACTAGGGGCTTCACCAAATTTAAAATTATAGAATTCTATGGCTAAGGAGAGTGTTCAAGCATTATAAGTCCGTTGTTCGTTCGCTGTGTTGAGCGCCCCTAGATGGACCCAACAATGGGAACAAGAGCGCTAAGTTTATCCAAACACCCCAACACTGTGGCATGGGGGCTGAAGCCAACGACTTGCCATCTCTCGATTTGATAAACGGCCGCATGTAAGGTAATATTTAAATTAATAAGCGCTGCTTAGCGATATGAACAAAGTTTTCAGCAAGACAGATAACACATTGCGAGTCTACTCAAATATTACATCTTTGAGCACTCACCCGCAATCATGCGGCACCCTTCAGACACTCTTATAATACATTTCGGGCGGCGATACTCCTTGCTTCACCGGGGCTGCGTTCGCCAAGCTTCTCATTCCATCCCGCCTCAAAGCACTTTTTGCAGTGCAAGGCCCGACGGGCACCTTCAATGCAAAGTGAGTGCTTGACGACTTCCACCTGTGGACACACATCCACCACCGCAAGACCAGCCGGTAGCTCCTGTGCATGGCCTCCTTGGGCCACAACCAAACTATGAGGCCCTTCATGGCCTGCTCGCTACCTTAGGAGCTCGACCACCGCTTCACCGGTCGCTAAGGGGCACCGGATGTCCGACCTCAACATACCGAGACCAAGACCTTCTCCGCTGAGCTCCCTCCTCGCCCGGTAGAAAGCGGCAAAGATCGACACGCCGCAAGGCAGATCTGCAAACGCCCCCGAGAGCTCCGACCGGGTAAGTAATGTAATTCACATTCACATGCTTGCTTTGCATGAAAAATGCCTTACCCGCCGCTATTTTCTTCACCGCCGATTTCGGAGGGCCTTAGGGCTTCGCCTTAGCGGCTTTGGCAATCTCAAGAGCCGATGCAAGCTCGGACTCGAAGTTCGAGTCGCGCCCAAACTCTCATGCTTTTCCACGAGAGCCCGAGCTCTTGTTGCACCTCTACCACCCGTGCCTCCTGCTTCTCTCGCCGCCTGCTCCATGTCAGATTGCATTCGCCGAGGACACGCCTCCTTCAGTGGTCGCCACCTCATTCGTGGCCCCCGAGTACCCACGCTATCCTTGTTATTTCTCTTGCAACCAAAATCCTTTTCTCAGAAGGTACAAATTTAATACGGTGTCACTCACCTTCCTTGTCCTCGAGTTGCTTCTTGGCACGGCCGAGCTCACTCTGACCGCCGAGGTTCTGCTCAAAGCATCGACCGCAGCCAAGGCGGGCAGAGGTCAAGAGCAGTAGCCTGCAATCCCATATTGACATATTTTTAGACCTCCCACAGATATCTTTTAGATCCTCATCCGCTTTTCTTTCCAACAATCGAATCGAGCATCAGGGCTACTGCCTATGTGGTATTATATTACATATTTTAAATTTCTACCTCAAAGCTCGTTAGAAGGCTGCCGCAGAAGCTTTCGGTCAGCCCGCTTGGCGAAGTCAATCTTCAATCACCGCACTCATGATAATGCGGTGTTCTTCCTCGATGGAAGCGCCGCTGAGCGCCCAACAAGTTATCCGCGCCCGCTGACGGGGCCGCCGGTGTCACAGCCTTGCCCTTCTTATGAAGGGGCCACGGACCGAACCACCGCAGTTCCGGCGAGTCCGGCATGGTCCGGAGGTTGCCCTCAGGCACCTCCGAGCCTCCTCCCGGCGGGTCCTCTCGATCCCACCTCGGCCATCACACACGAGGGGTGGAGGCGGTCGAAAGGGAATCCATATCCGACGAGCTAAGGACCCGCCGACGAAGCGGGAAGATCGCCCTGGCCGGACTACAGTGTTGTATGCGCGCGTTAGAAGGACACCACATGGCAAAAGAGAAATTATAAATCATCCCGAATTCGACACTTACGATCTTGCTGTGGGCTTGGCCCTTGAGGGCCACTCGCCGCCGCCGCTTGCTGCATGGCAAAGTCCGAGGAAGGGTCCGCCCTTTGACCCTTCGCCGCCTCGCTGGGGAGGCCTTCTTCTTCTCTCCTCACCGGGAAGAGGCTCTTTCTCCTCCTCCTCGGGAGGAGTCCACCTCGAGTCATCGGATGATGAGTCCGACATCACTCGGCGCTGGGAACTCTTCGGTTCCCGTGGCCTTCTTCTTGCTTTCTTCTCCGCACCACGTAGTGTCGGGCCAGCAGCCCCGCCAAACGGGTGTCCGCTGGTCTTCGAAGGGAGCCGACAGCTTAACCTATCCAACGCCTTTCTCGCCAAGATCGTTAAAGGCATTGGGAGTTTAGATCCCACATAGAGTCAAACTATGGAAGAAATGAGTGTCCCATAAAGGATAACATAGCTTACTCGCCGACCGGGCGCCATGCGGTCGAATCCGCGATCTTCGGCCATGGATGCGGGGCTTCTCCGCCTTGAACAAAGACCTCCAGCAGCTTCAGACGTCAGGTCAAGAGCCCGCCAAGGTCCGTGTCAGGCCGGATCAAACTCCCACAAATTGAAGGCCCGCTGTCGGCAGGGGAGAATCCGCGACGAGTATGACTGGATCACGCTGACAAGCTTAAGCTTGTTCACCAGTGGTCTGAGACAGATCGAGTCCGGCCATCCTCCGAACTACCCCATAGCAAGCCCTTCTTTTCCGTGAGGTGAGCTACATGGGGATACCAGATTCAACTTGGGGCCACCGCCCATTTGGGGTCACGCTGCTCGGTGATGTAGAACCACCCCGATTGCCACCCTTTGATGGATTCCACGAAGGCACCTCAAGCCAAGTGACTTTGGGCATTTTGCCCACCATGGCGCTTTCAAGACTCGCTTGACGCCTTTTCACCACCTTCGCTTGACATTGAAGGTCTTAGCCACAAGTCAAGTGGGCTGGATGCGAGGAAGGCTCGCACACGCACGATAAACGCCAATATGTTGAGGATGAAGTTTACGCCAGATCATGGAAGTCCAGGCCATAGTAGTACATGAGCCCCTGACAAAGGGGTGAAGTGGAAGCCCATCCATGGAGGAAGTGGGGAAGAAATACGACCTCTCATGGGGCCTGGGTGGGATGAGCTGCCTCGTCAGCAGCCGTGCGCGATGTCGCCGGACAGTACCCAGCCCAGCAGCTGATGTGCCCTCCAGAACGGAGGAGGCCATCCACTTGCCTCCCGCCTCCAACATGGCTGGAGAAGGTTGAGGCGATATGTGCGGACTTGGGCGCTGGAGCTCGAAAAGGAGATGGATAAGCAAAGGAGGAAGAAGGCGAGGTAAAAAGGTGGATCCTTATCCCTTATATATGGGCGACGAAGACTATGCATCCCCACCGCCCGGTAAAACTCGCTATCTCCCAAGCGCCACAATCAATGGCGCGGTTGTGTTACCCACGTCCGTATTGATGGGAATCCCAGATAAGGGGAACACGATCCGCTTCAACAAGACGTGCTAAGGAAACCGCCGCTAAACGCTACCGAGGTGGTATAATAAAAATGATTCAAGTAAAGGCTTGGTAGTGGTGTGACGCCACGCCACAAAATACGCCGCCAGATTGAACTTGTGTACATATTATTCTCTACGGTGGTATGTGGAATTTATTTTACAGAGCCGACACTATCCCGATGTTCACAATCTTCTATGAATTATTCGAGGAGGAACCCGCTTGCAATGCCGAAGACAACATGCGCCCGGACTCGTCGTCATTGAAGCCTCGGTTCAGGCTACCGAGGAGTCTCGACTAGGGGTGTCCTGATAGCCAACTATCATCATCGGCCGGACTCCAAGACTATGAAGATACAAGATTGAAGACTTTGTCCCGTGTCCGATGGGACTTTCCTTGGCGTGGAAGGCAAGCTTGGCAATACGGATATGTAGATCTCCTACCATTGTAACCGACTCGGTAACCCTAGCCCTCTCCAAAGGTCTATATAAACCGGAGGGTTTTAGTCCGTGAGGACTAACAACCATTACAACAATCATACCATAGGCTAGCTTCTAGGGTTTAGCCTCCTTGATCTCGTGGTAGATCCACTCTTGTACTACCCATATCATCAATATTAATCAAGCAGGAGTAGGGTTTTACCTCCATCGAGTGGGCCCGAACCTTGGTAAAAACATCGTGTCCCTTGTATCATGTTACCATCCGCCTAGACGCACAGTTCGGGACCCCCTACCCGAGATCCGCCAGTTTTGACGCCGACAGAGCCCTTTGGCCAAGTGGAATTGATAAGCTTGCTTATTGAAGTGCCTCTACACTCCGCTTTGTTTCTGCCGACACTTTTCGTTTCACATTAAAGGTCTTAAGCCTTTAACCAAGTGTGGGGAAATACGGAGGAAGGCCTCGCATGTGGTGATGAACACCGAGATGTGGAGGAAGGAGTCCGGCTAGATTGTGGAAAACTAGGTCAGAATAAAATATGACCCTCGAACAAAGGGGTGGAGAGCAAACCCAAGCCCTCAAGGAAGTGAGAGATAAACACGACCCTCTCATTGGATATGGGAGTAGGAATAACCTACCCTTGAGTAGGAAGCGTGTGGTAAATCTCCGCAGTCAAGTATCTTGCCTCCCTGAGCTTCGAGATGTCTTCCTCTGTGACAGAAGAAGCCATCCACCGGCCTTGACGGCTGTGTCCGAACATGGCTGGAAGCTCGAAGCGACTGGATTTACCCTTGGGTGTTGGAACTCGAGGGGGGAGGGGGAGAAAGGGACTAGCGTGGAAGAAAAAGGGCAGGCCTTAGCCCCTTTATAAAGACGATGAATATCAAACGTCCCTCCATGGCCTTAAAACATGCCTATTCCCAAGGAGATGTGCCAAATGGACGGTTGGGTTACCCACGCCTGTGTTGATAAAAATCCTGTAATAAGGGGACACGATCTCTGTTTTGACAACACGTGCCAATGAAAACCGCCTCCCTAACACGGGAGGCGGGCTAGAAAATGATTCACAATAATGGCCGGGTGATGACATAATGACCAAGATTGTCAGTGGATTGGACTCATGAAATATTATACTCTCTGCGGGTACGTGTGGAATTTGTTTTGCAGAGTCGGACACGATTTTTGTGTTCGGAATTTACTTTGAAGTATTCGGAGGAGGAACCCGCCTTGCAATGCCGAAGACAATCTGCGCGTCGGACTCATCGTCATTGAAGCTTGGTTCAGGGGCTACTGAGGGAGTCCTGGACTAAGGGGTCCTCGGATAGCCGGACTGTATACTTTGGCCAAATTGTTGGACTATGAAGATACAAGATAGAATACTTCGTCCCGTGTCCGGATGGGACTCTCCTTTGCGTGGAAGGCAAGCTTGGCGATTCGGATATTGATACGTTCTCAACGTATCTACTTTTCCAAACACTTTTGCCCTTGTTTTGGACTCTAATTTGCATGATTTGAATGAAACTAACCCGGACTGACGCTGTTTTCAGCAGAACTGACATGGTGTTGTTTATTTTGCAAAAAACAAAAGTTCTCGGAATGACCTGAAAATCCACGGAGATAACTTTTGGAAAATATAAAAATATTGGCGAAGAATCAAGGCCAGGGGGCCACACCGTCCACGAGGGTGGGGGCGCCTCCCCAGGCGCGCCTCCCGCCTCATGGGCCCCGATGCTCCACCGACCTCAACTCCAACTCCATATATTCCGCTTTATGGAGAAAAAGTCGAGAGAAAGTTTCATCGCTTTTTACGATATGGAACCGCCACCAAGCCCTAAGCTCTCTGGAGGGCTGATCTCGAGTCCGCTCGGGCCCGGAGAGGGGGATTTGTCGCCATCATCATCATCAACCATCCTCCATCACCAATTTCATGATGCTCACCGCCGTGCGTGAGTAATTCCATCATAGGCTTGCTGGACGGTGATGGGTTGGATGGGATTTACCATGTAATCAAGTTAGTTTTGTTAGGGTTTGATCCCTAGTATCCACTATGTTCTGAGATTGATGTTGCTATGACTTTGCTATGCTTAATGCTTGTTAGTAGGGCCCGAGTGCCATGATTTCAGATATGAACCTATTATGTTTTCATGAATATATGTGAGTTCTTGATCCTATCTTGCAAGACTATAGTCACCTGTTATGTGTTATGATCCGACAACCCCAAGTGACAATAATCGATACTTTCGTGATGACCATAGTTTGAGGAGTTCATGTATTCACTATGTGCTAATGCTTTGTTCCGGTTCTCTATTAAAAGGAGGCCTTAATATCCCTTAGTTTCCACTAGGACCCCGCTGCCACGGGAGGGTAGTGAAGGAAATATGCCCTAGAGGCAATAATAAAGTTATTATTTATTTCCTCATATCATGATAAATGTTTATTATTCATGCTAGAATTGTATTAACCGGAAACATGATACATGTGTGAATACATAGACAAACATATAGTCACTAGTATGCCTCTACTTGACTAGCTCATTAATCAAAGATGGTTATGTTTCCTAACCATAGACATGTGTTGTTTGATTAATGGGATCACATCATTAGGAGAATGATGTGATTGACATGACCCATCCTGCTAGCTTAGCACTTGATCGCTTAGTATTCTCGCTATTGCTTTCTTCATGACTTATACATGTTCCCGTAACTATGAGAATTATGCAACTCCCGCTTAATGGAGGAACACTTTGGTACTACCAAACGCCGCAACGAATCGGGTGATTATAAAGGAGTACTACAGTGTCTCCAAAGGTACATGTTGAGTTGGTGTATTTCAAGATTAGGTTTTGTCACTCCGATTGCTCTGGAGAGGTATCTTCGGCCCTCTCGGTAATACTCATCACTTAAGCCTTGCAAGCATTATAACTAATGAGTTAGTTATGAGATGACGACATGTAATCGAGTAAAGAGATTCTGCCGGAACGAGATTGAACTAGGTATTGATACCGACGATCAAATCTCTGCAAGTAACATACCGATGACAAAGGAACAATGTATGTTGTTATGCGGTTTGACCGATAAAGATCTTTGTCGGTGTCAAACCGCGGATCTCGGTAGGGGTCCCGAACTGTATGCCTAGGCGGATGGTAACAGGAGACGAGGGACACGATGTTTTTACCTGTGTTCGGCCCTCTCGATGGAGGTAAAACCCACGCCCCGCTTGATTAATATTGATGATATGGGTAGTACAAGAGTGGATCTACCACGAGATCAAGGAGGCTAAACCCTAGAAGCTAGCCTATGGTATGATTGTTGTAATGTATGTTGTCCCACGGACTAAAGCCTCCGGTTTATATAGACACCGGAGGAGGCTAGTGTTACATGTAGTCGCCATAATGGTAGGAGATCTACATATCCAGATTGCAAGCTTGCCTTCCACGCCAAGGAAAGTCCCATCCTGACACGGACGGAGTCTTCAATATTGTATCTTCGTAGTCTTGGAGTCCGCGGATAATGATAGTCCGCTGTCCGACACCCCTAGTCCAGACTCCTCAAGAGTCCTCGAACCAGCTTCAATGACGATAAGTCCGCGCAAGATAATGTTCGGCATTGCAAGGCGGGTTCTCCCTTGAATAATCCAGAGAAGATCATGAACACCAGATAGTGTCCGCTCGCAAAATAAATTCCACATTCCACCGTCAGAGAGAATAAAATGTACACTTAGTTCAATCACCGACGATTATGCGGCGTGACATCACACCGCTACCAAGCCTTTGTTTGAATCGCTTTTTACTATACCACCAAAGACGCTTAGCGAAGCGTTTCTTGGCACGCCTTGTCGGCAGTAGATCGTGTTCCCTTATTCCGGATTCTCATCAATACGGACGTAGTAACCCAACCGCGCCATTGATGGTGGCGCTTGGGAGATAAGCGAAGTTTTACCAGCCGGGGGGACGCATAGCCATTCCCCGCCTATATATAAGGGATAAGGATTTACCTTCTCACCCACGCCTTCTTCCTCCTTTGCTTACACATCTCCACGCACTCAAGCTCCAACGCCTAAGCTCACAAGATCTCACCTCGACCTTCTCCGAATATGTCCAGAGGGGAGGCAAGTGGTTGGCCTCCACCGCTAAGGAGGAGCACATCACCAAGCCGCGAACGCCGATACCTCTCCGGCGAGATCACAGATCGGCCGCCTCGACGAGGGCAGCTCGTCCCTACCCCGGGCCTCACGAGAGGGTCGCCTTCCTTCCCCACTTCCTCCGCTGGATCGGGCTTTCCGCCCATCCATTCGTCCGGGGCCTCATGTTCTATTATGGCCTGATTTATGATCCGCGCCAACTTCATCCTCAACATCTCGGCGCTCATCGCCGTGTGTGAGGCCTTCCTCTACATCCGCCCCACTTCGCCTGGGCTCAAGACCTTCAACGCTGTCAAGGTTGTGAAGGGCACGCAAGCGAATGCGGAGGCGCCATGTTGGGTAAATTACCCAACGCCCTTGGCTCAAGGCCTTTGTGGACTCCGCAAGGGATGGCAATCGGGTGGTTCTACATCACCGAGCCGCCAAGAAGCCCACATGGGCGGCAGCCCCGAAGTTTAGATTCAAGGCCCCACGCAGCTCACCGCCTCGAAAGAGAAGGGCTTGCTGTGGGCGATCCGATGGGGTGACTAGACTCAACCTCGCATCCGTGCCGGTGAGCAATAATCTCGTGCTCGCCGACGTGGTCCAAGTCATGCTCATCCGCCGGATTCTCCCATGCCAAGAACGGCATTCAATCTGGGGAGTTCAATCCTAATAAAGACTCAGCGCTGAGCGGCTCTTCGACACGACATACGGGCGCCGAGGGTTCTGCTTAAGGGCGCCGAAGCCCCGCATCCGCGACGGAAGATCACGGATTCAGCTCGCAGATCCAACCGACGAGGTAAGTGATTCAACCCCATTACGGACACTTTATAGTAATTGAATTGATTATAAGAGGGTTTCATCCTTCCTTTCCTTTGACAGAATGGATGGAGAAAGCCAGAAGCTTATCACCCAGCTCCCATGCCAAGATCCAAAGGACGCCCGCTAGCAGTGGTTGCTGGTTCCGCACCGCATGTGGTGCCGAGAAGAAGGCCAAGAAGGTGGCCGCGGGACTCGGAAGAGTTCCTCAGAATCAAGCTGCCCGACGACGACGCAAACTCCTCCCCAAGACGAGGGAGGAGGAGGAGGACTCTTCCCTGAGGGGAGAGAAGAAGAGGAAGGCTTCCCAATAGGGGAGGCCAAGGGTCCAAGAGGGGAGAGTCATCCCCAGATAGCTTCGCCAACACTAGCGCTTGGCGAGGATGAGTGGCTCCAAGGGCCAGCGTCCGACGAGATCGTAAGTGTCCGGATCCTTTATACGCAATATTTTTTATGTCACGTAGTGTCCTTCTAACGCCGCATTCCGTCCCTAGTCCGGCTGATGACGATCTCCCCGACTCATTGAGCGGGTCGTTGGCCTCGTCGGATGTGAATTCACTTCCGGCTGCCTCTACCCCACGCGCCGACGAGGACGCCGAGGTGGGATCCCAGAGAGGGACTGATGCGGAGCATCCTTCCATCATCCCCATGGACTCTACATCAACACCTACAACACCACAAGGACCGATGACTCGAGCACGTGCAAGAGCTCTTGAAACCGAGGTGACATCACTCCTCTCACAACTCTCCTTCGATTCACATGAGACATGGTTACTACCTCAAACGGAAACTCTATGCATACTCAGGCGCCAAGGAGTCGACCATGAAAAGGCTAGGAAGCAAGGAGAATCGGAAGCGGAAGACATGCACGAAGACGGAGTGGAGAAAGCAACCAGGACCAGAGAGGCCGGACGATCCGGACGGAGGTCTTGACGATCCGGACAGAGTCTTGATGATCCGGACCCCAGTCCGACGATCCGCTAAATCGACCAAGGCAACAGAGCCTCCACGCTGAAGCCGGATCATCCGGACTCGCCCGGATCATCCGGATCCCGCCTGACATCCGGACCACCACCGGACGTCCGCCCTCAAGGCCATTACTCACAGAGATCCGACCATCCGCCTCCACCCGGATCATCCGACCAGCCCGATCATCCGACCTCGTCCGATCGTCTGCCAAGACTGCATACAGGTTGGGCTGAGCCCATGTACCCTTTTGCCTGCACTCTATATATAGGACCCCTCTCTCACTTTGAGACTTAGCATTGATTAGCTCATATTTGTGTGTGAGAGCCTTTGCTCATCCACCGGTATTTCTCCTCGAGATCAGACCTCCGCCTAGGAGAAGATCCATCGGATTTAAGACCCCTATACGGGAAGATCCTCGTGGATTCAAGACCTCCTCCGGAGAAGAACGGCTACCTTTGTATCTTTCCTTTGTTGATTTTGGACCATGTATCACTCGTGCTTCATGATCTAGACCTTGTGTGATTGATCTCTTGTCGGCTGAGTGTCTCTCTCATTCTTCCCTCGTGATTTCCTCTCGCTTCTTCCGCTGCTTCTTCGTGTTCCTCCGTGAGGATCCCTCCAAACGTGAAAGATCGATTTAATTAGGGTTCCACCCTACATCATATGGTATCATGAGCCACGCTGATCACGCTTTTGGAGCCCCTACCGTGATTTCTAGCTTGATTTTGTCGTTTTCGCCCTAAAACCCAAAATCCCCACAAAAATACCCCCAAAATTTTTGTGATTTGTTAGTTTTGATGATGTTTTGTTGTTTTTGATCCGTGGATTCGTGTGTAACTCGTGAATCTTGTGTTTCCCCACCTTCTCCCCTCGAATCCACCCAAAATCCCCAAATCGCCAAATTTCTCCCCATTTTCGAAGTTCTTCCCGAGCAGCCCTGCATGGTTGTTGACTGCTCGGATCATCCGGACTAAGTCCCGGATCATCCGGACTCGCCTGGATCATCCGCTCCTGCCCGGATCATCCGCTTCCTCCGCCAAACTACAGCTCTGCAGTCCACCATCCACCTCCACCACCATCCACACATCCATACATCCTCCCCACCCCTTCCACCACCATTTCCACTTACTAAACCCCAAGACTCAACCTCCGATTACCATTCGATTTTGAGTTCGACAATTTGAGTGAGATTTCCGTGTCCTCTTGTGTTTCGCTATTTAGGCGCTGTGTGACATCAACAACAAACGCCACTTTGGTCGGCTACTCATCTTCGCTACGGACGGTAACATCGATTTACATCTTTGTCATACCTTGCAATTGCATTGATAGCCATCATATACCATCTTTATGCTGTTTACCCACCGAGACTAGCCATTGAGTATTGCCGCAACGTGACTTGTGCACATTAGTTGCATACACCATATCATACATACAATCGAGGTGCATATCTCAAAATCAACTTGTGTGTCACAAAGTTGTCATCGTGATACACAATCGCTATCTTAGTTCGTCAAGTTTGCATAAGAAAAGAGCTCAAAAGAGAAAGAGCCATCAAGCTTTTAAGCAAAGAGGAAAGATAAGCAAAGAGCTTATAAGCAACAAGCATAGCATCATACAACATTAAGATTGTCATATAAGATCATCTTGGATCATTGCAACCGATATACCATACATATAGCATAATGGGATAGAGATCGCTGCATTTTTGCCTAGTAGGTTGTGCACAAGCTCCGATCCGCCTATTGTGCAATCGTAGCTAGCTTCTCTAGTATTGTGCAACAAGAGCATTTTCGTGATTCCACATTTTGGCTCACTTTTGGTTTGCACAATCCCATTTATCTATTTATGCGTGTGTGTTTCCGTACCACTACTTGCTTGGTCTACTTATTGCATATGCGAATTTGCTAATCTTCTTCAACATTTTTGAGTCAAGCTAACGATTGCAATCAATTTTGTGCCACCATCCTAACCAAGCTCCACCAAAAGCTTTTACTTGTGTAGGTGTGAGAATCGACAAGGATCGGTACCAATAGTGCTATTTCATTGTCCGTGATTTGAGTGAACTTGATTCATCTTCAACTTCGTCAAAGGTACATTGGTATTCATTCTTCTCCTTCTACCACTCACAATTTGCTTGAAATGATGGATAGGCCAAGTTCTTCTACAAATCCACTCTTCATCGAAAGCAAGACGACGACATGTCATCATACGTCACCAAGAGCCACCTCTTTGAGCACAACGAGCTCTCCATCAAGAGCAACAAGCATTGAGCTTAACGATCGACAACCTCTCCACCGACTTGCGACTCTCCGAGAAACGACACGCCGACATTTCGACAACAAACTCGACGCAAGACAAGAAAGAGAATGATGCAAGAATGGACGAGATCCGCGCTTTGTTGGTGAACCGCGATTTCTACCTCTTCACACTCAAGACGGAGCCACTCAAGTCGCCATCCGACGACTTTTCTCCGACACAAGTACACCGTCATCGAACATTCTTCGACGAGCCACACAAGATCGCTATGCATCTCGCAACCCGCTACACGACAAGAATTCCAAGAGCAAGTTGATGAAGAAGTTCTCGTCCTCAATCGAGCCAAATGGCGCTTTGCTCAAGCTCAAGAACGACAACGCCTTCGCTACCAACAAGAACAAGAACGAAGCGCCTTACACTAAGAGCAACAAGACGCCGAGGCTCAACGCTTCAACAACAACAACGCTAAGCACAAGCTCTTGAGGTGGAACGCGCCTTCAAGCATCAAGTCGAGCTCGCCAACCGCAATCGCGAAGGCGCAATCAAGAGGAAGCACTTCGAGAAGAAATACAAGAGAGGAACTACCATCCGCGCGCGCAACGCCAAGCTCCTCAAGCTCATCCTCAACATCAAGGTCAACAAGAGCAAGTTGATCATGGACTTCTCCTCGCCAAGAGCAACATGAGGATGATTACCTCCACGCCAAGAACGCCATCATCAACATCGACTCAAAACAATGAAGAACATCGCTATGGCAAGCTCAAGTTCACAATGCCCAAGTTCAATGGAACCAATGATCCCAAGAGTACCTCTCATGGGCATTGAAGGTCGACAAAATCTTTCATTTGCACAACTATGATGAAGAAAAGAAGATCGCTATGGCATCACTTGAGTTCCAAGACTATGTGCTCATATGGTGGGAACAAACTTGAGCCGACAAGCAAGAGGTGAACCTCCAATCACCACTTGGGCTCAAATGAAGGATGTCATGCGAGCACGCTTTGTGCCCACCTACTACAACCGTGATCTCTTCAAGAAGCTACAACCTCAAGCAAGGAACAAAGAGTGTTGAAGAATACTACAAAGAGATGGAGATTGCCATGATTCGAGCCAATGTCAAGGAAGATGGTGAGCAAACAATGGCACGATTCTTGAATGGACTCAACCATCCCATCAAGAAGATCGCCGACTTCCAACCTTACTCCAACCTCATTGAGCTCGTGCATCAAGCTACAAAAGCGGAACGACAAGTGCAAGATGACTACAAGTACGCCAAGCACTCATCCAAGACATACGGCCTCTCCAACAACCAAGCTTCAACAACTACCCCAACTTCGACATCAACCAAGCCTTTTCCAAGCAACGATGACAAGTCAAGCTACAAGAAAGCTTCGACGAGTTCAAGTCGTCCTCCTCCTACTACAAGCAACTCCAAGCCGCGTGCTTCATCATCTACTCCAACCGATGAGACCGTCAAGACAAGCTCCTTCGAGTGTTTTATTTGCGCGCCGAGGCCACAAGTCATATGAATGCACCAACAAGCGCACTCATGATACTCAACGACGATGGAACCTACGACTCAATGAGTGAAGATGAAATGGACGCTATTGAGCAAGTGGCCATGCACCGCGATCAACGAGGATGAAGATGATCAAGTCTTTGTGATGAAGATACAAGCCCCGCTCTTGTTGTCTCCAAAGTCTTGACACTTCAACATCACCAAGAAGAAGACCAACGATGCCACATCTTCCACACAAAGGCCGCATCAATGGGAGATCCGCAAGGTCATCATCGACGGAGGTAGTTGCCACAACTTGGCAAGCGAAGAACTATGCTCCAAGCTCCAATTGGTCATGAAGAAGCATCCGCAACCATACAAGGTTCAATGGCTAAGGACTCCACTATACGAGTTGAGCATACGGTCCAAGTATCCTTCAAAATCGGTGCATATGAAGACACTTTGGAGTGCGATGTGGTCCCAATGACCGCTTGCCACCTCCTCCTTGGTCGGCCATGGCACTCGACCGTGGTGTCTACCACAATGGGCGACAAACCACTATAGCTTCAAGATGAAAGGCAAAGAATATGTCCTACGACCCATGTCTCCTAGTCAAGTGATAGCCGACAAACAAGCCACCAACCAAAAAGAGAAGAGTGAGAAAGTGAGCCACCAAAAGTGAGTGAGAGCCACAAGCCAAATTTGAACGCCTCTTCGCTTAGAGAGAAAAACCTCATACTATTCGCCACCAAACATGAGATGAGAGAAGTGTGTGAGAACCCATCGAGTGTGATACACTTTGTCCTTGTGTGCAAGGATGGAGAACCAAAACTAACACCACTCATGAGCTACCTTGGTGTTTCAATCTCTTTGCAGAATTTCAAGATGTTTTCCCGATGAGCTACCTCCGGTTTACCTCCTCTTCGAGGCATTGAGCATCGAATCGACCTCATCCCCGAGCGCCACTTCCAAACAAAGCTCCCTACCGTGTCAATCCCAAGAAACCAAGGAGATTCAACGGCAAGTACAACAACTAATCGACAACGGTCATGTACGTGAAAGCTTAAGCCCTTGTGCCGCACTGCTATTCTTGTGCCTAAGCCCGATGGAACTTTCCGCTTGTGTCCGATTGTAGACCCATAAATGCTATCACCGCGCGCTATAGGCATCCCATTCCTCGCTTAGATGATATGCTTGATGAACTTAGTGGAGCCAACTTTTTCTCAAAAATTGATCTTAAAAGTGGCTATTATCAAATCCGCATTCATGAGGGTGATGAATGGAAACCGCTTTCAAAACAAAATTTGGCTTATATGAATGGTTGGTTATGCCTATGGGTTTGTCTGAAGCTCCTTAACTTTTGTGCGCCTCATGCATCATGTACTTCATCCATACATTGGAATCTTTGTTGTGGTTTACTGATGACATTCTTGTGTTTAGCAAAACCATGAAAGAGCATCTTGATCACGTTGTTTTATTTTGCAAACACTTCGAAAGGAAAGTCTTTATGCCAACTTGAAAAATGCACTTTGGAGTTGACAAAGTGGTTTTCTTGGGTTTCGTTGTCTCTTCCAAGGGTGTCCATGTTGATGAAACTAAGATCAAAGCAATTAAAACTTGGCCCCAACCCACCAATTTGCAACAAGTGTGAAGTTTCTTGGTCTTGCAGGTTTTTATCGCCGCTTAGAAAAACTTTAGCACTATCGCAGCTCCTTTGCATGCTTTGAGTAATAAGAATATTCCTTTTGTTTGGGGACCTTGCAATCCAACGCTTTTGATGAGCTCAAGTCTTTGCTTACTCATGTCTCGATTCTTGCTTTGCCTAATTTTGACAAAACTTTTGAGGTTCATTGTGATGCAAGTGGTACCGAATAGGCGGAGTTTTAATGCAAGAAAACGAGTCATTGCTTATTTTAGTGAAAACTCTCCGTGCTCAACTTAACTATCCCGTATGACAAGGAATTATATGCTTTAGTGCGTGTGCTACATGTTTGGGAACATTATCTTAGACCTCATGAGTTTGTCATCCATACCGATCATGAAACGCTTAAGTACTTAAAAGGTCAAACTAAATTGAACAAGGCCATGCCAAATGGAGTGAATTTATTGAATCTTTTCCATATGTGATCAAGTACATTAAGGGCAAGGAAAATGTAGTTGCCGATGCACTTTCACGCATATGCACGCTTGTCACCCAACTTGAGTTGAATGTTATAGGGTTTGAGCATATCAAAGATTTGTATGCTAGTGATCCATCTTTTGCACCTCATTATGCTAAATGTTTGACGCATACATCGTGGGAACAATATTACCTCAAGGATGGTTATCTTATGAGAGCTAACAAACTTTGCATACCCGAGTCTTCTTCGCTTGCTACTTTTGCAAGAGGCTCATGGAGGTGGACTCATGGGACACTTTGGACGCGACAAGACTTTCGCCACGCCTCCAAGAACTACTTTTGGCCAAAGATGTTTCGAGACGCCCCACGCTTCACCACAAGATGCTCAACATGCCGCAAAGCTAAGTCAAAAGCTCAATCTCATGGTCTTTACATGCCTCTTCCTATTCCTTATCAACCTTGGGAAGACATTAGCATGGACTTTGTACTTGGTTTGCCTAGAACTCAAAATGGAAAGGACTCAGATTTGTTGTTGTGACAGATTTTCTAAAATGGCACATTTCATTCCTTGCAACAAGGTAGACGATGCTTCACATATTGCAAATCTCTTTGCAGGAAATCTTGCGCCCATGGAGTACCAAAGTCAATCGCTCCGATCGCGACGCCAAGTTCTTGAGTTACTTTTGAAAACTCTTTGCGCCAAGCTCGAATCAAGCTCTTGTTCTCTCCGTGATACCATCCTCAAACCGACGGCCAAACGGAGGTGACAAACCGACACTTCCACTCTACTTCAAGGTTGATCAAGAAGAACATCAAGGAGTGGAGGCGGTTCACCCATCGCCGAGTACGCCTACAACCGCAAGAAGACATTCGACGACCGCAAGTCCCCTTCGAGGTCGCTTCACGGCTTCAACCCATTGTCCCCATTGACATCCTACCTCTACCTCTACAAGAGCGCACTAACCTCGACGCAAGTGCCCGCAAGCTACATCAAGAAGATGCATGAAGATACAAGAAACACCATCGAGCGCCAAGTACAACGACTAGCCACCAAGCTCAACATCAACAAGCAACCCATGATCTTCAACATAGGCGATCTCGTGGCTCCACCTTCGCAAGGAATGCTTCCCCAACGAACGCAAGTCCAAACTTCTACCTCGAGCCGATGGACCTTCAAGGTGTTAGCACGCCACAACAACAACGCCTACAAGCTCGACCTACCAAGCGACAAGTACAACGTGAGCGACACCTTCAACGCCAAAGACCTCTTGCCTTCCATGGTGATGAAGATCTAGATCCGAGGTCGGATCCTTTCAAGGAGGGATATGATGTGAGCATCCTTCCATCATCCCCATGGACTCTACATCAACACCTACAACACCACAAGGACCGATGACTCGAGCACGCAAGAGCTCTTGAAACCGAGGTGACATCACTCCTCTCACAACTCTCCTTCGATTCACATGAGACATGGTTACTACCTCAAACGAAACTCTATGCATACTCAGCACCAAGGAGTCGACCATGAAGAGGCTAGGAAGCAAGGAGAATCGAAGCGAAGACATGCACGAAGACGGAGGGAGAAAGCAACTAGGACCAGAGAGGCCGAGGATCCGGACGGAGGTCTGGACGATCCGGACAGAGTCCGATGATCCGGACTCCGTCCGGACGATCCGCTAAATCGATCAAGGCAACAGAGCCTCCACGCTGAAGCCGGATCATCCGGACTCGCCCGATCATCCGGATCCCGCCATGACATCCGCACCACCACCGGACGTCCGCCCTCGCCACCACCGCAGAGATCCGACCATCCGCCTCCACCCGGATCATCCGGACCAGCCCGGATCATCCGGACCTCGTCCGATCGTCTGCCACACATACAAGGCACAAGGTTGGGCTGAGCCCACGCACTTCTTCGCCCTGCACTCTATATATAGGACCCCTCTCCTCACTTTGAGACTTAGCATTGATTAGCTCATATTTGTGTGTGAGAGCCTTTGCTCATCCACTGCATTTCCTCGAGATCGACCTCCGCCTCAGGAGAAGATCCATCGGATTCAAGACCCCTATACGGAAGATCCTCGTGGATTCAAGACCTCCTCCGGAGAAGAACGGCTACCTTTGTATCTTTCCTTTGTTGATTTTGGACCATGTATCACTCGTGCTTCATGATCTAGACCTTGTGTGATTGATCTCTTGTCGGCTGAGTGTCTCTCTCGCTCTTCCCCGTGATTTCCTCTCGCTCTTCCGCTTTCTTCTTCATGTTCCTCCGTGAGGATCCCTCCAAACGTGAAAGATCGACAAATTAGGGTTCCACCCTACATCGTGGACCCATCGAGGGGGCTCCGAGGCGCCACAGCAGCTCTCCTCGACTTTGCGCCGACTCTACATCGAACCCGCAGGGTTCCCGAGTCCGCAAGCGCCCTTCAAAGAAGGGCAAGATTGATGACACCGCGCCTCCGCCCAACCGAGGCGCCGGATAACTTGGCCGGAGGCGCTTAAAGGTGCTTCCATTGAGGAAGAACACCGCACTATCATGAGTGCGGTGATTCAAAAGGTTCACCGCCAAAAGCGGGCCGACTGAAGCTCGCAGCAGCCTTTTTAACAAAGCTTTGAGGTAAGAAGTTAAAATTATGTAATGTAATACCGATAGACAAGAGTTTCGATGCTCGCCTCGTGTTCGGAAAGAAAAGCCTGACCGAGGATCTAACAAGATATGCGCAGGTTGCTAAAAATATGTCAATATGGGTTTGCAGGCTGCGCTGTTGCCTTCGCCAAGATTAACGACGGAGGTCGATGTGTCAAGCAGATCTCGAGCGGTCCGAGCGAGAGCTCGCCATGCGAAGAAGCAGCTGAGGATAAAGAAGGTGAGTAACACCACTTTGAATAGGTACCTTACAGTAAAAGGATTTTGGTGCACTTAAGCTAACCAGATAATATGTATCGCAGGGCCACTAACGAGGTGGCCGCCTAAAGGATGATGTGTCCGCGTCAACATAGTGTGGCCGCGAACGGGCAGAGCGAGAAAAGCAGGAGGCACGGTGGCGGAAGCCTGCAAGAGCTCCACTCATGGAAAAGCATGAGAGTTTGGAGCGTGACTCCAAGACTCGAGAGTCCGAGCTTGCCTCGGCTCTCGAAAGTGCCAAGTCCGCCAAGGCCGAGGCCCATAAGGCCCTTCAGGAGGTTGAAGATATAAAGAAAATAGTGGTGGGTAAGGCATTTTTCATGCAAAGCAAGCATGTTAATGTAAAATACCCGACACTTACCCGCATTCGAGCTCTCCAGGGCTTTTGCAGATCCGCCACAGAGTGTGTCCGATGTCACAGATTCTATCGTGGGCGAGGAGGGAGCTCGACGAAAAAGTCTTCGTATCAAGATGCTAAGGCCGACACCCGGCAGCTTTCTGCCACCAAATCAAGCAAATGGTCGAACTCCACAAGATAGCCGAGGAGGCCATGAAGGGCCTTATAGTCCGGTCAGGTTCGACAGCCATGCCTGGAGCTACTTTGGCCTCAGGCGGGCCGGTGGATGCATGCCCTGGGTGGATGTCACAAGCGCCTACCAGATTGAAGGTGCTCGCTGGCTCTTGCCCGCATTAAAGGTGCAATGGGGCAGGTTGATGCGAGAAGCTTCACGGACCCACCGCCACGGCAAGGAGTATCGCACGCCCGAGATGTATTATAAAACTGTCTCAAGGGAGCCCGCAATATTGCGGATGAGTGCCCCAAATGTAATCTTTGAATGAATTTGTCTGTATTATCCTCGCGCTAAAACTTTGTTCATGTACGCTGCTACAACACTTGTTTAATTTAAAATATTACCTTCTCAGGCGGCCGCTTATAAAATCTGAGAGATGGCAAGTCATTGGCTTCAAATTTCAAGACACGAAAGTGTCGTGTTCGGATAAACTTGAGCACTCTTGTTCCCATTGTTGGGTCCATCGAGGAGGCACTCAACACAACGAACAAGGCAACCGGACTTATAATGCTTGAACACTCTCACTTAGCCATAGAATTCTATAATTTTAAATGTCGGCGAAGCCCCGGTATTCGAAGGTCAATCCGGGCGCTATCCACGCCTTCATCTGACATTGTCCTAACTCGTCAAGCGGCGTGAGTCTTTAAGGACCCAAAACCTCTCTAACAGCGACCACCTCGCCTTATCATGCCGCCGCTTTTAGCTTTCCATCGAGGCGCCGCCTGCTCAACCGGGCGCAATCGCAGTGGTTCTCCCAAAGGCCACCTTAGCCGATTTAAACGAACGAAGGCACCAAAACGTGGGAGCCGAGCAAACCCAACTATTGACCCAAGACATGATTCGAGCCGATTCATATAATGCTATAAGTTCGGGTGCCGACTTGTGAAAGTGTTCGACTTATCACACCATAGAGTGGGGAACATAAGCCCCTTGTATTGGGCCGCACTAAAATATACGGGTGCAAGATGTCATATAATGAGCATATATATAAAAGGTAATGCAATTATGATCAAAAAGGTGCTGCATTATTTATGAAAGAAAGTCCGCTAGTGGAGCGGATCGATACAAATAGTGCGGTAAGCAAGGGATTTGGACTATAAACGTGTCCCTCCGTGGATGAGCTGCGGACTTGGTGTATATAATCGAATATAATGCTCGTAATTGAGACCACCGAGTGTTCATCGCGCCTTCTTTAGTCCCCGATCGTCAGATCATGAGTTCGGCAGGTTCGCCACGGACAGGCTTCCGTTAACAGAGTCCCGTGTACATAAGAGAAGAAAAATAATAGAAAAAGGGGGCACACTTGCGAGCCCCCGTGTGGTCGAACCGCATTCGGGTCCGCTATGATCGTGCCTCCCCTCGCGCCCATGGTATCTCCAAAGCGTAATGATGTACGCGAGTGTTATTCTTGGCGATCATGCGCGGGCGAGGGTTGGGGCCGATTGCTACGCAGTGCTCGATCGCGCCAGTGGTCGTGGTTGGTATTGCTCCGCGCTGCTTATATCCGCCTTTAACGGCCGGACTCGAGAATTGCCTTAGAAGGCTGCTCAGATTTCGCCATGAGGGTCACCAGATGTTCCTCCGCTCGAGGGAGCGTCAGATTCTATTGACCGTGATGACTCCACGAGGGCCTCGCATCTTGAGCTTTAGGTATGCATAGTGCGGCACCGCTGAATTTTGCAAACGCGTTCGTCCGAGCAGAGCGTGATAGCCGCCGCGAAACGGGACTATGTCAAGATTAACTCTTCGCCCGAAATTATCCGGGATCCAAGACCACTTCCAGCAGGATCGAGCCTGCATAGCTTGGCTTCACTCGGTATGACACCTTTAAAGGTTGTCTTTGTAGGTTTAATCCTTGATGGGTCTATGCCCATTTTGGCGACCGATCCCGATAAAGCAGGTTCAGTTGCCGCCGCCGCCCATCAGACTCTCGTGAGGTGGAACCCATCGACGATTGGGTCTAAAACCAATGCGCGAATTCACCATGGCGATGCTGGGTCGGATGGTCTCTTCGATCGAAAGTGATCGGACAAGAGGACCATGGGTTGAACTTTGGGGCGACCGCTCCATCGCATAGACGCCCCTTAGTGCGCCGCTTTCTCCCTCTTGGGTATGTGGGTCGCAGATATCATATTCACCGTCCGCACTTGTGGGGGAAAACCCTTCGTCCTCGTTGTTCGGGCGGTCGGGTCTCTTCCTCGCCGTCGCTGCTTAGCCCCTTGTCATTGTTTTCGCAATTAACTTGCCGCCCGCTTGAACACCCAACACCTCTATTAGTGTGGTTAGCTGGTTTTTCAGAGGTGCCATGTATCCGCATAAGCGGTCGAGTATTCGGTCCAGATTGACGGACCCGAGTGGTTCTTTTGAATGGCTTCTTCCACGACCGGTATAGAGCCTCGAATCCGGCGCTGACCGCCAGATCCTCCTTATCGCCGACGCACGCGGCGCTTTGTTTTTGTTTCGACGTGACTGCCGTTGTTGTCCTTAGTATCCGGACCGCCAGAATTTTTACGGAGATTGTTGCTGGGCTAGCTACCTGTCCTCTCCCTGCAAAAGCGGTCATTAGTGATGTGAGGGCTGCCATGGATTTCGCTTTTCCGCCCCTGTGCCGGGCTAGCCATTCGTCCCAGATGTTATGTTTAAAGGCTGCAAGGGCCTTCAGATCCGAAAATCGACGATTTGATTTTTTCTTTGTCAAGAACCGTGTCCGTAATTGTCCGCCGATTCGTCTCGCTGTCAATGATGTGGCTTAGGTCATCGGCGTTCGTGGTCGCATATATGTGCCTTGAAGTTATCAAGGAATGCGCCTCCGTGTCTTCCCAACACCCAATTGACTCAAGGGCAAGCTGTTAAGCCAATGCGGAGCTGGTCCTTAAGCTTGAGGGAGGTACTTGATGGCGTGAGATTGCCGCCAAGGGCCATATGGATGTGGAGAAGATAGTCTTCATCCAAACCGCTGGGTCTGCTGTGTCATCAGAAGATTCGATGTTTACGGGTTTAAACCCTTTGGGGATCTGATGATCCATTACTTCGCCGCTGAAGCATAGCGGTGTGTGGCGCTCAGATTGAGCAATATCGCGACGCAGCTCGAGAGAGCGCTGTCTGCTGTGTTCGGCCCGGCCAGAGTTATTGTATTCTGCGCGACGGTATTCGTCGTGGGTTGTAGGGCGCCCACGTGATCCGTAGATGGACCTGGATTGCCTTGCTTTGTCCTCCAATATTTCTCGCAAGTTCGACGCGTTCCCTCTTGGCTTCGTACTTTTGGAGAGATGCCGGGGTATGGTCTTGGCTGGGGGCCTGGATGCCTCTTTGTCACGACCACGGGGTGGTCGGTCACCATATCGTATACCGGTGATGGAGGTATGTATGCTTCCTCCTCTAATCGGGGAGCAGCTTGCGCCTTGGGTAACTTTTGGAAGGAAGTTCGAAGTTTATACTTTTCGCCGCGAGGACCTCGGTCCATCGATCGCCAAACAGGTCCCGATCAGCTTGAAGCTATTGCTGCTTTTTCTTTAGGCTATTTGTCAGTGGCGATAAGCATGCGCTTGAAGCGCTCTTGTTCGACGGATCCTCGAGTACGATTTAATTCGGCCATCGCTGAGGCTTGCTTCGCCTTCTGAGGGAGGCATATAGTTATGATCCTCAACCTTCGCCCGCCGCCTCGTGAGGGCTTGCTTCGCATCCTCCTCGCTACCGAGTCTTGCCGAGGGGATTGTCTTCGCACTCTCTCGAGTATTATTATCTCCGTAAGGGAATTCCATTCTTGCTGTGGCGAGATTTAGAGCGGCGCCACGACGCCGGCGGTTGGGCTGCTTTTAAAGAGTCTCGCCTCCGCTGCTTTTCACGCTGTCCCCGCCTTTTGGGGTGTCCACCATGTATATGTCGATAACGAGGTGGTCTTCCAGCGCCTCAGAGGCGCTGGTTCTCGTTTCGCCTCCCGCATCGCCGCCCATAGCGCCGATGTCTTCGAGTCGTAGTCTAGCATGTCGGTTAGATCGTCGACAAGGGCTACAAAGTGGGTGGTGGTGGCTCAATTTCTTCGTCGTCTGCATTTCAACCATCCCGCCATAGTCCGCCAGACTCTCCGATAACGAGATGCTTTAGTGAATTCAAGATATCGCCAAAAGGCGTAGTATTGAAGATGTCCGCGCGGTGAATTTATAACCGCGCCAATCCGGATCGATTGGTAGGGCGCGGAGGTTCGGAGTCCGCAAGGAGTCCGCGCCGGAATCATGAGTTTCGCAGGGACAAGATTAGTGTTTGGCTCCATCGCTGCGGATGTTGAAGCCCCTGTATGCTTCTATCCACCGCCCTCGATCGGGCGATCGCTCCGCCAATGGTCAAGCGATACGCAGCGCCACCAAGGCACCGCTCGCGGCAGAGCTAGATCATGCCCGCCGGCATAGTGCGGCGCGCTTGGTTGTGGCTCCACCACCAAGATCAAGTCTCCGTGACATCGGCCGTGAAGTTTGTTTTCCAACCGACTCGACGCCCAGGGCGAAGCTTTCGACCGCTTCCAGATGGCCAAGTGAATTGCCCGCAGCAAAGCCGCCGAATTTAAGATCCGTCCGGGAGAAAAGTCTCACCGACAGCGTTGTTGGTTGAAGATGCCATCAAGCTTATCGGTGACGCACACGAGGAACTCTCAATGAAAGCACCAATGTCGGTGTCAAACCGCGGATCTCGGTAGGGGGTCCCGAATCTGCATGCCTAGGCGGATGGTAACAGGAGACGAGGGACACGATGTTTTTACCTGTGTTCGGCCCTCTCGATGGAGGTAAAACCCCACGCCCCGCTTGATTAATATTGATGATATGGGTAGTACAAGAGTGGATCTACCATGAGATCAAGGAGGCTAAACCCTAGAAGCTAGCCTATGGTATGATTGTTGTAATGTATGTCATTCCCACGGACTAAAGCCCTCCGGTTTATATAGACACCGAGGAGGCTAGGGTTACACGGAGTCGGTTACAATGGTAGGAGATCTACATATCCGTATTGCCAAGCTTGCCTTCCACGCCAAGGAAGGTCCCATCCGGACACGGGACGGAGTCTTCAATATTGTATCTTCGTAGTCTTGGAGTCCGACGGATAATGATAGTCCGGCTGTCCAGACACCCCCTAGTCCAGGACTCCCTCAATCTTCGTAGAATATGTAGGAATCAATATGGGCATCTAGGTCCCGCTATTGGTTATTGACCGAGAATGGTTTTAGGTCATGTCTACATTGTTCTCGAACCCGTAGGGTCCGCACGCTTAACGTTTCGATGACAGTTTTATTATGAGTTTATAAGTTTTGATGTACCGAAGTTTGCTCGGAGTCCCGGATGTGATCACGGACATGACGAGGAGTCTCAGAATGGTCGAGACATAAAGATTGATATATTGGAAGCCTATGTTTGGACATCGGAATGGTTCCGGGTGAAATCGGCATTTTACCGAGTATCGGAGGTTACCGAACCCCCGGGGTTAATGGGCCTACATGGGCCAAGAGGGAGAAGAGGAAGTAGCAAGGAGGGGGCCACGCCTCCCCCTCCTAGTCCGAATAGGACAAGGAAGGGGGGCGCCTTCCTTCCTCCTCCTCCTCTTCCCCTTCTCTCCTACTCCAACTTGGAAAAGGGGAGTCCTACTCCCTGGGAGTAGGACTCCCTTGGCGCGCCTTCTTAGGCCGGCGGCCTCCTCCCTAGTCTTATATATGGGGGCGGGGCACCCCATAGACACACAAGTTGATCTACGGATCGCTCTTAGCTGCAGCGGTGCCCCTTCCACCATATTCCACCTCGGTCATATTGTCGCGAGTTTAGGCGGCCCCGCGCCGTAGAACATCATCATCGCTACCACGCCAGGTCGACGGCACTCATCTCCGAGCCTTTGCTGGATCGGAGGGCCGAGATCATCATCGAGCTGAACGTGTCAACTCGAGGCTCAGACGCTCGGTGCTTGATCGGTCGGATCGTGAAGACGCACGACTACATCAACCGTGATTGTGATAACGCTCGCCATACCACGAGGGTACGTGGACTAACACTCTCCCTCTCGCTATATCATCGCCATGATCTTGCGGTGCGAGGAAATTTGTTGAAATTACTACGCTCCCCAATAGTGGTATTAGAGCCAGGTTTTATGCGCTGATGTTATATGCACGAGTAGAACACAAGTGAGTTGTGGGCTATATAAGTCATACCGCTACCAAAGATGTCATACTTTGGTTTGGCGGTATTGTGAGATGAAGCGCCCGACCGACATTACGCCAGACGCTTACGCGAGACCGGTTTCACCGCTACGCAGCACTTGTGCTTAAAGGTGGTCAAGGGTGTCTCGCTCTCTCACTTTAGCTGAATCGAGGCATACGCCCGTCCTTGCGAAGGTTAAAACAACACCAACTTGACGAACTATCGCTGTGGTTTTTGATGCATAGGTAAGAACGGTTCTTGCTAAGCCCGTAGCAGCCACGTAAAATTTGCAACAACAAAGTAGAGGACGCCTAACTTGTTTTTGCAGGCATGTTGTGATGTGATATGGTCAAGACGTGATGCTATATTTTATTGTATGAGATGATCATGTTTTGTAACCGGTTATCGCAAATCGGCAGGAGCCATATGGTTGTCGCTTATTGTATGAAATGCAACGCCTCTATAATTGCTTTTACTTTATCACTAAGCGGTAGCGATAGTCGAGAAGCAATAGATGGCGAACGACAACGATGCTACGATGGAGATCAAGGTGTCGCTACGGTGACGATGGTGATCATGACGGTAAGCTTCAAGATGGAGATCACAAGCACAAGATGATGATGGCCATATCATATCACTTATATTGATTGCATGTGATGTTTATCCTTTATGCATCTTATCTTTCTTTGATCGACGGTAGCATTTTAAGATGATCTCTCACTAATTATCAAGAATTGTTCTCCCGAGTATGCACCGCTATGAAAGTTCTTCGTGGCCGAGACACCACGTGATGATCGGGTGATAGGCTCTACGCTCAAATACAACGGTGCAAAACAGTTGCACACGCGAATACTCAAAGTTATACTTGACGATCCTAGCATATACAGATATGGCCTCGAACACCGAGACCGAAAGGTCAAGCGTGAATCATATAGTAGATATGATCAACATAGAGATGTTCACCATTGAAACTACTCCATCTCACGTGATGATCGATATGGTTTAGTTGATTTGGATCACGTGATCACTTATATGACTAGAGAGATGTCTGCCTAAGTGGGAGTTCTTAAGTAATATGATTAATTGAACTTAAATTTATCATGAACTTAGTACCGATAGTATTTTGCTTGTCTATGTTTGTTTGTAGATAGATGGCTCGTGCCGTTGTTCCGTTGAATTTTAATGCTCCTTGAGAAAGCAAAGTTGAAAGATGATGGTAGCAATTACACGGATCGGGTCCAGAATCTCGAGGATTATCCTCATTGCTGCACGTAAAAGTTACGCCCCGAAGCACCGCTGGTGCCAGCCCGCCGCCGATGCAACCGATGACGTTAAGAACATCCGCGAGCAAAGTCGATGACTACTCGATAGTTCAATGTGCCATGCTTTACGGCTTAGAACGGGTCTTCAACGACGCTTTGAACGCTATGGAGCATATGAGATGTTCCAGAGTTGAAGTTAATATTTCAATCAAATGCCCGGATTGAGAGATATGAAGTCTCCAATAAGTTCTACAACCGCAAGATAGAGGAGAATAGTTCACAAGGAGCATATACTCAAAATGTCCGGGTATAATAATCACTTGATTCAACCGGGAGTTAATCTTCCGGATGATAGCGCCATCGATGTAATTCTCCAATCATCGCCACCAAGCTACAAGAGCTTCGTGATGAACTAGAATATGCAAGGGATGAACAAGACTATTCCCGAGCTCTTCGCGATGCCGAAAGTCATGGAGGTAGAAATCAAGAAGGAGCATCAAGTGTTGATGGTCAACAAGACCACTAGTTTCAAGAAGAAGGGCAAAGGGAAGAAGAAGGAACTTCAAAAGAACGGCAAGCAAGTTGCTGCCAAGAGAAGAAACCCAAGTCTGACCTAAGCCCAAACGGAGTGCTTCTACCGCAAGCGATCGACATCGAAGCGGAACTGCCCCAAGTATTTGGTGGATAAGAAGGATGGCAAAGTGAACAAAGGTATATGTGATATACATGTTATTGATGTGTACCTTACTAATGCTCGCAGAGCACCGGTTATTTGATACCGGTTCTGCTAATATTTGCAACTCAAACAGGACTACGATTGCGAAGATTAGCTAAGGACGAGGTGACGATGCGCGCGGGAAATGGTTCCAAAGTCGATGTGATCGCAGTCGGCACGCTACCTCTACATATACCATCGGGATTAGTTTTAGACCTAAATAATTGTTGTTTGGTGCCTGTGTTGAGCATGAACATTATATCTGGATCTTGTTTGATGCGAGACGGTTATTCATTTAAATCAGAGAATAATGGTTGTTCTATTTATATGAGTAATATCTTTATGGTCATGCACCCTTGAAGAGTGGTCTATTTTATTGAATCTCGATAGTAGTAATACACATATTCATAGTGTTGAAACCAAAAGATGCAGAGTTGATAATGATAGTGCAACTTATTTGTGGCAATCGCCGCTTAGGTCATATTGGTGTAAAACACATGAAGAAACTCCATATCGATGGGCTTTTGGAATCACTTGATTATGAATCACTTGGTACTTATGTAACCGTGCCTTATGGGCAAGATGACTAAAACACCATTCTCCTAAGACTATGGAGAGAGCAACAGATTTATTGGAAATCATACATATAGATGTATGTGGTCCAATGAATGTTGAGGCTCGTGGCGGATATCGTTATTTTCACCTTCACAGATGATTTGAGCAGATATGGGTATATCTACTTAATGAAACACAAGTCCAAACATTTGAAAAGTTCAAAGAATTTCAGAGTGAAGTAGAAAATCATCGTAACAAGAAAATAAAGTTTCTATGATCTGATCGTGGAGGAGAATATTTGAGTTACAAGTTTGGTCTACACTTGAAAGAATGCGGGATAGTCTCGCAACTCACGCCACCTGGAACACCACAACGCAATGGTGTGTCCGAATGTCGTAATCGTACTTTACTTCATATGGTACGATCTATGATGTCTCTTACCGATCTACCGCTATCGTTTTGGGGTTATGCTTTAGAGACGGCCGCATTCACGTTAAATAGGGCACCATCAAAACCGCTGAGACGACGCCTTATGAACTGTGGTTTGGCAAGAAACCAAAGTTGTCGCTTAAAGTTTGGGGCTGCGATGCTTATGTGAAGAAACTTCAACCGATAAGCTCGAACCCAAATCGGAGAAATGTGTCTTCATAGGATACCCAAAGGAGACTATTGGGTACACCTTCTATCACAGATCCGAGGGCAAGATTTTCGCTGTTAAATTCGGATCCTTTCTAGAGAAGGAGTTTCTCTCAAAAGAAGTGAGGGAGGAAAGTAGAACTTGATGAGATAATCAGATCTACTCCCTTATTGAAGGTAGTTCATCACAAGAACCGTTCCTCGTGACAACTACACCAATTAGTGAGGAAGCTAATGATATTGATCATGAAACTTCAGATCAAGTTTCTGCTGAACCTCGTAGGTCTACCAGAGTAAGATCCGCACCATAGTGGTACGGCAATCCTATTCTGGAAGTCATGTTACTTAACCATGATGAACCTACGAACTATGAGGAAGCGATGATGAGCCCAGATTCCGCAAAATGGCTAGAGGCCATGAAATCTGAGATGGGATCCATGTATGAAAACAAAGTATGGACTTTGGTTGACTTGCCCGATGATCGGCAAGCTATTGAGAATAAATGGAAATTCAAGAAGAAGACCGACGCGATGGTAATGTAATCGCTTATAAAGCTCGATTTGTTGCAAAAGGTTTTCGACAAGTTCAAGGGGTTGACTACGATGAGACTTTTCACCCATAGCGATGCTTAAGTCTCGTCTCAATCATGTTAGCTATTGCTGCATTTCATAATTATGAAATTTGGCAAATGGATGTCAAGACTGCATTCTTGAATGGATTTCTAGAAGAAGAGTTGTATATGATGCAGCCGAAGGTTTTGTTGATCCAAAAGGTGCTAATAAAGTGTGCAAGCTCCAAATGCTCCATTTATGGACTGTGCAAGCATCTCGAGTTGGAATAAACGATTTGATAGTGTGATCAAAGATATGGTTTTATATGCACTTTTGGAGAAGCCTCAGATTTACAAGAAAGTGAGGGAGCTCAGAGCATTTCTAGTTTTATATGTAGATGACATATTATTAATTGGAAATGATATAGAATTTCTCGGATAGCATAAAGGATACTTGAATAAAAGTTTTCAATGAAAGACCTTGGTGAAGCTGCTTATATATTGGGCATCAAGATCTACAGAGATAGATCAAGACGCTTAATAGGACTTTCACAAAGCACATACCTTGACAAGATTTTGAAAAGTTCAAAATGGATCGTGCAAAGAAAGGATTATTGCCTCAGCTAAAGGTGTGAAATTGAGTCAAACTCAATGCCCACCACAAAGCAGAAGATAGAGAGAAAATGAAAGATGTTCCTATGCTTCAGCCATAGGCTCTATCATGTATGCAATGTCTGGTACCAGTTCGACGATGCTTAGCAATAAGCTTAGCAGAAGGTACCAAAGTAATCCAGAGTGGATCATCGACAGCGTCAAAAACATCCCAAATACCGAAAAGGACTAAGGATATGTTTCTCGATATGGAGGTGACAAAGAGCTAGTCGTAAGAGGTTACGCCGATGTAAGTTTTGACACCGATCCGACGATTCTAAATCGCAAACCGGATACGTGTTTATATTAAACAAAGGAGCTGTAAGTTGGTGCAGTTCTAAACAAAGCGCCGTGGCGGATTTACATGTGAAGCGGAGTACATAGTCGCTTCAAGCAAATAATGAAGGAGTCTCGATGAAGGAGTTCATTTCCGATCTAGGTGTCATACCTAGTGCATCGACCAATGAAGATCTTCCGTGATAATATCGTGCAATTGCCTTGGCAAAGGAATCCAGATTTCACAAGAGGACCAAGCACATCAAGAGACGCCTAATTCCATTCGACCAAGTCCAAGTGGGAGACATAGAAATTTGAAGATACATACGGATCTCAATGTTGCGCATCTGCTGACTAAGCCTCTCTCACGAGCAAAACATGATCAACACCAAGACTCCATGGGTGTCGAATCATTACTATGTAATCTAGATTATTGACTCTAGTGCAAGTGGGAGATCAAGGAAATATGCCCTAGAGGCAATAATATAGTTATTATTTATTTCCTCATATCATGATAAATGTTTATTATTCATGCTAGAATTGTATTAACCGAAACATGATACATGTGTGAATACATAGACAAACATATAGTCACTAGTATGCCTCTACTTGACTAGCTCATTAATCAAAGATGGTTATGTTTCCTAACCATAGACATGTGTTGTTTGATTAATGGGATCACATCATTAGGAGAATGATGTGATTGACATGACCCATCCCGTTAGCTTAGCACTTGATCGCTTAGTATTCTCGCTATTGCTTTCTTCATGACTTATACATGTTCCTCGTAACTATGAGAATTATGCAACTCCTGCTTACGGAGAAACACTTTGGTACTACCAAACGTCACAACGTAATCGGGTCATTATAAAGGAGTACTACAGTGTCTCCAAAGGTACATGTTGAGTTGGTGTATTTCGAGATTAGGTTTTGTCACTCCGATTGTCGGAGAGGTATCTCGGCCCTCTCGGTAATACTCATCACTTAAGCCTTGCAAGCATTATAACTAATGAGTTAGTTATGAGATGACGACATGAACGAGTAAAGAGACTTGCCGATAACGAGATTGAACTAGGTATTGATACCGACGATCAAATCTCGCAAGTAACATACCAATGACAAAGGAACAACGATGTTGTTATGCGGTTTGACCGATAAAGATCTTCGAGAATATGTAGTAATCAATATGGGCATCCGTGTCCCGCTATTGGTTATTGACCGAGAATGGTTTTAGGTCATGTCTACATAGTTCTCGAACCCGTAGGGTCTCGCACGCTTAACGCTTCGATGACAGCTTTATTATGAGTTTATAAGTTTTGATGTACCAAGTTTGTTCGAGTCCCGGATGTGATCACGGACATGACGAGGAGTCTCGAATGGTCGAGACATAAAGATTTATATATTGAAGCCTATGTTTGACATCGGAATGGTTCCGTGAAATCGCATTTTACCGAGTACCGGAGGTTACCTGAATTTCCGGGGTTAATGGGCCTACATGGGCCAAGAGGGAGAAGAGGAAGGAGCAAGGAGGGGCCGGCGCCTCCCCTCCTAGTCCGAATAGGACAAGGGAAGGGGCGGCGCCTCTTCCTTCCCTCCTCCTCCTCTTTCCCTTCTCTCCTACTCCAACTTGGAAAAGGGGAGTCCTACTCCCTGGGAGTAGGACTCCCCTTGGCGCCGCCTCTCAGGCCGGGCGGCCTCCTCCCCTGCTCCTTTATATACGGGCGGGGCACCCCATAGACACACAAGTTGATCTACGGATCATTCCTTAGCCGCAGCGGTGCCCCTTCCACCATATTCGACCTCGGTCATATCGTCATGAGTTTAGGCGAAGCCTCGCTACCGTAGAACATCGCTCATCGCTACCACGCCGTCAGGTCGACGGAACTCATCTCCGAGCCTTTGCTGGATCGGAGGGCCGAGATCATCATCGAGCTGAACGTGCTAAACTCGAGGCTCGTGACGCTCGGTGCTTGGATTGGTCGGATCGTGAAGACGACGACTACATCAACCGCTAAGTGATAACGCTCCGCCACGGTCTATGAGGGTACATGGACTAACACTCTCCCTCGCTGCTATATCATCGCCATGATCTTGCGTGTGCGTAATAATTTTTTTGAAATTACTACGTTCCCCAACAGGTAGGACAAAGATGTCACGCAAGTTCTTTTCCATAAGCACGTATGACTATATTCAGAATACATGCCTACATTACATTGATGAACTAGAGCTAGTTCTGTGTCACCCTATGTTATAGCTATTACATGAGGAATCGCATCCGACATAATTATCCATCACTAATCCAATGCCTACGAGCTTTTCACATATTGTGCTTTGCTTATTTACTTTTCTGTTGTTACTGTTACAACTACTACAAAACTATTATCTTTACTTTTGCCACTATTACCATTACTATCATACTACTTTGCTACTAAATACTTTGCTGCAAATACTAAGTTATACAGGTGTGGTTGAATTGACAACTCAACTGCTAATACTTAACAATATTCTTTGGCTCCCCTTGTGTCGAATCAATAAATTTGGGTTGAATACTCTACCCTCAAAAGCTGTTGCGATCCCCTACACTTGTGGATTATCAAGACTAATTTCTGGCGCCGTTGCCGGGGAGCATAGCTCTATTCTTTGACTCACTTGGGATTTATATTTGTTGATCACTATGAGGAACTTGAAAGATGAAAGAACAAACATTTTTCCCTCAACTACGAGGGGAGGTAAGGAACTGCCATCTAGCTCTGCACTAGATTCTCCTTCTGTTTTGAGTAAGCTTGCGACATGTAAACCTGCTACTGCTATGAATTCTGATATGTTGCATGTTATTGATGATGCCACTTCTGCTATGCATGATACTTATGATGGACTACCTTTGTGCGTGATACTACTTTGCCATTAGGTGAATTTCTTGATGAACAACTTGCTAGGGTTAGAGAGAATGAAATTATTGAAGATGCTATTATTGATGATAGTGATGATGAAAGTTCTCCCCCTGATTATGAATTGCCTGTTGTTCCTGAGGGTTATGTTATGGATGAGGAAGCTGCTAGAGCTATCTTTGCTTGCAAAGATAGATATGATCTTAAGAAGTTATTAGCTAAATGGAAGCAGCAATCTCTTAATGCTA
Organism: Aegilops speltoides; assembly: GCA_021437245.1. NCBI lineage: Eukaryota > Viridiplantae > Streptophyta > Magnoliopsida > Poales > Poaceae > Aegilops > Aegilops speltoides. The sequence goes on along the minus strand of CM038146.1, from coordinate 394,008,044 downwards.
GAATGAAACCTGACCCCGCTTTTGCTACTTCACCTATCTATGTTACTGATAAGGATTATGAATTCTCTGTTGATCCCAAATAATTACTTTGGTAGAATCGATCCTTTTATGGCCTTGAATCAAGTCACAGGCACATCTTACCAAGTTAAATGATATAGCCACCCTGCTTACTAATGATGAGAAGTCTCGCTATTATTATATCCTTAAGATATTTCCGCTCTCATTAAAGGGTGATGCTAAGACTTGGTTTAATTCTCTTGATCCTGGTTGTGTGCGTAGTCCCCGTGATATGATTTACTACTCGCTAAATATTTCCCTGCTCATAAGAAACAGGCTGCCTTGCGAGAAATATATAATTTTGTGCAAATCAAAGAAGAGAGTCTCCCACAAGCTTGGGGAAGGCTTCTCCAATTACTTAATGCTTTGCCTGATCATCCTCTTAAGAAAAATGAAATACTTGATATCTTTTATAATGGACTAACCGATGCTTCCAAGGACTACTTGGATAGTTGTGCTGGTTGTGTTTTCAGGGAAAGAACAGTCGACCAAGCTGAATTACTATTGAATAATATGTTGAATAATGAAAATAGTTGGACAATTCCTGAGCCAATTGAGCCAACTCCTGAGCCTATTCCTAAACCCACTCCGAAGAAGAGGGGAGTTCTATTTCTCAGTCCTGAAGATATGCAAGAGACAAAGAAATCAATGAAAGAAAAAGGCATTAAAGCTGAAGATGTTAAGAATTTACCTCCTATTGAAGAAATACATGGTCTTAATATACTGCCTGTTGAAGAAATACATTGTCTTGATAACCCGACACAGGTAGTAAAGCTAAATTCTCTCTATAGATATGATAAAGTTCAAATCCCGTCTACTAAATTTCATAGCCCGTGCTTAGATGAATTTGATGACTTTATGGCTAGACAAGAAAGTTTTAATGCTTATGTTGGTAGAGAATTAAAGAATAATGCTTTCGAGATAGGACGCTTGAGTGATTATATGGCTAGAGTTAAAGGTAAACTTAAACTCATTAGCAAATATGCTTCTATGGTTACCACTCAAGCTGAGTAAGTACTTAAACCTCAAAGTGATTTGCTCGATGAATTGAATAATAAGCATGACTTTGCTGTTAGAGTGGCTACTAGAACTAGTAGAATGACTCAGGAACCTTTATATCCTTAAGGCCACCCTAAGAGAATTGAGCAGGATTCTCAGAGAAATAATTTAGAGGCACCTAGTTCTTCCAAAAAGAAGAAAAAGAAAAACGATAGGACTTTGCATGCCTCTAGTGAACCTGTTGCAGACACACCTGAGAATCCCAATGATATTTCTATTTCTGATGCTGAAACACAATCAGGTGATGAACATGAACCTAGTGATAATGTTAATGATAATGTGCATGTTGATGCTCAACCTAGCAAAAATAATGATGTAGAGATTGAACCTGCTGTTGATCTTGATAATCCACAATCAAAGAATCAACATTATGATAAAAAGAGATTTTGCTGCTAGGAAGCACGGTAGAGAAAGAGAACCATGGGTTCAGAAACCCATGCCCTTTCCTCCTAAACCATCCAAGAGAAAGGATGATGAGGATTTTGAGCGCTTTGCTGAAATGATTAAACCTATCTTCTTACGTATGCGTTTAACTGATATGGTTAAGTTAAATCCTTATGCTAAATATATGAAGGATATCATTACAAATAAAAGAAAGATACCAGAAGCTAAAATTTCCACCATGCTTGCTAATTACACTTTTAAAGGTGGAATACCAAAGAAACTTGGAGATCCAGGAGTACCAACTATACCATGCTCCATTAAAAGAAATTATGTTAAAACTGCATTATGTGATCTTGGAGCCGGTGTTAGTGTTATGCCTCTCTCTTTATACCGTAGACTTTAATTGAATAAGTTGACACCTACTGAAATATCTTTGCAAATGGCTGATAGATCAACTGCCATACCTGTCGGTATTTGTGAGGATGTGCCTGTTATGGTTGCAAATGTCACTATCTTAACGGACTTTGTTATTCTTGATATTCCCGAGGACGATAGTATGTCAATTATCCTTGGTAGACCCTTTTGAATACTCGCAGGGCTGTTATTGATTACAACAAAGGCAATATCACTTTTGATGTTAATGGTAATGAGCATACTGTACACTTTCCGAGGAAACAATCTCAAGTGCATAGCATCAATTCTATTGGAAAAGTTCCAACTATCATTATCGAGGTTTTGAATTTCCTCTTCCTACTCACAAGAAAAAGTATGATATTCTTATTGTTGGGGATGTTCATATCCCCGCTGAGGTAACCTAGTGTTATTCAAATTTCTCCGTTCCGTGTTATTCGAATGAGTTTCTTAACAAGACTTGATCAACCTTGTTAGTGGATTCATTTTGATGATCATGAGATGGATGAAACTAGAAGGCACAACCTTCTGTACCCTCTTTTTACTTTTTGTTATTTAGAATAAATAAAGCAAAAATAGTATTATCTGTCTGTTTTCTGAATTTTCCGTGCAATAAAAAATATCCCGAAAATAAAAGTGCTCCAAATGCCCTGCAAATTTAGTATGATTTTTTATGGATTATTTGAGGATTTTAGGCACTGAAAACACTGCAGGGGGGCAAGCACCTGGCCACGAGGTGGAGGGCGCGCCCACACCCCTTGGGCATGCCCCCCTGTCTCGTGGGTCCACGGTGGCCCCCTCCACTTATTCCTACACCCACACACTCCATCTTCTTCCCAAAAAATCCCCATCCAGCTCAAGCACGAGTTCTAGCTCATTTTGCTGCGATTTTTCGATCTCCTTGCTCAAAGCTCCATTCACAAAACTGCTTTGGGAGATTGTTGCTTGGTATGTGACTCCTCCATTGATCCAATTAGTTTTTGTTCTAGTGCTTTATTCTTTGTAAATTTTTGCTGCATAGGTGACCCTGTTCTTGAGCTTGCATGTCAAATTTATGAGGTCCCAAGCAATTCTAATGCATGATATAGGCTCTAGGCACTTGTAGGAGAAGTTGCTACCAATCTTGTTTAGTTGTATTCACTCTTATTTTGAAGTTACTAAAAATTTCAGAAATTTTCCAGAAAAAATATATGTCTAGGAGAATGTACCAAGGTGGTTCCTCAATAAAGAAAGGACCCAAGCATGCTATGCGTGAGCAAGACGATGAACCCCCAAGGGACGCGGAAGTGCGGGCTTGTGAGTGGCCATCAGACAATTTTTTGGTCAATGCAGGCATCAAGGATGAATTTGACGCACATGTGCGTAATGCTGATCTTGAGGACTTCATACAAGATAAGTGTCCTTAGTACTATCAATTGACTGATTCATTTGTGAGAAGGTTTAAATATAAATCTTCACATAATTCTCAGAGTGCCCTGTTTGATATTTATGATAAATCTTATACCTTGGACTTCGAGGATTTTACAACTGCTTGCAAACTCCCGTGGTGGGACAATGTTAATGACCCCCACAAATCTGAATATAGACTTTCTTGCTAGTATTACTGTGGGAGAATCTAGGGATATAGCAGAAGCTACCATAGGGAGCATTCATTTTCCTGCTATACATTATTTTGCTCTCTTCATTGGTAGATGCATTAACGGTAAAGATGAAGCATGTCATATGTGTGTCCCTGATCTTTGTGTCCTCAAGAGTGTTGTGTTAGGTAATAAAGATTACAACTTGGGGGCAATAGCTGCACATAGGTTGCATAATAATGGTTTATCTGGAGATTTATTTGGAGGGATTTATGCGACCCGTGTTGCTAATTATCTTGGTATAGCCCCACGAGAGGGGGATATGGAATTGCCTCCTGCCTATTTAGATTATGACACGATGGTCAAACATCGTTTTCTTGTGAGGAACGAACAATTCCTTCAGTGTTGACTAATCTTTGACAGAAGTAGCTCTGTCCATGTTACTCTCCCTGCTCCTTTCCTTTTTGATTACCAGGCAAAACGAAGATATGTTGTTACCAGCGAGGAGGCAGCTGAGCACGAGGGGAGAGCGGAGGCGGCTCGCCAACATGCCGCAGTTCAAGATGCACTCGCTGCTGCATCTCAGTACGACCCCGGTTATAACTTCGGATATCAGCCAGGCTATCCTTGGCATTAGACCAACTTAGGCCAAAAGCCTAAGCTTGGGGGAGTATGTATTTATCACCGACTTTACATTCATGTTCACACATTATTCTAGTTGTCGGTACTCATACTCTTTATTGTATTATCCATGCTAGTTTAATTTTCTTTTTCTAGCTTTCTTCTTGTGTGTTTGATAAACCTTAAGAAAAGACAAAAAAATAATTAGTTTAATTTCCATGCTTGTAGTAGAAATTAAAATTAAAACACCAAAAGATTTCTTGTTCTTCTTTTACTTGTTGGGAGCTTTCCCGTGTAAATAGTTTTTGTTTCTTTTCTTTCCTTTGGGGGTCGAGAATAGAAGACCATATTGAAAATGTTTAGTGGCTCTCATATGCATGATTGTTTATTTAACTTAGAGCCCATATTACTTTGTCTTCTCTCTTGAGTTGAATGCTTGTAGATTCCAGCTTAGTCCAATGCACGTGCACTATTATTATTATACACATTGTTCGGTCGTGCAAGTGAAAGGCAATAATGACGATATATGATGGACTGATTGAGATGAGAAAAGCTGGTATGAACTCTAATTCTCTTGTTTTTGTAAATATGATGAGTTCATTGTTCCCGATTCAGCTTATTATGAAGTAAACATATTTGCAATGACATTTAGAGATTATAGTTGCTTGTGCCATGCTTGATTAGCTACGAGTTATAATGGTTTACCTTATGTACAACATGCTATTAAAATGATTATTATGTGGTATGATGGGATGGTATCCTCCTTGAATGAATTGAGTGACTCGACTTGGCACATGTTCACGCATGTAGTTGAAATAAATCAACATAGCCTGCACGATATTTATGTTCATGGTGGATTATATCCTACTCATGCTTGTACTTGGTGTAGATTAATTTTAATGCATGTTCATGACTGTTGTCGCCTTCTCGCTTGGTCGCTTCCCGCCTTTTGCTAGCCTTCACCTGCATTTAAGGGAATACCGCTTGTGCATCCAAACTCCATAAACCCCAAAGTTATTCCATATGAGTCCACCATACCTTCCTATATGCGGTATCTACCGCTGCTCCAAGTAAATTTGTATGTGCCAAACTCCAAACCTTCAAATGAAATTTTGTTTGTATGCTCGAGCAGCTCATGTTTCAACTAGGGCTGTCTCAGATCTTCCATGCTAGGTGGGTTATTCTCAAGAGGAGTGGACTCCGCCTCATTCACGAGAAAATGGCGGTAACCGGATGCCCAAATTCCCATGATAAAAAGATCAAAACAAATCAAAATAATTAAACAAAACTCCTGTGGTTGTTGTTAGTTGGAGGCACTGCTGTTTCGACTCAAGCCATGGATTGATGCTTGTTGGTGGTGGGGACTATAAACTTTACCATTCTGTTTGGGAACCGCCTATAATGCATGTAGTATGGAAGATATCGCCATCTCATAGTTGTTATGCTGACAAAGGAAAGTATGCCGCCAAAATGTTATTCATCTCTATTTTAAAATCGAGCTCCCAAGACCTCTACAAATCCTCGCTTCCTCGCAAAGGGCCTATCTATTTACTTTTATGTTGAGTCATCACCTTCTTATTAAAAAGCACTACCGAGAGCACACTATCATTTGCATTCATTACTATTAGTTTATATTGGGTATGACTTGATCGGATCTCTTTACCATGAATTACAATGTTTAGTCACCCTGATCTTTAAAGGTGCCTCTGATTTATGTTTTATGTTTCGTAAAGGGCTAGCGAGATACCATCTTGTTATATCATATTATGATTGTTTTGAGAAAGTGTTGTCATCCGAGTTTTATTATTATTGCTCGCTAGTTGATTATGCCATTGGTATGAGTAAATATGAGACCTAAGTGTTATTATGAGTATGGTTAGTTCATAATATTTCTTGAAAACTTGAATGTTGGCTTTACATATTTACAACAACAAGAGCAAATAGAGTTTGTAAAAGTTTTTCTTTATCACTTTCAGTTTATTAGCTGAACTGCTTGAGGACAAGCAAAGGTTTAAGCTTGGGGGAGTTGATATGTCTCCAACGTATCTACTTTTTCAAACACTTTTGCCCTTGTTTTGGACTCTAATTTGCATGATTTGAATGAAAGTAACCCGATCGACGCTGTTTTCAGCAGAATCGCCATGGTGTTGTTTATTGTGCGTAAAACAAAAGTTCTCGAATGACCTGAAAATCCACGGAGATAACTTTTGAAAATATAAAAATATCAAGGAAGAATCAAGGCCAGGCCCACACCCTGTCCACGAGGGTGGGGGCGCCTCCCGGGAGCACCCCTGCCTCGTGGCCCCCGATGCTCCACCGACCTCAATTCCAACTCCATATATTCTGCTTCATGAGAAAAAAATCGAGAGAAAGTTTCATCGCTTTTATACAGAGCCGCCACCAAGCCCGAATCTCTCTCGAGGGCTGATCCGAGTCCGCTCGGGCTCCAGAGAGGGGATTCGTCGCCATCGTTATCATCAACCATCCTCGCATCACCACTTTCATGATACTCACCGCCGCGTGAGTAATTCCATCGTAGGCTTGCCGGACGGTGATGGGTTGGATGGGATTTACCATGTAATCAAGTTAGTTTTGTTAGGGTTTGATCCCTAGTATCCACTATGTTCGAGATTGATGTTGCTATGACTTTGCTATGCTTAATACTTGTCACTAGGGCCCGAAAGCCATGATTTCAGATATGAACCTATTATGTTTTCATGAATATATGTGAGTTCTTGATCCTATCTTGCAAGTCTATAGTCACCTATTATGTGTTATGATCCCACAACCCCAAGTGACAATAATCGGATACTTCTTGGTGATGACCATAGTTTGAGGAGTTCATGTATTCACTATGTGATAATGCTTTGTTCCGGTTCTCTATTAAAAGGAGGCCTTAATATCCCTTAGTTTCACTAGGACCTCACTGCCACGGAAGGTAGGACAAAAGATGTCATGCAAGTTCTTTTCCATAAGCACGTATGACTATATTCGAATACATGCCTACATTACATTGATGAACTAGAGCTAGTTCTCAGGTCACCCTATGTTATAGCTATTACATGAGGAATCACATCCGACATAATTATCCATCATCGATCCAATGCCTACGAGCTTTTCACATATTGTGCTTTGCTTATTTACTTTTCCGTTGTTACAGTTTAAAACTACTAAAAACTATTATCTGTATTTTTGCCATTGTTACCATTACTATCATACTACTTTGCTACTAAATACTTTGTCAGCAGATACTAAGTTATCCAGTGTGGTTGAATTGACAACTCAACTGCTAATACTTAAGAATATTCTTTGCTCCCTTGTGTCGAATCAATAAATTTGGGTTGAATACTCTACCCTCGAAAGCTGTTGTGATCCCCTACACTTGTGGGTTATCGACATGTAGATTCCTTTCTCTCAGAATCGACCTTATACAACCCTAGTCCCCTCCGGTGTCTATATAAACGGGAGGGTTTAGACTTCTAGGGTTAGAGTCCCAACAATCATATCCTCATAGGCTAGGCTCATAGGGTTTAGCCATTACGATCTCGTGGTAGATCAACTCTTGTAATACTCATATTCATCAAGATCAATCAAGCAGGAAGTAGGGTATTACCTCCATAGAGAGGGCCCAAACCTGGGTAAAACATTGTGTCCCCCGCCTCCTGTTACCATTAGCCTTAGACGCACAGTTCGGGACCCCCTACGCGAGATCTGTCGGTTTTCACACCGACAGGCCTCAAGAGGCATCAGGGCACGCCCGGGGGGTAGCCGTGCCCTATTGCTTTGGAGGCAACAGGTGGGCCCCATTTGGTCCTTCTTTGCTCCCGTATTTTTATATATTCCATAAAAATTCTCCATGAAATTTTAGGTCATCTAGAGTTCTCGCAGAATAGGTATCTCTTATGTAGCTTTTCCAGTCCGTAATTTAGCGATCGCAATTTCTCTTCATGTAAAACTTACAAATTAAGAGAGAAAAGGCATTAGAATTGCATCACAAAGTGTTATAATGATATAAAAATTATAAATAACAGAGGAAAACATGATGCAAAATGGACGATCACCACCATCGCCAAGGAACATCACTCATGAGCTAGTCATTCGCCTCGACAAACTAGACAAGACTTGAAGCTCCTTTCTCCGCCAAGGCCAACTAAATCAAGCATGTGGCCTCCATCGCTCAAGTTGATATACCATTGAAATCTGCTTTAAGAGGGTGAAATTCTCACCCGAGCTCTTTGCTGCTCCTTCAAGATGCTCCGAGAGTCACCGATCTCGCAGATCGAACAACAACCTAATCTCGTGGCTAACTCAATGCCAAAGAGCTGCCGAGGATCCACACCAATTATTCCTAAACAAATCATGTCCAACAACCGACTATTTCAAGCTCCATTATTAGTAGCACCAACCCCATCACCGCCAAGTTGATAGCTGATACATCCGCGAGAACAAATGAAGCGGTCCCTCCGCAAGGACATCAGCCGCTGCCATCCCGACTCCATTGTGTACGACGATGATTTC